>CM077157.1:96301566-97501566 GCA_039583875.1 Platanthera guangdongensis | reverse complement strand
TCGAGTGGTGAGAAGTCTTCTGTGAGCTGGGACATGCAGATCCACACTGTGTTGGGGCAGTGGCAGTGAATACAAAGGGCTCAGAATGAGCCTTAGGTATTCTCTCGTGGGTGGCCATGCCGGCCCTTGCACTCCGGGTGTCTCCACATGGGGACAGATCACCCTTGCAGTGACCACGATTATTCCTGTGGTCATACCTGAAGGCATGATGAGTTGCCTTCCTGCTTGGAGTGGGGGGTCGGAATACCGTTTCCCCATTTCTCCACGAATTGACAATCCGGGAGATCCACCCGTTTTCTTGCTTTCTCTTAATGACATCAACCTTGGAGAAGTTTGATACTATTCTTTTCTCATTCTCCAGACTACTCTCTAGAGCTGAGATCTTAGAGTCCTTGGCCTTGTTGGATGCCAATTGGAGAACCAACAAGACCTTCAGTCGAGCAATCTCTTGAGCTTGCTCCTCAGCAAGTAGATTGCTTGACTGAAGGGCTCTCTTCAGGGAATCAGCATTTTCTGAAGGAGGGCAGTTCCTGTCTTCAGAAATTTCAAGAGATACGGGGCAGGATGAGGAAGTTACCTGCACTTCTGTGTTATTGTCGTTAGATCCAGTGACTATTGTTTCATCCACATCAGAGCTGCTTTCCTCACTATCCTCTTCAGTCTCTGACACGGACACTGGAGCTCTGATGCAGTCCGAAGGATCCTTGCCTTCATCTTCAGAAGTGAGGACTCCTACATACGCTTCATCCTCTGATTGACAGCATAATCCAGCTTTCTCTGACCCCCCCATCAGCTCTGAGATCATCATCCACAGAGATTTAGCCGTTCTACATTTTTCCAATCTAGAGCGAGAGGCTCCAGACCAGACATCCATGATGATTTGTCGAATCCTCTCATCCAAGTGAAATAGTGATAGTTCCGTCTCTGACATCTCAGCAATGCCCATGGGCACTTGGATCCCAGAGTCAGAGGTCTTCATGGGAATAAACGGACCCTCTTCCAGAATGAAGGATGCTCGAGGATCGATAGCATCAAGGTGAAATGATACTCTCATTCTCTAGATGGGATAATAATCCTTTGTGCACGCGGGGAGTTTGAGTGGCGGAATCTCATAATCCAGATCCATGCTTTTGACACTGGTGGCAGGATTCTACTCAAGGTGTTAACCTTTTTGAAGAGCAACCTCCCTCTGATACCACTTGAAAGTCCACCTAGTGTCAACTATGTGCACCTATGGGGGGGGGGGAATAGGTGACGAGTAGCGCTTTTGCGGAATTTACGAACGTACCTGCACAATAAAAATAAAACGCACAGCACACAGAATACACAGGCAATTTATAGTGGTTCCCCGACTTGGGTACATCCACTTTCCCCCTTCGACCTATCTCCCCAACAAGGGACGACTCGGTCACTTCTCCAACGGGATTGAAATCCAATCCCTTCACTAACGGAAGGAGCCCTTCCACACGTGAGAGTCAACACTCCCACAAAACGGGTTGCACCCAACCCTTACAACACGGAACAAAAGTTCCTTTACAACGAAATTAAATATAGAGTGTACACGTGATACAAACTTCTTTTGGAGACTACAGTGTTCCTCTTTGTTCGACGACGTGTTCTTGAAGTCCATGAAGAGTCTACAACCTTGGTCTCTCTTGGAGAGGATCTCCCCGGAACCGGCGGCGGCAACACGAGCGGCGGCTAGCTTCGGGATCGGCGGCTACGATGATGAGCAGCTGCTGAACTTGGAGATCCAAACTTCGTAGCGAAGCAAACTAGGTCTACCAACGGTCACTCTAGGATCGGTCGTCTCGATCGATTCGGACAGAGGAGTTTTTCCCGGTCAACAAATCGAGAGACAAGAGATCTCTGGATAGACGCATGAGACTCAAGCCTTGCTAGGCTTCTGTCGCCGGAGATCGGGAAGAAGAACGATCAGCGGCGGTGACGTACTTGCCCGAGCGCGACGGCGGCGGAGGAGAGAAATCGCGAATCTAGGGTTACGTCGCGGCTCAGCTTATTTTTATTTCTTCGGAGCTTTTACTGTTCAAAATACTGGAATATATATACTGTAGATAATTCCAATATGACCGTTTGTGGGACCCACACTAGAAATCCCTAAGTCCGGTTCAAACTAGTCCTGAGGCAGAGTCTGGTCCAGCAGCATCCTGAGAAAACGCTAAGTGAAAATCGGCGAGAATCGCAGTCGATTCTCGACGAATCGGCGAGAATCACCAAGTGATTCTCGACGATTCGTCGAGAATCGTTAGTGATTCTCGCCGAATCACTTATTGATTCTCAACGAATTTCACTTTGTATACATGAGCTGCTTGGCCACTGGTTCGGCGAGAATCACTAGTGATTCTCGCCGAATCTTACTTGGCACCGTTTTGAGGTAGCCAGAAGGAGTCGGCGAGAATCACTAGTGATTCTCGTCGAATCGGCGAGAATCACTTGGTGATTCTCGTCGAATCGGCGAGAATCACTTGGTGATTCTCGTCGAATTTTCCTTGGACGAATTTTCGTCTTCCACCCTGGAGCTGCTCCTTGACCCATCCATGCTCCTTGTCTTCTCTTGCATATGAACGGCCCTGTACTTGAAAGTAAGTGCACTCCAATAGAGAGAGTACACGTAGGCCAACACACTGATCTGCTCAACGAGGGATTACGTCTTGCAGACCCGTGTATATTGACCTACTGCACCCTGACATTGGTGTGCACTTAGCGTGGAGGAGCTGCAAGTACAACTTAAGATGTTTCATCAAATACATTGTGAATTCATCTTAGCTTGACAGGTGGCTTCCTCAAATCTAGGTAATCGTGGATACAATACCCAACAAGAACCGTAATCAGACATGCTAAAAAAATGAACAGTCAAATGTAACACGTAGTCAGATATACGGGGTACGGTAAACAATCCAAAAACTAGTGCGCTCAACTTGGTAATGTTTATATGCTGAGACAACACCAATGTAGGAACTAATAAAGTGGGCGCGTTACAACAACTCAGTCTAGGACTACTGATTTCACGTCCTAAAATGCTAACTAATGTGGGCACAAATATAGGAGGAAGGGTCGGTGAAATAAAACCCATTATAAAATCCAAATCAGAATTAATTTCACCTATCGATGATAACATTGATGAACTCTTAGCCGAGGGTAAAACCAAAGAATCGTCCAAAAATACCACTTCCTCGCTTGTAACTTCTTCCTACACACTACACAAGTCATTCAATTCAGGATCAGTAACGGTCTTAGAAATGGGCAAAATAGAACCCGAAGAAAATTTTAATTCAGATTTAACTTCAGACAATGGTGGTAACATCAAATAACTATCGTCCGGGTTCGCAGCGCTAAAACCATCCAAACATAACCTTCTCACATAAGGTGTGTATTCCCAATCAGTTAGGACATCCATTAAGTCAGGGTCATCAATGACAATAGAGAAATCCTCACTCACAGGATCCTCAGGTAAGTCAGATGAAGTCTCAGTGGGTGCAATCATAGGCTCTAACGCGATGGGGATCGTATCCTGGAGAGGGCACTCAATAATAGGATGAACAGACACAACGCTAGTAGGGCAAGTAATAGGCAATGAAGTGCTCTCACTGATCGGAATGTAATCATCCCATACATCGTCTTCTAAATCACTAGAGACTACCTCACTTTCAGAATCATCAGACTCGTCGGGCACTATCGTACGTGAAGGAATACTCTCACCTAGTTGGTTAACTTCAGCATCCAGAGATTCAATATCCACGTCATAATCCTCAGAGGTATCATTCACTATTCAGTGGGCTTATTCATCGATACTAAAGAGCAGACAACCTAGTTGTAACCTCTTTCGAATTCAAATTTTGGAGTCTAATTGGCTTATGTTCCCTTCAGGTGGGGATAAACATACTTTGGGTATTACTACATCTTTGGGGATAGGATCTATCCTTGTTAAAAATTCAACAAACCCGCAGGCGCCTCCTTGGATACCCTGTTGAAACTCAACAAACCGGAGGAGGACACGCCCACTTATAATGTTGAACGTTTTCCCGGATCTTGGAGAAAGCATGGGTTATCTCAACAAAGCAGTAACAACCCGTAACACACGCATCAAGCAAATGTCTTTATTGATCAACAACCAACTTCTTTACACAGCGAGACATACATGGCGAGACATGCTTCACCAAACCAACACAAGGAGAGCAGAGACAGATACAAAAACAAAACTACACAAGTCGCGCGGACTCAAACACCAAGCCGCGCGGTCTACTGCTGTGGAGTCCGCTCAAACCGCGCGGACTACCCCACTTCAATGCTTAGCTCTTCACCCCCGATCTGCAAGCTCCTGACAGCGAGGTCGCCTAGCCGCCAGACCGCACAAGCTGCAATACCGAATGGAACAGTCCGCCTAGAGCAGGTGACTTCTTGAACCCCGAACCAAGTTGCCAAAGAGAAGCCCGTCTGGTCGCTATCCGCGACCTGCTGTTTTCCGCCTGTTGCTTATCCGTAGAGTCCGCACTGTCCCTGACCGCAATCAGAGCCAAGTACTGGCTTTCCAGTGCTATCCGCACAACCTGCACAACACACCCGGACAACTCAATCAAACCGCATGGACACCAAAAGGCAGTCCGCAGCAACCTGCGCGAGATCAAATTACTGTTCACTTACTTCGGTTCTCTCTCGAGGTCTATCTCAAGGTCTCTCTTGGTCTCTATTCCTGATGTGACATGGGTCCTATTTATAGGCACGATGATGAGTGTGGTCACCTCCCTAGCCGATAGGATCACCGCCACATCCCGCAGCTAGAACAAGTGTATCCGCAAACCCGCGGATACACATACTAGTTCGCCGCTCCTGCGCAGATAGCCAGCCCGCCTAGCTTCTCCAAGGCCGGACTCCAAACTCCAGTCCGCCTTGTCGCCAAGGGCCAAGCCGCCAAGATATCACCAAGGCCGGACAGAATACCAGTCCGCCTTGTCGCCAAGGGCAAAGCCAGGACCACCACAGCTGGACTCCGCAACAACAGTCCGCTAATCCGCAGACACAGAACCAGCCCACATAACCCGAGCACGCAGCCTCGCCACCAAGGCACCTGCCGGACTCAGCGGACACCCGGCTTCAGTCCGCTCATCCCGAGTCCATTGCCTCCTCCAAGGCACCTGCCGGACTCAGCGGACACCTGGCTTTTGTCCGCACATCCCGAGCCCGCCTCTATCTCCAAGGCACCACCGGACTCAGCGGACCCGCCGATCCAGTTTGCTTACACAGCAAACTCCAGTCCGCATATACCGCAAACTTCTTCAGTCCGCATCCCTGCAGATTGCTCCAGTCCGCATCCCTGAGTCCATAACCTCATCACAAGGCTTATCCGGACTCAGCGGACTCTAGCTCCAGTCCGCACACAGTTGCGGACACAATCTCCAGTCCGCTCATCCCCAAACTCGCAACCAAGGCACATGCACTTCTGCCGAGCTGGGCGGACTGAGAAGCAGTCCGCGCTCCACTGTGCAATCTCCCCGGACTGAGCGAAACTGGACTTGGTTCAGAACCCACCAAGTCCAGTCCACTGGCCACAAGGGCCAGTCCGCACTTACTGGCGGACACTGGATCTAGCGCGCCAAACCGGGAGACCTCCAGAACCTGTCCGCACTAACCGGCGGTCTCCGCGGCTTCCCGCTGCACCAGAGCAAGACTAAGGCAACTGCCAAACAGGTCTGCCGAGCTCCAGTTCTACAGTCCGCTTCATGCCGGACTCTGCGGCTAGAATTTCTATCCGCCTGGCTACTTCCTGGGAACCAACTGCCTTCTGAGCACACGCCTGCCTGGCTAATCGCCGCTGCTGTCCGCGTAGTCCGCGTGCACAGACCGCCCAAGCCGCTACAGAGCAAACCGTCTGCAACATCCCTGCCGACTTAGTAGTCCTCCAACCTTGTCCGCGTAGTCGACGCGGATAGGTCCAAGTGCCCCATTCATCCACTTTCACTTCACAAATTTCAACACTCCCCCTTGAAGTGAGAAGTGGTGAATAACTCCAGCAGCTCCCGTAACCTTGCACCTTGTCCCTCCGATAGCATCTACGAAGAGATGTCAAAGACATAGTCCTCGCACCGCATATCATGGACCATGAGGGAGCCCTCCAGCATCTACAGAAAGGAGCCATGCTTCCCTCTACCTTCTTCAGCTTCAACCTCCACTCATACATCACAGGAGTATCACCAACTACCTTGGGCATAAAAGCCCAAGCCTCGTTACCTCTGAGAGAAGTCACCTCTTCAGCCTTGGTGTCAACCACCTCCTTGATTCTAGTGGGGTCATCACAGCCAGAAGAATCTTGCTCAACCTGAGGGCTAGCAAAGAAACACAGAATCAAGCCCGTCGTGTTCCCTTCACTATATCGAGCTGGTGGCTTACTGATCCTCTTCGATCTCCGAAGAACCGGATCACAGCTAACCACCTCCGCTGCTCCTGAACCAGCTCCGTTCTCGGGCAAACCCGGAACAATGCTCCCCTTGCTTCCTGAACAAGGCGCCTCCTCACTGGAACCAAGAGCACCTGGAGCAACGCTCCCCATGCTACATGAACCAGAAGACTCCCCTCTTGAACAAGAACTACCTGGAACATCGCTCCCCCTGCTTCCTGAACCGGAAGCCTCCGCCTTCGAGCCAGAAGTACCTGGAGCATCGCTCGCCCTACTTCCTGACTCTGACACCTTTGCCCCGGAGCTAGAACAAACTGGAGCTCCTGGTGACTCAGGCAGCTCCAGCTCCTTAGCAGCAACCTCCTTCAGCCCATCATATGACCTGCTCATCTCTAGATCCACATGAGAGCTACCCCAATACGACGTCAAATCATCGAAAATAATGTCCCTTGACACTATGAGTTTCTTCGTCGCAAGATCCATACACCTCCATCTTCTCCTCTGCTTATCATACCCAATAAAGACAAGCTTTGTCTTGAGAGCACCGAGAGAGTGTATGTAGCAGGTAGATCCAAACACCCATAGGTGTTTCACTGAGGGCTTCACTCCGAACATCAGTTCATAAGGAGACTTCACATAGATCGGACTAAGAGGCATCCGATTGATGACATGAGCAGCACAGGCAATCCCTTCCGCCCAAAGAGCCCTAGGAATGCCTTTACTCTGAAGCCAACACTTGCTGGAGTCCGTTAACCAACAGATCATCCGAGCTGCAATACCGCCTTGCTGTGAAGTATATCCACAAGAAAGCTCCTTCCGGATCCCTTGCTTCCTACAAAAGGTTGAGAACTCGGTTGAGACAAACTCACCACCGATGCTTGTCCTCAACTTCTTGATCCTCATGCCAAGCTGGCCTTCCACAAGCTTCTTGAACTCCACAAACAAGCGCATCATGTTGGACTTCTCCTTCATGAAGTATACTCATGTATACTTTGAATAGTCATCAACCAATATCAGCATGAACCTGCTGCCCCCAAGACTGGCGGTGACGGTCGGTCCAACCAGAGCACAATGGACAACCTCCAAAGGTGCATTACATCTGGATTGTGACTTATCAACCATAAAGTGATACGCTTCACTTTGCTGACATCCCGCACACCCCTAACCATCGCCATAGGATGACAATCTAGGCAGCCCTCTTACGAGTCTTCTTTCTGCCATTGCTTTCAGCTTGTCCATTCCTACATGCCCCAGTCTTTCATGCCAGATAGCTGCACTATTACTGACATTCACCCGATTAGAACCAGAACTTGTTGAAGACCCAACAAAGTTCTCCTCCTTGCCTCCAACATGAGCTACGTTCGCCGAGAGCAAGGTGACCTTGCACTCTTTCCTGAGATGACCATGCTGCTTGCATTTATAGCACCTTGGTCCTTCCTTCCTCTTCCCATCATGCCTAGGAGAACCACTCCTCTCTTGCTGATATGAAGTAGAAGGACCATCTTCTGCAGAAACCTTCACCTCCTTCCTGAACAACCCATCAAGGGAAGTCCAGACCTCCGCAGCTGACCGACATCCACTGATGTGGTCCAAGAGCTCTGATGAGATCACCTGCTTGAGAATAGACTCCGCTTTCGCATTTGTCTCCTTCCAAGCTCTCATCGCTTCAGCATTGCCAGCAGTAGCCTCTTGTCTTCCTGCTCTGCATACAACCTCCCAAAGGTCCTCGCCAAGAAGAAAGCTCTCCATACAAGACTTCCACCTTTCAAAGTTCATTTTTGTAAGAAGATCAATTCCAAGACAACTTGCATCTTCCACTGCCATGGTTCTACCACTGGTTTCCTCTTCAAAAGAGCAACTACTTCCATTGAACACTGCTTGACCACTCCAACCTCCCTCTGATACCATGTAAAAAATTCAACAAACCTGCAGACGCCTCCTTGGATACCCTGTTGAAACTCAACAAACCGGAGGAGGACACGTCCACTTATAATGTTGAACGTTTTCCCTGATCTTGGAGAAAGCAGGGGTTATCTCAACAAAGCAGTAACAACTAGTAACACACGCAGCAAGCAAATGTCTTTATTGATCAACAACCAACTTCTTTACACAGCGAGACATACATGGCGAGACATGCTTCACCAAACCAACATAGGGAGAGCAGAGACAGATACAAATACAAAACTACACAAGTCGCGCGGACTCAAACACCAAGCCGCGCGGTCTACTGCTGTGGAGTCCGCTCAAACCGCGCAGACTACCCCACTTCAATGCTTAGATCTTCACCGCCGATCTGCAAGCTCCTGACTGCGAGGTCGCCTAACCACCAGACCGCACACGCTGCAATACCGAATGGAACAGTCCGCCTAGAGCAGGCGACTTCTTGAACCCCGAACCAGGTTGCCATAGAGAAGCCCGTCTGGTCGCTATCCGCGACCTGCTGTTTTCCGCCTGTTGCTTATCTGCAGAGTCCGCACTGTCCCTGACCGCAATCAGACCCAAGTCCTGGCTTTCCAGTGCTATCCGCACAACCTGCACAACACACCCGGACAACTCAATCAAACTGCGCGGACCCCAAAAGGCAGTCCGCAGCAACCTGCGCGAGCTCAAATTACTGTTCACTTACTTCGGTTCTCTCTCGAGGTCTATCTCAAGGTCTCTCTTAGTCTCTATTCCTGATGTGACATGGGTCCTATTTATAGGCACGATGATGAGCGTGGTCACCGCCCTAGCCAATAGTATCACCGCGACATACCGCAGCTAGAACAAGTGTATTCGCAAACCCACGGATACACATACCAGTTCGCCGCTCCTGTGTAGATAGCCAACCTGCCTAGCTTCACCAAGGCCGGACTCCAAACTCCAGTCCGCCTTGTCGCCAAGGGCCAAGCCGCCAAGACATCACCAAGGCCGGACAGCATACCCGTCCGCCTTGTCTCCAAGGGCCAAGCCAGGACCACCACAGCTGGACTCCGCAATAACAGTCCGCTAATCCGCAGACATAGAACCAGCCCGCATAACCCGAGCCCGCAGCCTCGCCACCAAGGCACCTGCCGGACTCAGCGGACACACGTCTTCAGTCCGCTCATCCCGAGTCCATTGCCTCCTCCAAGGCACCTGCCAGACTCAGCGGACACCCGGCTTTCCTCCGCACATCCCGAGTACGCCTCTATCTCCAAGGCACCGCCGGACTCAGCGGACCCGCCGATCCAGTCTGCTTACACAGCAAACTCTAGTCCACATATACCGCAGACTTCTTCAGTCCGCATCCCTCAGACTACTCCAGTCCGCATCCCTGAGTCCATAACCTCATCACAAGGCTTAACCGGACTCAGCGGACTCTAGCTCCAGTCCGCACACAGTTGCGGACACAATCTCCAGTCCGCTTATCCCCAAACTCGCAATCAAGGCACATGCACTTCTGCCGAGCTGGGCGGACTGAGAAGCAGTCCGCGCTCCATTGCGCGATCTCCCCGGACGGAGCGAAACTGGACTTGGTTCAGAACCCACCAAGTCCAGTCCACTGGCCACAAGGGCCAGTCCGCACTTACTAGCGGACACTGGATCTAGCCCGCCAAATCGAGCGACCTCCAGAACCTGTCTGCACTGATCGGAGGTCTCCGCGGCTTCCCGCTGCACCAGAGCAAGACCAAGGCAACTGCCAAACATATCTGTCGAGCTCTAGTTCTACAGTCCGCTTCATGCCGGACTCCGCGGCTAGAATTTCTATCCGCATGGTTACTTCCTGGGAACCAACTGCCTTCTGAGCACACGCCTGCCTGGCTAAACCGCCGCTGCTGTCCGCGTAGTCCGCGTGCACAGACCACCCATGCCGCTACAGAGCAAACCGTCTGCAACATCCCTGCCGACTTAGACGTCCGCCAACCCTGTCAACGTAGTCCGCGCGGATAGGTCCAAGTGCCCCATTCACCCACATTCACTTCACAAATTTCAACAATCCTAAGGCGTAGGGTCACTCCTATAAGAAGATACGGGTCTAGTGCCGTAACTATCTTTACTAACGGGTGTGGTGCTATTAGTACGTAGGTAGTCAGGATCAAATTGATCCGAGAGTAGGCTACGCATGTGCGGCCAAGTATAACGATAGCTACCAACACGATGCTCTTCGTTTAACAAAAACAACTGGGCTTGACCTACTAATCGCTCTCGGGCAATGTTAACCTTTTGGTGGTCATCCCATAAGTGACAATTAAAATAATTTTCTAATCCCTTAAGCTAATCTCTAAAAACTTGTGGACATCCTAAACCGTCATAAGTAAGATAAATGTGGTGTGGCCTAGTGGGTGGTGGTGCTACTTGGCTAGCCTTAAGTTGTGCAAGCAAAACCTTATTCTCATCCACTATAGGGGACCATAATTGTTTCCTAACATTCATCATGGAACAAAAAGATTTTACTCGGGAAATGTTAACGTCATAGGACATTTTAGTGAGAACCGGAGAGAATATCTCACTAAGAAGTGGTGCACATGCAATGAATAAATAACCTGACCCTACTTAATTTTCAAAGATGTAATTGTTCCCGCTAATTACTAAAGATAACAAATGTATATTTTGTTATTTTCTTGCTGGAAATAATATGAAGATTATTAAATAAAGTGTTTTGATTTTTTGCTAAAAAAATAAAAATATAGGCCGCTATTTGCAGACCAACAATTAAATTTTATAACGACTTATAAAAATAATGACTTAATGAAAAATAAATGTTTTTGGATTTCTTACTAAGAAAATGATGGAGAATTTCCAGAATTTTATTTTTTGAATTTTGAGAAAAACTGAAAATTTTAGGCTGCTATTTGCAGACCAAAAATTTAAAAATTGATTTATATGTTGTGTAATGAAACGGGCAAGTGCGTGTCGGTGCTCAAAGCAAAAGGGGGAGGGGGACAATTAGGAAATTGACGTGAACCTCCCTCTGATACCAAATTGATGCAAGCCCATGGTTTCGACGGTTTAATTACGCGCACTGGGGTTTCGATAACTAAAATAAATATGTAGTGTGCGGTTTCTCTAGATTAATACTAACGATGAATCCAACAATTTAACAATGCACAACACAAAGTGACACTACCCCTTTTATAGATTGAACAAGGGATATAAGCCAATGTTCGCTCAAGCGAAAAGGACCCACACGATCCAGATAATTAGCTATTCAAATTAAATTAAACGCGCACATTCACAATTCCAAAATGAGAAAATCCGGACAAAAATAGTGATTTAAAATTAAGTCCAAATTAATCCCAAAATAGTTAATTTGAGGGTTGCCAAATCACTTGAACACCAAAGAATCAAGGCTAAGGAAAACCAATTTCTACAGGCGTTCACGAGATTTACCCGCTCCAATTTATACGAAAACTATTTGGACAATTAACGCTTTAAAATTTAGATTTAATCTAGCACAATATTCAATATAAATCAGGACAAAATACTAGCCTTCTATTCCACCAACACCTCAGAAAATTATAGAAGAAATCACACAAAGATGGTTAAGAAATTCGTTACCCAATCCCAAGAATAATCCGTCCACAAGATGTGTGGAGGAGGCGCACACGATGATGGTAGATTCTCTATTTCCTTGCAAGTCCTTGGATCCGCACCAGATGATGAAGATGCTCACCATTTCTCCTTTGCCAAACACTAAAAGGGGGAGTATCTTGAAAGGGCCAATAGATATATAAGGAAAGAGGAGAGAAGAAAGGTGGTGGCTTTATTCCTTCAAGGGAGGGCTCGATTTTGATAGAGGAGGGGATTTCTCACAAGAGGAGGAGGAGGAGGAGGAAGAGATGAGGAGGGCATATAAATAGAGGGTGAGAGGGAGGAGGAAGGTTGGCCGGCGGCCAAAGAGAGAGGGGGAGAGAGGAGGCCAAAATTTGCCTTGGAGAGGAGGAAAAATCTCAATAGATTTTAGGGTCTCAATTTCTTATCATTCTCTTCAAAATATGAGAAATATCATTGCCTATATATAGACTTACACCACTCCATCTCCTCCAATTCAAAATTCAAAATTCAAAATTCAAAATGACACTATGATGGCTATATGCACCCATCATGAAATAAGAAAAACAATACAAAATTTAAATGCATGAAATTAAAATACTTTTGATGGTTATAGGCACCCATCATTACATGAAATTCAAATAATAATGAAATGCTTGGAAATAAACATGCTAAAATATAAATGATAAAATATATACTTATAATTATGTAATTTATAATTATATATTTCATTTATTGGCTGCGGTGGACGACGAGCAAAAACATGAAGCGGCGGCAGTGTTGGCGAAGAAACGTCATGGTAGACCCCCATCCTCGAGCTTGCGGCAACGACCGTCCCAATCCACGAACTCTCGATGTCGTGGATCCAAGGCCGCATCAGCATCGTCGCAATCACATTGAATCTCCATCCAATACAGTTGAGCATTGTATTCCTCCGGATCTCTTCGGGTAACAAGGGTAATTTCCAAGTCTATTAAAGACTGGAATAGCTCCTTAGGGATTTGCTCCATCCAACACCCATCTATCGAAGGCTGGTGGCTCAAAGCATCAGCAACTCTATTAGCTTTTCCCTGGTGATATTAAAGAGCAAAATCATAGTCGCACAAGAATTCTAACCATCGGTGCTGCCGAAGATTCAGCTCTTTCTGAGTGAAGATGTATTTGAGGCTTTTGGGGTCGGAGAAGATCTCACACCTTACTCCGTGCAAGTAATGCCTCTAGATTTTAAGGGCGAAGATGACAACGCCCAACTCTAGATCATGAGCTGTGTAATTTAATTCATGCGGCTTTAATTGGCGAGATGCATAGGCCACCACCTTGCCATGCTGCGTCAGGACATCTCCCAACCCCTTTAGGGAGGCATCAATGTAGATCTGGATTCCCTCGGTTCCTGCGGGGATCGTAAGGATTCGTGCAGAGGTTAACCGCTTATTCAATTCGACGAATGTGATCTCACATTCTGGTGTCCATCAAAACGTCACATACTTTTTGGTGAGGAAAGTTAGGGGTAAAGAAATCTTGGAGAAGACTTCTACGAACTTCCTATAATATCCAGCAAGAGCAATAAAACTTCAGATATTTGCCGTTGTTCTGAGCGGTGGCCAATTTTGCACTACCTGGATCTTGGCTTGATCCACTGCTACCCCTTTCTTGCTTATAGTCTGGCCCAAGAATCCAACTTCTTCCAACCAAAACTCGCACTTACTAAATTTGGCGAAGAGGGAGTGTTCTCGGAGTTTTAGTAGCACCATCTGCAGGTGCCTAGCATGGTCTACCTTGGTCTTTAAGTAGATCAAAATATCATCAATGAAGAAGATCACGAAGTGATCTAGGAAGGGCTCAGAGACTCTATTCATCAAGGCCATGAAGGCAGAGGGTGCGTTGGTAAGCCCAAAAGGCATCACCAGAAACTCATAGAGATCATATCGGGAGCTGAAGACAGTCTTGGGAGTATCTTCCTCCCGGATTCGAAGCTGATAGTAGCCAGATCTCAAGTCCATCTGGGAAAACATATATGCACCCTGCAACTGATCGAACAACTCGTCGATCCTAGGGAGGGGATATGTGTTTCGTATAGTAAGCTTATTTAGCTCCCTGTAGTCTATGCACAAACGTAATGTTCCATCCTTCTACTTTACGAATAACACCGGGGCTCCCTAGGGTGAGGAACTGGGACGGACGAATCCAACATCTATTAGATCCTGTAGTTGAAACTTTAATTCATCCAGTTTTCTTGGGACCATCCGTTAGGGGTCTCGTGATACCGGCCGTGCTCCGGTCACGAGCTCAATCTGAAAGTCGACGTCTCGCTGGGGCGGCAATCCTAGGAGGGACTCAAGAAAAATGTCCGGGAAGTTTTGTACCACTAGGACTTTTGGCGAGTACTTGAGTTTTGTCTTCCATTTTGAAGTATATTAGGTACACCTCATTATTCTGCCGGACTGACCTTATAATCTACACAGAAGTCAAAATAATACGCGAGACCGAGGGTACACCTGTCAACGTGACGTTCTGGCCATTTTTGTTCTATAGGCGGACCATTCACATTGAACAATCTATTTGCGCCTTGTGCTCGGCTAGCCAGTCCATTCCCAGTATAATATCGAATCTAGTTATTGCCAGGATGGTCGCCTAGACTTCAAAGTCTACCTATCCTAGCATATCCTGGAACAAGCACTTTTTTGTAGACGTCATATCTGATCCATCTGGTAAACAGATTCATATAGCTAGTCTGGTTGTGCGAATAACGTTCTCTTTTGTTGCGATAAATTCGTGGGACACAAAGGAGTCTGCTACTCCTGTGTCGAAGAGGGTCTTGGCAGAAAGTCCTCCTACCAACAGAATCCCTGGCGATATAGGAAGTATATATATCATACGACTAATATATAAGATGTAGGCATACATATATATCATGTACATAACATAGGTAGCAACATCTGATATATCTTATCGCCTAATATATATACCTATCACCACACCAGGGGCTGATCCGTGCTGCAAGTCTAGTGCGTGGGTCTCCAAGGGCACTGCTCGATCCTACTGGCCTCTCCTGCCAGCTCTACCTCTGCGGCCTCTCTGGCCCTGTCCTGGTGCTGGCTGCCCACCCTATTCTGCTCCTAGTCCTGGCCTTCCTGTTGCCTATGGGCAGAAGGCCCTCATATTCCCTGGCTGTTGACACAAGAAATAGTTCCCTGCGAAGGGAATATCATGTCGGACCACTAGCGCGGGCTGCAATGCCAGAGCTGGTCTGATGTCCTGCTATGGGGCTGGTGGTACTGGGGGTGCTGGTGGGCAACTATAAGGCTGTTTGCGGCGTCTCTGCCTGCGCTCTCTATCCTGTCGGTGTGGAGCAGCTCCACTATCTCATCTCAAATCTCGAGGGGAATAAATCTGTCCTCTGTGCTGCTGGGCTACCATCCGCTGGTCCAACTCAAGCACTGCTGTGTGAGAGGCTATGGTGTGGAAGGTAGACTGAGAGATCATAATCAGAGCCTGCCTCAGGTCATCATGTAATCCCAGATAAAAGCGGGAAGCTCTATCCCTGTCGGATGCAGCCAAGTTTCCGGCGAAACATGCCAGATGTATGAACTCTCTCTCGTACTCTGTCACTGTGCGGTTGACCTGTCGAATGTGCAGGAATCTCTCCTACAAAGCAGCTCGATCTGCATCTGAAATGAATAATTCTAGAAGGGCCTCAGAGAACTCCCCCGAAAGGATCACGCTTAACGACCGTCCTCTAAAAGTAGAGCGACTAGCCGCTCTCCACCAATCCCTATCGTATCCTTCCAACAAGGTTACAACTAGAGGAACTGCAGCCACTACCGGGCACATCATTCCCACTAGTAGCTCTTCCACACGCTCCACCCAGTCCTCTGCCTGGATGGTAGTCTCTGTACCTCTAAAAGCGGGGAGCCTCAGTCGTCGAAAAGTCGTCAGTAAATCGGTAGGTGTCGTCGTCTCTCGTGGTGGATGTGCTAAGGCTGTCCGAAAAGTGGCTAGAATGTCTGTCAATGTCTGCCCCAAGTCAGTCTCGACAAACGGTACAGCCGCGGGGGAGACCAGGTCTGGAGGTGGGGTGGCGGGAACATATCCTCTGGAAGAGGACCCCCCACTACTGTACTCTGGTATCTGGAGAAGTAACAAGAAAAGTGTTAGTACTTTGCAAAAGTAGGGAAAATTTGAAAAAATGACTGACAAAGCGGAAACATCGGTGTACAGGCATACTAACGTACAGTCTAGAATCCCTAAGCCTCTAAACTAGGGTCCACCAGGCTTTTGCTGCAAGGTTCGTACCGAACCGAGGAACGAAGCGAGGGACGGGGGATTCCTGAGACTGCTCCACAAGGACGAATCGTGATCGCTCTAATCCATTTGTAAGGTCCCCTTTTCCCAACTTTTACCTGGGTCTGGCTGGAGGGGATCTTACTGCCCAAGACGTCCACCCAGTGCTCCTTAGGGGTAACGACCCACCCTATCGAAGCACTAGGGGGCCGCCTTGCTCGGCTAGAATCACAAAATTCACAATACACTAGAGAATTGTGGAAGCATTAACAGGAAACTAGAGTACAATATATATAACATTATATATATTTACATGAGTACAAAGGTCGTAGTCTAAATGTTTATATAAGCACACAGAGTGTACAAGTACTAGATATAACTCCTCACTCTCTCTCCCTAATCGGCTCATCGGTACTCACGTCTCGAAACTTTGAAGACGTCGGGGGTGCTTCTGCTCGAGTAGTTCTATCTGCTGGCGCAATCTCTTGTGGCGGCGGGTCACTACGGTGTTCCATTTCCTGTGAATGGTTATTTAAATAACCGTTAGTCATAGATCTAAGTAGAAACAAATCTCCTCCCTGGATCCGTATCCTCGGGACGAGAACACACCCACCTAACGAAAATAGATAGCCGAAGCAAGGGAGAGTTAGCACAACAATTCATATATATAGTCTAGGAGCATTTATAAAGAAGCGCATCATAGTATAACTGGAAAAGCAGTAGTAATACATATCAGTTATTTATTACAGCTCTAGTAGCATAACAACACATTGGGTATTCTCAACCTATACCCTATCACAGGCATTCACAGCCGCGCACAGCAACCCTATGTCAACATAGTATGAACCGCTTCTATTCCAGCAGGGTAGCGAGCCCTGCGGGTCTCACCGATGTGGCTATTGGTGATAGTGGCCAGTCCTGCCACTTCTGGGGGGTTATCGCACCGCACAACCGCAGGCCCCAACATACAACCCCGTGTACTCTTAGATGTGAGTGACATCTGATGATTTATTTCGGCCGACCAGTGGAGGAAAACACAACGGGGAAAACATAACGGCCGGTCACCCGTGGTACTCATCTCCCTGTCGCCTTGAGTCATCGACCTTCCCGCACTGGTACGAACGGTCTGCAGAAGGGACCGACTCGCCATTATTTCATCGCAAGCAATTCACAAGCAATCAATAAAATAATCATGCTAATATGCACCGGCTATTCGGCGGCCTGCCCTACTACACATTAGCCTTCAGGCAGCGACACTCAGCTCAACTTTCGACAAGGAGCGTGAGAGCATTTTCTTTGAGGCTAAACTCGAAGGAACTCCTCAACTCCGGTTAACCCAAACTAAGGCTCGACCTTAAAAGAAAACTGCTCGTGAGTAGGAACCGGGTTTATAATAGAGAAATGCAGAAATGAAGTGCGGTAAATGAAGCTACTAAACAAAAGCTGCATAATTTAAGCACTAAAATGAAACGTTTCCAGTACGAAACTGCAGTGGTACTGAAACGAAAGTACTTAATTGAACAAAACTTGACCAGTACGAGACTGGAATAGTACTGAATTGAAAGTAATGAACTGAAATGAATTTGACCAGTACGAGACTAGAGTAGTACTTAATTGAAAGTACTGAACTGAAATGAACTTGACCAGTACGATATTGGAGTAGTACTGAATTGAAAGTACTGAACTGAAATGAACTTGACCAGTATGAGACTGGAGTAGTACTGAATTGAAAGTACTGAACTGAAATGAACTTGACTAGTACGAGACTGGTGTAGTACTGAATTGAAAGTATTGAACGAATAAAGGAGCTTGACCAGTGCAAGACAGGAATAATCATAAGGAAAATGGTTAGTTGTCCAATCACTCCACCCAGGAGGCTTCAGTTCCATCTCCTTTCATAGGAGGCACATGAGGTTCTATTTCAGTTTTTATTAAGGTTTCCTTGGGGTACACCCATTATTAAGATCCGATTATGATTTGGTTGCGCTTTATTAATCATGGCTTAATCGGATCGGGATTTATCATGAGTTACACCCTCATTATTTATCGAGAATAATTTGCAACTCACTACTCGTACTCTCACTTTCTGAGCGTGCCCAGATCACTCGATAGTCGAGGCGCTCGACGGTTTCATGAAGTCTCGAAACACATGGAGCTTGGTCACTTGCCTCGGCCACTCTCATTGATACGACAATTTGAATTTAATATTCAAATTAGAGAGGATAGTTGCATGCTCCAATTTTCATTTTCGAAGAAAATGAGCGTAATACTTTTCGAGCGCAGCTCTAGGCTCTAAGAAATTGAGGAAAGTTCAATTTTGATCCACAAAATCTCAAATTTTTATATAGCCTTTAAGGAGGTCTAAAATGAGCCTAGAAAAATTTTCATAATTTTTTGAAGAGTTTTGGGTCTTTAATTCGGTCAAATAAATTTTATTTGGTCCTTTAAAAATACCAAATCAACTCCAAAAATTTTCCAATTTTTTTTTGGCGATAGTTCTCATTATAGGGGACATTTTTTATGTTGACCACTTTGCCCCCAGATGCTCCAATTTTGTTTCTAGAATTTTCTCAAGGTTCCATTAATTAATATGGTCTGCAGCTAGCCTTATCAGCTTGATCCCACGACTGAGATCAAGCCGCACCTAAGAAGATAACCTTCTGTCCCCACAACGGATCAACCATGGATCCGCTGTGGGGGGCGCTGATGCTGAGGCGTGGGCGGGAGTTGGGAAGATCCCGACCGTCTGATCCCTATCATGGATCGAACGGCAGCTGCTCCTCGCCGGCGGCAATCCGTAATATCTGCTGCCACCGCCGGCTAGTCATTGTCGGGCACTGGTGCTGCCCCCCGACCAGTTTGCTGGGGGCCGGTGACTCCTTGGGCAGTGGCCCGACATCCTACTGCTGGCGGCCACCGCCTGGTTCGGCCAACCCGAGAACGGGGTGGCAGTGCATTTGCTCCCAGCATCACCACGACACCCCGCCTCACTAGTGTTGAACCTAGCCCCGGAACCACCCCCAGTTGGTGTGCTGGGGGTAGGGCTCTTCTCCGGTGGTGTTCCGGCGACCATACGCCGTCGGCCTCCACCAGAGGTAAAATAGAGCAATTGCTCTGCCCTTCAGGTACCGTCGGAGAAGCATTTTCTGGCGGCACCCCGTCTTTCTCCCCACTGGAAAATTCATCCTGGTGGGTCAAGCCTTCTCCAGCACCACCCCTAGTGCGGGGAAGGGGCCAGCCTCCCTACAGCTGCCACCCGACCTGGAGCAAGGGTCGGGTGGTGCCGGCGGTGCTTCGGCCGCCGGAGTGTCCATGCAGGACGTCAAAGAGGAAGGGAAGGGGGAGGGGAGAAGTTTCTACCTGAGGAGGAGGAGCTTGGGAAGGTCCAACCTGATCCACCATTAAAGGTGGCGGTGGTGGAGCTTGAGGGTGGTGGTTTCTGGCGAGGGCAGCTCTGGTGGAGGGGACCCTGGCTCGGTTTGGGTTGGTGTGGAGGGAAGAGGGCTAGGCAAGGCCTTTTATAGGCCGAGGAAGGTCTATCCCCCTCCCACCGACGGTGTGGGATTATCCCATGCAGAGGAGGGGTTATTCCCCTCTCCTTTACCTGATCCGGCCACGTGGCATCATCCTATTTTTCCTAGGTTGTAGCTACTTGGTGGGGAAAAGGTTTGGTGGGCCTTTGGGCCTTGGTCCTTTAAAAGAAAAGTAGAAGGGGAGGATGAAGGTGGGACCACCTTGGCCCATGGCTCACCTCCCCTTCTTCCTTGCTGTTTGGTGGCCCAAGGGTGAGGGGTAAGGACTTGTCAATAGTGAAGCGGGGGGGGGGGGGGGTAAGGAGAAAGCATACCCCTTATTGAAAAATCCAAAATTTTGTATTTTGTTTTTTTTTTTGGGGGGGGGGGGCGGGGTTGACCAAAGTCAACTTTAGAATGGGTCCCTCATGTTGGTCAAGGTCAAAGTGGGTCCAAGACACCGGGAGTTAGGTCGATGTCGGGGTGTCGCGTCATAATTTGTGCGTGCACGCTTTTCAGTTGAAGAGTATGCTTGATTTTATCATATGTTGACTATTCGTATCGAAATTTGATCGGGGCAAAACTCTGTTTACCTCGTATTGACCATACGAGTCCAATGCCACTGACCGAGGTCGAATCAGAGTTCGTTTGGTAAAAGTTCAAAATCTACGTGTCGCGGCGCGCTAAAAAGGTCAAGATGTCTAAGTCCATTGTTCGATCTTGAATCGTGACGCGGCGAATTCCGATGCACTCGTATCGACTATTCGAGGCCACAAGAATTGACGGAACTCAAATTAGAGTTCTCTAGCTCTATTTCCCGCTTATATTTACCTTCTACCGGGTCGCAGGTAGATGTTTGGGTCACTTTTATTGGGCCTACTAGGGTTCTGGTGGCCCAATAAAAGTCGGGATGTTACACTTGAGCTATAAGTCTTGCAGGATACTGAGAGATCCTAAGGGATCTGAGGTGTAGGCTCTTTGGAGCATTGTTTTGGAGAAGTGCCTTGACCAACAGGAAGTTGGCAAGGTGGGAGGAGAGTGGATGTACCCAAATATTGGGGAATCACTATAAATCTGTGTGTACTCTGTTGTGTTGCTTTTCTTTGTGCAAGTACCTTATCTTGAAAGCAAAACTTAATCTACCAATAAAGCAGCTAACTAAAAGAGATTCAAAAATAGTCATTAAGGACTAAGGAACCTATTCAACCCCCTTTAGGTGATTTACCTATCCTTGAAATAGAGACTTTCAAGTGATATCAGAGGGAGGTTACTCAAAAAGGACCTAACAGTCTGAGTATACCTCAAAGTATAGCTAAAAGGGTTTTAACTTATGTGTTCAAAAGAGAACCATAAGGTGTGGAGATCAATGGAGCTTCAAAACAACAAAAATGATAAGAAGACTATTGGACTATTAGCTGCTCTTACAGAAGACAAAATCTCTCGAGATATAAGAGCAAAGATCAGGGCCCCTCTGTAACATTCAGATAGTGACTCAGAGGTGGATGAAGCTTAGGAAGGTGAATGTAGAAGCTCTGAACTGACAGCTACACAAGAAGAATAATTCTATCAGGATCAGCCTAGACAAAGTCAGGTATATTACCCATCAAGCTCATCCTCAGAGTCTGGATATGAGTCCCGCTCAGGCTATGATGCATCCTCATCAAGTGATGATGAGAGTCCTCTATCAGAAGATAATATCAATCAATTGATTGAAAATCATGCTGCATTTATGAAAGTTTTCAAGAAAAGAAAGTTGCTTGTTAAGAAGCAAGCAGAGGAAATAGTCTCCCTACAGATGACTGCTTCCTAGCAAGATGAAGCTTCATCTTTGCTAAGTCTAAAAGAGAGGGAAGCATCCCATCTGAAGATCATGGTAGATATCCATGTTGAGTCCATAAAATATAAGGACACTATTATCAAGGATCTTGAAGAGAAACTTGAAAGGGAGAAGAGGATTGTGACCAATTTCTCTAAGATAGATGTTATCAAGTGAAACTCTGAGTCTGAGGGGATCTCTAAAGTTATCAAATCTTAGAGAAGAGGCCAAGCTCCTGTCAGGCCTCGGTCAACCCTTCACAAGGTAATTATCCCATCCAACAAGCATGACCAAGACTATAAGTGTGGTCACTGGAGGTGTGGGAATCTTCCTTGTAAGACTACAAAAGTTCCTTACAATAGAAGAAGAAAGGACATGGGATTCAGTGCTCAGAAGGCTCCCCAAGAAGAAGTGCAAAAGGCCCATCCTGGACCTTTTGTATTTAATGCACCAGCTCCATCACTCTTGAGCAAGGCAGTGGCCCTTTCTCAAAGTCTCCCTGCACACAGTCTGACTAAGGGTAAAACTGCCAAGAAGCAAGACTTGGAATCTTCTAAGGGCACCAACAACATATCCTCTGCAAAGGGAACTACTGCTGATAGACCTTGTGAAAAACCAAGATCTTCTCATGACAGACCTACTCTCAGTCAGGCTGTGACTAAGAGAAATTAGAACAAGGAAGTTGCACTTCCTTCTGTTCAGTCTGTAGTCAACCATGCTACCAGACCTGCTCATAAGAGAAGATATAATATTCATGAGTGTTGGTGATGTGGTAAAGTGAACCACTTTGCTGTAGATTGTTGGCACAACCCCTATGTGCAAAAGACAAGGCAGTGTCTTCCTGACAGGACTCCTGTAGGTAGATATATGCATTCCTATGCTAACAAGAACCTAGGACCCAAGTCAGCAGGGTTTCCTAAGGTAAGGTATTTTCTATCTTGCAGGATAGTCCAAGTAGCCATAACAATTTGTAGTCCTTGGACAGAGATGCACCAGACCAAAGTCTTGGTACAAGGAATGATTCAACTCATCATCATGCACAAGATGTCAAAGACAAGTGCAATTACTAAGGGGGAGCTTGCAAAGGAAAGTCAGTTGAACATCAAAGGCTAAATATCAGAAGCAAGGATGTTGGTATGCTCAGAGACTGTGAATCCAGTATGGGCTTCAAGTCTACAAGGCAGAGATAAGTAGAATTCACCTAACTTTTAATTCTACTATTTAATCGCTAAATTGATTATGCATGTTAAAGATAAGGTAATTGAAACACATGTCTGAGAAGATGTGAAAATATTAGTCCAAACAACTCTTCTCAATAAATATGTTAGTGGCTCACATGTTCGCCATGCCACAAGAAGTAACTAGTCTAAATATACCCAAAGACATATTATGTAACACCTCCCCTGTAATGACCGTATAATATGGGTCCGGCCGGGGCCCCACAACATACATACGCCACATCTTCAGTATTATAAAATGATATAGATACCCAAACTCAAAACTCAAAACACAACACAGCGGAAACAACCAAAGACATTAGAAGTTATCCACGCCTACAAGAGTAACCAAATGGCCTTAAGGCCTTACAACAAGAGTAAATCCAAACTCAAATAATACACCAGTCCTGAAAGTGCATAAGCACACCTAGTCTACCTCGGCATGCAAGCCGGTCAAAATGAGCATAAAACATACAATGCCATAAACATAAAGCTACAACAAAAGGTAACACTTCATGAGGCTTAGGCCTTTCTGGCCAGCGAGCTAGCTCCTGCTTGCGATCCTTGCCCTGTAAAATTTATTAGTAATGTGGGTCAGCAAAGGCTGACCTCAAACTGTGTAACCAACACATCTCCTCCCAGCCGCCCCTAACGGACCCCGGGGTACTCCTCCAACCTGCAAGTTAGCACTCCGTATGCAATATTCATAAGCAAGAAAAACAACAAAATAAACAGGCTTGAATGTCTCAAACATCATACATGTTCTCTACTGTTGAGCATATTATATTAGAGCCTACTATGCAACATGAATGCAACATCCGGGTTTCACACAAGGCACCCTATAGCATATGCATCTAGCACATCATCACAACAATTGGGTACTCATCGCTTCCCCATTGGCATAAAGCCACAAACAAAGGGGGTAACACAATCCCCCCCCCGACACACAAGCCGCCATATGGAACTCTTGCCAAGGCCCCACCCGCTCAAGGTCTTAGACCCGGGCTTGCCTGCAAGCTCTGACATCTCATGTCAAGATTCCAACAAACACAAACTGACCGATTCTAAGAAGCCTTGTTCTACCCCACCCGCTCATGGCCTCATTGCCCGGGCTTGCCCCCATGCTTGGCATTCTCGTCAGTCTCACAGAAGGGGACTAGTCTCGCCGGGACACTCTCCACACATGACGTGTACGTCACGGGATAGCCAGCCGACCACGGAGACACAGCCACGCCTTGGCACATCACAAACCAAGACAATTCCATCCTAGTCCATCATTTGTATTGCAGCGTTCCCGCGCACCAAGGAAACCATCTTCCACTCATGCGGAGCTAACCTTGTTCACCAAGGAAACCATCTACCGCCATTGAGGAGCTAACCTTGTCCGGTTCTGACTACACGTACTTACTCGAGAAAAAGGGGAAAACATCACCACATCACAAACGACATCTTGCCGCAACGGATCTCTACGAATCCTTAAAGCTCGTATGCAACATCACCGAGTCGGACTAACGGTCGCGACTACGGCTTCATACACCATGCCTAATCCACTAACGGAGCGGATCTCTAAAGCAAAAACATGTCGGGGATGGACTCAATCGACCTGGAGGTTCCTCTTGAACCTTGGCGACCCAAACCCCTCTCATTTGAGTGTTTGGTGCCCAAAAACTAGCAAAGAAAAGATGCTAAAACATGCATCCTAAAACCGAGAGGAGAAGTGTCGTTACCTTCCGACTCCTCTTCCTAGCCATGGAAAAATAACCGGATGAAAACCTTCACAACGATCTAGCCTCCACGGATCTGGACTCGGCTCGCGATTTGGAGCTCCGAAGCTCCGCCGGTGACCGGATCTAGGCTTCATCTTCTTCCTTTGCTCTCCTCTCTCACTTGACTTAGAAAGAGAACCACTCAAAAGAAATGAGGGTTTTTAAGGGTTCAATCCCGTGTATATCCCATCAGGAACAACCCCCAGCCATTGGATCCCATACTAAAGAAACGAACGTCCTTGATTCGGACCTGAAATGCTAATACTGGGCCGAACACGGCCTGCGACACACCCGTGTCCAGGGCTGTGTCCCCCATTTGTCGTCAAAACCGACGCGCTTGGAACAGCACACGGGCATCCGACACGCCCGTGTTCGACCTGACATGCCCGTGTTCCAACTGACACGACCGTGTGGTCAGCTGTGTGCCTCCGTCGACACAGCCCCGAAAATAACCCGAGACTCACACGGGTACTTGACACACCCGTGTCCCTGCCCATGTCTAACTCAACACGCCTGGGCTCCAGGCCGTGTTCACTGTCTCGACACTTCGTCGAGCGAAGTTCGTCGACTGCCTGACACAGCCTTGGACACGCCCATGTCCTAGGTTGTGTGCCTTTTCTCGACACATCGTCGAGCGAAATTGTCGACTGACTGACACGGCCTTGGACACGCCCGTGTCCTAGGCCGTGTGCCTTGTCTCGACACATCGTTGAGCGAAATTCGTCGACTCCCCGGGCCGATCGTCGACACGGGCTCAACACGCCCTGAGACATGCCCGTGTCTCAGGCCGTGTTCTCTACTCGACGATCGTCGACTCCAAAATCGTCGACCTCCCGACCAAAACGTTGACTGGAGCCTGACACGCCCTAGGACACGCCTGTGTCCCAGGCCGTGTGCCCCCTGCCAGAAACCAATTTTCCTTCTCAGCTAAGACCCAAACTTGGCCAGAAACGCTGGTCGTCCCTCTACAAATTTTGGGGCGTTACAACTTTCTCCCCCTTAAAAGAATTTCGTCCCGATATTACAAAGCAAAAGGGAACACAACTTAAATGGTACCTGATTTGAAGAGCTCTGGATACTCTTCTAGCATGGCTTGTTCTCGCTCCCAAGAGTGCTCCTCACGACCGCAGTTGTCCCATCGGACTTTCACGAGTTTAACCTATTTATTCCGCAACTGTTTTGTCTCCGAATCCTCTATATCAATTGGACGTACTCGCGTCCTCAAGTCATCCTCTATCGGCACCGATGCCGACTCGATCACCACACTAGCCTCCAACAAGGCTTTCCTCAAGACGGAGACATGGAAGACGTCGTGCAATCCACTCAGCTCCGCGGACAATGCCAATCGATAGGCTGCTTCTCCCACCCGTTCAACAACTTCAAAAGGCCCCAAAAACCTTGGACTCAACTTCTTGAGTCGGCGAATCCGTGAGACGCCTTTGAACGGCTTGATCTTCAAATAGACCCAATCACCTACCGCAAACTCCAACTTCCTGTGACGAGAATTAAAGTATTTTGCTTGCCGGTCTTGCGCCACCTTCATACGCTCTTGAATGGTCTGTACCAACTCACAAGCGTCAACTACCACCTCCTTTCCCAAAATTTTGGTGTCTCCTGCCTCTGTCCAAGACATCGGTGTTCGACACCGTCTCCCATACAAAGCTTCGTATGGCGCCATTTTTAAACTTGCTTTATAACTGTTATTGTACGCGAATTCCACCATGAAGAGGTGATCCTCCCACTTCTTGCCGAAGTCAAGAATGCACATTCTCAGCATATCCTCCATAGTACGGTTCGTTCTTTCAGTTTGCCCGTCAGTTTGAGGATGGAACGCCGTACTGAACTTTAGCTTCGTGCCCAGACTCTTCTGAACCAATCTCCAGTCCTTGGACGTAAACCGTCCATCTCGATCGCTAACTATGCTCTTAGGAATCCCATGCAGTCGCACAATGTTGCGAACATACAATTCCACCAGCTTCTCCACGCTGTCCTCCTTCCGATTTGGGATGAAGTGGGCCACCTTGGTTAAGCGATCCACGATCACCCAAATAACATCATTACCCTGCTGCGATCTAGGCAGACCATGTACAAAATCCATGGAGATGTCATCAAATTTCCACTCAGGGATTGGAAGGGGCTTCAAGAACCCTCCCGGCTTCTGACATTCAGCCTTCACCAGGGCGGAAGTTTGGCAACGATTCACATACAAAGCTACGTCCCACTTCAGCCCCGACCACCAAAAGGATTTCTTCAAATCCAAGTACATCTTTGTACTGCCCGGGTGAATGGAGTACTTTGTGAAGTGAGCCTCAAACATCAACTCCTCATGGAGTTTGTCGAACTGCGGTATACAAACCCTTCTGTCCTTCCTCAGAATCCCATCAATCATCTCCCAGGCGCTGCTCTCGCCCTTTTGAGCCTCCAGCACATATGGTTGAAACTCCACATCCAACTGAGTCGCTTCCCGAATATGATCAGACAAGTCGTTCTGGATTTCAATCCAGTTCAACCGAGCCACGCTGGACTCGCCTCTCGCCACACATTCCAAACCAAGGGACTCCCATTCATGTACCAACCGCTCATCATGAGCTTCGATCCAATTCCCCTGCCCCGAGTACTTTCTACTCAAGGCATCCGCTACCACATTGGCTTTACCTGGCATATACTGAATCGCCACCTCATAGTCTCCAAGAAACTCAACCCACCTGCATTGTCGCATGTTCAAGTACTTTTGATCCAAGAGATACTTCAGGCTTTTATGATCCGTGAAGATCTCCACCTTAGCACCATACACATAATGTCGCCATATTTTCAACACAAAAATTACTGGCGCCAACTCCAAGTCATGGACGGGGTAATTCCTCTCATGAGGCTTCAGCTGTCTAGACCCCAAATTTATCACCCTGCCATGTTGCACCAAAACGCAACCCAAACCGCATCCTGATGCGTCACTGAAGATCTGAAATCCCTCGGTCCCTTGCGGTAGACTTAGGATTGGGGCCATCATCAGTCTCTCCTTCAGTGCCTCAAATGCTTGACTGCACTCTTGAGTCCACACAAACTTATGATCTTTACGAGTGAGTGAGGTGAGGGGTAGAGCTATCCGCGAAAAGTTCTCCACGAATCTCCTATAATACCCGGCTAGTACAAGAAAATTTCGGACTTCCTCCACGGTCCTCAAAACCGGCCAATCTCTGATGGCTTTCACTTTTGTTGGATCCACTGCTACCCCATCCCCACTAATCACGTGGCCCAAAAATGCCACCTTCACTAACCAGAACTCGCACTTTGAGAACTTTGCATACAACCGATTCTCCCTCAACACTTGCAAGACCACTCTCAAGTGGGTCTCATGCTCCACTTCCGATTTGGAATACACCAAGATGTCATCAATGAAGACAACCACAAAAGAATCCAAGTATTCCCGAAATACTCGATTCATAAGATCCCTGAACACAGATGGCGCGTTCGTCAGTCCGAACGGCATCACCGTAAACTCAAAGTGTCCATACCTTGTACCAAATGCAGTCTTGGGTATGTCCTCATCCCGAATTCACAACTGATAATAGCCTGACTTCAAGTATAATTTTAAGTACACCACCGACCCCACCAACTGTTCAAACAAGTCGTCTATCCGAGGAATCGGATACTTATACTTAACGGTCAGTTTATTCAGCTCTCGGTAGTATATGCACAGCCGCATACTATCGTCTTTCTTCTCTACAAATATCACCGGCGCGCTCCACGGCGAAGAACTGGGTTTGATATAACCTTGCTCCAACTGTTCCTGTAACTGTACTTTGAGTTCAGCCAACTCCTTTGGTGCCATCCTAAATGGAGGACGTGACACCAGCCTAGCCTCCGGCACTAACTCGATCGAGAAGTCGATCTCCCGCCGAGGAGGCGCTCCAGGAAGTTCATCCAGAAACACATCCTTGAACTCTGCCACTACGGACACTGATGCGCCCGCGAACAGACTCTTACTGTGGTTGGTTCGGTGAGTCGATCGCCGCGGGCGTGCTATAGGAGGCAAGTGCACCTATCACAAGTAGTACTCGATATTCGAGGGAATACCGAGGTCGTATTGTTCTCGGGGTCGTGTTGATTATTCTTACTCCTCCGGGAGGACTATTATTTTACTGAAAGTAAGGTGGACGTTTTAATCAAGTAAAGACTGAAAAAGTAAAGGAGCGAAAAAAAAAATGATTTAGAAAATATTCGATGAAGGGTTAACGCTCGGCATCGAATCAGGTTAAGACTAAAACAATTTTTAATAATTATAGGACTTAGTTTTCAAATTAATAAAAGGCAACTTGGCCGTAGAGGTTACACAAATGTGAGCTCACCTAGCTATAGGGATATCGCTCACCTGAACGTTAAGACTATTCGACCGAACGTTAGTCCGACGAAGGATTCCTCTTGACGCCTGCTTTACGCTAAGAACACCATTATTGGGTGGGGAACCCAATCCGGTAGAATTACGCTTGTCCTCTCTCAAGGGTATGCACGCAACTCTATTTACCTAGGGGTGATCTGTCCATACGCACGGCCTCTCGGCTAGCTAGTGTATGGATAACGGAAATAGGGCCCACACATCGATTTATGGTCCTACGCGTCGTTAACCAGGGGTAAACCTTAAGTCCTTAAATTAAAGTGAAAATAAAGAGCTTCAATTATTACAAATCATTTTAAATGTCCCAATGCTCTTCGATGTCGAGGCTAATAATGATTAGCCACACATCAGTATGGGAACGGCTTTATAATTTAATGAGGCGCGAGTTCGAAATTAAACGATAGCACTAGAATCCACGGATGCATCCCACAAAACACACTAAAGTGGATCAAAAGGTGAACCCTTGGACCTTACAGAAATGGGCAATTTATAGGCAAAAAATTCTAAGTACACGCCCTCCGACACGGGCGTGTCGGGGGGGGGGGGGGGGGGGGGGCGTGTCACTACTATTTATGATGGCGGCCGACGATTGGACATGAAAGTTGACTTCGGGCTGAGTTCGAGGATGTCACGCCCCAGGTCATGGGCATGACGCTGGGCGTGTCGGGGAGGTAGAACCGGGCGCGGGTTACGTCAAAAGTCTTCGGCAGCATCTTGTCGGGCCAGGTGGAAAGGTCACGCCCCAGTTCACGGGCATGACGCTGGGCGTGTCGGTTGGTGTCGACACTCGACGAATGTCGAGCGGAAAGTGTCGAGTTGAAATCGTCGAGCTAAGCTTGAGTCATGCCCAAGGTCACGGGCATGACTCTGGGCGTGTCGCGGGTTCGACGATCGTTGAACTGAATTCGTCGAGTGGAGTGGACACGGGCTTGTGTCACGCTGAAAGATATTATACCTACTCACCTAGAGGGGGGGGGGATGAATAGGTGACTTAAATCTTTTTAACTTTTTAGGCAGAATTCAGAATATATCACAGAGTTCTACTTACTTTATCACAGCAAACATGCAGCAATCACAGAATTACACAAGCACACAGTGAACACACAGGTTTATAGTGGTTCCCCAAGGTTTGGGTACATCCACTTTCCCCATTCGCCTATCTAATAGTGTACTAGATTCGGCCAAACTACTCCACTATCTCAGATCCTCAGATCTTACACTCACAACCTCAACCAGGTTCCTACATCTTAGGCCCAAGGCCCTACAACTCAGCTTCTTCACAAAGCCTACACTCAGCTTCTTCACAAAGCCTACACTCAGCCACCAAGGCCTACACTCAGTCACAACAGGCCTACACTCAGAGATACAAATCTCCTACACTCAGGCACACAGGCCCTACACTCAGCCTTTATAATTACAGGCTTACAAACTCAGATCCCTAAGGATCCTACAAGATAATATGAATACAAAATGTAAACCCTACAACTCAGAGAAAAGAGAGAAGAGTTGTGAGTTTCTTGATGAGTTCTTGGAAGAACTCAGCTGAGATCAATCTGACTTGGCTTTCTTCAAAGCTTCTTGAATGTAGAACACAATAAGATTAATCTCCTATGCAGTTCATCCTTGATCTCTGCTACTTAAGATTCAGAACAAAATCTGAACCCTTCTTCTCAGCCTGGTTCCAACGGCTGTCTTCTTGGATGGAGCTCTCTCTCTCCAACTTCTTAGATCTTCACTAGATTCTTCAATGAATAGCTAGATCTTCTTTGTATATTGATCACTTGAACAACTTCTTCTATAGACAGTATAAGCCTATTTATAGGCCTTCTTCATGGTAACCGGCTGTTCCGGTTCATAACTGATTTCTGACAACTCTGACAGGTGCAGTAGACCGACTGGAATGGCAGCTGTCAAGTCATTCAGTCAGTTCTTGAAAAATTTGTAACTGTCTGAAAGTGTCGAGACTGTCTGTATTTAAGTGTCAACACTTATAGACAAAGTGTCGACACAAGTTGACTACGTGTCGACACTAGCCTACGAGGTGTCGACACAACTCCTTGTGTTGTAGAATTTACTTCTCGACACAGCTTCTTCATTATATGTCGACACTGATAATGAGTGTCGACACAAGTCCTTGTTCTTCAGTACTTTGCTGAATTCTTATAAGTGTCGACACAACTCCTTTGTGTCGACACATCTTCATGTGTTGAACTTGTTAAGTGTCGACACTTCTTCTTGGTGTCGACACATGCCTTCAGTGTTGATACTTACTGAGTGTCGACACAGCTCCTTGTGTCGTCACATTCTTCTTGTGTTGATACTTTGGCTGAGTATCGACACTTCTCCTTAGTGTCGACACTTGTACTTAGAATTTTGTTGAACTTTGCTAAGTGTCGACACAGCTCCTTGTGTCGACACTTTCTTCAAGTGTTGAGTCTTCAGCTGAGTGTCGACACATTCTTTCTTGTGTCGACACTTTCTTCAAGTGTTGACTCTTCTGCTGAGTGTCGACACATGCTTTCTTGTGTCGACACTTTCTTCAAGTGTTGACTCTTCTGCTGAGTGTCGAGACTTTCTTTCCTGTGTCGACACTTATACTTAGACTCTGCTGACTTTTGCTGAGTGTCGACACAACCTCCAAGTGTCGATACTTTCTGATGTAGACACAGTTCCTCTGGGTGTCGACACAACTGCTTAGTGTCGACACTGCTTCACTGCACTTTTCTTCATTGAGTGTCGACACAGCTCCTTGTGTCGACACTTTCTATCTGGTGTCGACTCTGCATCCCTGGTGTCGACACAAGTACTCCAAGTGTCGACACTGCTTGCCTGGGTGTCGACACAAGTCTTCTTAAGTTTTGACACTTTCCCTCTGGGTGTCGACACATGGACTTAGAAACTTTTGATCTTTCCTGCAAATACTTAACCTGCACAAGTAAACTCAAAATACATCAAATACATTCTGATGTATATCATTGAGTAGGGGTGAGGCTTCTTCAAATCAGGTACATTAGAAACAATGTACCCAACAATCTCCCCCTATTTGGAGAAGTCATAACCCTCAGTCAATGATATACACCATATAGAATAAAATCATAGTATGATGTAAAGCAGGATTATATATCAGGTCAAACATAAACATGTATCAATCAAACATGTATACATAGACATTATCTCAGAACAATTATGAAATAAATTTATCACACAGCAAATTTATCACACAGCACATTGTTCTAACAGCTTTGTCATATTCATTTTTCAAAAGTTTACAAGGTGTTTAAAATCAAAAGATTACAATTGTAAACTGAAGAAAATTCTATTCTATTTTTGTTCAGCCTCTTTGATCACTATTCCTTTTCCAGATTGTACTTTGGCTTGTACAGGGGCTTCAGTAACTTCAGTATCAGCAAGCTTCTTGCCTTTCAGATCCTTTTTCTTTTGCTCTTCAGCTTTAATCTTTTGCCTCTCAAAGTAGTGATAAGGCTTGGGAAAGTACTTGCTAGGCTCCTGGGCAGTAGGAGGTAGCTTTCCCATCTTGGCCTTTCTCCTATAATGCACTATAGTTTTTTGCCTTGATTCATGCTTTCTCCACTCCATTTCAGAAAACCATTTGTTTCTATCTTGAATATTATCTTTTGCAGCTTTCCATGCAGTTAAGATAATGTTTCTGGAAGTGGGGCTCCACTGCTCAAAGTCTGGTCTTTGTTCAGCTTGCTCTCTAAACATCTTCTTGGACAATCTATCTTCTTGATCTTTCAGCAAAGCTTCTTGCATAGCCTCAGATACTGGCTGAACCACCTTCTCTAGGATGACATTTTGCCTACCCTCAGGTGGGCTATACATTGATTGTATATCAGCTTGAACCATATCAAAATCTGGTGGAGGATAGATTACTCAAGCTACTTCAGGTTGCTCACCTCCAAGATAGGCAGGGTTAATTCCAGATTCTGCTACATTATCATCATCACATAAAGGAGGATAACCAAGAGTTGCTCTGATAGAATTAGAAATCCACTTAGCATGATCAGAGCTGGCTTTGACTAACACCCTCTCCCCTTTTATGACTTCTCTTTCCATGTGATCCCTTAGATCATCCTTTTGAAATCTTATTTGGTTATCCAAATAATTGACTCCATATTTGAAGAAAGGTTTTAACCTTTGGAGCTTTTCAGTTATCAGCTTCTGAGAGTCTTGAATTGCAGAAGTAACATCAGTTAAACTCTTTTGCAATTCCTTATCAAATTCCTCTTTGGCAGTAGTCAGGGCAGCATTCTGTGCAGTTGCTATTTTCTTATGCTCAGTGACAATAACATTGTGAGATGCTGTCAAGTTATCATTCATTCTGATTTGATTTTCCAGTACATAGCCTTTCTTGACTTCAAGTTCATCCACTTGAGCTTTTATCTTCTCTTGATGAGTTGCTAGATAGACTACTGCATTCCCTCCCTTGTGGAACTAGTCAGTCATCTCCTTCTTATTCTGATTCATCTCAAATCTTATGGACTTGATGTGCTGGGCCAGATCAAATTGTAGAGACTTATGACTCTCATCCATATATGTTTCAAGAGCTTTACTTTGCTCATCAAACTTTATTTGCATAGCAACCATCAAAGCACTGTAATCTATAGTTGGTGCTGACTGTAGTGCAGGCTGTGGTGCTATAGTTTGCAAGGCCTTCTTGTAATTCTGACTCCTTCTCTTGAATACTTGAAATTTCCTTTTCTTAGCTCTTGCAGCCTCCTCATCTTCAGAAGCAGAGGTGCTGGCTATCTCTACCCTCTCCTTAGGTAGCTCCTCAACAGCTTTTTGCTTTTCAGGATCTTGCCTTGCAGGTTCTTCATCAAGTATTACTTGCTCCCCCTCAACAGGAGCATTCTCCCCCTCAGCAGCAGCAGTTTCCTTCTCAAAGTCTGCTTGGTCTAGATTAAGGAAGAGATCTTCCATTGTATATTCTTGTGGAGAATGGGCTGGAGAAACTCTTGCCTCATCTACCACTGGATCAGGTACTACTTGAACTGTAACAGATGTGTCCTCTATGACAACATCTGGGACATGACTATCAATTTGAGTTTGCTGATTAACATTATTTAAGGAATCAGACAAAACATTATCCTCTATAGGGAAATCTAAAGCATTAAGCTCAGTGATTACCTCAAGGATGATGTGGGTGGCTCTTTCACTTTCAAGAGGAGTAGGCTCTTCCACCACTAGAGTCTCCCCCTGGACAGTATCCTAGTGTATGGGGCTAGCTGGTGGTAGCTCCCCATTCCTCTCTGCAGCATCTTGTTGAGCTGGAGACTTTCCAGCATTTCCTTCTACATCTTCATCAGGAGTAAAGACAACTTGCTCTTCACTACCAGAGCTGCTAGATAAATCCTGAGCCACTGGGGCTATCTTCTTCTGCTTCTTTTGAGGAGTAATTTTCTCTGGTGTGGGCAATTCCTTGGACAAAACCCTATCCCATCTGGAGAAGTGTCTCATGTCCATTTTCCTCATATGATTGATTTTAGTGCCTGCAGCTTGACTCATAACTTCTGGTATACTACCAGCCAAGTATAGACTTAAGATCCTACCCAAGTTAGGTTTCTTCAGACTTTCTTTAATCTTATCAAAGACAATAGCAGACCAATCTGTTTTCAATGTGAAGATTATCCTTGTCATAATGCTGAACATATGAGCTGATACCCTATCATGCCCTCCAGGCTTACTTAAGATTACCTTGCCAACAATTTCAGAAAGAAATTTCCCCTGGCTGTTCATCCCCTTTTTATTGAATACAGAACCAATTTTCATCTTTGCATACAGTCCACACCATGTTAATGCTTCTCTGGTCTTAGAAGCAGTAACCTCATCCTCTTCTTTTGTCCTTGGTAGATTTAGGACTTTTCTCAAACTTTTAGGTGATACCTTCACCTTTTCACCATGAACCCTAGACTTGATCTTGAGTCCAGATTCATCTACTTTAGCTCCATTCAGGAATTCTAAGACTTCTTTCTTCCAGATTTTAGTCGGCTCTGAAACAAGAAATTCTAACCCTGAGTATGCAACTAGGGTTACCACACTCTTGATCTCCGGGTCTGTATCCGCAAACGCATGTCGCACCAGTTCGTAGCCTTCATTGACGTTCTCCTCGAGCTTTGGCGCCATTAGGGTTTGATAAATTTGAATGGAGAGAAGAGAGGTGTCGACACACAAGTTTGGTCTCGAAACTTTAGTGAGCGTGTCGACAGACAATGGAGAAATTCTATTTATACCTTTCTAGGTTTGAAGATGAAAAGGCGGGTTAACTAACTTAAATTGTGTCGACACTGTTGAAAAGTGTCGACACAGACTTATAATGTCTCGACACCTATGTGTCGACACAAGTTTAGTCAACATATATATGTGTCGACACTTGTTTATGTGTCGACACCACTTAACTCGACATTTAGTCGAGACTTTACTTAGATAATTCTGAGTATACTCTAAGTGTCGACACCACCTTGGTTGTGTCGACACCTACTTATCATGTGTCGACACTAATTTTCTGAAGTGTCGACACCAACTTCCTAGATGTGTCGACACCTTTTCCCTGAAGTGTCGACACTACTTTTCTGTGTCGACACAGATATCTCTGTGTGTCGACACCATTTTACTTAGCCATTTCTATAAACTTATTCTAAGTTTATCATACCTAGTTCAATTTTAAACCTATTGAACTTAGTTTCTTCTAAGGGCTTAGTATACATATCAGCTAGTTGATTATCTGTTCTAAGATATTCCAGTAAAATATCTTCTTTTTCTACATGTTCTTTAAGAAAATGATATTTTATTTCAATATGTTTAGTTCTACTATGAGAAACAGGATTGTTTGCAATTGATATAGCACTAGTAGAATCACAAAAGAGTGGAGTTCTACTTACCTGAATTCCATAGTCCTCAAGCTGATGTTGTATCCATAGAAGTTGAGCACATCAACTTCCAGCAGCCACATATTCTGACTCTGCAGTGGAGATAGCCACACTTGTTTGCTTCTTGCTACTCCATGAAATCAGTCTTCCACCTAGGAATTGACAGGTTCCAGATGTACTTTTTCTGTCTTCTTTGCAGCCTGCAAAATCTGCATCTGAATAACCTGTTAGATCAAAGTCTCCATTCCTAGGGTACCAAAGGCCTAGATATGGAGTGCCCTTTAGATATCTCAGTATCCTTTTAACTGCTGTCAAATGAGACTCTTTAGGGCATGCTTAGTACCTAGCACAGACACATGTAGCATACATGATATCTGATCTACTTGCAGTCAAATAGAGTAGGGAGTCAACTATCCCTCTATACAAAGTCTCATCTACAGGTTTCCCTGCATCATCTTTGCTAAGAGACATACTTGACCCCATAGGAGTCTTCATGGTACTGGATGAATCCATACCATACTTCCTTATGAGTTCTAGGGTGAACTTAGACTGGCATATGGATAATCCATTCTCAGTCTGTCTAACCTAGAGACCCAAGAAGAACTTGAGTTCCCCCATACTACTCATCTCAAATTGTCCTTGCATTAGTTTTGCAAACTTTTTGAAAAGACTACTTTCAGTAGACCCAAATATTATGTCATCTACATATATTTGGACTAGTATTATTTTGCCTCTAGATTCCCTAAGGAATAGAGTCTTGTCTATTTTCCCCCTTGTGAACTTATTCTCAATGAGGAAACTAGACAGGGTTTCATACCAAGCCCTAGGGGCTTGCGTTAACCCATACAATGTTTTCCTAAGTCTATAGACATGATTAGGTTGAGTTGAATCAACAAAACCTGATGGCTGTTCCACATAGACTTCCTCTTTTAGATTACTATTCAGAAAGGCTGACTTTACATCCATTTGGTAAACTTTAAATCCTTGAAAGGTTGCATAGGCCAGGAACGCCTTATGGCTTCCAGTCTGGCTACTGGAGCAAAGGTTTGATCAAATTCAATACCTTCTTCCTGCCTATATCCTTTAGCAACCAATCTTGCTTTGTTCTTAATGATGACTCCATGTTCATCCATCTTGTTCCTAAAGATCCACTTTGTCCCAATTATGTTGTGGTCTTTAGGTTTAGGAACAAGTTCCCAGACTTTGCACCTCTTGAACTGATTCAGCTCTTCTTGCATTGCCTCAATCCAATGAGGGTCTAGGATGGCTTCTTCAAACTTCTTTGGCTCAACTTGGGATAGAAAACTGGAGTAGAGTACTGCACTCAGATTTCTGCTCCTTATTTGTACCCCTTGTCTTAGATCACCAATGATTTGATCTGCTGGATGATCTCTAAGATGCCTATTGGCTGGAGGCATCCTGGCTTCAGGTTGAACTTCTTTAGTTTCTTCATCTTGCTGCACTCCTTGGACTTCTTCTGCATTAGGTACATGTAGTAATTCCCCTGGACAGTAGCCACTATCTTCTAATTGTTGTCTTGAATTAGGTTCTTCTTCAATAGTGAGCTTGTCCAACTTCTTAGTTATACCTGAGGAGCTGCATATACTACTAGACAACTCATTGTTAATAAGTCTAGTTTCATCAAATACTACATGTACAGACTCTTCTACAACTTGAGTAGACAAGTTGTAGACTCTATTAGCCTTACTATTGTTGCTGTACCCAACAAAGATCCCCTCTTGGGACTTGGCAGCAAACTTAGTCAAGTAAGACTTTCCATTGTTAAGTATAAAGCACTTACAACCAAAGATCCTGAAGTAGGATAGGTTTGGTTTTCTGCCTTTCACAACCTCATAGGGGGTCTTGTTGTGGCTTTTAGTAATGGTAGCCCTATTAATAACATGACATGCAGTATTAACTGCTTCAGCCCAGAAATATTCTAGTAATGATGTATCACTTAATAGGGTCCTACCAGCCTCAATCAAGGTTCTATTCTTCCTCTCAGCAATGTCATTTTGCTGAGGTGTCCTTGGTGAAGAAAACTCTTGAAATATCCCAAATTCTTCACATAGTTTTGCCATACTATCAGACTGAAATTCAGTACCATGGTCACTTCTTATTTTGACCACTGTACTATCTAGTTCATTCCGAATTTGTTTGACAAAGCTATAGAAGACACTAGGTGTTTCAGATTTCTGTCTAAGGAAGAACACCCAGGAAAACCTTGAGTAGTCATCTACAACTACAAAGGTATAGACCTTCCTACCTAGGCTGTGAACTGGCATAGGACCAAAGAGATCCATATGCAAGAGGTATAAGCACCTCACAGCATCTTTGTTGTCAATGCTACTAGAGATGGATCTTGTCTGCTTGCCCTTTTGACAAGCTGAGCATATTCCATCTTTAATACACTTAACTTGAGGACCATTTCTCACTAACTCTTTACTATAGAGTTTGCCAATTATCTTGTAGTTGAGATGGGCTAGCCTCTTGTGCCATTTGACACAATGAGAGACTTTCTCATCAGCTACAAGACACACTAGAGAACCATTGTTCTCAACCATAATATCTAGGCAATAGACATTTCTCTTTCTATAACCTGTCAAAATGATCTCTTGATCATTTGAACTCCTGATATGACAACCATCTTTCACAAATGAGATGTCATATCCTACATCACTCAATTGACTTATACTAATAAGGTTATGTTTCAAACCTTTAACATAAGTCACTTGAGTAATAGTAATATGGGTGCTAGAAAAGTTACCAAAACCCTTGATGATTCCTTTTTCAGAACCACCAAAGGTGACTTTTGGACCATCCTTGATAGGTGTGTAGTCCTTTAGCAATCCCCTAGTTCCAGTCATATGTCTGGAACATCCACTCTCCAAGTACCATATAGGGGCATGACCACTTGGACTCACCTGCAAAACAGATTACTGAACCTTAGAACCCAAAGAATTCTTGGGTCCTTGGTACTGGTTAGTTTGCTTCCTAACAAAGCTACCTGCAGGTTTTCCAATAGGTAGTTTGCTACTCACTTTGACACTTTCATTGTGCCAACAGTCCATGGAAAAGTGGCCTACCTTGCCACAGCACCAACACTCAAACCTATTGTACCTTTGCATAGGTACATCTCTAGCTATTTTATCTATAGCTGGCTTGTTGAGAGCTGGGGCTTTGCCCTTGGACTTGGACTGAATAGTCCTAGCTGGTTTAGTAAACCCCAGTCCAGCTTTACCTTTTTGATGAACAAATTCATCAATTAAGGGTAGAACTGACTTTGGTTTAGAAAACCTAGCAACCAAATCTTTCTCCTTCTGAAGACTAATCTCCAGACTTTTGATTTGATCATTCTTAAATGATATAGTCCCCATCTGAATCACAGTTATGTTCTTCAATCTGGCTATTTCATTTAGCTTTTGATCAATCATCATCTCAAAATCAGTTGCAGCAACTTTGAGATTAGCAATTTCCTTTGCCTGACTCTTGGCTAGGGATTTCCTCTTCTTATAAGCTTGCAACAGAAGTTTATATTCATCTATCAATTGATGAATATCCTCTTCAGACTCAGATGCACTCTCATCACTTGAAGATGATGAATCTGATTCTGAACTAGCACAAGAAATTGAACTGAAAGAACAATTTTGTACCTTACTAGGTCCAGGCTGCTCCTGGATTTTGTCACTTTCTGTCAATGCCATCAGTCCTTGGCACTGACTGTCCTCTTGTTCATATATAGAGTTCATAATCTGGATAAACTCTTCTTCCTCTTCCTCAGCTAACAGTCCTATGTATGCTTCAGCATCTGACTCAGTTTCTGATGAAGATATGTCTGATAGGCTCTTATCCTTTTTGGCAACAAAAGATCTTTCTTTCTTGCCCTTGAATTGAGTCTTTTTCTTATCATTAGACTCCTTCCTTTTCTCTGGACAGTCTGCAATAACATGTCCTTGTCTATTACAGCAATAGCATACTATTTTTGATAGAGTTGCTTTGCTAGACTTGGTCTTTTTTCTGTCTTTCTTTGATGACTTTTTGTTCTGATAATAGTCATCTTTACCCTGTGAAGTAGATGGCTTTGTCCTCCACTATTTCTTCTTTAAGAACTTCTGAAAGTGTCTTGTGAATGCTGCAAAATCCTCATCACTTTCACTGCTTTCAGACTTTCTACTTGCTGACTCATCTGATTCAGTCACAGCTACCTTTGGAGATGGTGAAGGAGACTTACTTTTGTATTTTCTGGTGGCTTCTGTTTTAAATGCCACTGTGTTTTCCTTATGTTCACTTCTTGTAGTCTTCTCCTCTTCTTTCCTCACCATCAATTGCATTTCATAGGATAGTAATTTTCCAAACAAAGTTGGAGGAGGAATTTCTGCTAACTTTGCCATTTCCCTAATGACACAGATCTTGGTGTCCCAATCCTTTGTTAGGGACCTTAGAAACTTATCATTAAGCTCATAATTACTGAACTCTCTGCCATAGGACATTAACTCATTCACAATCCTATAGAACTTCTTATAACATTCAGTTATGCTATCAGATCTACCTTGCCTGAAGCTTTCATATTCTTGGTTTAATAAGGACTTTCTGTCCTGCCTCACTTCTTCAGAACCCTCCATGTACACAATAAGAGTATCCCATATTTCCTTGGATGTCTTGCAGTGTATCAAAATCTGAAAGGTAGCATCATCTATAACACTCACTATGATATTCTGAGCCCTTTGTCCATTGTGGCTAGAACTATCTCATCCTTTGTCATTTCAGAGAAATCCTTAGGTGTTCTCTGATTGGCATCTAAGACTGAAACCTTCATAGGCACATATGACCCTTCTTTCACTGTGATGTATATCCTAGGGTCTGAGGCTTCCATAAATAGTCTCACCCTTTCCTTTCAGATGCTAAATATTTCTTTTCTGCAAATGGGTAGCTTCATGGATCCCAATTCCTTATGATTCTCAGTGGAACCCATGGTTCTTGATTTTCTTGATTCTGTAATGTACTTAGACTGAATCTGCCAACAGGATCTACTCAGACAGTTATGTCCCTTTTTGAGTAACCTCCCTCTTATACCACTTGAAAGATATTGTACCTACTCACCTAGAGGGGGGGGGGTGAATAGGTGACTTAAATCTTTTTAACTTTTTAGGCAGAATTCAGAATATATCACAGAGTTCTAGTTACTTTATCACAGCAAACATGCAACAATCACAGAATTACATAAGCACACAGTGAACACACAGGTTTATAGTGGTTCCCCAAGGTTTGGGTACATCCACTTTCCCCCTTCGCCTATCTAGTAGTGTACTAGATTCAGCCAAACTCCTCCACTATCTCAGATCCTCAGATCTTACACTCAGAACCTCAACCAAGTTCCTACAGCTCAGGCCCAAGGCCCTACAACTCAGCTTCTTCACAAAGCCTACACTCAGCTTCTTTACAAAGCCTACACTCAGCCACCAAGGCCTACACTCAGCCACAACAGGCCTACACTCAGAGATACAAATCTCCTACACTCAGACACACAGGCCCTACACTCAGCCTTTATAATTACAGGCTTACAAACTCAGATCCCTAAGGATCCTACAAGATAATATGAATACAAAATGTAAACCCTACAACTCAGAGAAAAGAGAGAAGAGTTGTGAGTTTCTTGATGAGTTCTTGTAAAAACTCAGCTGAGTTCAATCTAACTTGGCTTTCTTCAAAGCTTCTTGAATGTAGAACACAATAAGATTAATCTCCTCTGCAGTTGATCCTTGATCTCTGCTACTTAAGATTCAGAACAAAATCTGAACCCTTCTTCTCAGCCTGGTTCCAACGACTATCTTCTTGGATGGAGCTCTCTCTCTCCAACTTCTTAGATCTTCACTAGATTCTTCAATGAATTGCTAGATCTTCTTTGTATATTGATCACTTGAACAACTTCTTATGTAGACAGTATAAGCCTATTTATAGGCCTTCTTCATGGTAACCGGCTGGTCCGGTTCATAACTGATTTCTGACAACTCTGACAGGTGCAGTAGACCTGCTGGAATGGCAGCTGTCAAGTCATTCAGTCAGTTCTTGAAAAATTTATAACTGTCTGAAAGTGTCGAGACTGTCTGTATTTAAGTGTCGACACTTATAGACCAAGTGTCGTCACAAGTTGACTACGTGTCGACACTAGCCTACAAGATGTCGACACAACTCCTTGTGTTATAGAATTTACTTCTCGACACAGCTTCTTCATCTTATGTCGACACTGATAATGAGTGTCGACACAAGTCCTTGTTCTTCAGTACTTTGCTGAATTCTTATAAGTATCGACACAACTCCTTTGTGTCGACACATCTTCATGTGTTGAACTTGTTAAGTGTCGACACTACTTTTTGGTGTCGACACATGCCTTCAGTGTTGATACTTGCTGAGTGTCGATACAGCTCCTTGTGTCGACACATTCTTCTTGTGTTGATACTTTGGCTGAGTGTCAACACTTCTCCTTAGTGTCGACACTTGTACTTAGAATTTTGTTGAACTTTGCTAAGTGTCGACACAGCTCCTTGTGTCGACACTTTCTTCAAGTGTTGAGTCTTCAGCTGAGTGTCGACACATTCTCTCTTGTGTCGACACTTTCTTCAAGTGTTGACTCTTCTGCTGAGTGTCGACAAATTCTTTCTTGTGTCGACACTTTCTTCAAGTGTTGACTCTTCTGCTGAGTGTCGACACTTTCTTTCCTGTGTCGACACTTGTACTTAGACTCTGCTGACTTTTGCTGAGTGTCGACACAGCCTCCAAGTGTCGACACTTTCTAATGTAGACACAGTTCCTCTGGGTGTCGACACAACTGCTAAGTGTCGACACTGCTTCACTGCACTTTTCTTCATTGAGTGTCGACACAGCTCCTTGTGTCGACACTTTCTGTCTAGTGTCGACTCTGCATCCCTGGTGTCAACACAAGTACTCCAAGTGTCGACACTGCTTGCCTGGGTGTCGACACAAGTCTTCTTAAGTGTCGACACTTTCCCTCTGGGTGTCGACACATGGACTTAGAAACTTTTTGATCTTTCCTGCAAATACTTAACCTGCACAAGTAAACTCAAAATACATCAAATATATTTTGATGTATATCATTGAGTAGGGTGAGGCTTCTTCAAATCAGGTACATTAGAAATAATGTACCCAACACACGCCCCGTGTCGGGTGACACGGGCGTGTCACCAGGCGTGTCAAGCTTTTTACTTCAGAAATTTGCAACTTCACGGAATTTGAGCTGTCACGCCCTGGTCACGGGCGTGATCGAAAGGACACGAGCGTGTACTCCCAATTTTGGCAGATTTTGGAATTTTTCTGAAAAATAAAATAAAACAAGTTAGTAGTAAATTTACAAGAATAGGAGCATTTTATTGAACAAAAATAAGTAAAAACGACGAAAATAAATGAAAATGACTAAATTAATGTGCACAAAAATACGTATATTTACAATTCATCAAATACCCCCATACTTAAGCTTTTGCTATTCCAGAGCAAACGTTTGAGGTGAATTTATAAGGAATAGAAAAGATTCGAAGTTTAGCTACCGCTTAATCAGTTATAAGAGAGATCGAAATAAATATACGGGGTGTAAGAGTTAAGTCCTAAGATTATGAAGATGATTTAAATAACGCAAAAGTTTTGGCCAAAAGACTTCTTGATGTAATCAAATAGAGGGCAATATTTGTAATGGTTAGATTAACGAAAATAGTTTGGAATTATATGAACTCTAGCTTATAGGAGTGGTACTGGAAATAATACAATTTACTAATTATGCTCTCAAATAGATTTTTGAATCAATTTTAGAATCGTGTAATTGGCTAAGGGGGTATTGGACTATGAAGAGGGTTTTGATTTTGAGGTGAGGTAATTTTTTCTCGAACCTCCATTTTTTTCTTTTTTGGATTATTAGGAAAATGAAATCTTATTTTCCTAATATCATATTTGTTTTTCAACTTCATAAGAATAAAATTAACCCAATGTATATGTGTAGGAGTAATGAATTTTATCCTCTTACTCCATAACATATAATTTTTTAAAATTATTGGGAGCCTATGTTTATAGAACGAAATCTTATTCCCATTGACATAGGATCTTTTAAGTATAAAATTTTTCATGCCAAGTAGGTCATGAAAGGTAAGGGGGGAAAGGAAAACTACATTTTTAATCCTAAAAATTTTTGAGAGCAACCTTAATAATTTGTACGTTCCAATTTTTCAGAAAGCTAAAAGTAAGTATAATTGAATTCTATAGTCGTTATTTCCTAACATAATACACGTGCTCCTATCAATGAAAAATTAGAAGTAGTGCCTAAAACGAGTTCGCTATTTTTAACAAAGTATAATGAATTTTTTAAAACTTAACCCCAGCTATTTAAATTTTTCACTCAATAATTAACAAACGAATAGCAAACAAAGAATTAATAGTATTCACATATAAATAAACTCAAAGCAGAATTTTTGGATAGCAGGAAAGTTAAGGAGGGAATATTTGATTTATTTGTTTCAAATTTTTTTTTTTAGTTTTTATCATCACTTTTTTTTTGTTTTTCATTTATTATCTTTTTTTGTATTTTTGTTTTGTTTTACTTAATTTTTTGTTTTTTGTTTTGTTTTTTTTTTGAATTTTTTTTTTCGAACTATTATCTTTTTTTTGTATTTTTTAAAGAAAATTTTCATTCTATGTACAAAAACATGGGAGAAAAAGAGAGGTTTTTACAAGAATGAGGAAGGGGGAGAGAGAAAAGAGTATTTACAAAAAGAATATGTACAAAAATATTTACAAAGTGAAACTAAATATATTTTTTGTTTTTTTGTGTTTTATAAATTTTTTTTTGAGTTTTTGGAAAAAAGAAAGAAAAAGAAAATGAAATTTTTTTTTTGGATTTTTCATTTTAAGATGTTTTTTATTTTTTGTTTTTGTTTTGTTGCTATATGTATTTTTTTATTTTTTTGTATTTTAAAATTTGAAGTGCAGAAAGTAAAGTACGAAAATACCCCCATACTTAAGTCCAACATTGTCCCCAATGTTGTAACGTAAGTATGCGGAACAAGAGGAAAAAACAATATATACAAAGAAAATAAAGAGAGGGGGGGGGTAGAAGCTTCCCTGAAACGCGTAGGGGGAGGCCGATCAGAAACCCTGAGGGTCGGTCTGTTTTGGATCGACCACCTCCTTTTCGCTACGGAGGGTTATAGCGTTGGCGTTCTCCCGCGGATTGGGCTCCGTGTTTCCCGGCAGTGCCCCGAGCGCGCGCTCAAAAATCATCCTAGCCAGCTATCCAACCTGTTGTTCGAGAGTTTTTAGCGATCCGGTGATGTTCCAGATATTTGAGTCGTTGGACGCAATATACTTCGAAAAATTTTCCTCCATCGGGGAGGGTTTTAGAAGAGGAGGAGGCAGACATCCGGTCGCGTAAGAAATAGGGGGACGCTGAGCATTATTCGGGTTGCTCCAAGAGAAATTGGGGTGATTCCTCCAACCCGGATTATAGTGATTACTATAAGGGTTGTTGTTGGGGTTGAAGGAAGGACGACCCGAATTTCCCATGAAATCCACGAACTCTTCAGCCACGCAGACGTTAGGGGGAATAAAACAAGGCGGAGTGGAGGAGGCAGCAGACATCTCCGCTACCTGCTTTGTTAACCTTTCAACTTGAAGGGTCAAGAGAGCAGTGACATCCACTTCAAAAAGACCATCCGCCGGCTTTGGGCGTCCCCGCGGGAGGTTCCATTGATAGGCGTTCATAGCCATCTCTTCGAATAAAGCCTGGGCGGCCTCGGGGGTTTTGTTGTTTAGTGTACCCCCGGCAGCCGCGTCAATCATTTGACACGTCTGAAAATTAAGCCCATTATAAAAAATTTGAACTTGCAACCACGTTGGCAGCGCGTGGTGCGTGCACCGGCGGAGGAATTCCTTAAACCGTTCCCAAGTCTCGTATAGAGACTCAGGATCGTTTTGCACAAATGAAGAAATATCCGCCCGCAACTTTGCAGTTTTTGCAGGCGGAAAGTACTTCGTTAGGAACTGTTCCGTCAACTCAGCCCACGTGGTGATACATCCTCGCGGGAGGGCATTCAACCATGCCTTGGCTTTGGACTTAAGGGAAAAAGGAAATAAGCGCAAGCGAATGGCGTCATCAGTGACGCCATTAATCTTGAAGGTGTCGCATATATCCAAGAAATTGGACAAGTGGACATTCGGGTCCTCATCCGGCATTCCATCGAACTGCACGGCGTTTTGGACCATTTGAATGACACTCGACTTTATTTCAAAATTATTATTCACCACCGCAGGGCGAACAATACTCGACCCAATATCATCCAGGTTAGGTCGGGCGTAATAAGACATAGTACGCTCGGCCGCCGGGGCAGGGTTAGGCACAGCCATAACTACAACAGTGGGTTCTCCGATAGATTCCTCGGGATCTAAAGAAGGATTTCGGCGTTGAGATCGAATACGCGCAAGAGAGTGTTCGATCTCAGGGTCGAAGTCAAAATCTTCATACTCGGAGGGTTGTCCACGGGTCATACACCCAAACAAAAATAAAACAAAATAAACTCTTTTTTTTTATTTTATGTAAAATAAAGTTTTTAGTTTTTTTAGTTTATAGAAAATAAGTAAAAGTAATAGACTCCGGAATTCGAAATAGAACCTCGAAGAATCTCCCCGGCAACGGCGCCAAAAACTTGATGCGCCCGCGAATAGACTCTTAATGTGGTTGGTTCGGTGAGTCGATCGTCGCGGGCGTGCTACAGGAGGCAAGTGCACCTATCACAAGTAGTACTCGATATTCAGGTGAATACCGAGGTCGTATTATTCTCGGGGTCGTGTTGAATATTCTTAGTCCTCCTGGAGGACTATTATTTTACTGAAACTAAGGTGGATGTTTTAATCAAGTAAAGACTGAAAAAGTAAATGAGCGAAAAAAACGATTTAGAAAATATTCGATGAAGGGTTAACGCTCGGCATCGAATCGGATTAAGACTAAAACAATTTTTAATAATTACAGGACTTAGTTTTCAAATTAATAAAAGGCAACTTGGCCGTGGAGGTTCCACAAATGTGAGATCACCTAGCTATATGGATATCGCTCACCTGAACGTTAAGACTATTCGACCGAACGTTAGTTCGACGAAGGATTCCTCTTGACGCCCGCTTTACGCTAAGAACCCCGCTATTGGGTGGGGAACCCAATCCGGTAGAATTACGCTTGTCCTCTCTCGAGGGTATGCATGCAACTCTATTTACCCAGGGGTGATCTGTCCATACGCACGACCTCTCGGCAAGCTAGTGTATGGATAACGGAAATAGGGCCCACACATCGATTTGTGGTCCTACGCGTCGTTAACCCGGGGTAAACCTTAAGTCCTTAAATTAAAGTGAAAATAAAGAGCTTCAATTATTACAAATCATTTTAAATGTCTCAATGTTCTTCGATGCCGAGGCTAATAACGATTAGCCACACATCGGTATAGGGACGGCTCTATAATTTAATGAGGCGCGTGTTCAAAATTAAACGATAGCACTAGAATCCACGGATGCAGCCCACAAAACACACTAAAGTGGCTAAAAATGTGAACCCTTGGACCTTACAGAAATGGGCAATTTATAGGCAAAAAATTCTAAGTACACGCCCTCCGACACGGGCGTGTCAGGGGGGCGTGTCACTACTATTCATGATGGAGGCCGACGATTGGACGGGAAAGTTGACTTCGGGTTGAGTTCGAGGATGTCACGCCCCAGGTCACGGGCGTGACGCTGGGCGTGTCGGGGAGGTAGAACCGGGCGCAGGTTGCATCAAAAGTCTTCGGCAGCTTCTTGTCGGGCCAGGTGGAAAGGTCACGCCCCAGGTCACGGGCGTGACGCTGGGCGTGTCGGTTGGTGTCGACACTCGACGAATGTCGAGCGGAAATGTCGAGTTGAAATCGTCGAGCTAAGCTTGAGTCACGCCCAAGGTCACGGGCGTGACTCTGGGCGTGTCGCGGGTTCGACGATCGTTGAACTGAATTCGTCGAGTGGAGTGGACACGGGCTTGTGTCACGCCCCGTGTCGGGTGACACGGGCGTGACACCAGGCGTGTCAAGCTTTTTACTTCAGAAATTTGCAACTTCACGGAATTTGAGCTGTCACGCCCTGGTCACGGGCGTGATCCAAAGGACACGGGCGTGTACTACCCAATTTTGGCATATTTTGGAATTTTTCTGAAAAATAAAATAAAACAAGTTAGTAGTAAATTTACAAGAATAAGAGCATTTTATTGAACAAAAATAAGTAAAAACGACGAAAATAAATGAAAATGACTAAATTAATATGCATAAAAATACGTATATTTACAATTCATCAGGCACTTCCTCAATAGACAACTGGGAGAGACGAACCTCCAATAACGCTACAAGCACTACACCACCCTGGTTAACCGCCCGCATCAACTGCAAGGCCGAAATCAGGGAATAGGCCACTCCGCAAAGGCCCTCAAATTTGACTTCCGCCTTCCCTTTGCTCCTTAGGGTCACTATATTAGATAGGCAAACAATACTGGCGCGCTACTCTACAAGCCAGTCCATGCGAAAAATGACATCGAACTCAACCAAAGGTAAAACAACTGCTACCAAAATAAAGTCAACTCCGTCCAGCTCCCAACAGATGCGCCCTTTGGCCCCGGTGGTCATGGATGACCCATTAGGCTTGCGCACTTTCAGCTCCGCGTCCGCCGAGAAAGACTCAACTCCTATTCTCCGGATGAAGCTCACCGCAAGAAAGGAGTGTGATGCTCCCGTATCGAACAATACCCTAGCGGGTTACCCGAAAACTAATACGAAGCCTACAACATAGACATACCACATAAAAGTCTAAAAGTATGAAGCACAAAATTTAAACTTAAATTTCTTCATACATGTACCACATCGGTTTGGCGGATCGCTTCCTGCTGTCCAAGGTTGTAGGCCTTTGGTTGCACCGGTTGGAACCGAGAAGCGCTTAACTCCGCCATCTTCCCTTTCTCTACGGCACTAGGGCCAGAGCGCACAGTCTGCTCCTGCCTTGCCTCTTGCTACGCTCCTCCTTGAGGACAAACACGAGCTATGTGCCCCACCTTACCGCAGTAGTAGCACTTCGGCGGTCCCCTAGAGTGAGAACCTCCAGGCATCCACTTGCTCTTCTCACCGGACCTGGAAGTGTGAGGCTTATTCCTCCACCTACTCCCTTCAGACTTTCCCTGGGATTGGGGAGGCTTCCATTCCCCTTGCTTGGGAGTGAAACCCTTACGATGTTGGGTTCGTTCAAGATCACTCTCCAATATCCTGGCAGCCTCAACTAGCTCATTAAAACCAGCCCTCTTCATGGAAATGAGGGGTTACCTCAGATTCTCCCTCAGCCCCTGGTAGAAGAGGTTATCCATCTCTACATCATCTGCCATCGTCGTTCCCGCGTAACAACCCAAATGGGTGAACTCCTGCACATACTCGTCCACCGTCATGTCTCGCTACATTAAGTGCAGAAACTGCCTCTGAAGGGCCAACCGTGTAGAAACGGGAATGTACCTCTTTAGAAAAGCATCCCCAAATTCCTCCATCGACGGGGTGCATCCAGGGAACTGCCGGCCGCTATGGCTCACCCACCACAACTTGGCGTCTCCTTCCAACATGAACGCTGCATACTCAGATTTCTTTTCTTCTGGCGTCTCTGCCGCCCTCAAAAGCTCTTGAATTCGAACCCACCAATACTCCGCATCCGTTGGCGTACCAACTCCCTTGAACGACGGGGGATGGAAGCTCAGGAAATACTTCATGTGTCGGTCTCCATGTCCAACAACCACCCTTTCCGCCAAAGGCTCCACTCGCCTGGCTTCTCCGCCTTGCATGGCCGTCGCCGTGTCCGGTGTAGCAGGGGTTGCTACCTGAGCTGCCGCTGCAGCTTGGGCTGCCACCATCGCTTCTGCAAGCATGCGGCAGAAGTCGGCCGGGTTTACACCCGTGCCCAAAAGACCTGGAGCAGTGGCACTGCTCGTCGAGAGTTCTTCTCTTGCTCTCGACGTACCCGCCTCGTTTCTTTCACTCTTCAAGAAAACAAGAAACAAGGAATCAGACTCTAATATCAAGACTTAAATATAAGGACACTCATGGTCCCGCGTTACTCTTATGTGGATAACTTCTCTACGCACCGACCTTGAATCGAACCTGGCTCTGATACCAAATTGTAACACCTCCCCTGTAATGACCGTATAATATGGGTCCGGCCGGGGCCCCACAACATACAGACGCCACAGCTTCAGTATTATAAAATGATATAGCTACCCAAACTCAAAACACAACACAGCAGAAACAACCCAAGACACTAGAAGTTATCCACGCCTACAAGAGTAACCAAATGGCCTTAAGGCCTTACAACAAGAGTAAATCCAAACTCAAATAATACACTAGTCCTGAAAGTGCATAAGCACACCTAGTCTACCTCGGCATGCAAGCCGGTCAAAATGAGCATAAAACATACAATGCCATAAACGTAAAGCTACAGCAAAAGGTAACATTTCATGAGGCTTAGGCCTTTCTGGCCAGCGAGCTAGCTCCTACTTGCGATCCTTGCCCTGTAAAATTTATTAGTAACGTGGGTCAGCAAAGGTTGACCTCAAACTGTGTAACCAACACATCTCCTCCCAGCCGCCCCTAACGAACCCCGGGGTACTCCTCCAACGTGCAAGTTAGCACTTCGTATGAAATATTCACAAGCAAGAAAAGCAAATAAAGAAACAGGCTTGGATGTCTCAAACATCATACATTTTCTCAACTGTTGAGCATATAATATTAGGGCCTACTATGCAACATGAATGCAACACCCGGGTTTCACCCAAGGCACCATATAGCGTATGCATCTAGCACATCATCACATCAATTGGGTACTCATCGCTTCCCCATTGGCATAAAGCCACAAACAAAGGGGGTAACACAATCCCCCCAATGGCACACAAGCCGCCACATGGAACTCTTGCCAAGGCCCCACCCGCTCAAGGTCTTAGACCCGCGCTTGCCTGCAAGCTCTGACGTCTCATGTCAGGATTCCAACAAACACAAACTGACCGATTCTAAGAAGCCTTGCTGGACCCCACCCGCTCATGGCCTCATTGCCAGGGCTTATCCCCATACTTGGTATTCTCGTCAGTCTCACAGAAGGGGACTAGTTTCGCCGGGACACTCTCCACACATGACGTGTATTTCACGGGATAGCCAGCCGACCACGGAGACACAGCCACTCCATGGCACATCACAAACCAAGACAATTCCACCCTAGTCCCTCATTTGTATTGCAGCATTTCTGCGCACTAAGGAAACCATCTTTCACTCATGCGGAGCTAACCTTGTTCACGAAGGAAACCATCTACCGCCATTGAGGAGCTAACCTTGTCCGGTTCTGACTACACGTACTTACTCGAGAAAAAGGGGAAAACATCACCACATCACAAACGGCATCTTGCCGCAACGAATCTCTACGAATCCTTAAAGCTCGTATGCAACATCACCGAGTCGGACTAATGGTCGCGACTATGGCTTCAAACACCATGCCTAATCCACTAACGGAGCGGATCTCTAATGCAAAAACATGCCGGGGACAGACTCAATCGACCCAGAGGTTCCTCTTGAACCTTGGCGACCCAAACCCCTCTAATTTGAGTGTTTGGTGCCCAAAAACTAGGAAAGAAAAGATAGTAAAACATGTATCCTAAAACCGATAGGAGAAGTGTCGTTACCTTTCGACTCCTCTTCCTAGCCAGGGAAAAATAGCCGGATGAAAACCTTCACAACGATCTAGCCTTCACGGATCTGGACTCGGCTCGCGATTTGGAACTCCGAAGCTCCGCCGGAGACCGGATCTATGCTTCTTCTTCTTCCTTTGCTCTCCTCTCTTACTTGACTTAGAAAGAGAACCACTCAAAAGAAATGAGGGTTTCTAAAGGTTCAATCCTGTGTATATCCCATCAGGAACAACCCCCAGCCGTTGGATCCCATACTAAAGAAACGAACGGCCTTGATTCGGGCCTGAGATGCTAAAACTGGGCCGAACACGGCCTGCGACACGCCCGTGTCCAGGGCCGTGTCCCCCATTCACCGTCAAAACCGACACGCCTGGAACAGCACACGGGCATCCGATATGCCCGTGTTCGACCTGACACGCCCGTGTTCCAACTGACACGGCCGTGTGGTCGGCCGTGTGCCTCCGTCGACACAGCCCCAAAAACAACCCGAGACTCACACGGGTACTGGACACGCCCGTGTCCGTGCCCGTGTCTAACTCAACACGCCTGGGCTCTAGGCCGTGTTCACTGTCTCGACACTTCGCCGAGCGAAGTTCGTCGACTGCCTGACACGGCCATGGACACTCCCGTGTCCTATGCCGTGTGCCTTGTCTCGACACATCGTCGAGCGAAATCATCGACTGACTGACACGGCCTTGGATACGCCCGTGTCCTAGGCCGTGTGCCTTGTCTTGACACATCGTCGAGCAAAATTCGTCGACTCCCCGGGCCGATTGTCGACACGGGCTCGACACTCCCTGAGACACGCCCGTGTTTCAGGCCGTGTTATCTGCTCGACAATCGTCGACTCCAAAATCGTCGACCTCCCGACCAAAACGTCGACTGAAGCCTGACACGCCCTGGGACACGCCCGTGTCCCATGTCGTGTGCCCCCTGCCAGAAACCAATTTTCCTTCTCAGCTAAGACCCAAACTTGGCCAGAAATGCTGGTCGTCCCTCTACAAATTTTGGGGCGTTACATATTACATGTGCAATACTAGGTTAGATAAGTATCAAAATTTGGATTAATCAATTAAGTTTGAGGGCTAATACACTCTCAGTTGAAATTAATGTAATGATATTGAAATAATGTCTAATTGCACCCCAATAAAACACATATTAGAATGTGTACTGTATGAAAATCTTACCCCTGCAAGTTAGGCCAACATAGTTAGGGGCTAGTTGCAATCTAATTACTAAAGAAAACAGATGCTGAGCAAAATAAGCTTACTCAACAAAAAATGTAGAAAAGACGGCTTGTAGATAAGTGTCGGGATTCAATTCTGGCCATTGATCAAAATTAATCAACAATATGGGATAATGACTTTCCGCCTTCTTATTAAGAATAACTATAAATAAAAGAGCTTGTGCAATAAGCAAAGTCACTATTCCTTACCCTCTCCCCCCGTATTCGCCAAATTGACGAAAAGCCATTCTCGCCAAATTGACGGAAAGCCATTCTCGCTAGGTATCCGATATTTTCGCTAGGCTTCTCAAATTCTCAAGCAAAATGGTGCCCAAAGGTTAGGATTTTCTCTTTGAGGGAGAAGAGGTTGTTCGAAACGGATTCAAGGATGCTCCTGAAGAGTTACAATATGTTCTTCATCTTCTCCAAGTTTTTGACCTATAATTCCTACTGTCAGAACCCTGTTTGCTCTAGAAGCGAGAAGTTCTCAAATTATTCTCCAACGTTAGAGGAGATATTGCAGGATAGAAAATCAAGACTACTATAAGTGGAACTAGAGTCAAGATTACACGAAGAAGGCTGGCCAAAGCCCTAATGCTGACAAAGTTCTCCACAACTGATGACGAGGATGAGTTATCTCATGAAGACATAAAGTCTGCGGTAAGATGGTGCAGATTGTCTAAACACACCTCCGGCTCCCTTTTGAGAAAGGAACTGAACCTAAATGGTACGTTCCTAACCGATGTCATTGGGAATGCTTTGTTATGCAAAATAGGATCCCATGACAAGATCTCAAAGAAGATGTTTGAGGTTATGGCTAGAGTCATTCTATTCAAAAGAACTGGCTGAGGTAGAGTAGTACTTGACAGGGTAGTGGAGTATATTGCTGAACCAAATTTATGGAGAATTCTTTCCCTATTTTTGCGAAAGACAGTTCCAGAAATCCTGAACTTGAAGCTTGGTGCAATAATACACCATATGAGAAGAATGGACATCAAGATGCTAGAAAGTTGGGACATGGTACTTCAACCCCATGGACCATCCGATGTGGAAAGGAAAGGAAAGTAGATTGTTGCTACTGAGCCCAACTCCTCTAGCTGTTCATCTAAGGAGGAAGACCTCACAATCCATAACCATCATCATCTACTAAAGAGTGAAGGATGGACATGAATATTCAGGTATCAACCTCTTTTGACTTAACCCTCTAGTCATGTAAGCAGACTAGAGTTAGATATTGTCCCTGAAGATGATGAGCCTGTTGCTGAGTTAGATGAATCTATTGTAAAGGAAGGATCTGATATGATATATGCAAGGATGGATGAAGATGCCTCCAGATTGGATGATACAGATATGCATCTGCCTATGTCTGATGATGATGATGCTCCTAAGCCTCAGAGTGAGGGGGAGATCAAACTTACTTCAGATAAAGAGACTACTACGTCTGAAGAAGAGCATCCACTGGATAAAGTTATGGAAGTTTCAAGTGCTGAGATAAGAAATGCTCCTATTGAGGGGAGCAACAGATACAAGAGATAATGCATGATGCATTATTTGTAGGGGAGTAACTAAAAGTTCCTCCAATAGTGGTACTGTCTGTTATAGCTGACAAAGAGGTTGTTGCTGCTGCTGACCTGAATTCAAATGAAAGCATGACAGAGGTTGAGGGGGAGATTCCATCTGATCTCCCTGCTCATGAGGTACATGATTTAGTTTTCTCAGAATTTGAGAAAGAGGAATACAGTCATGGAAAAACACACTCCTCACCACATCCACTAAATGAACAGCTCAAGTGTGACACTGCTCAAGAAATAGGGAGCAAGCCTGAATAAGAAGATCTGGATGAGGGCACATCTGCCAGAGTTGATCAGCTGCTACCAACTTTCATAGCCCATCTAAAGGGTTTGCTGGATGAGCAAAGTAGGGCACTACAAAATTATGTGGATGAAGCACTCAAGGATATTAGAAATGATCTGACAACTGAGATCAAATCTATAAGATTTGAAATTAATCTACTGAGAGGAGAAACAATCAAATTCTTCACTAGAGCTGCTGGATCTGTAGACTTTATAATGGAGAAGCTAGATGTGTTAGGCCAGAATATTGTTATTATCATATAAAATCAAAATATTCAGGCCAAGAATAGTGTGATAATCCATGAAAATGATAAAATTCTGAGAAGTGAACAGAACACTGAAATCTTCACAAAGATGGATTCCTGCACCAAGATGCTTGATCTCCATATGCTGGAAGTTAAGAATCAAGTCACTGCTGGAGTAAACTGTCTGGAAGTAGAAAGAAGCAAGTAAAGCAGCTCCCAGATCACTAAATTAGCTGAAGAAGCCAAAAAGGGGGGAGGGAGAGAAGCCATAAGGACCAATACTGGAAACATGTTTTGGGCAACAAATGTTGTGAGAGGCTCATTGGGATTAGATCCGGTGCAATATGACAATATCCCAATGATGTCTGCTCAAGTGCTAGAGACTTTAAACAGAGAACTTGTTCAAGATAATCAAGAGTATGAGATGTATATAGAAGATTATGATAGTGTTGGTAATCAGTGGGGAGTGCAATCCACTGTTGTTGAAATTCCCTCCTTCAGCTCCACTGTAGACCAGGCACTACAGACATGAGAAATGACTGTTGAAACTCTTGAAACTGAAGAGGAAGTCAGGATGAGAAAGAGAAAATACAGAGAAGAAATGGAGAAAAGACCTGATTTAGAGTAGTGGGGCCCAGATTCCAGATCCATCATCTTGCTTGCGTGGGATCAGGTCAAGAATAAGAAATTAGACAGAGGAAAAAGGTATAGCAAAACCGAATGGGATAAGATGGAAAAGAGGGACACAGAAAGAAGGATTTTCTGTAGGAACAAAAAGGCCAATCTTCTTACACCTGATGCCGTTGAACCATCTAAATACTTCCCCAAGACCTTCAACTATATTGACAGACAGAAGGATAAAGCTGATGGTGAAGCTGGAAAAGAAAAATCAACTAAAGCTAAGGCTGTTGATGAAGCAGATAAGAAGGGAAAGAAGATAGCTGAAGCAGAAGACAAATAGGCTAAGAAATTCAGAAGTAGTGGTATTATGATAAGGGAACCCGAAAAAGTTTCAGGTTCTGCTTACAGGACTAAGGGAAGTGATATTTTGTTTAAATTGCACAAACATTAATTCCCTATATTATTAAATAGAACAATCATTCGCTATAATTTGATTTGTTTGACTCATCAATTGCTATGATTTTGACTTATCTGCTACATCATTTGCTATGTCTATGATTTATCTGAATTATGCTGTGATAATGTGTTTTGTATATAAATATCATAAGTGTGTCAATGTATACATTGGCTTAGGTTTTTTACTTCTTCAAATAGAGGGAGATTGTTGGGTACATTGATCCCAATGTCCTGAATTTGAAGGACCAGCAAATAATGTATACACATGTGGTGATCTAACTTGTGTTCAAGTTTAATGATTACAGATTGTCCAAGTAAGCAGTGATGGGACAAATAGCCTAAAGTGGCTAACTCAGGTAAGTTCTTACCTAAGTGGTGGAAAGACAAAAAATTGTCCAAGTCCACAAGCATTGAGTGAAGGTCATTCACTCAACGCCAGATGACTTATAACATCGCGTAAAGCCTATTTAGTCAAAGCATGAAGTGGCAAGCTTAGAATGTGGCTAAGTACACAGGCGTTGAGAGAAGTCAACTTACTCAACACCATACAACAAAAGGCTGCGAGTTAGGCTAATACAATCAATTTCTAGAGAGAAATGAGCTGAAAAGTGGCTAAGTCCACAGGCTTTGAGTGTAGCTCAGTCACTCAATGCCTTAGCTTCACAATTGCTGAATAGATGAGGTCAGAGTTCCTCGAACTAAGGTCTTAGTTTGTCGAGTTGAACTTTCACTTATTTGTCGAGCTAAGCTCAGAGTTCGACGAACTGAACTCTAAATTCATCGAACTTAGCTATTACTTATTCATCGAGCTGAGCTCAAAGTTTGTTGAACTGAGTTCTGAGTTTGTCGAACTCAAACTGAATTCGGAAATAGAAAGTCTGGCTAAGGCAAAAAGCATTGAGTGAGGCGTGGTCACTCAACGCTCTCAACGCCATGACACATAATTAGTTAAAGTAAAAAGCGTTGAGTGAGGCATGCTCACTCAACGCTCTCAACGCTTAAGATGCTGAAGAAGCAGAAATGGCCAAGGCAAAACGTATTGAGTGAGGTGTGTTCACTCAAAGCTATCAACGCTATGCATGCAGAAGTGGCTGTAGAAAGGGTTAAGGCAAAAAGCGTTGAGTGAGCATTACTCACTCAACCCTGTCAACGCCTAGATAGACAGAACTGCCTAAGTACTTTGGCGTTGAGTGAAGCTCATTCACTCAATGTCAATACTACTGTAACACCCCCTATCCGTCACATAGCATATAACAGTAGGTCCGGTCAGGGCCCGATGCTATATACCATAGACAGACCGAAGGGTTACACAATGAAACCATCCTTCAAATAACCAACATCCTACACAGAGTATATTCTAGCAGAAACAATTTAAAAGTTGCAAATTAGGAACCCAGCCACAGCATGAATGTCCACTACAATAACCCAAAAGGAATGAACGTACAAATACACAAGTACTTGGCTTTATGGCCTTACAAGAGTTTACTCAAATAAAAGTGTCTTCCAAACCTCGGAACGCAGGCCGGTCACACATGAGAATAAAAGTAAACATTCATAATTAGGCCTTCGAGGGCCGACTCATCAACATGGGCTTTTGCCCGCTATTTGCCACTAGGCTCTGCAGCACCTGCAAGCAACAATCCACCAAAGCGGTGGCAAACAAAAGCAACGGTTAGCTAAAGCTGACCAAATTATAACGACCCCGCCCCTAAACTCGGGGCGGCGAAGCTCCTTACCTGCACTTTATTAGCATAGCTTAACAGTAGTGAAATTACACATCATCACAAGCGTAGGCTCGCACGGCCACACACCCCTTGATCTCAGGGCACATTCTCGGTGAACCCGGTCAAAATCCACGGTCTCACCACCGCTCCTTGGACGAAAATTCTTCTGAGCATTATGGTCTTTCTGGCCTAAGCCTAAGACCCTCCATCTATGCTAAAGGCGAGTACCACGTACCTTAGGTCTCTCTAACCGAAAGACACAGAGCGGGTACGGTTCCGCCTAACCCGTTGCTCACACCGTAACGTCAATTTAAGCCGTCTACGCGGGTCAATCTTCCTTGAGTCCCAATCCAATCACACACTTTACATAACCCAGTTATGTGCAAGTTGGCTCCCAGGCCACCATGATGGTAGAATCAAGCATCTGCCCTATTTTCCGGGTGCACCTCGGAGTTAGTACCTGAGGTTCCCTATTGCAATCTACCGCGTAGAAAACCCGAAAAACAACCATCGGCGCGGAGTCTTCTCCAGCCATTCATGCAATGCAACATCACCGATCCAGACCAACTTGTCCGGGTAGGCTTCTCACACCATGCCTATGTTCGTTTCTCGATTGCGGACTATATATGCAAAACAACGGGGACTATTCATGTCTACCCGAAGGAGCACCTTACACTCACCGCATACTCGCGAAAGCGGGCTTCCTATGCAAAAGGAAAGAGGGCTTCACATGTCCAAGATGAGAATCGTTACCCTAGCATTTCTCTTTGGCGCCATGAAGATCTAGACGGATGAAAAGCACCGCAACGGCCTCGCCTCCGTAGATCCGAACTCAGCTTGCGATTTGGTCCTCCGAAGCTCCACCGGCGGCCAAAACACTCCTCCTCCTTCCTTTCTCTCCCCTCTCTCTAAGGTTTTAGAAAGATAAAGCTCAAAAGAAAGTGAGACTTTCAACCCTATTTCCGGCCTTAACCTAACATGGACCAGCCTGAGCCCTTAGACACCAAAAGAAGGAAACCGACGGCCACGATTCGCACTTAAAATCAAATTCCTAGGCTGAACACGACTTGTGACATGCCCGTGTCCAAGGCCGTGTGCCTCAATCGATGCCGAAACCGTCGCGTCTAGACCAGGACACGGGTTCTCGGCACGCCCGTGTCACACTTGACACGCCCGTGTCAATCAGTACATGCCCGTGTTGCTGGGCGTGTTCCTCCATTGACACAGGTCCAACACAACCCGAAGAGAAAACAGGTACTCGACACTCCCGTGTCACATTTGACACGCCCATGTCAAACCCGAACACGCCTGGGCTCCCGGCCATTTTCCTCACCTGACACAGCTCGGCTAACAGCCCGAGCAGGACACGGCCTGGGACATGCCCGTGTCTTTGGTCGTGTTCGTTGTCTTGACGATCGTCGACTGCACTTTTGTCGACCACACGGCCAGATCGTCGAACACGAGCACGACACGGCCCTGGGACACGCCCGTGTCTTAGGCCGTGTGACCCATACCAAGTCCCAAACTTGGCTCAGAATGCTACCTGTCCCTCTTTTGAGTTTCGAGGCGTTACAACTATCTCCCTCTTAAAAGAATTTCGTCCCGAAATTACAGAAAGGAAAAGATATACAAAACTTAAACGGTACCTTAGTGCAATAACTCTGGGTACTCCTCAAGCATGGTCTGCTCTCGCTCTCACGAGAGCTCCTCCTGACCGCAGTTGTCCTAACAGACCTTGACCATCCTAATTACTTTGTTACGCAATCTCTTGACTTCCGAGTCCTCAATGCAAACGGACTTGACCTTCGTCATCAACCCATTATCAACCGGTACTTGATCGACCGCAATCACTTGCGAAGGCTCTTGCACTGCCTTCCGCAGCACCGATATGTGGAATACATCGTGTAGACCACTTAGTTCCACTGATAGCTTTAATCGATAAGCTGCTTCGACAATCCGCTCCAGAACTTCAAACGTTCCAAGGTACCTCGGGCTTAGCTTCTTCAAGCGTCGTACCCGTAAGACACCCTTGAACGGCTTAATCTTCAAGTACACCCAGTCGCCAACAGTGAACTCCACGTTCCTATGCTTGACATTATAGTACTTAGCTTTCCGGTCCTGAGTGATTAGCAATCTTTCTCGAATGGTTCATACCAATGAGGTTGCATATTCCACTTCTTGCCGCTTGTATAGCTTCGACTCACCCGTTTCCAACCACGACAACGGTGTGCGACATCTTCTACCATAAAGGGCCTCAAAGGGTGCCATTTGAATACTCGCCTGATAGCTGTTGTTATAGGCGAATTCCGCCAAGTACAGGTGATATTCCCACTTCTCCCCAAAATCCAAGACGTACATGCGAAGCATGTCTTCCATCGTCCTGTTGACTCTCTCAGTCTGACCATCCGTCTGCGGATGAAAGGTCGTGCTAAAACTCAGCTTTGTTCCCAGCATCTGTTGCACCAACCTCCAGTCATTGGACGTGAACCACCCTTCTCGGTCATTCACGATGATGCGAGGCACACTGTGAAGCCGCACAATGTTATCCACATACAGTTTTGCCAATTTCTCCACAGAATCATCCTTCCTATGCAGAATGAAGTGCGACACTTTCGTCAAACGATCTACGATCACCCAGATGACATCGTTTCCCTTCTGTGACCTTGACAAACCATGCACAAAGTCCATTTTAATATCATCGAACTTCCACTCCGGGATAGGAAAGGACTTCAAGAAACGTCCGGGATTCTGGCACTCCGCCTTCACTAAGGTGCACGTTAGACACTTCGACACATATAGTGCCACATCCTTCTTAAGTCCTGGCCACCAGAATAATTTCTTCAAATCACGGTACATCTTCGTGCTCCCCGGATGAATTGAGTACTTGGTATGATGAGCCTCGTACATCAATTCCACCCGTAGTTTGCCCACATTTGGGACGTACAGACGACCGTCCTTCTATAGCAATCCATCTGCAACATCAAATTGGGAATTTGACCCATCCAAAGCCTCAACCTTGATTTGCTTCATGTGGCCATCCAAATCCAGAGCCTGCCGAATCCGATCAGCCACGTTACACTGAACTTCTGTCCAGTTTAATAGTGCTTCGACACTAGTCTGCTTGGCAACACAAGAGATCTCCAACGCCTCCAACTCCCGAACCAAACGCTCGTCATGAACCGACAGCCAGTTGGCTTGAGATGGGGCCCTGCGACTCAACGCATCCGCAACTACATTGCCTTTCCCAGACACATAATGAATCTTGAATGTGTAGTCCCCCAGGAACTCCATCCATCTCCGCTGTCGCATATTTATATCATTCTGATCCAACAAGTACTTCAGGCTCTTATGGTCGGTATAGATATTGACCTTCACCCCGTACAAGTAATGCCTCCACAGCTTCAGGGCAAATATCACGGCCGCTAACTCCAAGTCATGGACCAGATAATTCTTCTCATGCACCTTCAGCTGACGTGAGCCATAACCTATCACTCTTCCATGCTGCAGTAGGACACAACCCAATCCACTGCACGAAGCGTCGCTGTAGATCTCAAAGCCTTCAGTCCCACTCGGCGAACTTAGAATAAGCGCAATGGTCAACCGACTCTTCAACTCTTCGAAAGCTTGTGCGCACTCCGGCGTCCAAACAAACTTCTGCTCTTTCCTCATCAAAGTCGTGAGGGGTAACACTATCCGCGTGAAGTTCTCCACGAAGCGCCTGTAATAGCCGGCAAGCCCCAGAAAACTCCGGACTTCCGCTACAGTAGACAGCACATGCCACTCTCGTATAACAACAATCTTCACCGGATCCACCGCAATTCCCTCTACACTAACTATGTGACCAAGGAATGCTACTGAGGACAACCAAAACTCGCATTTGGAGAACTTGGCGTATAGTTGGTTCCTCCTCAGCGTCTCCAACACCAAATGCAGATGCTTAAAGTGATCCTCCTCACTCTGCGAGTACACCAATATATCGTCGATGAAGACGATCACGAAGTTGGCTAGGTACTCTCTGAAAGTCCTGTTCATTAGATCCATGAACACTGACGGCACATTAGTCAGCCCAAACGGCATGACTGTAAACTCATAATGCCTGTATCTTGTGCTAAATGTTGTCTTGGGGATATCACTTTCCCTTATCCTCACCTGATAATACCCAGAGTTAAGATCCAATTTCGAGTACACCCATGACCCTAATAACTGATCGAACAGATCATCAGTCCTTGGGATCAGGTACTTGTTCTTCTGCATTAACTTGTTCAGCACTCGATAATCGATACAGAGCCGCAAACTTCCATCCTTCTTCTTAACAAAAAGGACCGGTGTGCTCCAAGGCGACGAACTTGGACGCACATAACCCTGTTCCAATAGCACTTGAAGTTGAACCATTAGTTCCGCCATCTCCTTAGGCGCTAACCGATATGGAGATCGTGACACAAGTTTGGCACCTGACACTAGCTCAACAGTGAAGTCTATCTTCCGCTGAGGTGGGGCTCCAGGGAGATCGCCATGGAACACATCAGGGTATTCAGATACCACTGGGATGCTGTCCAAAGCAGGCTTAGGCTTCGAAGCCTCCACTAGCGTGAATACCAGCTCTGCACCAGCATGAACCGCCTTAACCACCTGAAGAGCAGACATCAAAGTCTTGCTCAAACCCTTCAAGCCCTTAAATGACGTCTCACGACCAATTCCTAGCTTGACCTCCTTGCGATTGCAATCAATATATGCTTGCTGCTCTGAGAGCCAGTCCATACCAAATATCACGTCGAACTCCACTAACAGCAGTAACAACGCTTGCAAATCGAACTCCTGACTCCCAGTATGAATCTTTACGCCATAGACTCTATCCGCGCGCATCGAACACCCATTCGACAACAACACATCCAGTTTGTCCTTTGCCATCGAAGAAGGTACTCCGATGTGCGATATAAATCCTTCGGACAAAAATAAGTGTGAAGCTCCCGTATCAAAGAGTGCTCTCGCCGGATTATCACAAATCAAAACAAAGTCTATACAAGCAGTGGTAAGGAAACACACGCATGGTAACAAGTACTTAGACTAACTTGCTATAAATTTAAACCGTACCTGTCACCACATCTGCTTGCTTGATGGCCTCCTGCTGGCCAAGGTTTTAGACTCTAGGTTGAGCCGGAGCATAGTGGGATGCGGTTGACTCCACCACCTTGCCCTTCTCCTCATAGGTTGCTCCCGGCTTCCTCTCGGACTTTGGACGTCCGCTCCAACAGTCTCTGGCAAAGTTTCCCAGCTTCCACAATTATAGCATGCGCCCGGTGTTCGGCTTGTAGTTGGCCCCGAAGCACCGGAAGTAGGGGCTAGACCTGAAGTCCTACCCGTCTTATAGAACTTACGATACCCAAACTTTGAGTTAGTTGGAACCTTGAACTCTGTCTTCTTAGCACCAGAGTCTCTCTTCGCTTGCACATTACTCAGATGCTTCTCCAACGACCGGGCCATATTGACCAGGGTCAAGAAGCCCTGCGTCATAGGCCCCGAGGGCAATATCCTTAGGTCATCCATCAGACCCTCATAGAATCGATTTGTCTTACGCTCCTAATCAAGAAATGTAGAGCTAGCGTATAGACCCAACCGTGTAAATTCATGGAGATACTCGTCCACGCTACTCTCTCCCTGCGTCAACTTTTGGAATTCATTCTCCATCGCGAACCTCTGAGCCGAGGGAAGGTACCTTGCCAAGAAGAGTCTCGAAAATTCTTCCATCGAGACGTCCGTGAGTTGCCTTCCCCTTAGGTGATGTAGCTCTAAACCTTCCCACCACAGCCTTGCATCTCCGTTCAATAGTAAAGTAGCTATGGTGGTCATCTGCCACTCCTCCATTTTTGTAGCTGTCAAGACTCTCTTTACTCAGGAGAGCCAATCCTCGGCTTGGGATGGGATTCCCATCCCCAAGAACACCGGAGGATTGAATCCCATAACATGCTTGAGCTGCCTTTCAGTTGCTCTCCTAGACACCAAAGGCTCCACCACTACTTGCTCCACCCTTCTCGGTTCAGCCGCTTGAAGCGGTATCTGCTCCACCGCAGGGGCAGGCTGCTGCATTTGCCTTGCAGGCTGTGCATTTATCATAGTGAACACCGCTTCAGCCACCAATATTATGGTTTTTGCAGAGGGAGGTGTTGCAGGCACATCATTCGGTGAGCTACTTGCCTCAGAAACCGGATATTTTGATGGACCTGCACCACTCCTGGTCACCTATAGTCGTACAAAACACCATTAAGCGACCAAGCAATATTACAAAAAGCAATTATAGGAACATGCAGGTTCGCCAAACATGTGTATTTTCATTCCTAAGTGGACATTCATGGGTTCTTTTATGTTATAACGATGACGCAGACACGTGTGATCACCACCCCTTAAAATAATTCGTCCACAAATTCATTTAAGTTGACCGAAACCAGTAGTCTGATACCAAATTGTAACACCCCTATACGTCACATAACATATAGCAATAGGTCCGGCCGGGGCCCGACGCCATATACCACAGACAGACCGAAGGGTTACGCAATGAAACCATCCTTCCAATAACCAACGTCCTATACATAGTACATAATAGCGGAAGCAATTTAAAAGTTGCAAATTAAGAAGCCAGCCACAACATGAATGTCCACTACAATAACCCAAAAGGAATGAACGTACAAATACACAAGTACTTTGCCTTATGGCCTTACAAGAGTTTAATCAAATAAAAGTGTCTTGCAAACCTCGGCACGCAGGCCGGTCACACATGAGAATAAAAGTAAACATTAATAATTAGGCCTTCGAGGGCTGGCTCAGCAACAAGGGCTTTTGCCCGCTATTTGCCACTAGGCTCCACAGCACCTGCAAGCAACAATCCACCGAAGCGGTGACAAATAAAAGCAACGGTCAGCTAAAGCTCACCAAATTATAATGACCCCGCCCCTAAACTCAGGGCGGCGATGCTCCTTATCTGCACTTTATTAGCATAGCTTAACAGTAGTGAAATTACACATCATCACAGGCGTAGGCTCGCACGGCCACATACCCCGTGCTCTCAGGGCACATTCTCGGTGAACCCTGCCAAAATCCGCGGTCTCACCAACGCCCCTTGGACGGCAATTCTCGTGAGCATTATGGTCCTTCTGGACTAAGCCTAAGACCCTCCATCAATGCCAATGGCGAGTACCACGTACCTTAGGTCTCGCTAATCAAATGACACATAGCAGGTACGGTTCCGTCTAACCCGTTGCTCACACCGCAATGTCAATTTAAGCTGTATACACGGGTCAAGCTTCCCCGAGTCCCAATCCGATCACACACTTTACATAACCCAACTATATGCAAGTTGGCTCCCAGGCCACCATGTTGGCAGAATCATGCATCTGCCCTGTTTTCCAGGTGCACCTCGGAGTTAGTCCCCGAGGTTCCCTGTTGCAATCTTCCGTGTAGAAAACCCGAAAAACAACCATGGGCGCGGAGTCGTTGTTGGGTACATTGGAAAATGTGTACCAGATTTGGAGAAGCCTCACCTAACTCAATGATATTCATCAATGTGTATTTGATGGTGTTTTGAGTTTTAATGTGCAGGTTAAGGAAATGCAGAAAAAGTTTCTAAGTACAAGTGTCGACACCTGAAAAGAACTGTGACGATACTTGAGAAAAGCTGTGTCGACACCAGGAGCCAGATTGTGTCAGCACACAGGAGTTGTGTCGACATACAAAAAATCTGTCGACAACAACTGTGTCGACAAATAGGACTTGTGTCGACACATTCCAGAATTCTGTCGACAACAATTGTGTCGACACACAAGACTTGTGTGGACACACTCCAGAATTTTGTCGACATCAACTTTGTCGAGACTAAGAGTTATTGTGTCGACACACAGGACTTATGTCGACACATTCCACAGAGGCTGTGTCAAGAATAAAAAGAAGAGCTATGTCGACATTTTGTGAGCTGTGTCGACATCACCAAGGATTGTGTCGACACATGATCTATTTGTGTCGACACATTTGAAGTATTGTCTCGACACTTTGCTACTGAGTTAAAGTTCAATGAAGTATCAGATCACATGACTCGAGACTTGACAGCTGTCACAACCAACAAAGCAGATACATCTGTCAGAGCTGTCAGAAGGCCGTTAGAAACCGAATCAGCCGGTAACCTTGGATAGGGTCTATATAAAGACCTATTCTATCAAAAAAAAATGAATGAATAAGAAGTGACAAATAACAACTAAGAAGAAGAGAAGTCTTCATCCAGAAATCAACATGTCTCTAAGGACAGATCCTGAACAAGTCTGCAAGAAGAATTCAGAGCCACATCTGAATAGAAGAAGGAAGCTGGATTGAATATCATCTCCAACTTCACAAGAAGATCAACCTTACTTTATTCAAATTCAAGAAGCTTTGAAGAAGCTAAGATAGGTTGGATCTAAAGCAATCAGATCTATCAAGAACTGATCAAGAAACCTTCAACCCATTCTCTCTCTACCTGGGTGAAAGATTTATACTTTTTATAATCAATTTTATCTGTAGGATCTTCTATAGATCTGAGTGTAGGAGAGTTATCTCTCTGAGTTGTAAGCCAAAATCTATAAAGGCTGAGGTTGGGCTGAGTGCCTGAGGTAAGGGATTAATTTCTCTGATTGTAGGCCTGTTGAAGAGGCCGAGGTAGGGCTTGTTTGCCTGAGTTGTAGGAGTTTGGACTCACTCTGAGGTAGGATTCTCTGAGAGGATCTGAGTTGTAGGACTTGCTGAAGTCTGAGTTGTAGGAACCATTCTGGATTCTGAGTTGTAAGATCTGAGGATCTGAGAAGGAAGAAGGGAGTAAGGCCAAATCTAGTATACTGTTAGATAGGCAAAGGGGGAAAGTGGATGTACCCATCACTTGGAGAACCACTAAAAATCTGTGTGTATGTTATGTTGCCTGTGTTTGCTATAATCTGTGCTGTGATAGATATTGCTAAGACTGTCTAACAAGTAATTTACATTATCTGCCCGAATAAAAAGAATTGAACCTATTCACCCCCCTCTAGGTTTTTAGGTCATCTTGAATCCAATTCTTTCAAGTGGTATCAGAGGCAGGTTGCTCAAGATTAGACTTAATAGTCTGAGTTGATCTATAAGACATTTATCAGTTAGATAGAATGGGTTCAAGTGAGAATCAGAAGGAATTTGGATCTATAAAACTTCCTATCTATAGGAAAGAAAATTTTGGCATATGAAAAGAAAGGGTCAGATTGTTCATGGAAGCATCTGATCCAAGAATTTACATCACAGTGCTAAAAGGGCCATTTATTCCTATGAACATATCAGTTCTTGATGATAACCTCAAGACTCCAAAAAATTATTCAGAAATGACTAAGGAAGAGATCATTCTAGCAACCTTAGACAAGAGGGCACATAACATAATTGTGAGTGCCATAGATGACTCTACATTCCAGAATCTAGTCCATTGCAAAACCTCCAAGGAGATATGGGACACATTGATTGTCTACATGGAGGGAACAAAAGAAGTGAGAGAGGATAGGAAGTCTATGTTAAATCAAGAGTATAAAAGTTTAGACAAGCTAAGACAGATAGCATAGCTGAATGCTATAAGAAATTCTTTAGAATTGTTAATGAGCTAATGATATATGGAAGAGTCTTTAGCACTTATGAATTAAATGACAAGTTTCTCAGATCACTGACCAAGTACTGGGATACTAAAATATGTGCCATCAGAGAGGTGGCCAGACTTGCAGATACACCTCCACCAACCTTATTTGGAAAACTGTTATCCTATGAGATGCAGCTCACTACCAGAAAGGAGGAGGAGAAAAGCAATAAGTCAGAATATAGAGAGAAGTCAGTTGCTTTTAAGGCTGAAGCCACAAGAAAGGGCAGGAGAAAGTCACCTTCTCATCCCAAGAGAATGGCTGAAGTTGAATCTGAAAATTATTACATCAACACTTCAGATAGTCACAAATCTGATGAAGAGTTTGCTGCTTTCACAAGGCAGTTTCAAAGGTTCATAAAGAAGAAGAAATGGAGAACAAAGCCATCTTCATCCTTCTCCAAGAATGACTATTACAAGAAGAAGAAAACATCTAAGGATGACAGGTATGTCTCTAATCCCAGTAAAGAAACTTCTTCTAAAATTATTTGTTATTGTTGCAACAGGCCAGGACATGTCATAGCTGATTGTCCTGATAAAAGAAAGGAATCTAAAGATAAAAAGAGGCAACAAAATAAGGGAAAGAAGGAGAGATCCTTTGTTACAAAGAAGTAGAAGAGTTGGACTGACTCATCATCACCAGAATCAGGAGAAGAGACTGAAGCTGAAGCTTATATAGGATTGTTCACTACTGAAGAGGATTCAGTAGAATCTGAGTTCTTGCAACTGCTGGACTCAATAAATGGGGTTGAAGATCATCATTGCAAAGGGCTGATGGCTTTGACTGAGGAAGATGAGTGCCAGGATCAGCCTGGTCCCAGTAATATAAACAACCTTTCTTCAGTTTCTAATTATTATATTGGATCAGAATCAGAAGCATCTGCATCAAGAGATATGGATGGTTCTAAATCTGAAGGGGATGTTCATCAACTTATTTATGAGTATGGTAATCTATTGCAAGCACTTAAGAGAAGCAAAAATCTTGTCAAAAACCGAGCTGAGGAAATATCATCTTTTAAATTGGCTACATCAGATACATCAAAAATGCTGGATTTGAAGTTGAATGAAATTGCCAAACTGAAAAATATAACTTTTATTCAGATGGGTACAATTACATTCAAAAATGATCAAATCAAGAGTCTGGAAGTCAGACTTCAAAGAGAGAGGGAACTTGTGGCTAAATTCTCAAAGCTAAAGTCAGTCTTACCCTTGATTGATGACTTCACTCTCCAAGAGGGTAAGACAGGATTAGGCTTCAAGGGAAGAACTAGGGCAGCTAATTCTAATGGAAAAGGCAAAGCCCCAATTCAACCATTAGCCTTCAAACCCCCTATTGCTTTCAGGAAAGTGATGCAGTCTACTAACAAGTATGACCATGACATTACACATGGTCACTGTAAGCCTGGTAATATGAATGAAAGGGTGTAAATGCCAATAGGGTAGCCCATGTACAAACACATTATGATCTTCAGAAATCATCAATGTTTGATTCATCAGCCCCAACACTCAAGAAAAGGACCATTATACCTATGGTTTTAAGGTCTGCTGACAGCAATGCTGTTAAGACTGTACCTAAAAGAAGATACAATATATATAAGTGCTGGTGTTGTGGCAAAGTGGGCCATTATGCCATTGATTGTTGGAACAACACTACTGTCAGGATGAATGCCAGCTTACCTGTCAGAAAGGATGTAGGCAAGTATGTCAAGTTTCAGTCTAACCTGAACTTAGAACCCAATAATTATTGGGGTTCTAAGGTTAAGTAATTTTATTTGATGCAGGTGAGTCTAAGTGGCCATACCCCAATATGGTACTTGGACAGTGGATGTTCCAGGCACATGACTGGAACAAGAGGGATGCTGAAGGACTACTCTCCTATAGAGAATGGACCCAAAGTGATCTTTGGTGGATCTGAAAAGGGGGTCATCAAAGGGTTTGGTAACATTTCCAATAGTTCCATCACTATCACCCAAGTGGCTTATGTGAAAGGTTTGAAACATAACTTAATAAGCATAAGCCAACTGAGTGATCTTGGTTATGACACCTCTTTTATTAGGAATGGTTGTCAGATTAGAAGGACAAGTGATCAAGAGGTCATCTTGTCAAGTTATAGAAAAGGAAATGTTTACTGTCTCAATTTTGATTGTGAGAATAGGAACTCTCCTATTTGTCTAGTTGCAGATGAGAAAGATTCTCATTGTGTCAAACGGCATAAGAGGCTGGCTCACCTGAACTACAAGTCAATAGGCCAACTCTATAGTATGGAGTTAGTGAGAAATGGTACTCAGGTCAAGTACATCCAGGAGGGTGTATGTTCAGCTTGTCAAAAAGGCAAACAGACTAAGACCTCCTTCCATAGTCTTGATACCAAAGACTTAGTGAGGTGTTTGTACCTCCTGCATATGTATCTATTTGGTCCTATACCAGTTCATAGTCTAGGTAGGAAAGTCTACACATTTGTGATTGTGGATGACTATTCTAGATTTACATGGGTTTTCTTCCTGAGGCCGAAATCTGAAACCCCTACTGTCTTCCACAATTTTGTTAGGCAAATTCAGAATGAACTTAACAATTCAGTGGTCAAAATCAGAAGTGACCATGGGACTGAGTTTCAGTCTAAATGCATGATAAGATTTTGTGAAGAACTAGGGATCCATCAAGAGTTCTCCTCACCTAGAACTCCCCAGCAAAATGGTATTGCTGAAAGAAATAATAGGACTCTTATTGAGGCTGGTAGAACCCTACTATGTGGAACTTCTCTCCCAGAATATTTCTGGGCTGAGGCAGTAAACACTACATGTTATGTTCTTAATAGGGCTTCTATCACCAAAATCTACAAGAAGACACCCTATGAGATTATTAAAGACAGAAAATCAAATTTAGCCTATTTTAGAATCTTTGGTAGCAAGTGTTTTGTTCTTAATAATGGCAAGCACTATTTAACTAAGTTTGCTGCCAAGTCCCAAGAAGGGATATTTGTTGGGTACAACAACAGCAGTAGGGCATACAGAGTCTACAACTTGAATACTCAAGTTGTAGAAGAATCTGTCCATATAGTTTTTGATGAAACTAAACTAATCAACTGTGAGTTGTCTAGTACTCCGTGTAGCTCTACAGGTTTGAAGGAAAAGATGGACAAGCTAACCATTAGTGAAGACCAACCTGTAAGAATGGATGAAGAAAATGATGGATGATATCCAGGGGGAGTACAAGACCCACAAGCTGATGAATAGGACAATGAAGTACAACATGGTGAGGTGATTGGAGAAAATCATGGTGTAGATAGATTACCTCCAGCAATAAGACATCTAAAGGATAATCCAACACACCAAATTATTGGTGATCCAAGTCATGGTGTTCAGACAAGGAGCAAGAACATGAACACAGTCCTTTGCTCAAGTTTCCTGTCCCAGATGGAACCCAAGAAATTTGAAGAAGCCATATAAGACCCAAATTAGATTGATGCCATGCAGGAAGAGCTGAATCAATTCAAAAGATGCAAAGTCTGGAAGCTGGTTCCTAAACCAAAGAATCACAATGTCATAGGGACTAATTGGATCTACAGGAACAAGGTAGATGAAAATGGCATTATAGTTAAGAACAAAGCAAGACTGGTGGCAAAGGGCTATAGACAGGAAGAAGGAATAGATTTTGACCAGATATTTTCCCCTGTGGCAAGGTTGGAAGCAATAAGGCTGTTCGTTGCCTTTGCAGCTTATCAAGGGTTCAAGGTATTTCAGATGGATGTAAAGTTAGCATTTCTGAATGGTGACTTAAAAGAGGAAGTTTATGTTGAACAACCCTCAGATTTTATAGGTCCTCTCTATCCTAATTATGTGTATAAGCTTAAGAAAGCACTATATGGTGCACCAAAGAATAAAGTTCGTCGATCAAAGTCTGATTCTAAGGACTTGGAATATCTTGATCTTTTCTGAACTTGAAGTGTTGTTGTAATCCAAGTTTTCCTCGATCAGAGAATGTAGTTCGTCGAGCTCAGCTCAGAGAATTAACTCTGAGATCGTCGAACTGAGCATGACAATCATCGTCCTGTGTTCGACGAACGTCAAAATCACTTTATGGAGTCTTGAAATCTTCTAAGTCTTGAGTCTCTTGTAGTCTTATTGATAGCTGGTCCATGTGTTGTTGACTCTAAGGACTTGTCCTAGACTCTAGGACACAACTATGACCCTGGCTATACATTGTGGGTCATATGATCCTAACTTAGTGAACCTAGCCCAAATCTTACGAGGGATCCAACACTTTGTTATTAATTTGAGTCTGTAATTAGTGACCTCACACAAATAGGGGGAGATTGTTAGATCCCTAGTTGGATTTGGGCTAGGTTCACTAAATTAGGATGTTTGACCCAACATGTATAGCTACGGTCATGTATGAGTTCTAGAGTCTAGGCCATGTCCTTAGAGTCAACACTACATGGACCAGCCAACAACATACTGCAAAAGACTCAAGACTTAGAGAAATTTCAAAAACTTAGAAAATAAGTTCGACATTCGTCGAACTCATGTCGACGAAAGTCGTGCTCAGCTCGACGAAATCAGACACAATTCTCTGAGCTGAGCTCGACGAACTTGAATCTCAGTTCGACGAATTCCAGAGTATACTTCAACATCAAGTCCAGAATTCTTCACACTAAACTCCAGTCGACGAACTTAGTTCTCAGGACGACGAACTTAGTTCTCAGGTCGACGATCTCTTTGTATTCTACTTTAACATCTTATTCCAGAAACATCTATGTATTTGAAGTCCAGCTTCACCCTCCAGTCGACGAAGTTAGAATATCAGCTCGACGAATTTGGATCTTAGTTCGATAATTTCTGAATCATCTACTTCAACACTATAAGACCAAAAACAACTAAGTATTCTAAGTCCAGAATCACTCTCCAGTCGACGAACTCACCTTCACAGCTCGACGAACTTAGACCACAGTCTTGGAAAGATTTATCAAGCAGTTAGAAGTTCTCAGCTCGACAAAACTAGTTCTCAGGTCGACGAACCCAGTTCTGAGGTCGACGATTTCTGGACACGTTACTTCAACATTCGTAAGTCCAAGAAACATGGAATTATAAACTCCAGTCGATGAAGATATATTCTCAGCTCGACGAACTTGATGCACAGAATTGGCGGGTCTAGAGAAAGCAGTTATCAGTTCTTAGGTCGACGATCTTGAATCTCAGCTCGACGAACAACTATCATCTGGTTGACGAACTTGACTTCTTTGTTCGACGAACTCTGTACACAAATCGACGAATTCTATTCAACGAATTCTGTAAAGTTCCAGACTTCAAAATTTCCCTCTCTTTGTCTCTTTTCTATTGCAATAATTCCTGAGTAATCAATGCATAAATATTCTCTGAATATTATCGTTAGAAGCAAGCATTAATTACGGTCTTCATCAGGATTATTGCTTGCCATTTTCCATGAGCAGTTTGGGAAATCAATCAATGAAAATATTCTCCAGGCCGTCAGAATTCAATGCAGAAAGTAATTCAAATTTTAAAAGGCAATTTATATGGAAAATATAAAAGGGATTTTCCTTCTCTTCCAGTATACACAAGAGTAGTAAAAAAACAGTCAATAAGAATTTTCTTCTTCTCTCTCGACAGCACACTGAGAAATAACAGATAGAGAGATACCTACAGACAATTTACAGAATACAGAGCTCACAGGGCAACAACGTACACTGTCAAGAGACAAACAGCCCTAGCCCTTGACCAGAGAAAAGAACAGCAAGCTGAAAAAGAAGAAGAACATACATTCAAGATCAAGAGTCTTCTTCCTTCTACATCCCAGGATTCTTCAAAGGATAGCAAACACCCTATCTGTCAAGAAGTTCCTGGAGTTCATCTGGTCAAAGCAAAAGCTTGAAGACCTATCACCCTGCAACAAGGTTTCAACTTCCTGAACCATTCTATATCTCAGGGGGAGCCTTTGCTAACATCATCTTTCCACTAGAGTCTTCTCAGTTATATCTGAGAAAGAGAAGACAAAATCACTCTCCCATCCCCCACTGTATAAAGTGTTATTAACTCCCTTCAAAAGTTATTCCTGGTTGCAAGTCACCTGACCAAAAGACTTGAGGTTTGGTTTTTGAGCACCTGATCAAAAGCTTATTGGTGGCAGTCACCTGATCAAAAACCTGAGTGGATTCCTACCAGGGTGGTAGAAGAGTCGATGTACCCAAGTTTAGGGGAACCACTATAAATTTCTTGTATTGTCTGGGTTGCTCTTTTTCTTTTGTTCTTGTTGTGGTTGTGCTTATTAGGTTGCTGTGTTTGTGCTTTTAATTTAATTTTTGCAGCACTAGAATAGATTGAATTATTTAGCAAAAATTATTATAAACCTAAATACTCTATTCACCCCCCTCTAGAGTATTTCAGATCTAACCCTTACTTTCACCTCCAACTCCCGAATCAAACGCTCGTCATGAACTGACATCTAGTTGGCCCGCCTAGAGACCCTGCGACTCAACGCATCCGCAACTACATTGCCTTTCCCAGGCACATAATGAATCTTGAATGTGTAGTTCCCCAGGAACTCCATCCATCTTCGCTAACGCATGTTTAGATCCTTTTGATCTAACAAGTACTTCAGGCTCTTGTGGTCGGTAAAGATATCGACCTTCACACCATATAGGTAATGCCTCCATAGATTCAGAGCAAATATCACGGCCGCTAACTCCAAGTCATAGATCGGATAATTCCTCTCATGCACCTTCAGCTGGTGCGAGCCATAAGCTATCACTCTCCCATGCTGCAGTAGGACACAACCCAACCCACTGCCTGAAGTGTCACTGTAGATCTCAAAGCCTTCGGTCCCACTCGGCATTCTTAGAACAGGCGCCGTGGTCAACCGACTTTTCAACTCTTCGAAAGCTTGTGCGCACTCAGGCGTCCAATCAAACTTCTGCTCTTTCCTCGTCAGAGTCGTGAGGGGTAACGCTATCCGCGAGAAGTTCTCCACAAAGTGCATATAATTGCTGGCAATCCCCAGAATACTCCGGACTTCCGCTACCGAAGACACCACAAGACACTCTCGAATAACAACTATCTTTGTCAAATCCACCGCAATTCCCTCTTCACTAACTATGTGACCAAGAAATTCTACTAAGGACAACCAAAACTCGCATTTGGAGAACTTGGCGTACAGTTGGTTCCTCCTCAGTTTCTCCAACACCAAATTCAGATGTTTAAAGTGATCCTCCTCACACTGTGATTACACCAATATATCTTCGATAAAGACTCTCACGAAGTGGTCCAGGTACTCTCTGAAAGTTCTATTCATCAGATCCATGAACACGAATGGCGCATTAGTCAGCCCAAACGACATGATGGTAAACTCATAATGCCTGTATCTCGTACTGAAAGCTGTCTTGGGGATATCACTTTCTCTTATCCTCAGTTGATAATATCCAGATTTAAGATCCAATTTCGAGTACACCGATGACCAGACTAACTGATCGAACAGATCATCAATCCTTGGGACCAGGTACTTATTTTTCTCCATTAACTTGTTCAGCTCTCGATAATCGATACAGAGTCGCAAGCTTCCGTCCTTCTTAACAAAAAGGACCGGTGCGCTCCAAGGCGACGAACTTGGACGCACATAACCCTGTTCCAACAGCTCTTGAAGTTGAACCTTCAACTATGCCATCTTCTTAGGCGCTAACTGATATGGAGAGCATAACACAGGTTTAGCAGCTGGCACCAGCTCAATAGTGAAGTCAATCTCCCGATGAGGTGGGGCTGTAGGGAGATCGTTAGGGAACAAGTCAGGGTACTCGGATACCACTGGGATGCTGTCCAATACAGGCTTAGGCTTCGAAGCCTCCTCTAGCATGAAGAATAGCTCTACACCAGCACAAACCGCCTTAACCACCTGAAGAGCAGACATCAAAGTCTTGCCCGACCCTTTCAAGCCCGCAAATGTCATCTCACGACCAGTTCCCAATTTGACCTCCTTGCGGTTGCAATCAATGTATGCATGGTGCTCCGAGAGCCAGACCATACCAAATATCACGTCGAACTCCACTATGGGCAGTAACGACGCTTGCAAGCCAAACTCTTGACTCCCAATCCATATCTAAACACAATAAACCCTATCTGCGCGCATTGAGCACCCATTAGACAACAACACATCCAATTTGTCCTTTGACATCGAAGAAGGCTTCACACACCATGCATATGTCCGTACTTCGACTTCAGACTCTACATGCAAAACAACGGGGACTATTCATGTCTACCCGAAGGAATACCTCGTACTCACCGCATACTCGCGAGAGCGGGCTTCCTATGCAAAAAAGGAAAGAGGACTTCGCATGTCCAAGAAGAGAATCGTTACCCTTGGGTTTCACTTTGGCACCATGAAGATCTAGACAGATGAAAAGCACCATAATGGCCTAGCCTCCATAAATCTGGACTCGGCTTGCGATTTGGGGCCCCGAAGCTCCACCGGCGGCCGGATCTCTCCTCCTCCTTCTTCCTTGCTCTCCACTCTCTCTAAAGCTTTAGAAAGAGAAAGTTCAAAGTGGAATGATAGTTTCAAACCCTATTCCCGGCTTTAACTTAGCAAGGACAGCCCTGGGCCCTTGGATCCCAAAAGAAGGAAACGAACATCCATGATTTGCACTTAAAAATAACATTACTGTGTCGAACACGGCTTGTGACATGCCTGTATCCAAGGCCGTGTTCCTCAATCGACGCCGAAACCGTCGTATCCCGAACAGAACACGGCCACTGGATACACCCTTATCCTGAACAAGGACTATGCAGAAGTTGAAGCTTGAGGGGGACCTGTCAAAAAAGATTTGTATATATCCTCATCAATAGAATTCATGTATAATTTAATTCTTGCATTCCAGATGGCAAACCTGTTTAGGTTGCAAACTGGAGGTCTGGTGCTTGCATAGTCCTTGTTCTGTGCCATAGCCGTGTATATAAATCTAATATGGAAATAAAAATAAAATTTAGATCTAACAAAGGATCTTTGGCCCAAGGGTTAGCTTGTACAACCAAAGGAACCTCCTCTGATACCAATTGAAAGTGAGCAATTAGATCAGGAATACTCTAGAGGGGGGTGAATAGAGTAGTTAGAGTTTTATAAAATTCTCTGCTGGATAATGCAGATTAGTCTAAGTGCAGTAGTAAATAAATCAAAATATAAAAACACAGAAACTAACTACCACAGCTACAGTAAGGAAAAAAAAGAAAGAGGGCAACCAGACGACACAACAAATTTATAGTGGTTCCCCAACTTGGGTACATCCACTCTTCTACCACCCTGGTAGGAATCCATTCAGGTTTTTGATCAGGTGCTTGACACCAATGAGCTTTTGATAAGGTGCTCAAAAACGAAATCCCCAAGTCTTTTGATCAGGTGACTTGTAACCAGGAATCACTTTTGAAGGGAGATGACAACCCTTTACACAGTGGGGATGAGAGAGTTGACTATGTCTTCTTTGTCAACAATCAGAGAGAAGACTTATGGATTATTGATGGTAGCAAATGGCTCCCCCTGAGATATTGAATGGTTCCGGGAAATATGGAAACCTTGCTGCAGGGTGATAGGCCTTCAAGCTTTTAGCCTTTATCTGCAGGATCTTCTTGACAGATTTGATAGTTGTTGTCCTTGGAAGTCCTGGAGTGTTGAAGTAAGAAGACTCTTGATTTTGTATGATTGTTCTTCTTCTTCTGAGAGCAGATCTTCTTTTTGTATCAGAGCTTTTGTGAAAGGAGTAGAGAAGTGTTGAAGGCAGACTGACTGAAAAAATCTCTATGTCTGTGTATACTGTGTCTCTATAATTGCTCTGATACTCTGATTGTTCCTCCTTGCTTGCTTTTAGGAAAGTGAGAAAAATCAATTTTATATTTCCTGAGGGAATTTCCTTTCGAAATTTGAATCCTTCTGCGACAATCAATGCTGGTGGTCCTTGAAAATAAACTGCATTGATTTCTTTCCCCAACTGTCCCTTGGAAAAATGGAAAACAATAATTCTGATGAAAGCCGTGATTAATGTACCGTCCAACGATAATATTTAGAGAATATTTTATCATTAATCATTCAGAAATTATTGTCATAGACTAAGGGTAGAAGGAATAAATGCTAAGTCCGGAATCGTCGAACTAATGACAGAATTCATCGAGCTAATAACTGTGTTCGTCGACTGGAGTTCAGCAACTATTCTGGACTTAGAATATTTACAATTGTATCTGAAATGAAAGTTAAAGTCTCCAGAATTCGTCGACCTAAGATTAGATTTCATCGAGCTGAGTTTCTAGAGTTGTCAAATATTCTGTGTTGACACAATTACTCCTGGTGTCGACACAGGTGGTGTCGACTGATATCCTGTGTGTCGACACAAGTCTTCTGTGTGGTGTCGATACAACCTTTCCAAAGTGTCGACTGATGATCTGTGTGTTGACACAAGTTCTCCTAGTGTCGACTCAGTTGGTGTCGACATATACTCTGAGTGTCGACACAAGTCTTCTGGTTCTAAGTTGTTGAAGTAGATAATCCAGAATTCGTCGGGAAGAGAACTAAGTTCGTCGACCTGAGACTAGAGAACGTAGTCTTGACAAAATGCTGTAGTAGTCCAAAGATTCGTCCACCAAAGAATAAAGTTCGTCGACCAAAGTCTGATTCTAAGGACTTGGAATATCTTGATCTTTTCTGAACTTGAAGTGTTGTTGTAATCCAAGTTTTCCTCGATCATAGAATGTAGTTCGTCGAGCTCAGCTCTGAGAATTAACTTTGAGAACGTCGGACTGAGCATGACAATCGTCGACCTGAGTTCGACGAACGTCGAACTCACTTTACAGAGTCTTGAAATCTTCTAAGTCTTGACTCTCTGGAAGTCTTGTTGATAGCTGGTCCATGTGATGTTGACTATAAGGACTTGGCCTAGACTCTAGGACACAACTATGACTCTGGCTATACACTTTGGGTCATATGATCCTAACTAAGTGAACCTAGCCCAAATCTTACTAGGGATCCAACACGTTGTTATTAATTTGAGTCTGTAATTAGTGACCTCACACAAATAGGGGGAGATTGTTAGATCCCTAGTTGGATTTGGGCTAGGTTCACTAAATTAGGATGTTTGACCCAACATGTATAGCTAGTGTCATGTATGAGTTCTAGAGTCTAGGCCATGTCCTTAGAGTCAACACTACATGGACCAGCCAGCAACAGACTGCAAAAGACTCAAGACTTAGAGAAATTTCAAAGACTCAGAAAATAAGTTCGACATTCGTCGAACTCAGGTCGACGAAAGTCGTGCTCAGCTCGACGAAATCAAAGACAATTCTCTGAGCTGAGCTCGACGAACTTGAATCTTAGTTCGACGAATTCCAGAGTATACTTCAACATCAAGTCCAGAATTCTTCACACGTAACTCCAGTCAACGAACTTAGTTCTCAGGACGACGAACTTAGTTCTCAGGTCGACGATCTCTGGATATTATACTTCAACATCTTATTCCAGAAACATCTAAGTATTTGAAGTCCATCTTCACCCTCCAGTTGATGAAGTTAGAATATCAGCTCGACGAATTTGGATTTTAGTTCGATGATTTCTGAATCATCTACTTCAACACTATAAGACCAGAAACAACTAAGTATTCTTAGTCCAGAATCACTCTCCAGTCGACGAACTCACCTTCTCAGCTCGACGAACTTAGACCACAGTCTTGGCAAGATTTATCAAGCAGTTAGAATTTCTCAGCTCAAAAAAACTAGTTCTCAGTTCGACGAACCCAGTTCTGAGGTCGACAATTTCTGGACACGTTACTTCAACATTCGTAAGTCCAAGAAACATGGAATTCTGAACTCCAGTCGACGAAGATATATTCTCAGCTCGACGAACTTGATGCACAAAATTGGCGGGTCTAGAGAAAGCAGTTATCAGTTCTTAGGTCGACGATATTGAATCTCAGCTCGACGAACAACTATCATCTGGTCAACGAACTTGACTTCTCTGTTCGACGAACTCTGAACACAGATCGACGAATTCTATTCAACGAATTCTGTAAAGTTCCAGACTTCGAAATTTCCCTCACTCTATCTCTTTTCTATTGCAATAATTCCTGAGTAATCAATGCATAAATATTCTCTAAATATTACCGCTAGAAGCAAGCATTAATTATGGTCTTCATCAGGATTATTGCTTGCCATTTTTCCATGTGACAGTTTGGGAAATCAATCAATGCAAATATTCTTCAGGCCGTTAGAATTCAATGTATAAAGGAATTCAAATTTTAAAAGGCAATTTATATGGAAAATATAAAAGGGATTTTCCTTCTCTTCCAGTATACACAAGAGTAGTAAAAAACAGTAAATAAGGATTTTCTTCTTCTCTCTCGACAACACACTTAGACATAACAGAGAGAGAGATATCTATAGACAATTTACAGAATACAGAGCTCACAGGGCAACAACGTACACTGTCAAGAGACAAAAAGCCCTAGCCCTTGACTAGAGAAAAGAACAGCAAGCTGAAGAAGAAGAAGAACATACATTCAAGATCAAGAGTCTTCTTCCTTCTACATCCTAAAATTCTTCAAAGGATAACAAACACCCTATCTGTCAAGAAGTTCCTGGAGTTCATCTGGTCAAAGCAAAAGCTTGAAGACCTATCACCCTGCAATAAGGTTTCAACTTCCTGAACCATTCTATATCTCAGGGGAAGCCTTTGCTAACATCATCTTTCCACTAGAGTCTTCTCAGTTATATCTGAGAAAGAGAAGACAAAATCACTCTCTCACCCCCCACTGTATAAAGAGTTATTAACTCCCTTCAAAAGTTATTCCTGGTTACAAGTCACCTGACCAAAAGACTTGAGGTTTGGTTTTTGAGCACCTGATCAAAAGCTCATTGGTGGCAGTAACCTGATCAAAAACCTGAGTGGATTCCTACCAGGGTGGTATAAGAGTCGATGCACCCAAGTTTAGGGGAACCACTATAAAATTCTTGTATTGTCTGAGTTGCTCTTTTTCTTTTGTTCTTGTTGTGGCTGTGGTTATTAGGTTGCTATGTTTGTGCTTTTAATTTAATTTCTGCAGCACTAGAATAGATTAAATTATTTAGCAAAAATTATTATAAGCCTAAATACTCTATTCACCCCCCCTAGAGTATTTCAGATCTAAACCTTACGTTCACCTCCAACTCCCGAATCAAACGCTCGTCATGAACTGACATCTAGTTGGCCCGCGTAGAGATCCTGCGACTCAACGCATCCGCAACTGCATTACCTTTCCCAGGCACATAATGAATCTTGAATGTGTAGTTCCCCAGGAACTCCATCCATCTTCGCTGCCGCATGTTTAGATCCTTTTGATCTAACAAGTACTTCAGGCTCTTGTGGTCGGTAAAGATATCGACCTTCACACTATATAGGTAATTCCTCCACAGCTTCAGAGCAAATATCACGGCCGCTAACTCCAAGTCATGGACCGGATAATTCCTCTCATGCACCTTTAGCTGGTGCGAGCCATAAGCTATCACTCTCCCATGCTGCAATAGGACACAACCCAACCCACTGCCTGAAGCGTCACTGTAGATCTCGAAGCCTTCGGTCCCACTCAGCGATCTTAGAACAGGCGCCGTGGTCAACCGACTTTTCAACTCTTCGAAAGCTTGTGTGCACTCATGCGTCCATTCAAACTTCTGCTCTTTCCTCGTCAGAGTCCTGAGGGGTAACGCTATCCGCGAGAAGTTCTCCACAAAGCGCATATAATTGCTGGCAATCCCTAGAATACTCCGGACTTCCGCTACCGAAGACACCACAGGACACTCTCGAATAGCAACTATCTTTGTCGGATCCACCGCAATTCCCTCTTCACTAACTATGTGACCAAGAAATGCTACTGAGGATAACCAAAACTCGCATTTGGAGAACTTGACATACAGTTGGTTCCTCCTCAGTGTCTCCAACACCAAATGCAGATGTTTAAAGTGATCCTCCTCACACTGTGAGTACACCAATATATCTTCGATAAAGACTCTCACGAAGTGGTCCAGGTACTCTCTGAAAGTTCTGTTCATCAGATCCATGAACACGAATGGCGCATTAGTCAGCCCAAACGACATGACAGTAAACTTATAATGCATGTATCTCGTGCTGAAAGCTGTCTTGGGGATATCACTTTCTCTTATCCTCAGTTGATAATATCCAGATTTAAGATCCAATTTCGAGTACACCGATGACCCGACTAACTGATCGAACAGATCATCAATCCTTGGGACCGGGTACTTATTTTTCTCCATTAACTTGTTTAGCTCTCGATAATCGATACAGAGTCGCAAGCTTCCGTCCTTCTTCTTAACAAAAATGACCTGTGCGCTCCAAGGTGACGAACTTGGACGCACATAACCCTGTTCCAACAGCTCTTGAAGTTGAACATTCAGCTCTGCCATCTCCTTAGAAGCTAACTGATATGGAGAGCATAACACAGGTTTAGCAGCTGGCACCAGCTCAATAGTGAAGTCAATCTCCCGCAGAGGTGGGGCTCTGGGAGATCGTTAGGGAACAAGTCAGGGTACTCAGATACCACTGGGATGCTGTCCAATGCAGGCTTAGGCTTCGAAGCCTCCACTAGCATGAAGAATACCTCTACACCAGCACGAACTGCCTTAACCACCTGAAGAGCAGACATCAAAGTCTTGCCCGACCCTTTCAAGCCCGCAAATGTCTTCTCACAACCAGTTCCAAATTTGACCTCCTTGCGGTTGCAATCAATGTATGCATGCTGCTCCAAGAGCCAGACCATACCAAATATCACGTCGAACTCCACTATCGGCAGTAACGATGCTTGCAAGTCAAACTCTTGACTCCCAATCCATATATAAACACAACAAACCCTATCTGCGCGCATTGAGCACCCATTAGACAACAACACATCCAATTTGTCCTTTGACATCGAAGAAAGTACTCTGATGCACGATACAAATCCTTCGGACAAACAGGAATGCGAAGCTCCTGAATCGAATGGTGCACTCGCCAGATAATCGAAAATCAAAACGAAACCTAGCACAAGCAGTCCTAAGATAACATGCGTAAGGGCAACAAGTATTTAAAGCTAAACTGCTATAAATTTAAACCATACCTGTCACCACATCAGCGTGCTTCCTGGCCTCCTGATGGCCCAGGTTGTACTCTCTAGGCTTCCTCTCAGACTTTAGGCATCCGCTCCAACAAACACGGGAAAAATGCCCCAGCTTCACACAATTATAACAGCGCCTGGGGTTCGGCCTGTAGTTGCCCCTAAAGCACAAGAAGAAGGGGCTGGACCTGAAGTCCTAGCCATCTTATAGAACATACGATACCCGGACTTTGATGTAGTCGGCACTTTAAACTCTATCTTCTTAGCACTAGAGTCCTTCTACTCTTGGACTCTGTTTAACCACGTTCTGCGGTATGCAGCTCTTATAGGACTTGCAGAGTACGATACCCTACTCACAGGCATCTGGTGAGTTTTCCCCAAATCTACGTCCAAAGATCTAGCCGACTCCACCAAGGCTCGGAATACCACAAATTTTGGTCCTAGTAGTAGAATTCGCAACTCACCACGCGGACCATTATAAAATCTGTCGACTATAGACTGCGTGTTCTCCAACTCAAAGCTTGGGTAGCGCCTTATCAACTCCTGCAAATATTCGTCAACTGACTGTGCTCCCTGCACTAAAAGCATGTTCAACTGCAGACCCGATGGTCTTCTAAATGTCATTTTCTCCATCACACCGCCCGGCGTTGAAGCCACCTCAGGGACAAAGGGTTGCACATTCCTTCCATGTTGTGCATTAGTCACATCAAACACCACTTCAACTACCGTTCTTATGGTTTCAAACGAAGGAGGGGTCTCAAGCACGTCGCTGGTTGCACTATATTCCTCAGAAAGTGAGTGTTCTGACGGTCTTACACCACTCCTAGTCACTATAGTCATACGAAACACCATTAAGTGACCGACCAAAATTACAAAAAGTAATTATAAAAACACGCAGGTTCCCTAAACATGTGTATTTTCATTCCTAAGTGGACATTCATGGGTTCTTTTATGTTATAACGATGACGCACACACATGTGCTCACCACCCCTAAAACGAATTCGCCCACGAATTCATTTAAGCAAGACCGAAACCGGTAGTCTGATACCAAATTGTAACACCCCTATCTGTTACATGGCATATAGCAGTAGGTCCGGCCGGGGCCTGACGCCATATACTACAGATAGACGGAAGGGTTACTAAATGAAACCATCCTTCCAATAACACGCGTCATACACAAAGTACATTCTAGCAGAAGCATTTTAAGAGTTGCAAAGAAAAGAACCCAAGACAACAACATGAATGTCCACTAAATACCCAAATCAGGAATGAGCGTACAAAATACACAAAGTACTTGGCCTTATGGCCTTACAAGGGTTTACTTAAACAAATATTGTCTTCCATACATCGGCACGCAGGCCGGTCACACATGAGCAGAATTAGTAAACATCCGCTTTAGACTTCAAGGGCCAGCTCAGCATCAGGGTTTCAGCCCGCAACTTGCCACTAGGCTCTGCAGCACCTGCAAGCAACAATCCACCGCAGCGGTGGCAAACAAAAGCAACAGTCAGCTAAAGCTGACCAAATTATAACGACCTCGTCCCTTTACTCGGGGCAGCGATGCTCCTTCCCTTCACTTTATTAGCATAGCCAAACAATATAGTGAAAATTACACTTCACCACAGGCGTAGGCACGCACGACCACACACCCCGTGCTCTCAGGGCACATTCTCGGTGAACCCGGTCAAATCCGTTGTCACACCACCGCCCCTTGGACGGCAAATCTCGTGAGCATTATAGTATTTACGGCATTAGCCTAAGACCCTCCATCTATGCCAACGACAAGTACCATGTACTTTAGGTCGCTTAAACCGAACGACATAGAGCGGGTACGGTTCCACACAACCCGTTGCTCACACCGCCTTGTCAGTTTAAGCCATAGGAGCGGGTCAAACTTTCTCGAGTCCCAAATCGATCACACACTTTACATAACCCAGTTATGTGCAAGTTGGCTCCCAGTCCACCAAGATGGTAGAATCACGCTTCTGCCCAGTTTTTTGGGTGCACCTTGGAGTTAGTCACCAAGGTTCCCTGTGGCAATCTACCACGTAGAAAACTCGAAAACAACCATCGACACGGAGTCTTCTCTGGTTATTCATGCACAATGAAACATCACTGATCCAGACCAACTTGTCTGGGTAGGCTACACACACCATGCCTATGTCCGTACTTCGATTTCAGACTCTACTTACAAAACAACGGGGACTATTCATGTCTACCCGAAGGAATACCTCGTACTCACCGCATACTCACGAGAGCGGGCTTCCTATGCAAAAAAGGAAAGAGGACTTCACATGTCCAAGAAGAGAATCGTTACCCTTGGGTTTCACTTTGGCGCCATGAAGATCTAGACGGATGAAAAGCATCGTAATGGCCTAGCCTCCATAAATCTGGACTCTTCTTGCGATTTGGGGCCCCGAAGCTCCACCGGCGACCGGATCTCTCCTCCTCCTGCTTCCTTGCTCTCCCCTCTCTCTAAAGCTTTAAAAAGAGAAAGTTCAAAGTGGAATGATGGTTTCAAAACTTATTCCCGACTTTAACTTACCAAGAACAGCCCTGGGCCCTTGGATCCCAAAAGAAGGAAACAAACATCCATGATTTGCACTTTAAAATAACATTATTATGTCGTACACGGCTTGTGACACGCCTGTATCCAAGGCAGCATTTCCTCAATCGACGCCGAAACCGTCGTATCCCGAACAGGACACGACCACTGGACATACCCGTGTCAAATGTCGTGTGCCAGACACGGCCATGCACAAGGCCGTGTTCCAGGCCGTGCTGAACAGCTGACACAGCTGGCAAAACACACAGAGAAGGACACGTGTTCCTGACACGCCCGTATTCCTTCTAACATGCCCGTATTGCGGGGTGTGGTCCTCAATCGACACAGGACCAAACCATCCTTAAGAGGATACGAGTTCTTGACATGCCCGTGTCAATTTTGACACACCCGTGTCAACCAGAACACGCCTTGATCCAGACCGTGTTCCTCATCCGACACAGCCCAACTAACAACCCGATCAGGACAAGTCCCTGGACACGTCCGTGTCTCAGGCTGTGTTCACTGTCTCGATGCCTCGTCGAGTGCATTTCATCGACCACTCGGTAAGTTCGTCGAACCAGAGCATGACATGGCCCTGGACATGCCTGTTTCCCAGGCCGTGTGACCCTTACCAGGCACCAAACTTGGCTCTAAACTTTGTCCATCCCTCTTTTGAGTTTTTGGGCATTACATCTTATACCATTTTTTTTTGGTGCATCAGCCCCTTCACTCAAGGGTAAAGCTGCAAACTGTTCTTAGAACATTCCAACCCACTGTAAGATTAAGGTAAGTCTGTCAGTAGAATAGACTTGGGCATCTCTGAGTCTATCAGGAGTATGCTCTCTGAAAAGAAAGCAACTGCTGGTAGGGCTCAAGATATCCCAAGCACTTATACTGCTAGACCCACCACTAGTAAAACTGGTGCTGGGAAACACAAGAACAGGACTGCTGCTGCACCTTCTTAATCAGTAGATGTTATCAACATAGCCACTAGACCAGCTCTTAAAAGAAGGCATAATATCTATTAGTGCTGGTGTTGTGGCAAGGTGGTCCAATATGCTATAGATTGCTGGTACAATACAATTGTGCCAAGAACAAGAGAGAGCTTATCTGTCAGAAGAGTTGTAGGTAGGCATATTTATTATCAGACTAACATGCACCTAGGACATAATAAGAATTAGGGTCCTAAGGTTAACGGATTTATGCCGTGCAGGTTAGTCCAAGTGGCTATTCCCCTAAATGGTACTTGAATAGTGGTTGTTTCGGGCACATGACTGGAATAAGGAGCATGCTGAAGGAGTACACTCCAGCAAAGAATGGACCCAAAGTCATCTTTTGTTGTTCAAAAAAGGGAGTATCCAAAGGGTATGGTAAGATATCTAATGGTATAATCACTATCACACAAGTAGCTTATGTGAAAGGGTTGCAACACAACATCATAAGCATAAGCCAACTATGTGATCTTGGCTATGACATTTCTTTCCTCATGGATGAGTGCCAAATTAGGAGGTCAAGAGACCAAGGAGTCATCTTGACAGGCACTAGGAGAGAAAATATCTATTGTCTTAATTTTTATTATGAAAGTAAGGACTCTCCCATATGCCTAGTTACAGATGAGAAAGCCACATACTGTGTCCAATGGCACAAGAGACTGGCTCATCTGAACTACAAGACCATAGGCAAACTCTTTAGTGAAGAGTTAGTAAGAAATGGCCCCAAGTTGAAATGCAATAAGGAGGGTATCTGCTCTGCATGCCAAAAGGGCAAACAGACCAATACCTCCTTCAAGAGCATTGGGGACAAAGACTCAGCGAGGTCCCTATACCTCCTGCATATAGACTTATTTGGTCCTATGCCAGTTCAAAGTCTAGGTAGGAAAGTCTACACTATTCTGGTTGTTGATGACTTTTCTAGGTTTGCTTGGGTGTTATTCATTAAGATAAAGGATGAAACCCATGAAGTCTTTGATACTTTTGTCAAGCAGATATAGAATGAAATATATAGTACTGTGATCAAAATCAGAAGTGACCATGGAACTGAATTTAAGTCTGCTAGCATGACAAGGTTCTGTGAAGAGCAAGGGAATCACCAGGAATTCTCCTCTCCTAGAACACCCCAGCAAAATGGAATTGCTAAGAGGAAAAACAGAACCCTCATAGAGGCTAGTAGAACCTTATTAAGTGACACATCTCTCCCAGAATATTTTTGGGCTAAGGCAGTTAACACTGCATGTCATATCCTTAACAGGGCTTCTATCACCAAAAGCCACAAGAAGACTCCCTATGAGATCTAGAAAGATAGAGTACCAAACTTGTCCTACTTCAAGATTTTTGGTATAAAGTGCTATGTCCTAAACAATGGTAAGTCCTATGTGATTAAGTTTGCTGCCAAGTCCTGATAATACGTTTGCAGTCAATTTTATTAGGATATTTTCGAGGTTTTAAAGCCAATCATGTCTTGTAAAGTACTTGTTTTGATTCCCCTTTGTATATATTTTTGTCGCTAATGCATTTTTTCTGCTTTTTGCAGGTTTTCACGGCTTTCAGCCGAAGTTTGCTGTGACACGCCCCCCGGTCACGCCCTACCAGGGCGTGTACCTAGGGCGTGTAACCCAGAGGAATGAAGCAATTGGTCCGAAACTGCATTCAGTGGAAACTTAGTGTACACGCCCTCGGTCACGCCCATGTCACACCCGACACGGGCGTGTACTAGAGGCGTGTCCCAAGGTTCCGAGGAATCGCCGCAGCGCGCTCGTTTTTCCCGCTCCACCGTCGCACCGAAAGTGTCACGCCCCAGGGTCACGCCTGACCCGGGCGTGACATATGGGCGTGTACTTCAGCAATTCCGCCCGTCACCTCCAGCATTCAATTTCAGCTCAACAAAGTCACGCCGCAAACAACACGCCCCAGGTACACGCCCTGCCAGGGCGTGACTTGTGGGCGTGTACCGCAACAACTCCGTTAGAATTCAATTCCTGCCCGAAAAAGTCGCGCCGAATGTGTCACGCCCCAGGGTCACGCCCGACCAGGGCGTGACAGGGGGCGTGACCCGACCCGAAAAATTCTATAAATAGAGCCCAACTCCAGGGGTTCAGGGACACCTTTTGCATTGAGAGGGGAGGTTCTGTCCTTTGTATTTCTGAACTTTTAAGCATGTCTTTTCATTTTTAGTTCGTAGCTCTATCTTTATGCTTCCCTGTATTAGTTCGTAGCTTCGTTCTGTAGTATAATGTTAATGATAGCGTAGTTTACCTTTCCATGCACTTGTAATCGCTGGTTTTCATGTTGTAAGATCCCTGTTTCTATTAATAAAAAGTGTTGTTTTATTTTACGTTTCTGCTCCGTTTTCATTATTCTTCTTCTACTCATCCCCCCTCTTCCTCCTCACCATGATTAACTAATCCTCCATGTACTCGATCTTAATGATCCGAGGTTCGAGTGATTAGGTTATGATGCTTTGAATCTTACCTTTTCTTTTTAGGGTTTAGCTTTGAATTACTCTTAATTTATCATGGGTTGGAGGTATATCATCGATATATACTCTCCACCTTTGCTTTCATTCTGGGCTAGCCGAGAGGCCGAAAGTTTGAAATGAGCACTCAAGAGTAAAGGGAGTTGTTCGCACCCCTCGAGAGAGGCAGACGTTCAAATCTCCCGGATTGGAGTAAAATCCATTAGAGGGGTTCACCGCGTAAAGCGAGTTTTAGGCCTCCGATTTAGGCGAAAGTCGGTCGGACCTTCCTAAACTCAGTTAGGCACGGCCTTCGAGAGAAGCGTGTCAATATTCATGGAACCTCCACGGTCAAGGACCTTTACCCTAATTAGCTTAGGTTTATTTATCGTATTTTTCTAACCACTCTTGCCGAGGTTATTTCTGATCGAGTGCATTTTCCCCTTCATCGTTACGAAGCTCAAGTTAATCGCTCTTTTAGCTCTCTTTAACTTTTCATGCAAGTAGCTCTCTTTCATTGCAAGTAGTTCTCTTCCTTTAGCACGTTTAGCTTTCTTCTAAAAAAAACTTAATTTTTCCGTCGATAAAATAATAGATTTCGTGTGAGTAAGCTTACTCAACTGTTCCCAGATTTCAATACGACACTTGTGTCCCCTAGCTGCATTTCGATAGGTATACTTGCCTTGATGAATTGTTAGTTTGGTTATTTTCTCCTTGCAGATATCTAAGAGACAATTAAGTTTTTGGCGCCGTTGTCGGGGAAGCAACGCTCGTTGATAAATTGAAAACGCGAATATATTAATTTTATCACTTCTCTTTCTCAGCCTCCTTCTTAAATTTTTTCCGCCTACTCACTTGAGTTAAATGACTGGATTTTGTTAAGTGTGCGTATCTTTTATTTTTCCGCCTACTCACTTGAGTTAATTGGCTGGCTTTATTTCAGTAGAGTGTGCGTATCTTTTATTTTTCCGCCTACTCACTTGAGTTAATTGGCAGGCTTTATTTCAGTAGAGTGTGCGTATCTTTTATTTTTCCGCCAACTCACTTGAGTTAATTGGCAGGCTTTATTTCAGTAGAGTGTGTTTACTTTCTGTAGAGTGGGTGTGTTTTAATTTTCTGTCGAGTGCGTGAGTGTAGCTTTTATTTTTCGCCTACTCGCTCAGAGATAAATGGCTGGATTTTAATTACCGCATTCTTAATAGAAACCCACATCACAAAATTTTCTACACCACCTAACTCTCTCGAAAAGGGCAAAGTGGCTCTAAATGCCACTATCTTGTCTAGTACCTTGCGAACCCTTCACCGGGTAGCCCTTGGGAAGTTCGGGAGTTAAAACATAAAAAAAATCTATTTCAAAAATTTTTTTTCCAACTTCATTAGCTCTTTTACTTTTTAGTCTTGCTTCTCCTCTCTTCTTCTAGTGTATGACCCACGGAAGTCCGTCGGTTACTTTGGACCTGGACCACGAAATTGAGCGTACTCTTCAGAGAAGATCGCGATTTCAAGGCCCTACTACCGAAGTGCCGGTTGAGGATTCCGAGTCATTTTCTACCTTAAGAATGGCAGAACCCAACGTGGAGGAAGTCGTGCAAAGGTCTATGTCCTACTATGCACGACCGAATCTCGAGGGTACAGAATCGAGTATAGTTCGCCCTGCAATAGCAAATAATAATTTCGAACTGAAGCCTAGCATAATTCAAATGGTGCAGCAGTATGTGCAATTTGACGGGCTTCAAGATGAAGATCCGAACGCACACCTTGCCAGCTTTCTTGAGATTTGTGACACCTTCAAGATAAATGGTGTCACAAATGATGCTATTAGGCTAAGATTATTTCCTTTCTCTCTTAGACTTAAGGCTAAGCAATGGCTAAACACCCTTCCTAAAAATAGCATAACTACTTGGACGCAATTAACTGAAAAATTTTTGGCCAAGTATTTTCCGCCTGCTAAAACTGCAAAACTTAGGAATGACATTTCTGCCTTTGGACAAATAGACTCTGAGACCCTTTACGAAACCTGGGAAAGATTTAAAGAATTATTAAGACGATGCCCACATCACGCTCTGCCTGTATGGTTGCAGGTGCAAACGATTTATAATGGGCTAAATCAAAGCACGAAGCAAATGATAGACGCAGCTTCTCGCGGTACTTTAAACCATAAGACACCGGAAGCAGCTCTTGAGCTGTTTGAAGACATGGACATGAACACTTACCAGTGGAATGTGCCTAGGTCCTGCCCAAACAAACCTGCAGGTCTCTTTGAAGTGGACAACGTCTCCCAACTCAAACTGCAAGTTGAAATATTAAGCAAAAAAATTACGGAGATGACTGCTGCCTCCGCCCCTCAGGTATGGGAATCTGCAACTCCTCCCGCCGAACATTTGGATTATGTAAATAACATGCCTAGAACTGCTTTTAATAATTTTTCTGCTGCGAATTATCATCCTCCTGGTTTTAATTTTCCGAATAGTTATAATCCTGCGTTAAGAAATCATCCGAATTTTTCATGGAGCAATCCATCGAATGCTGTGCGGCCGCCACCGCAAAGTGATTTTTCTGCACCACCACCACTTCCTCAAAGTTTTCCAAAACCTCCAAATTTGGAGGAAATGTTTTCAAAATACATGACTGCTAATGACGCTACGATTAGAACGTTAACCGGAAGTGTTAAAAATTTAGAAAATCAGGTAGGACAGCTCGCTAAAATGATTTCTGAGCGACCCGTAGGGTCTCTTCCTTCCAATACCGAGCCCAACCCGAGAGATCAAGTGAAAGCTATAACTCTTTGGAGTGGGAAGAAAGTTCCCGGTACGATAAGTGAAGAGCCCGAGACAATCTCCGCTTCCGCTTTAAAAAATCAAAACTCCGTTCCCGTTTTAAAAATTCCACCCTCTGCCGAAGAAATTATCACTCCTATTTTAGAAAAGCAACTCACTCCACCACCCACCTTTAAAAATAATCCATCCCCTCCATACCCTTCCGAACTTAATAAACAACGACAGGATGATCAATACACCCGTTTTTTGGAAATGTTTAAACAAATCCACGTAAATCTGCCTTTCCACGAAGTCATATCCCAGATGCCGAAGTACGCAAAATACCTTAAGGACCTCCTAACCAACAAGAAGAAGTTAGAGAACCTTTCTCATGTCACGTTAAATGTCGCGTGCTCGGCGGTTTTGACAAACGGATTACCGAAGAAAATCAGTGACCCGGGTAGTTTCTCTATCCCGTGTGTCTTTGGTGATCTCTTTGTCAAACACGCTTTAGCCGACTTAGGTGCAAGTATTAATCTTATGCCCCTCTCGTTGTTTAAAAAGTTAGGAATTGGTAGTCTCAACCCCACACGCATGAGTATCCAGCTAGCCGACAGGTCAGTCAAATACCCGTTAGGAATAGTGGAGGACGTCCTAGTCAAAGTTGACAAGTTCATCTTCCCGGTGGACTTTGTCATTTTGGACATCGAAGAAGACGTCGAGGTTCCCCTGATCCTTGGCCGACCCTTCCTTGCCACCTCCCGAGCTATCATTGACGTAAGCAATGGTAAGCTCTTCCTTCGAGTGGGCGACGATGAGGTAACTTTCTCTATCACCCCCTCGATGAAGAACACACTAGCTAATGATGACTCCTGTTTTTTCATGGATACCGTAAGTGAAGAATCCTTATCTCCCACCTCTGATTTTGAAAAAGAATTTTCCAATTTTTGTTCCTCTCCTCCTCTTCCAACTGAATCTCTACACCTAAGTGAAGAATCCTCCACCCGCCCCTCTGATTTTGAAAAAGAATTTTTTGATTTCTGTTCCTCTTCTACTTTTCCAACTGAATCGCTGCACGAAGCCACCATGGCCGCTAGCAACACCCCTTTTAGTTTTACATATAAAAAAGTGTACGAGGACATAGTTTTTGAAAAAGAACAAATTTCCAAAACCTCGTATGATGACCCCCCTACCTTGGAACTGAAAGAACTACCAGAGCACCTTCAATACGCTTTCTTAGAAAAGGACTCCAAGCTGCCTGTCATAGTTTCGGCCTACCTCACGGATGCACAAAAGGATAAATTTCTTTCAATTTTACAAAAGCATCGCCAAGCTATTGCTTGGCAGATTTCTGATATTAAGGGCATAAGCCCATCTTTCTGCACTCATAAAATCTTAATGGAAGATAATTCACGTAACTCTATACAACCTCAGCGCCATATAAACCCAAACATGAAAGACATAGTTAAGGGCGAGGTTATGAAATTGCTAGACGCAGGAATTATCTATCCTATATCCAACAGTAAGTGGGTTAGCCCAGTATAGGTAGTACCAAAGAAGGGAGGGATAACGGTCGTAAGTAATGAAAATAATGAATTAATCCCGACTCGGACGGTGACCGGATGGCGAATGTGTATAGATTGCCGTAAGTTGAATGACGCCACCCGCAAGGATCACTTCCCCTTGTCGTTCATTGATCAGATTTTAGAACGACTTTCCGGACATAGCTTTTATTATTTTCTCGATGGCCTCTCGGGGTATCTTCAAATCCCCATCTCCCCCGAGGACCAGGAGAAAACTACGTTTACTTGTCCCTTTGGCACCTTCCCCTACCGAAGAATGCCGTTTGGATTGTGCAATGCGCCAGCTACATTCCAACGATGTATGCTCGCCATCTTTGACAAGTACGTAGAAAGCATTATGGAAGTTTTCATGGATGATTTCTCCGTGTTCGGGAATTCCTTCGATAGTTGCTTAGAGAACCTTGAAAAAGTCTTAGAGCGATGCGAAGAAACTAACCTCGCCTTAAATTGGGAAAAATGTCATTTTATGGTAAGGGAAGGGTTAGTTTTGGGACATAAAATTTCTGAAAGGGGTATTGAAGTAGATGTTGCGAAAATAGAAGTTATCGAGAAGCTGCCGCCACCTACGAACATAAAAGCTATAAGAAGTTTCCTGGGTCATGCGGGTTTCTACCGCCGCTTCATAAAGGACTTTCCAAAATCACCAAGCCCCTTACCCATCTCTTACAAAAAGACGCCCCATTCATCTTTGATGACCTCTGTCTAGCTGCCTTCAATTTAATAAAAGAAAAATTAGTTAATGCCCCAATCATGATAGCTCCGGTGTGGGATCTTCCATTTGAGATAATGTGTGATGCGAGTAGTTTTGCGGTGGGAGCCGTACTAGGTCAACGTATTTCCAAAAACTTCCACCCCATTTATTACGCTAGTAAAACACTCACATCTGCACAGGAAAATTACACCACAACCGAGAAGAAGCTATTAGCTGTAGTATTCGCTTTTGACAAATTTCGCCCTTATATTACTCTTTCGAAAATTATTGTTTTTACGGACCACTCGGCCCTCAAATATCTTCTCTCTAAAACGGATGCCAAGCCTCGCTTGATTCGCTGGGTCTCACTCCTCCAGGAGTTTGACTTAGAGATCCGTGATAAGCGAGGTGCCGAGAACTTGGCCGCCGACCACCTTTCGCGCCTAGACAACCCGTTTATAGAACAATTAGATGAAAATTCTTTTCATTACTATTTCCCTGATGAGAAGCTTTTCGTAATTAACACATCTACTTCTCCTTGGTTTGCCCGCATCGCCAACTATCTAGTGGCCCGTGTGCTCCCAAAAGAGTTTTCATCTCAGCAAAAGAAGAAATTCTTTTCTGAGCTAAAAAACTATTTTTGGGAGGACCCGCATCTTTTTAAAGTCTGTGCAGACCAAGTGATCAGGAGGTGTGTTTCTTTTGATGAAGGATTAGATATTATTAAACATTTGCATGAAGGACCGACAAGTGGGCACTATCAAGCTGCTCGCACCGCTCACAAAGTGTTAAGCGCGGGTTTTTACTGGCCTACCCTGTTTAAAGACGCGCATGCCTTTGTGAGTAGGTGTGATAGTTGCCAACGGTCGGGGAATATTTCGAATAAAAATGAAATGCCACAAAATTATTTCCTAGAGTGCGAAGTTTTCGACCTCTGGGGGATTGATTTTGTCGGCCCTTTTCCTTCTAGCTTCGGGAATAAGTACATTTTAGTTGCCGTTGATTATGTTTCGCGTTGGGCCGAAGCCCAAGCTCTTCCTACGAATGACGCCTGAGTCATAGTTAATTTCCTCAAAAAATTATTTTCTCGATTCGGTACGCCGCGCGCTATCGTTAGTGATAGGGGTTCCCATTTCTGTAACGCACAATTTTCAAAAATTCTAACTAAATATGGCGTTACTCATAAGCTTTCCACTGCCTACCACCCCCAAACTAACGGACAAGTCGAAGTAGTCAATAGGGAAATAAAAAGAATTTTAGAAAAGACTGTTTCAACATCTAGAAAAGACTGGTCAGCCAAATTAGACGATGCTCTATGGGCCTACCGAACAGCGTACAAAACTGCCCTCGGGTGTACGCCATATCGGTTGGTTTACGGAAAGTCATGTCATTTACCCGTAGAATTAGAGCACCGCGTCTTTTGGGCCTTACGATTTTTAAACTTCGATCCCCACTCCGTCGGCGATTTTAGAAAATTTCAACTTAACGAACTCGACGAGTGGCGCTCTTACGCGTATGAAAATAACAGACTTTATAAAGAGCGGACGAAGCGTTTACACGATCGACATCTTAGGCACCCACAAATCTTTAAGCCGGGCGACCAAGTGCTTCTTTATAATTCTCGTTTACGTTTATTCCCGGGTAAATTAAAATCACGTTGGTCTGGGCCTTTTACTGTTTTAGAAGTCTTTTCTTATGGTACCGTTTTAATTTCCCACCCTGATAAGGGTACTTTCAAAGTGAATGGTCAACGTCTTAAACTGTATTTCTGTGATGATGTCAGTCTCAACCCTGTTAACTCTATCTTTCCGGTCCTGACATTTGATTAATCTGAACTTTATTTTTCTCAAAAACTTTGACTTTTTCGAACTTTATTTTTTAAACAATATTTGGGACATTATTATTTTGATCCGTCGAGCTCAAACGACGCTTTAAACAAAGGGCGCTCTTGGGAGGCAACCCAAGTTATCTTTTTCTGTTTTCTTTATTTTTCACTTTTTGCCCCGAATGGCTCCGGCAAGCTGAAACTTCTGCGATCGCCTGCTCCAACGGTTCTGCTTCCATGACAAAGTCCGCCGGACGACGTTTCATGAAGATCCACAGCACAGGCATGGAGGAGCGGCATCACTCAACTTGCCCTGCATAATAAAACCGGGGAAGTACCTGTTTTTTTTTCCATTATGTCTTTCATTTCTGTCCTTTACTTTTCTCTCGTTCTCCAACCTCCTTCTCCATTGCGGACAATGTAGATTTTAAGCTTGGGGGAGGACTTCCTCCTTCTTTTTGTTTTGTAAATATCCAAAACATCCAAAAAAAAATTTATTATCTATATATAGCTGCATCTTGGTATTTCAATAAGTACCCCATGTTTATGTTTTGTTTTTCTCAAATTTCTTTATAAACAACGTAGTTAATTATAATTTTTCTAATCATTTTTTTTAATCATATTTCACAAGTAAAATGTTGGTCATACTGTGTTTCTAATTCACGGTAGCATGTTAAGGTAAAATATTTCTCTAAAACGTGCATTTCTATTATGGTTTTTCGTTCTTTATTTTCTTTACTTTCTCTAAAAATTTATCATCCACTATTTTCCTTTTCGTCTTTAGATAATTTTTGTAAGAACAAATTTTGAATAACGTAGTAGATATGAACGATCCAAGTCACATATTATTTTTATTTTCAAGATAATTTCATCAATCTTCTTTTATTATCTCGAACTTGCTTTTTGAAATTTATCGACTCTATGTTTTAAATAAATTTTTTTAAAAAAAGCGTGAAAATGATTTAGGTCATTTTTGTTTACGTTTGAGCTTTCCTGCCAACCTAAAATCTTTTACCACTAGTTAGCCGCTTTTGAGCCTTTTTTTCCAAATTCATTTGATAACTCCACATAGCATTTCATTTTCACCAAAGCCCAAATTCCTACCTATCTAATCACGCTCATTTTTTTTTGATAGGAAATTTTGTGTTATCTTTGGAGACAATCAAGTCTTTGGAGAAATTGTTGAAAAAAGTGTACTCAAAAGCAATGCATTGAAAAAAAAAGAAAAAAATGAATGAAAATAATAATACAAAAAAAGGATAAATAATTATAAAGAAAAACAAAAAAAAATAAATTTATTTATACATATTTGTTTAAAATAAATTTTTTTTTTTTTTGAAACTCATTGTTTTGGTTTAGTGTGATTTTTAAGCATCCATGTTTATATTTGAATTCCACTCCTATTCATATTCCTAAACCAAACGTTTCGGTCCTTTTAAGTCCTTTTGATTCACGCCTTTTTTTTAAAATTTTATTTAACAACTAAGAAAAGAAGAAGAGTAAATCAGTTTTAGTTTTGGATTTAAACTTAGATTTTTGTTATTTAATTGATATAATTATAATGCGTTGCTTGGATCTAGTAATAACTCAATACATTCTTTTCATTTTCATTGCCTTGCTCAAATCTATTTAAAGAATTTCGTCAAAATTCTGGATGATTTATTTTTATTAAGTAAAGTTTATAAAAGTTAAACCATACCTAAATAATTGTTTTAGATTTACGTTTTACATTCTCCCTGCCAAGAATTTCGCATAGTACTTGTGTGAGTATGATTAAAACTTTTTGAATTAGTCACTTTTTATGATTAGCTTGTCTTTATATCTTTGCTTGGGGACAAGCAAAACTTAAGCTTGGGGGAATTTGATAATACGTTTGCAGTCAATTTTATTAGGATATTTTCAAGGTTTTAAAGTCAATCATGTCTTGTAAAGTACTTGTTTTGATTCCCCTTTGTATATATTTTTGTCGCTAATGCATTTTTTCTGCTTTTTGCAGGTTTTCACGGCTTTCAGCCGAAGTTTGCTGTGACACGCCCCCGGTCACGCCCTACCAGGGCATGTACCTAGGGCGTGTAACCTAGAGGAATGAAGCAATTGGTCCGAAACTGCATTCTGTGGAAACTTAGTGTACACGCCCTCGGTCACGCCTGTGTCACACCCGACACGGGCGTGTACTAGAGGCGTGTCCCCAGGTTCCGAGGAATCGCCGCAGCGCGCTCGTTTTTCCCGCTCCACCGTCGCACCGAAAGTGTCACGCCCCAGGGTCACGCCTTACCCGGGTGTGACATATTGGCGTGTACTTCAGCAATTCCGCCCGTCACCTCCAGCATTCAATTTCAGCTCAACAAAGTCACGCCGCAAACAACACGCCCCAGGTACACGCCCTGCTAGGGCGTGACTTGTGGGCGTGTACCGCAACAACTCCGTCAGAATTCAATTTCTGCCCGAAAAAGTCGCGCCGAATGTGTCACGCCCCAGGGTCACGCCCAACCAGGGCGTGACAGGGGGGCGTGACCCGACCCGAAAAATTCTATAAATAGAGCCCAACTCCAGGGGTTCAGGGACACCTTTTGCTTTGAGAGGCGAGGTTCTGTCCTTTGTATTTCTGAACTTTTAAGCATGTCTTTTCATTTTTAGTTCGTAGATCTATCTTTATGCTTCCCTGTATTAGTTCGTAGCTTCGTTCTGTAGTATAATGTTAATGATAGCGTAGTTTACCTTTCCATGCACTTGTAATCGCTGGTTTTCATGTTGTAAGATCCCTGTTTCTCTTAATAAAAAGTGTTGTTTTATTTTACGTTTCTGCTCTGTTTTCATTATTCTTCTTCTACTCATCCCCCCTCTTCCTCCTCACCATGATTAACTAATCCTCCATGTACTCAATCTTAATGATCCGAGGTTCGAGTGATTAGGTTATGATGCTTTGAATCTTACCTTTTCTTTTTAGGGTTTAGCTTTGAATTACTCTTGATTTATCATGGGTTGGAGGTACATCATCGAAATATACTCTCCACCTTTGCTTTCATTCTGGGCTAGCCGAGAGGCCGAAAGTTTGAAATGAGCACTCAAGAGTAAAGGGAGTTGTTCGCACCCCTCGAGAGAGGCAGACGTTCAAATCTCCCGGATTGGAGTAAAATCCATTAGAGGGGTTCAACGCGTAAAGCGAGTTTTAGGCCTCCGATTTAGGCAAAAGTCGGTCGGACCTTCCTAAACTCAGTTAGGCACGGCCTTCGAGAGAAGCGTGTCAATATTCATGGAACCTCCACGGTCAAGGACCTTTACCCTAATTAGCTTAGGTTTATTTATCGTATTTTTCTAACCACTCTTGCCGAGGTGATTTCTGATCGAGTGCATTTTCCCCTTCATCGTTACTAAGCTCAAGTTAATCGCTCTTTTAGCTCTCTTTAACTTTTCATGCAAGTAGCTCTCTTTCATTGCAAGTAGTTCTCTTCCTTTAGCACGTTTAGCTTTCTTCTAAAAAAACTTAATTTTTCCGTCGATAAAATAATAGATTTCGTGTGAGTAAGCTTACTCAACTGTTCCCGGATTTCAATACGACACTTGTGTCCCCTAGCTGCATTTCGATAGGTATACTTGCCTTGATGAATTGTTAGTTTGGTTATTTTCTCCTTGCAGATATCTAAGAGACAATCAAGTCCCATGAAGGGATCTTTGTTGGGTACAACAATAATAGTATGGCATATAGGATCTATAACTTGACAAGTCAAGTTGTAGAAGTGTCAGTTCATGTTATCTTTGATGAATACAATATGATTAACTGTGAGCTGCCTAGCTCCTCTTCTAATTTTACAGGCATAGAGCAGGTGATGGACAAGCTTACCATCTAGGAAGATGTTCTAGTAGTCCATGATAAGGGAAAAGTTGTGAGCTGTCTAGAGGGGGCTCAAGACTCACAAGTTGATGATGGAGAACAACCAGCTGAAGATAATGAAGAGTAGCTAGCTGAAGTTAGATTGCCTCCAGCAGTAAGGCATCTAATGGAACATCCAGCACACCAAATAATTGGTGAGGCAAGCCAAGGAGTACTGACTAGGAGTAAGAGTATCAACACAGCACTCTGCACAAGTTTCCTTTCACAAGTAGAGCCCAAGAAGTTTGAAGAGACAATCAAGGACCAATTCTGGATTGAATCAATACAGGAAGAAATGAAGCAGTTCAAGAGATCTAGAGTCTGGAAGCTGGTTCCCAGACCTAAGGGACATAATGTCATAGGGACTAAGTGGAACTACATGAACAAGTTCGATGACAATGGCATTATTGTCAAGAACAAGGGTATACTGGTGGCTAAATAATACACGCAAGAAGAAGGAATATATTTTGACCAGACATTTGCCCCAATAGCCAGATTAGAAGCAATAAGACTCTTCCTTGCATTTGCTGCCTATCAAGGGCTCAAAGTCTACCGCATTGATGTAAAGTCTGCATTCCTGAATTGGGACTTAAAAGACGAAGTATATGTAGAACAAACATCGGGTTTTGTTGACTCTAACTTACCTGATTTTGTTTATAGGCCTAGTAAGGCTCTATATGGGTTGAAGAAAGCTCCTAGAGAATAGTATGAGACCTTGTCTAGTTTCCTCATTAAGAGCAAATTCTCGAGGGGGAAAATAGACAAGATCATATTCCTAAGGGAATCTAAGATCACGATCATCCTAGTGCAGATATATGTTGATCACATTATATTTGGTTCTACCGATGACAATCTTTGCAGGAACTTTGCTAAACTTATGCAAGGGAAGTTTGAGATGAGTAGTATGTGTGAGCTCAAGTTCTTCTTGGGACTCCAAGTAAGACAGACTGATGATGGCTTGTCCATATCCCGATCCAAGTTCACCAGGGAGTTGATTATGAAATATGGAATGGAGAATTCCTCCACCATGAAAACTCCCATGGGGACAAGTATGACTTTAAACGAAGATGAAGCAGTGAAACCTGTTGAAGAAACTTTGTATAGAGGGATAATTAGCTCCCTTCTATACCTCATAACTAGTAGGTCTGACATCATGTATGCTACATGTGTTTGTGCTAGGTATCAAGCATGCTCTATAGAATCTCACTACTCTACTGTAAAGAGAATCTTGAGATATCTTAAGGGCACATCAGATCTTGGCCTATGGTACCCAAGAAATAAGGATTTTGAACTAACAGACTATTCAGATGCAGATTTTGCAGGAGGCAAAGAAGATCGGAAAAGCACTACAAGGATCTGTCAGTTCTTAGGAGGAAGACTAGTGTCTTGGAGCAGCAAGAAGCAAACAAGTGTTGTTATATCAATGATGAGTCCGATTTATATAGGGTTTTTCGGACTCATCTGGGCTAGTTTTCACTCGTTTGCACTTCACTTTTAGTTCTATATCGTTCATATTTCATCTTGTCTATATTTCCATAGAAAGTGCACACTTTGGCCCGTGGTTGTGTATTTTTGTACTTTTATTGTTCGTACTCCTTATTGTGCTCGTCTGGTATGTCTATACACATTAGTGCTGGGTTTAGGGGCCGTGTGCGGGTTCCGGGGATGTTTGGAAGCAGGAACACTGCGCACGATCATTTAATATAGTGCGCACGACCACTGGTTGTGCGCCGATGATCGTGCGCAATGTATCCTGATTTCCAAAATCTTCCTGGGGTAATCACACGGCCATTGGACATAGTGCGCATGACCACCGGTCATGCGCCACTAATCGTGTGCATTGATTCCTCTTTTCCTGGAGTTCCGTCTGGGGTAATCGTACGACCATTGGACATAGTGTGCACGACCACCGGTCGTGTGCCATTACTCATACGCAGTACCCCAGTTATTCTTCCTAATCTGCCATGCCAGTGTGCAAGATCACTGGACATAGTGCGCACGACCACTAGTCGTGCGCTCATGATCGTGCGCATTGTTCAATTCTGCTTTCTAAAAATATGCAGGTTCCGCCCTAATTATGGAGAGCTCATTTTTCCTCCGCCATTTTCGTCTGCGAGGAGGGATTCCGCCATCCTCCTTCAATCTCCACCCTAGGGAGGTGCTCCGGGCGTGCTTGCACCGCCAAATCTAAGCCGGAGCATCCTTTCGGCCTCCTCCTTCATCCTTGAGCTTCACGAAGAGCTAGACCTAGCTATCTCCACCAAGCTAGAGAAGTTATGCCATCCTCCACCGGTACGTGACACGAAGAAGATGGGTCCATTGGGAGTGAGTGACAGCCCTTCTCTACCCCGGATGCAGTTGAGGATCGAGCTTGGACGCGGATTGACAACCCGACGATTCCAACTGTGAATCCTCAGCAAGACTTCGGATCTGGTCGATTTCGCACACTTTTCTTCTCTTATTGTTGATGATTTAGTTGAACTCTTTTTATTTGATGAAGTTATGCTTAGTGTAATATACGCTTATGTGTAATCATGTCTACGTGATTGGATGTTTTCATTATTTACTTGAGGTGCGCCTATTATTCCATCCACCACCATCCACCCTTACTACACTAGCAATTGCTAGTGGCATGTGTAGCGAAGAGGTGCTCACGACCCTCATTCTGTCATTCTGACCACCTCATCCGCAAGCCTACTCGTCCATCCGCCCAGCGATTCAGTGCATAGCGGACCGACTAGTCTTCCATCCCGCCTGGCGAAGCATCGCATAGCGGCGTTGCATAGGAGTAGTTGTTAGATTTTTACTTTCTTTTTCCGCAAATATCAAAACCCCCCTTAGTTAACTCCGACCTAAGGACTTCAATCTCAAGTCCTCCTCGAAATTAACTCCACCTTACTGTGTTCCTTGAGAGATCGATACTTAGGAAAACTCGCCCATTTTATATTACTTATGCGACCGATTCACTGCCGTGATCTTTAGTATCAAGTTTTTGGTGCCATTGCTGGGGAACACAGTCGTGTGGGTTTCTGGAGAGGGAGACGTGAGATTGCTTTCCTTTTCCTTTGTAAATCGCTTTTGTTTTGTTCTATTTCTGTTTTGCCTGCCTTCTTCTTGTTTGTTTAGGCAAGTGTACTAATATATTGTTGTATTTAGTAATTTGCACAATTTATTTTGAATCTGCTATTTCGACACCATGTGGGGATATTCGTATGCCCAATGTCATTGATGTGGAAAGCCTTCTCACGCTAGTAATGAATTCCCTACGAGAGATATTGAGCATAAGCCTCAGCGCACAATGCATGAGATGATGTATTCGTATAGCCTTTCAAACACTGTGCCCCGAGCATATGGTCAATCATCCTCGCCACATACATCGTTCTCTTATTCCTCTCCGGCCCCACAAGGACAGCAGAGTAATGGGAGAAAGTGTTTGTATTGTCGTAGATCAGATCATGTCCTGAAGGATTGTGCCGAGTACCTCCGTGTTATGGAAGAGGATGATGAGCCGGACATCCGGATCATCTCGACTCCTACCCTCGGTGGCATACCTTCATCATCTGGTTATGTGTCCCTGTCACCTTCATTTGTTGAAGGGAATGATGTGGACACAACCACCAGATGTATGGCTGATCTACGCTTCGACGTGGTTGAGCCCATCTTTCCTGTGCATACATCTCCAAGCATGGAGCTGATTCTTTGTGAGGAACCTGCGCTTGAATTTTATCCAAGCAAAGTTCTTCCGCCTTTTGTGCATTTTACTTCAGTCATCTCTGACGACATTTTCGACGATGCAATACAAGTTGAGGCTTGTGATACATGGATTGGTTCCACTCCCATGGAGGAGGACAACCTTCCTGGTGTCGAGGATTCTCCCTCGATACCAAAGGAGGAAGTCCAAGTCTTGGTGGAGGCCTCTAAGGATCCAGCCGAGCCTTGTAGCATTGTTGACATTGCTGACGATATTTTTCTACCTCATCCCTTGGGGAGTGAAACCGGGATCACTCCCCCAATTATTTCTTTATGTTCTTCATCTCTTTTATTTCTTGACCCTCCCCTTCCTTATCTGAGCCTGTGCAGGTTGAATCTCCATGGGTAGGTTGGGTTGACATTCAGCCTTGCGCTCAGGCTGTCGATGAGTGCATCCTCTTATGTGAGGAGGTTCCTACCTCCTTCACAGTGGAAGCCCCTGCCTTCACCTTCGCCCCAGCGAACTTGTGGTGGATGAAGCCTTGCTAGGCAAGGATTTGTTTTGTGGTGAGATGAGTGAGGACCAGGCCACCTCCTCATCCTACTTCCTATTTCCTCTGCCTGCAAGGAGCAAGTATGATTATTTAGGCAGAGGGGTAACAGCTCTATCTCGGTATCGGTACTTGCTACCGCAACGGATATTAGGCCAGTTACCTGTGCATTTTTCTTTACATAGGCCCATTAGCTAGAACTGTATAGAATTTAATAAGTCGTGCTGGGATGACAATAACCCCAGTACTTATCTTTCATTTTCTGTGCTTTTATTTTCATGTCTATTTTAGTTTTAACATTTCTTTTTGTATATTTTTTTTTTGTTTTTTTTTGCGAAGCTCACCCCTGCAGGTATTCATGGCAAATCGCATTGGCGGGGTTGTGATTCTTCGTATAGCGGGCCTGCTTCAGTTTTCCACGCGTCTTCTTGTATGCTCACTGGCAGAGCATTGGGTAACCTCTTCCCTTAGCTCTTTATGATTTTAATTTCTCTATCATATGTTGTGTAGTTTAGTTTAAGTCTGGGGGAGAGCCATTTTGTTACCTTTTGCACATGCACATCTCATGTGCATACCAGAAGCTTTTATAGTTTTATTTTGATTAGTTCATTACACTGCATACCACTGCACCCACTTGAGCGCGTGCTTCGCTATTAGTGTGCCACGAGTTAAACTCATTTCTTCGTTAGATTTGGGAAAATTATGGTGCTGGCTTAGGATTGTGAGACAGAGTAAAATGTTGACCTTGTTGTGTTTCTAGTCAACTGCTCTCGTCACGTGTAGAAATTAGAGTAGATTTAATTTTTCTGTATGCTTATAGTTTTGTATTTTTCTAATTGCGTAAATGCTTTTTATTCTACTCAAAAATTGGTGAATCCGGTGCGAATCCGACGGTAGCTTAGGGATGTGTGTAGACGGTCGTTAGGTTCGTATTGCTCGAGTCAGGAGGATGGATAGAATTTCTCGTTGGCTAAGAACTTGCCCCAAGCTATTCTTGAAGCATGGGTATAGGTTAGTTCACTTGTATGAGCGTGATGTAGGCCATCATTTTGGCCCGGTTGAGCTTTGTACCGTTCCTAACGTCATATCCTCGCTAGCCCCATTGTGCCTACCCCTACTCTTGATTCAGCTCCACCATGATTTCACCAAAGCCTCATAGCCAATCCTAGTCGCACACCCAAGTTGAGCTTTAGAGTTTTACATTTTCATTTTGGGATGTGATGTGGTGATATTACATGTGAATATGTGGATGTGCTCCAAAGTTTTATTTGCTGAAATTGTTAAAATAAAATAGGATTCGAAAAAAATATATACAAAAAAAAATTTTAATTGTGAAAAAGAAAAGTGAAAAGAAGAAAAAGTTTGATTGAAAATTCTTTTTGAGATGAGATTGTATTTGGAGTAGGAGATACACACACCCATATTTGAAAAATTAAGTCTGGGGGTGTGGTATACCCACGTGTATTTTGCTTAGCAGAGGGATTCTTTTTATGATAGCTCATTTGGGTTAGGTGTTTAGCCTTCCTGTTTATCTTTGTTTACCTCACTGAAACCCAAGCCCCATCTCTTCACTTAAAGTACTACTGATTCGTGTGTGAACCAAACCAGTGCCGTGGAGAGAATGCGAAAGGGCAAGCATATGGTCACCGACATTGGTGGATTCCTTTGGAGGTTATCCCGAGCCCTGATCTTTGGCAATGCTCGCCTAGCGATTAGACTACTTTCTCCCTATGCGTGACCGGCTGATTCACCGTGATTCCATTTTTGAGTAATAATAAAATGTTGATACGCATTGTGAAAAGCTTAAACTATTTTGTATACTTAGAAATTTCTTCTATTATATTTTTACGCGTGGGAGCATGCGACTTCGCATGGTACTCCGTATCGCAATTTCCTTGTTAGCTAAATCATTTTCCCTATCTGCATAGATTTTATTTGCTCGGGATGCGCAAACAGTTAAGTCTGGGGGTGCGATGAGTGTGATTTATATAAGGTTTTTTGGACTCATCTGGGCTAGTTTTCACGTGTTTGCACTTCACTTTTAGTTCTATATCGTTCATATTTCATCTTGTCTATATTTCCATAGGAAGTGCACACTTTGGCCCGTGGTTGTGTATTTTTGTACTTTTATTGTTCGTACTCCTTATTGTGCTCGTCTGGAATGTCTGCACACATCAGTGTTGGGTTTAGGGGTCGTGTGCATGTTCCGGGGATGTTTGGAAGCAAGAATACAGCTCACGATCATCGGATATAGTACGCACGACCACTGGTTGTGCGCCGATGATCGTGCGCAATGTACCCTGATTTCCAGAATCTGCCTGGGGTAATCGCACGACCACTGGACATAGTGCGCATGACCACCGGTCGTGCGCCACTGATCGTGTGCATTGATTCCTCTTTTCCTGGAGTTCCGTCTGGGGTAATAGCACGACCATTGGACAAAGTGTGCACGACCATCGGTCATGCGCCATTGCTCGTGCACAGTACCCTAGTTCTTCTTCCTAATCTGCCATGCCAGTGCGCATGATCACTGGACATAGTGCGCACGACCACTGGTCGTGCGCCCGTGATCGTGCGCATTATTCAATTCTGTTTTTTATAAATATGTAGGTTCCGACCTAATTCAGGAGAGCTCATTTTTCCTCCGCCATTTTCATCTCCGAGGAGGGATTCCGCCATCCTCCTTCAATCTCCACCCTAGGGAGGTGCTCCGGGCGTGCTTTCACCGCCAAATCTAAGCCGGAGCTTCCTCTCGGCCTCCTCCTTCATCCTTGAGCTTCAAGAAGAGCTAGACCTAGCTATCTCCACCAAGCTAGAGAAGTTGCGCCATCCTCCACCGGCTCGTGACACGAAGAAGACGGGTCCATTGGGAGTGAGTGACAGCCCTTCTCTACCCCAGACGCAGTTGAGGACCGATCTTGGATGCGGATTGAAAACCCGACGATTCCAACCGTGAATCCTCTGCAAGACTTCGGATCTGGTCGATTTTGCACACTTTTCTTCTCTTATTGTTGATGGTTTAGTTGAACTCTTTGTATTTGATTAAGTTATGCTTAGTGTAATATACATTTATGTGTAATCATGTCTATGTGATTGGATGTTTTCGTATTTACTTGAGGTGCGCCTATTATTCCAGCCACCACCATCCACCCTTACCGCACTAGCAATTGCTAGTGGCGTGTGTAGCGAAGAGGTGCTCACGACCCTCATTCCTCCGTTCTGACCACCTCATCCGCAAGCCTACTCGTCCATCCGCCCAACGATTCGGTGCATAGCGGCCCGACTAGTCTTCCATCCCGTCTGGCGAAGCATCGCATAGCGGCGTTGCATAGGAGTAGTTGTTAGATTTTTACTTTCTTTTTTCGCAAATATCAAAACCCCCCTTAGTTAACTCCGACCTAAGGACTTCAATCTCAAGTCCTCCTCGAAATTAACTTCACATTACTGTGTTCCTTGAGAGATCGCTACTTGGGAAAACTTGCCCATTTTATATTACTTGTGCGACCGGTTCACTGCCGTGATCTTTAGCATCAATCAACTGCAGAATCAGACTATATTTCAGCAGGTAGCTGTTGTGCTAAGTTGTTGTGGATTCAGCATCAGCTCCAAGATTATGACCTCTAGGTAAGTAGAACTCCTCTTTATTGTGATTCTACAAATGCTTTTTTTATTGCTAGGAATCCTATCTCACACAGCAGTCTTTGCATATAAAAATTAGATATCATTTTATTAGAGATCATGTGAAAAAGGAAGATATCAGGCTTGAGTTTGTCTCCATAGACAAGCAAGTGGGTGACATTTTTACTATGCCACTAAATGAAGCAAAGTTCAACACCTATAAGTTTGAGCTGGGTATGTTGAACCTAGTATAGCTTCAGTCACTCCCTATAGATTTAGTTTTGGTGCATGATGTATTCTTTCTTACAGGAGATAAAGACCTTGAGTGATAAAAAAGAGAAACTAACCATCAGTAAATTTATGGTAAAAGTGCCTCCTATTGAGGGGGAGCAAGTCAAGCAGTTGTAGCAGTAGAATCAGTCTCGTATAAAGAGGCAGCTAGTAGCTGTACCAACGGTATCAACTACAATGAGATAGGGGGATAAGCACATCAACACAAGCAAGCTCTTCCCTGACTATTCTTCAGAAGTCAAAAGGGCGGAGAGAAAGAAGAAATTAAGAGAAAGAAGAAATTCAAGTGGTATCAAAGGATTCAAGTGGTATAAAAGGGCTCAAAGATTGATCAAGTGTGGCATCAGAGCTTGATCAAGTGGTGCCAAATCCAGGGGAGAAATAAATGTCTCTCTGATCAAGTGGTATCAGATTCAGGGGAGAAAGAAATGCTCTCATGCAGCATTCAAGTGGTCTCACACAACTTGCAGCAAAATTGGGGGAGCAGGTAGAAAATGTGGTAACTTTCCCAGATCTGCTCTGTTAGAATAATACATTTTATTGTTGCATATGTTGTGTGTGTCATTTACTAAGTAATGTGAACAATTTGAATATGGGTTTTGACTTTTTCATATAGGGGGAGATTGTTGGGTCTATTAATCCACATGACCCAGATTTGTAAGAAGTCAAACAAGTCAATATCACAAACATAAGTTGTATTTTATGTGCATTTGAGTTTATGCATGTAGGTAGATACAAATTAAGCTGGTGGATAGACAAGAATTTGCCTAAGTCCATAGGCATTGAGTGAAGCAAGCTCACTCAATGCTAACTATAGGGTGAAAACTTGAAGAATGTCGAAGGACAAAAGTGTCGAGACAAAAGTGCCGAGACAATTCAGACAAAAGTGTCGAGACAAAGATGTCGACACCTCTATTGGAGATGTGTCGAGACAATTCAGACAGAAGTGTCGAGACAGCTCAAGGCAGTGGTGTCGATACAATACTGTTGTCTCGACATAATGAAGTACTAAGTGCAGACTTAAAGATGTTGACACCTAGCAGACTGTTGTGTCGAGACAACTTAACTGTCTCGACACAGTGAAGATCTGAAAGGCAGCCAAGACCATAGGCATTGAGTGAAGTCTATTCACTAAACACAAGGTAAGCAAATCATTGAATATATCTAGGTTAGTCTAAGCTCAACAATTGGCTGGATAGAAAGTGGCTAAGGCCACATACATTGAGTGTACTCTACTCACTCAACGCCATACATCAAAAAGCTGTGAGACAGGCTGAGACAGTCAAAGCCTTAAGAGAAAATGGCTGAGAAGTGGCTATGTCCACAGGTGTTGAGTGAAGTCCACTCACTCAATGCCATAACATCAAAATCATTGAGTATTTTTCATTCAGTCAAAGCCACAAAAATTCTGTATAAATATTTTACTAAGTCCACAGGCGTTGAGTGAAGCTCACTCACTCAATGCCATGTGATAAAAGGCGTTGACTGATGCCCATCCAGCCAAAGTCAGTGTTTTCAGACACAGAAAATTGGCAAAGTCCAAAGGCGTTGAGTGTAGCTTACTCTCTCAATGATAACAGAAGATAATCTGTTAAGTAGTTTGGCATCGAGTGATACTCACTATCTCAACCCTAAGTGGTTGAAAATTACCTAAGTACTTTGGCGTTGAGTGATGAAGGCTCACTCAACACCTAAGAATCAAAATAATTGACAAAGGTAGAAAGCGTTGAGTGATGGAGACAAACTCAACGCTCTCAATGCCTAATGATCGAAATATTATTCTAAGTGTTTTGGCACTGAGTAAAGGTTGCTCACTCAACAACTAGTGACAGAAATATTTTCTAAGAATTTTGGCGTTCAGTGAATGTTGATACCGGGCGGACTGGCGAGTTGAGACCGGGCGGTCTGGCGGTTGAGACCGGGCGGTCTGGTGTTCTGGCGGTCTGGCAGTCTAGCGGTCTGGTGGTCTGGCAGTCTGGTGGTCTGACTGTCTGACTGTCTGGCGGTTTGTCTATGGCGGCTTTGGGATATTGGCCGCTTGTTCTCCACATTGTAGTGGTCATGCAGTTAGGCTAACCGTGTGGCTTGTGCGGTATATGCGGCTTATATAATTTGTGTTCATGTAATTATTAGTTCCACATTGCTTATTTGTAATCTCTCTTCTCTCCTCCATTCTATAAAAGGGTGGTCATACCTTTGTAATATATATCTTTTTGGATAATAAATTTTTTTGTTCCTCCAATTTTTCGGTCTCTTTTTTTCTGTTCGCACATGGTATGAGAGGACTTGATATTTTCCTCCTGATTTTTTGAGAACTCTCTGTCCGCGCGACCTTTCCACACGGCTTGTTCCTCTTCTCGTGACCTGTTCTCGTGATCTGTCTCTTCTCTTGTCGCGCCCTATTCGTACGGTTTCTTCTTCCCTTGTGTGGGCGACCTCTCCGCCACTTCTTTCTAGTCGCTCCTGCTCTTTAGTTGCCGCGATTACAAATAAGTCGCCGCGACCTGTTCTCCTTTGTGCGGCCTCCTTTTCAAGCCGCTCATGCTTGTTAGTCGCCGCAACCTCCTCTTTAGCCGTGTGACTTGTTCTTCTTCTATGACAACCTCCGATATCTCTACCTCCACTACTCCCGTTGTCGCTCCTCCTCCCACTTCTACTTCTTAGGGCAACCTTGGCACCGTTTCCAAACTCGTCGGTCCCAACTACCCTGATTGGAGTGTCTCCTTCACCTTCCTTCTCTGCTCTCAACGCAAACGCCATCATCTCACTGATGAACCTCCTCCGCAAGATTCCCCTCTTTTTGGTGATTGGGATGCCAGCGATGCCCTTATCCGCACATGGCTGGCTAACTGTCTATCTAATGAATACCTACCCGTCATCCATCATGATGATACGGTCAAGGCTGCATGGCTTCATCTTGCCTCTCTCTACTCAAAGGGGGCTCAGACGTCTCGCATCCATACTTTTTATGCGGACCTCTTTTCCCATCCCTCCATGTATCCTACTGCTGCATACCAACAAGTTCAGGCTCTTGGAGCTGAAATTCTCCAGAATCGCCCCTTCTCTGCGGATTTGGCCGAGCAACACAAACACTTCAAGGAGCTACTGGTTGTGTGCTACGTTCTACAACTTCCAGAGTCCTATTATATGATCCGTCAACAAATTCTTGGCGAGGTGGAGTCTCCCACCTTAGATGCAACTTCTACCTACATAGCCGATGTTACCTCTCTACTACAACGTCCACTGTTATCTTCCCCTCCTCCACCACACAATTATGCTCACTCCACTCACCGGACTGGATCTAGTGGCCGCAACCATGAATCAGGCGAATGCGGTTCTACCCTCTTTCTCAGCTCTCAATGCGGTCGCACCGGCCATACGGTTGATCGCTGCTGGAAGAAACATCCTCATCTTCGACCAATGGGTGACGCTTCAACCTCCTCTTCGAAGACGCCCGCTTCGGTGGTCACGTCTTCAGGTAGTGCTCATGTCGCTATTCAAGGTAAATGAATGATCGACTCTAGTGATACCAATCACATGACTGGCAATCCTCAATGTTTTTCTCTCCTAGAAAAACATGATCTGTTGCCCCCTGTCTTTATTGTGGATGGCTCTCACTCACTAGTTAATGGGACGGGAGTGGTTCAAGTCACTCTGTCTCTTCGCTTGGAGGATACTGTCTATGATCCCACGTTCCCATGCAATTTACTATCTATTACTTCTCTGTACAAGAAACTACAGTGTTCTGTCACATTCACTCTTACCTCTTGTTCTTTTCAGGATCTGAGCTCCCAATGGATGATTGCTACTGGACTAAGAGCGGCGGCCTCTACTTCCTCGAGAACGTTTCTGCATTGTCCGCTTCCTCCTCTAATGATCTTCTCCAGTGGCATCGTCATCTTACTCACGCTCCTCCATGACTTCTTCGTCAGCTTATGCCTCACCTTCCTCAGTAGAGTCCTCCCCTCAACTGTGATGCATGTCATCTTGACAAACATCACCGCTCCTCCTTCTCACCTATGCAAGGTCGTGGATCTTCCCGACCGTTTGATCTGGTTCACTCCGATATTTGGGGACCCGCTCCTACCCTCACCATAGGTCGGGGTAGTTCATATTTTGTAACTTTTTTGACGATTTCTCTCGCTGTACTTGGGTGTATCTCTTATGAGATCGCTCTGAATTATTTCATGTATGGACATCCTTTTATTATATGATTAAGAATCAATTTGATGTCTCTATTAAAATCTTTCACTCTGATAATGCAAAGGAATATCTTAGTCATGAGTTTTCCTCCTTCTGTATGCAACGTGGTATTATTCATCGAACTAGTTGTGTCTATACCTCACAGTAAAATGGCATGGCCGAATGCAAAAACCGTCACCTCCTTGATGTCGCGTGCACTCTGCTGACTCAAATGCAGGTTCCTCACTCCTATTGGGGCTATGCTGTTCTCATCTCCTGCTATCTTATCAATTGCATTCCCTCCAACGTCCTCCACGACAAAATGCCTTTCTCCATTCTCTATCCAGGGAAGGATCTATTTCCTCTCCCTCTATGTGTCTTTGGGTGAATAGCCTTTATGCACTCTCCTTATGCAACTTGTGTCCAACTCTCACCACGGGCCACCAAGTGTGTATTTCTGGGATACTCTACCACTCAGAAAGGCTATTATTGCTTTGACCAAGTTGCCTGCAAGCAGTTTGTCTCTGCGTATGTCACCTTCTTTATAAATTCATCCTACTTCTCTCTTGACTCCTCTTCTCCTTCTCTTAATATTCCTCCTTCTCCTACCACCCCTTCCGTTCCCTCTACACCTAGTGAGACTCCACCACCTCCTCTGTCTCCACCATCTCCTCCACCATGTCCCCATACAAAGATATCTCCCTCTTCTCCGCGGTCGTCTCTCTCTACACCCGTGCCAGCTCTCTCCACTATGGATGCCCCGGAAACTGAGGAACTCGCCGACCTGGATATTTCCATTACTCTTCGCAAAGAGGTGCGGATGTGTACGCAACACCCGCTAACTGTTGTTGTTTACTATGATCGTCTAACTCCTTCTCGCAGGACGTTTACCTTGGCTATCTCTGCCACTACCACTCCCCACACCTACCAGGAAGCTCTTACTATTCCTCATTGGAAGACCTCCATGGATGAGGAAATTGCTACCCTCACTGAAAGGGGCACATGGACCTTTGTTCCTCCCCCTTTGAGCACTAATGTGGTTGGCTGTCGATGGGCATTCATTATGAAGTTCCGTTTGGATAGCAGCGTGGATCGATACAAGGACCGCTTAGTCGCCAAAGGCTTCACTCAGACTTATGGGGTTGATTACTTTAAGACCTTCTCTCCAGTTGCCCGTCTCAGCACCATTCGATTCTTCTCTCTATGGCTATCAACAGGGATTGGCCCATTTCCCACCTGGATGTCAAGAATGTCTTCCTCTATGGTAATCTTCAGGAGGACATATACATGGAGCAACCTCCTAGGTATGTTTCTCAGGGGGAGACACGAGTATGCCATCTGAAGAAGGCCATCTATGGCCTAAAGCAAAGCCCTCGGGCTTGGTTTTACAAGTTCAGCGGCATTGTTGCGGCCATTGGTTTTGCAAGAAGTTCAGCCGATCACTCCTTATTCATTCACAAAACCTCCTCTGGTATGGTGGTTCTTGTTGTATATGTGGATGATATTCTTCTAACTGTCGATGACCAAGCTGGTGTAGCTTTGACAAAGAAACACCTCCGACAACACTTGGTCACTAAGGATATGGGCTCCCCCAAATACTTTCTGGGGAATGAAATCTCTCGGAAGCCCAACTATTTAGTTCTTTCCCAACGGAAGTATGCTCTTTATTTTCTAAAAGAGGCAGGGTTGACTGGTGCTAAACCTGCCAAATGTCCCATGGCTATTGGAGAAGACAAAACTTAGACAGATGACTCGCCTCCTCTATCTAATTCTTCGAGGTACCTACGTATGATGGGCAAACTCATTTATCGAACAATGACCAGACCTGACATCTGCTATGTTGTAGGCAAGGTTAGCCAATTCATGCAAGCTCCTAAGGAGTGCCATCTACAATCTGCCCTGAGGATATTGGAGTATGTTAAAGTAGCTTCAGGCAAAGGATTACTTTTTAGAAGAATGGTCACTTGAGGGTTGAAGCGTACTCAGATTCGCTCTATGCTGATGATAAAGGAGATTGCAAGTCAACATCGGGTTTTTGAACATTTGTTGGAGGAAATCTTGTGAGATGGAAGGGCAAAAAACAGTCTTTTGTCTCTAGGTCTAGTGCAGAGGCGGAATATCATAGTATGGCGTCAACTACATGTGAGTTAAAGTGGTTACGGGCTCTCATGCATGACCTAGGAGAGGTCTACAACTATCATCTTCCTATGTTCTGCGATAACAAGGCTGCTATGTACATTTCCAGAAACCCGGTCTTTCATGAGAGAACAAAACACATAGAGGTCGACTATCACTTTATTCGAGAAGATATCTTGAAGAAATAAATTTGTGCTCCGTTCGTCACTTCTAACAACAAGTTGGCAGATGTCTTCACCAAGCCGGTGTCCGCTTCTTTGTTTCACATTTGTGAAAAGTTTGGCATGATTGATATTTATGCTCCAGCTTGAGGGGGAGTATTGAGAATGGGCAGTCTGACGAGTTGAGACAGGGCGGTCTGACGAGTTGAGACCGGGCGGTCTGGCGATCTGGCGGTCTGGCAGTCTGGCGGTCTGGTGGTCTGGCGTTCTAGCGGTATGGTGGTCTGGCGGTCTGGCAGTCTGGTAGTCTGCCGGTTTGTCTATGGCGGCTTTGGGATATTGGCCACTTGTTCTCCACATTTTAGTGGTCGTGCGTTTAGGTTAACCGTGCGGCTTGTATAGTTTGTGTTCATGTAATAATTAGTCCCACATTGCTTATTTGTAATCTCTCTTCTCTCCTCCATTCTATAAAATGGAGGTCATACCTTTGTAATAGATATCTTTTTGGATAATAAAATTTTTTGTTACTTCAATTTTTCGGTCTCTTGTTTTCTGTTCGCACAGTGAAGGTTGCTCACTCAACGTCTGATGATAGAAAATCTGTCCAAGTGTTTTTGTAACGCCCATGATTTTTCATTGTTTATCTTAATTCCAATAGTGACATATTTTTGACGTCAGGGCATTACGTTGACGCGTAGTTAACGAGTGTCATTTGTTGGAGCATGGGTTTGCTTTGTGGGTTTTCCTGTATGGTTGGTTTTGTTTTGTTGATGCACCTTCCCTCGCGAGTCGGGTCTATTTTGGTGACTCGGTGGAGCGTTTTATAGGGATGTGGTGGAGTTTTATATTCGGGTGGTGTTTTACCCCAGTTTGGTTTGTCGGCTTTGGATTTTTCCTTCGCCATTAGATTCGTTGCGTCGGTATTTAGCTACAGTGCTATTTTTGTAAGATTCCGAGTTAGTTTGGATTTCGGGTCTTGTTGGGATTATTGATTATTAATTGTATTATATTATTATAATTATTAATATATGTATATATAGTCGGCTATTAGGTCGCATCAAAAACCTTGTTCATCATCTTCCCAACCCGAGCGATGGCTTTTTTCACGAGAGAAGGAGAGGGCGGACTTAGCGTGCATTTCGGCCGGAGATAGGGAGAGATCCGGTAGCCATTTTCGTCGCCGGAGTAGAGATTCGGAGAGCTCTCACCGAGATCTACGCGATCACGATTCCTCGATTTCTAGGCGTTAGGGTTAGTGATTTTGACCTCCTTTTTCCACCAAAAGTTTCAGGAAACGTTTCAATGGTAGTTTGGCGGCCGATCCTTGTCGTTGTGCGAGTGTGAGGCATTTTTCTGGAGTTTCAAGGCAAGTGGCTCTTTTCCCCCTTGCATGTCCAATTTTAACCTATTTTATTCCTTTCTTTCCTCCTCCCTTAGAGAGTAGGATTAGTGTAAGTTAGCTATGAAAGAAATCCCAAACTAGGGAAAGTTTTCGGCCAAGGCATGGAGAATAGTTTTAGTGATTTATGTAAAATTTGACGGGTATGGGTTAGAAATTTGCTCAGTATTGTAGCCGAATTCGTCGAGTATGGTAGGTTAGCCGTGTGAGAATTTTTCGTATATCGTTAAGTGTAATTTGTCGGGTATGGAGGGATTTAGTCTAAGGATAATTTGATTAGTATTAATGAAATTCGTCGAGTATCGGTTTAGGTAGATTCAGTGAGTATTGCTGAATTTCATTAAGGCGGTTTCGTCGGGTAAACAATTCGCCAAGTGTAGATTGTTAGTTAAGTGTTTTTCGTCGGGTATTAATGGGCTAGGCATTGTGTGTGTTGGATCCCTAGTTTGAATTTGGGGTAGGTTCACTAATTAGGACGTTTGACCCACTTTGTATAGTTGGGGTCAAGTCTGTTAGTCTTAGAGTTTAGGCTAGTCATTAGTATCAATCTTCATAGACCAGCCTGCAGAGGACTTCAGTAGACCCAATACTTAGAAGAATTCAGAGTTCAGATTATTAGTTCGAAGTTCTTCGAACTCAGCTCGACGATCGTCGATCGCAAATCGACGAACTCAGAAATCTTTCTCTGGGTTGAGCTCGACGATATTCGAGCTCAGGTAGACGATCTCTTCCTCAAGACAGATTCTCTGCTCGACGAACTTGTTCGACGAACATGATTTCTCAGCTCGACGAACTTGTAACTCTAGTCGACGAATTCTACCCAGAGGTCGACAATTTCTGTCCCGAGTTAGATTGACAAGTTTTCCTAATTTGTGTCCTCAATTTCTTATATTATTTAGTAGTAATTCTCTGAGCAATTAATGTTTATATTCTCAGGAATATAGCCGTTCTTGGCAGCATTAATTAGGGATTTCATCACAGTTAATTGCTTGCTTATTTTAATGGGATTGTTGGGGAAACTCATTCAAGAATATATTCCAGCCGTTTCATTCTCCAGAATTAGCCAGCAATTAATGCTTGGAATTCAAAATTCAAAAGGAGAATTTGACAGTAGAATATATAAGAGAATTTTCTTTCAGACAACAGTATATATGTGATACAAGAAAGCAAGAACAAAGAGATACACAGTGATATACACAGAATACAGAACACAAGAAGTGATACAGAGAAGAGATACAGAAATATACTGAAGAATATCTGCTTCTTCTCTGTGCTGAAAACTTTTTGTTTTCCCCTTGATCTTTCAGAAGGCTGAAGAAGAACATCAATCTTATATCAAGAGTCTTCTTTAACTTCTACTCTAGGAATCCTCAAGGACAGCAACTCTAGATCTGTCTACAAGTTCCTGGATTTCAACAAGACAAGGCTGAAGATCTATACCCAGAATAAGGCTCTAAGCTTTCTGAACATCTCAACATTTCAGAAGGAGCTTTGAAAATAGCAATCCACTGAGTCGTCTCTATTGAATAGAGAAAAGAGAAGACACCATCAACTCTCTCAACCTCCTATACAAAGGGTTTATTAACTCCCTTCAAAAGTTTATCGTTGGATTTTGACAATAGCAATCCCTAAACCCTAAACCCTAAACCATGGTGGTAGAAGAGTAGATGTACCCAGTTTGTTGAACCACTATAAAATTCTTGTGTTGTCTGGTTGTTCATTTTCTCTTTTTTTGTTGTGTTATGATTGTGTAGTTTAGCTTAGTTTCCATTTCATTTTATACTACTACTATTATCATTTATTTCTCTGATAATTTTTTTTTAGCCAAAAAATTTAACTAACTCTATTCACCACCCCCCTCTAGAGTAATCAGGTCTATCCCCTAACATTCAATTGGTATCAGTAGATTATCAATTGCCTAAGTTGTATTTCAATTGGTATCAGAGGAGTGTTCCTTTGGTTTCTCAAGCTAACGCTTGAACCAACAGATCCTTAATATATCTGGTTTCTTTTTCCTTAGTTATTTTTGTAATTTCATATCATGGCACATAACAAGGACTATGCAAGCACCAGACCTCCAGTTTGCAATCTGAACAAGTTTGTTATCTGGAAGGCAAGAATTAAATTATATATGAACTCTATTAACGAAGATATTAATAATTCTATTTTGGTAGACCACCAATTCCAGATACTACATCTACTACAACTTCATGCACTCATGTTGTTCCACCACCTGAGTGGACAGATACACAAAATAAGGCCAAGATAGCTGATGCCAAGGCCATGAACATTCTGGCTCAGACAATATCAAATGACAATTTACAGAACGTGGCAGAGTGCACCTCAGCTAAGGATATCTGGGATTCTCTAAACTAGATGGTTGCTGGATCTGCAGATGAGAGGAAAGACAGAAGATCAAATCTCATCTCTCAATATGAGAACTTCAAGAAAGAAGAGTCAAAGTCAGTGATTGACATGTACAATAGACTCAGCTCAATCATCAATGAGATGAAAACCCTGGATAAGGACATAACACTCACTGAGGTCAATGATAAAATCCTCATGTGCTTCCCCAGCTCATGGGATTCCAGAATTTGGCCAATCAAGGAGGCCAGAAGTCTGAATGTGATCTCCACTGAATCTCTATTAGGAAAGCTCAAGTCCTATGAACAGTTAATGAAGACTAGAGAAGCTGCTGAGCAGAAGACTCCCTCATCAGCTAGAAAGGAGCAAAACATAACATTCAAAGCTTCAGAAGAAATAGAAGCTCCATCAGCTAGTGAAGAACTTCTGAGTCTCTTAGCCAAGAGATTCTACAAGATGGCCAAGAAGGATTTCAGAAGGAAGTCATCTAGACAAGATGACAAGTCAAGGTATGATAAAACCCCAACTAAAGAAATTGTCTGCTTTGGTTGCAGGAAGACAGGACACTTAATATCAGAGTGTCTAGAGAAGCAAAAGAAGGAGAGAAGAAGAAAAGGAACCCAGGAAGCAGCACTACAGCAAGCCCTCCTCCAACAAACATAAAAGGAGAAAGGCTTTGTGGCTGAAACCTAGAGTGAAATTGAAGATGAATCATCATCTTCCTGCTCCAGTGAAGATGAAGAAGAGGCTAAAGCAAAGGAGATTTGCTTGATGGCTATTGTTTCATCGGGCAGCCTATCAGAAGCTGAGTAGTCAGACAATGAAGAACCATCTGAATCTGAGGCAGATCAGGTACTGTACTCTTTTGATTTCAATTTAGATGGTTTTAGAACAGAATTTAATTCATTATGTATTGATCTAATATATTCTGAGAAAGAAATTAAAACACTTAGAGAAAAACTGACTGAATAAGGTAATTTCATTTCTGAAAACATTAAACTGAAAGATGAATTAACTTTAGCCAATGAACAAATCATCTCATTAAGAACTGAATTGGTTGAGGTAAGGCCACTTGGAGAATCCCTAAATGGGAAAAGCATCAAGTTGATGGACTTCACAAGCATAGTGAATACCAGACTTAATGACAAGTTGGGCTTAGGTGCTTTATCAAGTCAACCCCCATTAATTCAGAAAAACATACTAACAACTCCAATTAAATTTGTTTCTGAAAAAGGTAAAGAGAAAGTAGATGATATTAAGTTAATATAATTTAAACAGAAAAATAAGAAAACGAGAAAGAAAAAGAAGAAGTATAACTATAACAATGTTCAGTAGATTTTATGGAACTCAGATCGACGTAATGTGTACAGTTCGTCGAACTCAAGTGGACAAACTCTGAATGCAAACTTTTATTATAATTATTCATTGAACTACGATCTATGAAACCAGTATGGTCCGTCGAATGGAGATCGACGATACTGGGGCAAAGAGAATGATTACTCCCATTCTCTAAGCGGAGTTCGACGAACTCATCCCAATTATTCGACCTCAGCTCGACGAACTTACCAGAATTCATCGACCCCAGTTCAAAATAATAGAAATGATAATTCCTACAGATCATTTAATCAACCAAGAGAATATGTTAATCCATTCACCTAGTGGATAATTCCACCAAGAAGATACCATCCCCTAGGTTATAAAAATAAACCTGAATACTCTTATATCTCCAGTTTTAATTATGTAAAAAAACAAGAACCCAAGAAAACCTGGGTCAAGAATAGCTAATCACACCACAGAGCAATAGTGGTATCTGGATAGTGGCTGTTCAAAGCATATGACTGGCAGCAAGGACAATCTAATCAACTATAAGTCCAAGCTAGGTCCAAATGTAAAACTTGGTGACTCCAACTATGGCCAAATTGAAGGCCATGGGAAGGTTAAAATTGGAGCTGTCACTTTCAGGAAGGTAGCATATGTAAGTGGACTGAAGCACGACCTTTTATCCATAAGTCAATTATGTGATAAAAGGTTTCATGTATCATTTAATAAATTCTCCTGTATCATTATCTCAGTAGATGACCAAGTTGTATTAACAGGAACTAGAGTAGGAAACATCTATGTAGTTAACTTTAAATCTGCTAAAACTGAAATATGTCTATTTAATCATACATGCAATAATAATGAGCTTTGGCATAGGAGATTAGGACATGTCAACTTGAAAAACATTGCTAAACTCTCTAGGGACAACCTTGTTAGAGGATTTCCCTCTTGGCCCTATAAGAAGGAAAGTCTTTGCAGGGCTTGCCAATTAGGCAAGCAAACTAAAAATATCTTTAAGTCACTTAATAAGAGTAATTCACCTAGGATTTTGTATTTGCTCCATGTGGATCTCTTTGGACTCATTACTGTGTAGAGCATGGGAGGGAAGTCTTATACCTTAGTGATAGTTGATGACTTCTCTAGGTTCACTTGGGTGTTCGTCTTGAGAAACAAGTCTGATAACTTCAAGGTTCTTACAGACTTTCTTAAGAGCATAAGGATTGAGTATTCTACTCCAGTTGGGTTGATCAGAAGTGATCATGGTACTGAGTTTGAGTCTCTTCCCATGTAGGAATTCTGTGAGACGAAAGGTATCAGACATTGCTTCTTTTCTCCTAGAACTTCCCAACAAAATGGGATAGCTGAAAGGAAAAACAGGACCCTAATTGAAGTTGCAGGCACATTACTTACAGATGCTTATTTGCCCCTATCCTTTTAGGCAAAGGCTATAAGCACAATAAACTATGTACTGAATATAAGTTTGATTCACAAGCTTAAGGGCATGACCCCCTATGAACTACTCAAAGGGAAGAAACCTAAAGTAGATTATTTTAGAATTTTTGGTTGTATTTGCTACATTCATAATACTGACAAGAGATACATTAGAAAGTTTGAAACCAAAGCTGAAATAGGAATTTTTCTTGGATATTCCCAAATCAACAAGGCTTATACTGTTTATAATAAATCAACTATGAAAATAGAAGAATCTATTCACATTTCTTTTTATGAAACTAACATATTTTACAAGGAGAAGATTCCTTCTACCCGTAAGACTAAACACTGTATCTCAAGTGATTGGAGACATCCTTCTCCACATGTTGTTGAAGACAGTGAAGATGATGTCACTAAACACAATGAAGAGCCAACTACAGCTATCATAATTCCACAAGAGGAATTAATTCCCCAAGCTATTGCTGAACCAACTCCTCCTTCTAAATTAGTCACACTTAGAGATCACCTTGTATCTCAAGTGATTGGAGACATATCAGTGGGTGTGCAGACAAGGCATCAACTGCACAAGGACATGATGCATGCATGCTTCATATCTCAAACTGAACCCCAATCTATAAAATATGTTGAGCAAGATCCATATTGGATTATAGCAATACAAGAGGAGCTCAACAAATTTGAGAGATGTAGAGTTTGGGATTTAGTTCCAAGACCCAAAGACTACCCAGTCATTGGAACTAAATGGGTATTTAGAAATAAACTAGATGCTCAAGGTCTTATCATCAGGAACAAGGCAAGGCTAGTAGCACAAGGCTATAGATAAGAGGAAGGTATTGATTATGATCATACATTTGCCCCTGTTGCAAGGATTGAAGCTATCATAATATTCCTAGCTTATGCAGCATACAAGAAGTTCACAGTATACCAAATGGATGTCAAGAGTGCATTCCTTAATAGTGATCTTAAAGATGAGGTTTATATGGAACAACCACCAGGTTTTATCTCTCCATCTCATCGCTCTTATATTTTTAAATTGCATAAGGCTCTCTATGGTCTAAAGCAAGATCCAAGAGCTTGATATGAAACCTTAGATAGCTTTCTCTTAGAGCATAACCTTTCTAGAGGTATTGTATATATGACTTTGTTCATAAATCATCATCATGATAAAATCTTGTTAGTACAAATATATGTAGATGACATTATCTTTGGTTCTACTGATTCCAAACTATGCAAAAGGTTTTCTGACCTTATGCATTCCAAGTTTGAAATGAGTAGCATGGGTGAACTCTCCTACTTCCTTAGTCTCCAAGTGAAGCAGTCACCTGATGACATCTTCTTATCCAAATCCAAATATGATAAGGAGCTAATAAAAAGGTTTGGGATGGCTGATGCCTCAGCTAAGAGAACACCTACGACTGCTACTGCTGTGATTGACTTTGATGAACAAGGGAAACCTGTTTATCAAAAACTATATAGGGCCATTGTTGGGTCCATATTGTATCTCACAGCAAGTAGACCAGACATTATGTTTGCTACATGTCTTTGTGCTAGGTTCCAGGTGAACCCTAAAGAATCTCACCTTATTTTCCAAAAAATAATTTTGAGATATATAAAGAGTTGCCCATATTTAGGACTCTGGTATCCAACTAAGTCAGGATTTGAATTGACTGGATACTCAGACGTTGACTTTGTTGGATGTAGAGTGGACAGAAAGAGCACATCAGGGACATGTCAGTTCCTTGGTGATTGGCTAGTGTCTTGGTTTTGCAAGAAACAAACATCTGTGTCTACTTCAACAACAGAAGCTGAGTATATAGTAGCTTGCAGTTGTTGTTCACAAATGCTGTGGATTCAGAACCAACTCCTAGATTATGGTGTCAACTTAAATAATTAAACTCTACTTTGTGATAATACTAGTGCAATTTCCATTACACAGAATCCAGTGCATCATAGTAGAACTAAGCATATAGATATAAAGCATCATTTCATTAGAGAGTGTGTAGACAAAAGGAAAATTAATCTTACCTTTGTCTCTACTAATTTACAAAAGGCAGACTTCTTCACCAAACCTTTGGATGAAAAGAAACATCTGTTCTTTCTGAATCAGCTAGGTATGATAAATGGAGAAGCATTAATTTAACTTTTTGTCTGAGGTCGAAGAATTTGTCACAGTTAGTCGAACGAATATAGACGAACTGAGAAATGTTCTTGAGAAAATTCGTCCACCAGAGATCGATGAAATCTTTGTGTGAAGTCTTATTTGTCGAACGGAGATCGACGATACTACTTCAGAAAATTTTCGTCAACCTGAGAATGATGAAAATGTTTCCCTTCTTCAGACTGAGATCGACAAACTCTTTTGTCAATAAAATATTTTGACAAACTCAGATCGAAGAATTTTATCTATTTCGCAGGACGGAGTCTGCCGCTTCATATTCTAAAAACCATATAACTAGATTTTCTTCGAGCTCCATCCCGTGCTTTCTGTTCCCTTTGCACTTGATCTCTGTTTTTATTTTTGCAGGAAATAATGGCGATTCCAGCGAGTTCTCTTTCCAGAATGAAATTTGACACAGGATTTGATATCGACTTTGTATCCTTTCAATATTTTGATCAAACATTCATCGACATACTACAGTTGTTTGAGGAACAACAGTTGATGAAATTCATGAGTACCAGGATAAAGATATCTGTAACTGAGATTCGAGAATGGGTGTTTACTTCTACTACTCTAGACGCTGACTCAATGACAGGCACAATCTCTAGCAATCTGGTTTCTCATACTCCCGCAGTCCAAACTGAAGTTTTTGGTTTATTTAATGGTGATGAAGATATTGAGATTGATAGTGCTGACTTTGATGATATGTTAAATAAAATGGGTCATATTGGTGAGAACCATAATAAATTGTTAAAGAAAAACTTATCTGCTGAATATAAGTTTTTAGCCGATGTTGTGGGAAAAGTCTTGCTAGGCAAGCATACAGCCCATGACTACATTACCATGCACCAGTTTCTGGTAATGTGTGATGTAGTGAATAAGAAAGTAGTGAATTGGGCAAGAATTTTGTTTGATTTTATAAGAAAGAAGAATAGTAAGGAGGAAGTTTGTTTTGGAAGAATTCTTGGAATTTTCCTTCTGGAAAAAGCATCTGAATCCCTGGTCTCCCATACCATATTCATAAATGCTTCCAAAAGGATAACTTGTGCCTTGTTTGGAAGATGGGAGAGGAACATATCTAAGTTATCTAAGGATTCAACCTCTTCCAGAACCTCTGAGGATACAAGAGCTGTTACAGCCAACCCCCACCTTCAGAAGATATCATTCCCTCCATCCAGATTCCCTCTCCTCCATCCCAACAACAACCTACTCCTCCACAAGTTCTAATTCCTTCATCTACTACCCACCAACAACCATCCACATCATAAATTCATGCTCCAACACCTACTGTTCCTCCCATGCATCGCCCAACATCAATTCAATCTCCAAAGCACAACTCACCCCTTCATCCCCATTATCACAATGCCTTGTTGACATACCACTCACCAACCTTCTATCCACTCCATCTTTTGATCTTTTATTATCATCTCCCATCCACACAGCATCATCCAGAGATGAACTTATGACTGGCACCACACCTTTCACTTCATTCTCTTCCATCCATCCATCTGTATCCACTCAGACACCCTCTGAGTTTGTACAATTGGATTCCCCTTCCATCTGAACTCTCTTGGAGCTCATCACTCCTCTCCTCAGAAATCTCAGAGCAAAGTCTATTCAACCTCTTTCTAATTCCATTTCCTCTCTTTCTTCTCTCATTGTTGTTACCCCCAATGTCCCTTTTTCTTCTGGGGGCCTGGCTTCAGGACCCTCTAAACCCAGGCATGGGGATATATCCAATGAAGAAGTTCTAGTGCTCTCTCCTCCAGTAGTAGTAATAGCAGCAGCATATGTATAGTTGGATATAGCAGCAGATGCATATGTATATATGAATACAAAAGTTGAGGAAGTTGAGATTGATATGAGTTGTACAGATGAACCATCAGATCTTCCAGAAATTTTGACTGTTGGTGATTGTTTTGTCAATCCCACAGTAGATTTATTCAGTTTATTGAATTCACTTGATTCTGCTTATATAAATTGCATACCAGAAGTTTGTCTAGAGCATTCTATGGCTATAGTTTATTATACTTCCCCTATAAGCCCTGAGGTTGTTAAGCAACTAAAGGAAAGTTTTGCAGTTCCCCAGATTTCTTATACTCCAGTTACTGAATTTGGTTCTGTAACAATTTCTACTCCTGAGCAAAAGGTTTTCTCACCCGTACCTTCTCTTGAGATGAGTCCCCCTTACCAAATATGGATAATTTCCTTTTTGCTGATATGGATGAAGATGATATTCCAAGTATTTCTGAAAGTATTGTTGTACCAGAAGTTTCAGAATCTCAAGTGCTACCTCAAGCTGAAAAGCAAATTTCTAAGGGATCCTTGAAGGAGATTGATGATATATATGATAATCCTCCTGAATCCTCTGAAGACAATGATGATGATGACTCTGAAGATTCTGATGATCCCAAAGCTGAGAAAGAGAAGTCCAGGAAAAACAAATAATTGCTTCTTTAGTTTGTTTTCTGATATATTTTGTGTTTAATCATAAAGCACCTATTGTATATATATCTGCTAGATCTTTTTTTTCTGGCAGATATCTTTTATTTTGCTTTGTGAGTGTTTTCTTTTGTTTATATTAGTGACCTCACCCAAATAAGGTGAGATTGTTGGATCGCTAGTTTGAATTTGTGCTAGGTTCACTAATTAGGATGTTTGACCGACTTTGTATAGCTAGGGTCAAGTCTGTTAGTCCTAGAGTTTAGGCTAGTCATTAGTATCAATCTTCAGTAACCAGCCTGAAGAGGACTTCAGTAGACTCAAGACTTAGAAGAATTCAGAGTTTAGATTATTAGTTCGAAGTTCTTCGAACTCAGCTCGATGATCGTCATTCGTCGATCAACGAACTTGGAAATCTTTCTCTGGGTTGAGCTCGACGATATTCGAGCTCAGGTCGATGATCTCTTCCTCAAGATAGATTCTCTACTCGATGAACTTGGTCGCAGAATTGGCAAGATATTTCCAATTTGTAGTTCGCTGAGCTCAGGTCGACGAATAGAATTTCTCAGCTCGATGAACTTGGAACTCCAGTCGACGAATTCTACCCAGAGGTCGACGATTTCTGTCCCGAGTCAGATTGATTAGTTTTCATTATTTTTGTCCCTAATTTCTTATATTATTTTAGCAGTAATTCTCTGAGCAATTAATGCTTATATTCTCAAATATATAGTCGTTCTTTGTAGCATACATTAGGGATTTCATCAGAGTTAATTGCCTGCTTATTTTAATGGGCAGTTGGGGAAACTTATTCAAGAATATATTCCAGCTGTTTCATTCTCCCAAATTAGCCAGAATTTATGCTTGGAATTTAAAATTCAAAAGGAGAATTTGACAGCAGAATATATAAGAGAATTTTCTTTCAAACAACAGTATATGTGTGATACAAGAAAGCAAGAAAAAAGAGATACACAATGATATACACAGAATACAAAACACAAGAAGTGATACAGAGAAGAGATACAAAAATATACTGAAGAATATCTACTTATTCTTTGTGCTGAAAACTTTCTGTTTTCCCCTTGATCTTTCATAAGACTGAAGAAGAACATCAATCTTATATCAAGAGTCTTCTTTAACTTCTACTCCAAGAATCCTCAAGGATAACAACTCTAGATCTGTCTCTAAGTTCCTGGATTTTAACAATACAAAGCTGAAGACCTACACCCTGAGCAAAGCTCCAGGCTTTCTAAACATCTCAACATTTCAGAAGGAGATTTGACAATAGCAATCCACCGAGTCTTCTCTGTTGAATAGAGAAAAGAGAAGACACCATCAACTCTCTTAACCTCCTAGACAAAGGGTTTATTAACTCCCTTCAAAAGTTTATTGTTGGTTTTTGGGCACCTGATCAAAAGCCTAAACGGTTGTGAGATCTCCCTATAAATAGATCTTGTGGTGGCAGTCACTTGATCAAAAACCTGATAGTGGATTCCTACTAGGGTGGTAGAAGAGTGGATGTACTCAGTTTGGGGAACCACTATAAAATTCTTGTGTTGTCTTGTTGTCAATTTTCACTTTGTTTTGTTGTACTGTGATAGTGTAGTTTAGCTTAGTTTCCATTTCTTTTTATACTACTACTATTATCACTTATTTTTCTGATAAATTTTTTTTAGCCAAAAAGTTTTAAGTTACACTATTCACCCCCCCACCCCTCTAGAGTAATGAGGTCTATCCCCTAACTTTCAATTAGTATCAGTAGATTTTCATTGCTTAAGTTGTCTTTTAGTGTGAAGTTAGATTCGTCGAGTATCTAGGCATCGAGTTCGTCGAGTATCGGCGGGCGTGGCATTGATTGAAGGTATAAGGTGCTGAGTAAACTCGACAATTCGTCGAGTATGGCCTAGTGTAGAAGGCATTGAGTGCATTCGATGAATTTGTCATGTTTGGCTTAGGCTTGGGGAGTGTTGAGTGACCGGGCCACCAAGTCAGATTCATCGAGTATCAATAGCCTATTCGTCGAATATCGTTAGTTTTTGCCAAATATGGCAAGTCTTATTCGTTGAGTATGGAAGTATTTCACCGAGTATCGTAGTACAATTCGTCGAGTATCCTTGTATTTCGTTGGGTTTACTTGCCGAATTTGGCCAGGACTTAGAATATTTTATTGTTTCATGTAGGATTCGTCTTGTATGGTCCTCAAGGTGATTTTAATCCTTGTCCAGGTACTTTACTTGGGTTTTGGTTTTGAGTGTTTGGGTAAGGTATTTCTTCGGCTATGAAGCTTGGCAGTGAATATATGACCACCAACTAGATGTCAGTGTGTGGATCATTACACTTGTTTGTTGTTTAGTGTCTATTTTGTGGACTGTTGGTAAGGGTTAAGACAAGTGGTCAACACTGCAGTCCTTTTGTGAGACGTTTGGGTCTGGGAGCCTAGTATGGGACAATTTGGTCACCAACTCCGGCCTGGTTGATATTACCAAGTGTTAATGCTTCATGTTTTCGAGTTGTTTTGTGCTCAGTTTACTTCTTATATCAGTCCAAGCTATTGCATGTTTGTCCTTGCAAATTTTGTCAAAGTATGACTTCATTGCGCACTTGGTGCATATGTTTATTTCCCTTTATTGCAAACTTTTACTTTATCTGTTTCTATTTGGCTAACCAGCTGAGTTTTCAGCATTTCTTATTGTCAGGTTTGGTAAACCGTTTCTTGCCTTTTAGCTTTTACCTGTTTATTTCCATTGCCACTTGTATTTTCTTCCTGAGGTGTTATTCTTTTGAATACCTCAGGTTCAGGGCTGTAACGGATGGAGCGGTTGTGTTGTGTGGTAGCATTTTGACTACGGTTGTTGCAATGGTTTTACCTCATCATTGTGAGGTTGTTTTTGTTTTCTGTTTTAGTTCAGACTTGTATTGATGGCGAAGAGGTAGCCTGCATCATGCATACTTTCAATGGGTTCGTGTCAGGTTGTTGACGCCCTCCGATAGTTTCCTTTTGGAATATTGAATACTTTGCTAGCTGCTATTTTACCTTTTTGGGTTGGTTGTACTTGCTCTCTGGGAACGTTTTATTCTAGGTTGCATGTTAGGTATTTAAAAGTATAAAAATACTATTATTACCTCATACATGTCATATTTGAAATCTAATTCACTATATTTAATGGTCGTAAAAGCTACTTTTACTATTTTTATAAATCTAGAGTCTTGCATACCATGAGTTGTCCTTTAGGGATGTTTATACTCATGTAGGACATCTAAACTTGTAAATAAAGTATTTTTCGTAGCGTATAACTATTTTTTTTCTCCTAAACTAAATGAGCCACTGAGCCGAGGGATACGACAAACTGTTTAACTTAAACTAGGTTTTCTCTAAATAACTTCAGGTCTTTCATAAAAGTGCTAAGTTGGAGTTTTGCCAGAGCGTCTGCAGTTATCCCTTGCTGACATGGCATCATGGCGCTCATTTTCCCTTACTCTGATATATCATTAAATGTGGAGAAAATGTGGGTTTTTGCAGTTGGTATTAGAGGGATAGGTTGTTTCACAATTGGTCGAACAGCTATCACAGTTCTGTGTTAGTTGTCCAGTTTCATTTCATACACACACTGATGTGTCATCAGTACGTCTTGGCTAAAGCATGAACACTACACTCATAAGCATGATAAGAAGTATACAGGGAATATTATGTAATATGAGATGCATAATATGTGTTTGTATATAGATCCTCATATGAGGCAACATATGAATGTTATGTAGTATGGGATGCATAACATTATCACATGAATGCCCATAAGATTTTGATTTTTCATTGCATGTGATATTATGTAGTATGAGATGCATAATATTTCATGTGTACGGTGCTAAAAACATGCATTAAGGCCTTTTTAGATTGTATAGCACAGCATGTATGATATAACATTATATTAGTACACATGCTAAGCTAAAGATTTACAAGATGACATACTTATAAACTTGGTTTTGAGTCAAGAGAATAAGAATTTATGCATTCATGGTTTAGGCACATGAGTCAGTAGGATGACGATATATCATCCCATGTTTTGGCATGACATCATAGTTGAAAATCCCAGAGCAAGTTTGCAACTTGAGCAAGTGTTTAATTATGCATTGTCTGAACTAAGTTGTTTGGTTCCAGCGGTTAAGCTAGTTTTTGAATAGATATTCGTTGTTTGTTTAGATGCCGCCTAAGCGTCTGGTGATGAGGTCAACTCCCCAGTCAGAGGGGGAATCGTCTGGTGCCCAGAGTGAGGCCATAATAGAAGGATTGTGGCAGATCAATGAGGCTCTATCGAGGTAGATGCTGGAGATGCAGTCGCAGATCCAAGCATTATTGTCAGTTGTTGTTAGTTAGCCGCCTATAGGGCAGGATTAGGATGTGGGTCAGACTGTTCCTGTTCCCCCTGCTCCTCTGGCGCCCCGGTGTTGTTGCCACTAGAGATGACATTTATTTCGCATTTCCAGAGATTGGGACCCCCTTCCTATAATGGTAGAGCAGATTTAAGGCTTTGGATGAATGGATAATAACCATCGAGGAGATGTTCGCTTATTCGGGAGTTTCAGTGGACCAGAGATTAATGGTCGCTGCGTATCAGCTCAAGGGACTTGTAAAGAGTTGGTGGCTGAGAGAGAAAGAAAACCTTAAGGACAGGTGCTCATGGGAATCCTTTATGGAATTACTACAAAAACATTTTCTACCGGCAGTCGAGAGGGACCGTTTGATTAATGATTTTTTTGCTCCTTAAGCAAAGATAGCTTACCATTAGCGAGTACGAGGTGGAGTTCAAAAACTGTGCCGATTTGCCCCAGACTTGGTGTGTTTAGAGTCTAGTCGAGTTAAACATTTTCCGGGTGGTCTTAGGAATGACATCCAGCAGCTAGCTAGTGTTTATGGAACTGAAAGCTATGCTGAAGTTGTAGAGGCTGCTCTGAAGGTTGAGGCGATTGATAATGCCAAGCACCAAGGTCAACAGATGAGAAAAGATAAGAGGAAGACTTGTGGGGGTAAGAGTTCCCAAGATTCTGGTGCTACTTCGAGGAAAAGGAGTAAAGAGATATGTAGTTTTTGTGGCCGGTCAGGACATCCATTTGAAAGGTGTTACAAGAGGATAGGAGCTCAGAAATAGGAGCAAGTTAATGTGATCTAGAGTGCTCCTAAAGGAGATTTAGTTTGTTCTATGTGTAAGTAAAGGGGGAATTAGTGGCTAGGACCTTCATAGAGCGTCACCGTTTGACCCACGATCTTGTTGTCGACACGTTTTGTGTCAAGTTTCCCTCTAGCGATTCAGTGGTGTCAGACCAAGGCATTTAGAGTTGCCTGATTCTGTTAGGTGATTTTCTAGTCGTTGCTGATCTGAAGGTGATAGACTTGGAAGATTTTGATGTGATTTTGGACATGGATTGGTTGTCCAAGTATGATGCGGTCATCCAATGCAAGTTCAAGTGCTTGGACTTCAAGATGGACAACGGTCAACCCAGGAGTGTTTATGGTTTTTTGCGTCAAGTTTCTCCGATTATTTCTGCGCTACGTGCTCAAAAGCTTGTGAATTCCGGATGTTTTGCCTGTTTGGTCTCGGTGTTGGCGACCGATGGTAGTTTACCACATGTAGGGGAGAGTATTGTAGTGCGCAAGTTTCCTGATGTTTTTCCTGATAATCTTCCTGGTCTTCCATCCGAGAGTGACGTGGAGTTCATCATAGATTTGGAGTCGGGTACCCGTCCTATTGTTAAGGCAACGTATCGTATGGCCCCGCGCAAGCTAGAGCTACATACCCAGTTTGATAAGTTACAGCAAAATGGATTTATTAGACCAATTTTATCACCGTGGGAAGCTCCTATCTTGTTTGTGAAGAAAAAGGATGGATCGATGAGGTTGTGCATCGATTATAGAGAGCTGAATAAGGTGACCATCAAGAATAGATATCCCCTGCCGAGAATAGATGACTTGTTTGATTAGTTGTGTGGTAGCACTGTATTTTCAAAGATTGACCTTCGTTCAGGCTACCATCAGTTCAAGATTCGTGAAATAGATATTTCACAGACTACTTTTCGTTCACGGCATGGACATTTTGAGTTCTCGGTCATGTCCTTTGGATTGACCAATGCACCCTCTGCCTTTATGGATATGATGAACAGTGTTTAAGTATTTCCTGGACTGTTTTGTGGTTGTATTTGTAGATGATGTTTTGGTATACTGTCGCAGTGCTGAAGAGCATGCCCAACACTTTCGTCTAGTTTTGTCTACCTTGAGGGAACATAAATTGTATGCCAAGCTAAGCAAGTGTGAGTTTTAGCTTCCTCGGGTTTCTTTTCTAGGTCATGTGATTAATAAGGATGGAATTTCTGTGGACCTCAATAATAATTTGTTGTTATGGATTGGAACAGACCTACCACACATATGGTTGGCAGGATATTATAGGAGATTTATGCAAGGTTTCTCTTCATTGTCTGCACCGCTGACTAAGCTTAAGCAGAAGAACTTAGCTTTTGTTTGGAGCAATAAGTGTGAAGAGGCTTTTCAGGAATTAAAAAGGAGATTGTGCACTGCTCCGAATTTGGCCTTCCCTACTGAAGGGATAGAGTATTTTGTGTATGTGGTTGCATCGCATGTTGGACTTGGGTGCGTGTTGATGCAAGAGGAAAAAGTGATTGTGTATGGGTCACGATAGTTAAGGATATATGAGAAGAATTACCATACACATGATTTGGAATTCGCAGATGTGATTTAGGGTTTGAAGTTATGGAGACACCTATTATATGGTGCTCTATGCAAGATTTATACTGATCATAAGACTTTGAAGTACGTCTTCACTCAAATGGAATTGAACTTGCGCTAGCGGAGATGGTTAAATTATGTTGCAGATTATGATGTTGAGATCCAATACCATACGGGCAAAGCTAATGTGGTAGCCGACGCCCTGAGTAGGAAGATAGCAAACAATTTTAACCTTTCTGTGGATTCACTGGTAGAGGAATTTCTCTTAATGGATATATCGGTGGGGAGTAGCGACTCGCCCAGCAGTTTGGAAGTAATAGAGCCTTCATGGATTACACTTATGAGGCTACATCAAAGGGATGATCTTGATTTGCTGCACCTTTATAATAAAACTACGAAAGGGGAATTACTGTACTTTTCAATTGATGACATGGGTACCTTGAAGTACCACAACAGATTTTGCATTCCCGCAGTGGAGGATATCAAAATTAAGTTTTGCAAAGAGGTGTATGGTTCTAGTGTAGCCTACCACACTGGTTCTACCAAAATGTATAAGGATTTGAAGCAGATTGTTTGGTGATATGGTATGAAGGGCGATATAACTAAGTTTATCTCAGAATGTTTTACTTGCAAGCGAGTTAAGGCCAATCATGGAAGGCCTAGAGGCAAGTTGACATCGTTAGATATTTCAAGTTGGAAGTGGGAGAGTATTTTGATGGATTTCATTACTGGATTGTCGAGATCTCCTCGAGGACACGATTCAGTTTGGGTTATAGTGGACAGATTGATGAAGCGTGCTCACTTCGTGCCATTCAAGATTGACTACTCAATAAAGAAAATAGCTGAGTTATACTTGGATGAGGACATCAAATTACATGAAGTTCATGTCAGTATTGTATTAGTTCAAGACTCCAGGTTTACGTATCACTTTTGGAAGAGTTTATAGGAGGGATTGAGTACCGATTTGAGGTATTCCATCGCCTATCATCCGCAGACAAATGGTCAGACGGAGAGATTAAATCAGATCGTGAAGGATATTATCAGATGCTATATTTTGGATCACGGAGGAGCGTGGGATGAGCATTTGAGATTGATGGAATTTGCGTACAATAATAGTTTTCAGGAGAGTTTGCAGATGGACCAGTTTGAGGCTTTATATGGGAGACACTGTAGAACTCCCAAGTTTTGGGTCGAGGTTGGTGAGCGACTGTTGTTGGCTCTGGAGGCCTTGGAAGAAATGGATATTTTCGTTAAGCATATTCGGAAGAAGCTTCGGATGCTCAGGAGGGTTATGAAAATAACGCAAACCGTCGAAGTACTGAGTTAGAATTTATTGTTGGGGACATTGTTTTTCTAAAGGTTTCACCGATGTCTGGTGTTAAGAGGTTTGGTAAAAACCATAGGTTGGACCCTAGGTATGTGGGACCTTTCAAAGTTGTTGAGCGGATTGGTGTATCGGCTTACCGGTTTGATTTGCCAAAAAGTTTTCCTGGTGTTCACGATGTTTTCCACGGGAGTCAGTTGCGGAAGTGCGTGTTAAGCGACTAGCAGGTTCTTGATTCTGTGCCACAGTCGGAGCCTAACATTTCCTATGTGGAAGTGCATGTTCGTGTATTGGATACTCAAGATCAGGTATTGCGAAGAAAGACAATACCCATGGTAAAAGTTTTGCGGAAGAACCAAGACGTGGAGAGCGCGACTTGGGAGTCGCAGTTAGCAAAGATGGAGGCTCATCCTCATCTGTTCTCCTGATGCTTTGGTAAGTTTTTTACTTGGTAGTCTATGATTGCTTTTCTTCTATTTTGGATTTGATCCTATTTATGTCAAGTTTCGGGACGAAACTTATTTTTAGGAGGGGTGGCTGTAACGCCCCTGATTTTTCAGTGTTTATTTTAATTCCCGTAGTGACGTATTTTTGACATCAGGGTATTATGTAGACGCATAGTTAACGAGTGTCAATTGTTGGAGTATGGGTTTGCTCAGTGGGTTTTCCTGTGTTGTTGGTTTTGTTTTGGTGGTGTACCATCCCTCGCGAGTCGGGTCTATTTTGGTGACTCAGTTGAGCTTTTTATAAGGATGTGGTGGCCTTTTATCTTCCGACGGTGTTTTACCCGAGTTTGGTTTATCGTATTTGGATTTTGACTTTATTGTTAGATTCGTAGCGTCGGTATTTAGCCGAGGTGCGATTTTAGTAAGATTTCGGGTTGGTTTGGATTTCGAGTCGTGTAGGGATTATTAATTATTAATTGTATTATATTATTATAATTATTTATATATGTATATATATATAGTCGGTTATTAGGTCGCATAAAAAACCATGTTCATCATCTTCCCAACTAGAGCGATGACCTTTTTCGTGAGAGAAGCGGACAGCAGACTTCGCATGCATTTCGACAGTCAATCGGGAGAGATCTGGTAGCTATTTTCATCACCAGAGTAGAGATTCGGCGAGCTCTCACCGAGATCTATGCGATCGTGGTAAGCTTTTCCTGATTCCTCTATTTCGAGGCATTAGGGTTAGTGAGTTTGATCTCCTTCTTCTTCCAAAATTTTCAGGAAACGTTGTTAAGGTCGTTTGGCTGCTGATCCTTGTCGTGGTGCTAGCGGGAGGAATTTTTTCGTATTTTCATGGCAAGTGGCTCTTTTCCCCCTTGCATGTCCATTTTTAACCTATTTCCTTCCTTTCTTTCCTCCTCCCTTGGAGAGTAGGATTAGTGTAAGTTAGCTATGATAGAAATCCTAGACTAGGGCAAGTTTTCAGCCAAGGCATATAGAATAGGTTAATGGATTTTAGTAAAATTCGGCGGGTATGGGTTAGAAATTTGCCGAGTACTGTAGCCGCATTCGTCGAGTATGGTAGGTTAGACGGGTGAGAATTTGTCGTATATCGTTAAGTGTAATTCGCCGGGTATGGAGAGATTTAGTCTAAGGATAATTTGGCGAGTATTAATGAAATTCGTCGAGTATTGGTTTAGGTAGATTCGACGAGTATCACTGAATTTCGTTAAGGCAGTTTCGTCGAGTAAACGATTTGCCGAGTGCAGATTGTTAGTTAAGTGTATTTCGTTGAGTATCAACAGGCTTGACATTGAGTGAAGTTAGATTCATCGAGTATCTAAGCATCGAGTTTGTTGAGTATCGACAGGCGTGTCGTTGATTGAAGGTATAAGACATTGAGTGAACTCGATGATTCGTCGAGTATGGCCTAGTGTAGAAGGCATTGCGTGCATTTGACGAATTCGTCGTGTTTGGCTTAGGCTTCTGGAGCATTGAGTGATCGGGCCGCCATGTTAAATTCTTCGAGTATCGATAGCCTATTCATTGAATATCATTAGTTTTCGCATAATATCGCAAATCTTATTCGTCGAATATGGAAGTATTTCGCTGAGTATCGTAGTATAATTCGTCTAGTATCCATGTATTTCGTCGGGTATGCTGGCTGAATTTGGCCAGGACTTAGAATATTTGTCGTTTTATGTAGGATTCATCTTGTATGGTCCTCAAGGTGATTTTAAGGCTTTTCCAAGTATTTTCCTTGGGTTTAGTCTTGGGTATTGGTTTGGGGTGTTTGGGTAAGGTATTTCTTCAGCTATGAAGGTTGGCAGTGGATAAAGGACCACCAAATCTACGTTATTCTGTGGATCATTACACTCGGTTGTTGTTTGGTCTCTATTTTTTGGACTGTTGGTTTGGGTTGGGAATAGTGTTCAGCACCGCAGTGCCTTTTGTGAGATGTTTGGGTCTGGGATCCTATTATAGGACAATTTGGTCACCGACTACGGCCTAGTTGATATTACCAAGTGTTAATGCTTCACGTTTTCGAGCTATTTTGTGCTCAGTTTGCTTCTTATATCAGTCCATGGTATTTCATGCTCATCCTTGCAAATTTTGTCAAAGCATGACTTCGTTCCGCACTTGGTGCCGATGTTTATTGCCCTTTATTGCAAACTTTTACTTTATCTGTTTATATTTGGCTAACCAGCTGAGGTTTCAGCATTTCTAATAGTCGGGTTTGGTAAACCCTTTCTTGCCTTTTAGCTTTTACCTATTTATTTTCATTGCCACTTGTATTTTCTTGTTGAGGTGTTCTTCTTTTGAATGCCTCAGGTTCATGGTTGTAGCCGATGGAGCGGCTCTGTTAGGTGGTAGCATTTGGATTGCGGTTGTTGCAGTGGTTTTACCTCACCATTTTGAGGTAGTTTTTGTTTTCAGTTTTAGTTCAAACTTGCATACTTTCAGTGGGTTCGTGTCAGGTTGTTGACACCCACTTGTAGTTTTCTAATACTTTGCTAGCTGCTATTTTACCTTTTGGGTTGGTTGTACTTGCTCTCTGGGAAGCTTTTATGCTATATTGCATTTTAGGTATTTTAAAATATAAAAATTACTATTATTACCTCATACATGTCATATTTGAAATCTAATTCACAATTTTTAATGGCCGTAAAAACTACTTTTAGTATTATTATAAATCTAGAGTCTTGCATACCATGAGTTATCCTCTGGGGATGTTTATACTCATTTAGGACGTCTAAACTTGTAAATAAAGTATTTTATGTAGTGTAAAACTATTTTTTTCTCGTGGACTAAATGAGCCACTGAGCCGAGGGATACGGCTAACCGTTAACTTAAACTGGGTTTTCTCTAAATAACTTTGTCTTTCATAAAAGTGCTAAGTTGGAGTTTGCTTGAGCGTTTGTAGTTATCCCCTGTTGATGTGAAATCATGACGCGTGTTTTCCCTTACTCTGATATATCGTTAAATACGGAGAAAATTTCGGGTTATGACAGTTTTGGCATTGAGTGGCTGCAGTTATCCCCTGTTGATGTGAAATCATGACGCGTGTTTTCCCTTACTCTGATATATCGTTAAATGCGGAGAAAATTTCGGGCTATGACAGTTTTGGAATTTAGTGAAGCATACTCCCTCAACGCCTATGCTAATGTTTGATTTTGTCCAGGTCCACAGATGGTTGACGTCAGCATGAGTCTGCAAAAGTCAACAAAGTCAACGCAATTCAAAATCTTTGCGGAAAGATAGAGTAAGCCATTGATGGAGCCAGTGGCTAGCTTTTGTCGTCTTCTGCAAATGGAAGGTTGGAAATTGGAAATTAAAGCTGGGCCCCACAGCACAAAGAGTCGTTGATCGACGAGCAATAAAAGGGAAAGTTTGGCTATGTCGACTGAAGAAATCGGGGTTTTTGATTTCACAATTGCGGCTGAGCATCTTCGTCTTCCTTGTCATTACTGCCGAGCCAGAATGACCTATTCAGATCAGAAAACCTAAAAGCTAAATGTGTTAGCTGCTGCAATCATCATCTACTACAGCAGGTATAAAAGCAATTTCTGAGGAGGCAAATCATACAATCTCTGCAGGAGAAGGTTGCTGACTGAAGAAGTTTCTAACTATCAAATCCAGTATCTTCATCAGCAAAAGCTTGGACTCATATCTGCTCATTCCAGGAAGAAGTGGACACAAAGTACTTGCTCTGGTGTCAAATTCAAAACAAACGCATTTTAATCTTTATGTAGGTTCTTGTCTAGGATCTGAGTTGTAAGCCTTTTTATATAAGGCCAAGTTGTAGCTTTCAGTGTTGAGTTTGAGGTCGTAGGCCTGATATATAAAGGCCAAGTGGTAGGATTCAATGAGGAATTTGAGTGGGTAAGCCTATGTTATAAAGACTGAGTGTAGGATCCATTTTGGATCTAAGTTAGGGCTATCCTACCAGCTTGAGTGGAGGGTCATTGGACTGAGGTAGGTGGTTGTTTAGCCACTGAGTTATATGGCCTTGTGCCTAAAGAGTGTCTTGGAGGAGATTGAGTGGTCCTACGGGATCGAGTTGTAAGCTCATAAGGAGCCGAAATTTGGGGGAAGAGCCTGATCTAACACACTGTTGGAAAGGCGCAGAGGGACAATGGATGTACTCAAGATCGGGGAACCACTATAAACAGCTGTGTCATTTGAGATTAATCTTGAAAGCAAAAAATAACCTAATTACTAAGTACAACTATAGTGTAAAAGTTAAAAAAAGTTGAAGTATGACCAAAAACCTATTCACCCCTCCCCCCACCCTACCCCCTCTAGGTGTTTAGCATACCTTGAAAATAAGACTTTTAAATGTAGAACAACAACAATTGATACTATAAAGTCGTTAAAATGAACTCGTGCATGAACTATCAATATTTTCATTTCAATCTACAAATATTGTATTTGTTCCTAATATGTTGCTATAGTAGGAATGAGTTGGGGACAAAACTCGACAATACGTACTTAAGCTAATACAGGAGTCCAATAGTACAGGGGGCTATCCCTTACCTTAACTTCTATGGGAAAGCCCTCGCAAACTCCCCATAGTCGTAAATTGATGGTCAGTCCTTCTCCCCTGTAGTGATTTGAATCTTGTACTAGGGCTCGTCGCTCATCAATGCCTCTAGGTACGGCTCCTTGAGAACTCCCCACGGCCATAGATCAAAGGTCTGTCCTTCTCCCCTGTAGTGGGCCGAAGCCAATGCCAGGACTTACCCTTGGCCACCTTCATAGGGCTCCCATCCACAGCGACCTCCCACTGCCACTGATCAAAGGTTTTGTTTTATCCGCTGTAATAGGTCACGACATCACCATGGCCTACCCCCTTGCAGTTGTCAGTGATTCAATGCATCTGAACATCACTGTTTCTTCGGGACCATGTCCCTGCGACCTTCCAATACCCTCTATCAAAGGTTTTGTACTTATCCTCCGCAGTAGCACGTAGCATCACCATGGACTATCTCCCACATGCTTGCTAGTGGTTTGAAGGTATTCACTTCATCGTTTCTCCAGGGCTCCCAGCCCTAGCGACCTCATACTATCATTGATTAAAGGTTTTGTCCTTATCCTTCGCATTAGGTCGCGGCTCGCCAGGGCCCAGCCCATCTCGCACTCAACAGTGGTTTGAAGCTTCTGAACCGTCTCTCTGGGACAACATCCCAGGGACCTCCCACTATCGGCGATCAAAGCTTTCACCCTTATCTAACCCTATCTACCATAGTGGGTCGTGATGTCGCCAGGGCCTTACTCCCCCCCCCCCCCGCCCCATGGTCGTCAAAGTTTGAAGGTTTGTCGTTCACCACAACCCTCAACGGCACCACCCAGCCCGATAAAACAGATTGGGTATCATCCTCCAACCTCCAAAGAAGCAAGTCTAAGATACTCCCATGAAATATATGTAACGGCCCGGCCTTACCGTCCGTGGCGCTTCAAACCCACTAGGATTAGCACAGCACCGTCACCGGGCTGCAACCCAAGCACCCAAAATCCTCTCCACGCCTGTTTCTCCGCAGCGGTGCATTGTTGAGGCCAGGTCTCGAACCCTCAAGCCCCTTGATAAGCTTCCCTCAACAAAGCTCATCACCAACTGAGTTGCAGCTCAGTTTGTGATGAGCTTTGTTGAGGGAAGCTTATCAAGGGGGTTGCTGGTTCGAGACTTGGCCTCAACAATGCACCGCTGCTGAGAAACTGGCACAGAGAGGCTTTGGGGTGCTTGGGCTGCAGCCCGGTGACGGTGCCGTGATAATCCTAGTGGGCTTGAAGCGCCACGGACGGTAAGCCCGGGACGTTACAAAAATATTGCACTATTTTTTGTAACGGCCCGGCCTTACCGTCTGTGGAGCTTCAAGCCCACTAGGATTAGTACGACACCGTCACCGGGCTGCAGCCCAAGCACCCCAAAGCCTCTCCGCGCTTGTTTCTCAGCAGTGGTGCATTGTTGAGGCCAGGTCTCGAACCCGCAACACCATTGATAAGCTTCACTAAACAAAGCTCATCACCAACTGAGCTGCAACAACTTAGTTGGTGATGAGCTTTGTTGAGTGAAGCTTATCAAGGGGGTTGCGGGTTCGAGACCTGGCCTCAACAATGCACCGCTGCTGAGAAAGAAGCGCAGAGAGGCTTTGGGGTGCTTGGGCTACAGCCCGGTGACGGTGTCGTGCTAATCCTAGTGGGCTTGAAGCGCCACGGACGGTAAGGCCGGGCCGTTACAATATAGGTAGTAAAATAACAAATGTTACAAATAAAAGCACAAAGTTGCGCTCATCAACAAACTAAAAAAGGGAATCAAAGCTCATACTATCGGTCATATGGCACAAGAATACAAAATACAAGAACAAACGCGTCGTGATGGCAACAAAAGTGCAAACCAATACAAAGTATAACAAGATAGAAGTTTACTCCTCATCATCAAGGTCAAACACAACACACTCATTGTCAGAAAGATTATCGAAGCCAAGATTGGCTATTGGGTATTGTATCCACAATAATCCTGATTTAAAGAAGGGTCCAGTTAAGCTAAGATGAATCATGATTGTATTTGATATTGCAATTTCAGTTATGTACTTGCAGGTTTACACTGCTAGGTACACACCAATATCATGTTACAGTGGGTCAGTAAACATATGACTATATAATGTAATTTTTCATTGTGTTGACTTACATGTAATCTCTCTATTGGGGTGTACTTCAATGTCAAGTGCATGGGAAGGATCAAGGAAGAACTTAAATTCAGGAAAACAGAAATTTTACCCAAGTAAAATTTATCGAGTATTGCAAGGGATATTCGTCGAATCCGTCCAGTGTACTAATTGATACTAGTCGAATTCGTCATATATACCTACTAGCACTCGTCGAATTCAAAATATTTACTTGTGGTAGAATATCTGAATAATTGGAAAAACAGTGAAGTAAAATTCATCGAGTATCATCAAGTATACTCGTCAAATTCGTCGAATGTATCTAACGAAACTCGCCAAATTCGTCGAATATACATGTCGATACACTCTGAAAGTGCAGCTAGATCAGATATATACTCTAGAGGGGGGTGAATAGAGTATATGGTGCTTGAAAACTTTTTACAACAATTGTTGTAATGTGAGTAAGCAGGGAAGCAGTTAATAAATCTAATCACAGAGCTAAACTAATCACAAACTAAACACAGAACAATCACAGCCAGAAACAAAAATAAAGACAAGCAAACCAGATGACACAAGGAAATATAGTGGTTCCCCTAAACTTGGGTACATCCGCTCTTCTACCACCCTAGGTAGGAATCCACTGCAGGATGAGTTGATCAGGTGTCCTGTGCACCAATGAGCTTTTGATAAGGTGCTCAAAAACCAAATCAGATTTTTTGATCAGGTGTCTTGCCACCAATGAGCTTTTGACAAGGTGCTCAAAAACCAAACTCAAACTTTTGAAGGGAGTTTGAGAAACCCTTTACAGAGATGGGGGTGAGAGAGTGATGGAAGTCTTCTCTTTCTCAAACAACTGAGAAGACTATGTAGATTGATGGTGTCAAAGCTCCCCCTGAGTCCTTGAGATCTTCAGGAAAAGAAGCTTTGCTGTAGGGTGATAGGCCTTCACAAGTTGAGCTCCAGCAAAAGATGATTTCAGCAACAGCTGAAATGTTGGATGTCTGGAGTCTTGAAAGATGTTGGCCTTGAACACTTGAAACTAGAGAGATCTGAAGATTTCAAAAAAATTTGATCTCCTTGGATGTGTGTTCTTGAGAATTCTTTGAGACAGAGAGTATTTTGTGTGCTTGTTCTTCTTGTATATATGTGAGATTCAAAAATTCTTCTCTTTTATTCTCTGGTACTGAATGGAAAAAACATTCTCTATCAAGAATAGCCGTTGGCCTACATTAATTGCATCCTTAATTGCAAAAATGTCTTCTGGAGGAAAGTCCATAGAAATATTCCTTGAGAACACCTTGAAACTTGGTCCAGAAATAAATGAAAACGGCTAGAAAATCTTCTGAATTAATTGCAGAATAACTCCTTAACTGATTTGAATTTGAATCTAGAAACATCCTTGAAGTTATCTGAAAACGTCGAACTGAGCTCTGTTATCATCAAACTGAGCTCAGCGATATGGATTTATACTGCAACAAAATACCGTCGATCTGAGCTCAAAGATCGTCGAACTAAGCTCAGAGATAGAGATGCAAAGCTGAGTCAAGATCGTCGAACTGAGATCACCGATCGTCGAATGGAGTTCGAAGATATGATGAAGTTGAGCTCAGCGATCGTCGAATGGAGTTCGACGATCTGTCGAAGTTGAGCTAGACGATCGTCGATCGGAGTTCGACGAATCGTCGTGCTGAGCTCGACGATATGACTTAGTCTCAAACTGAAAAAGTCTTGGTCTTCAGGGCAGCTTCCAAACTTAGACTTCTAACCCTTAGACTCAATTCTAATTGACCTTTTGAGCTATACAGGAGGTCAAACATTGGTTTCCTAGAGACATAGTGATCCTGACCCAAATTAGTAATAGAGTGTTCCAACAATCTCCCCCTATTTGGGTTAGGATTACTATTTACAGAGTTTGGAAAAAATTAAATAACATACAAGCAGCAATACAGAAAAACAAAAAGAAACTGAACATTGCAGAACCACAGATATATATATATATATATATATATATATCATCCCAGATAATAACCAGAAGTCAGAGAGATTGTCACCTTACATAATCATTTCTTTTCCTTGCCCTTAACAAATTTGATTTCTCTATTGGGGTTGAGGGCTTCCTTCTTTGATCTAGTATCATCTGCTACACCTAAAGTGGTTTGCTGTTTGGGCCTGGGAACTATAGCTTCAGGATGCAGTTCCATGTACCTGTCAGAGTCAAAAAATTTGCTTGACCCATATTTTTCCAACTCTTTCTTTCTCTGTTCAGACATTATAGAGATGTTAGAGGAATCCCTTCCTTGCTCTTTAGCTTTCTTGATCTGATCCAGTGCATCAAGTTCTTTCATTCTTGAAGTCCAAGCAGCTGGATTATTCTCAGGGTCTTTAAAAGGTACTGGTGGCTTATATCTATTAGAAAGATTTTCTTGAGGAGGCCTGGATGAAACAGTTTCCTTCAGCTTATAGGGAAAAGGACCAGATGTGGTGTCAGATGAAATTTGTCCTTCCCTGGAGTATGGATGTACCACATGCCTGCTCAGAGGTGGGGTATCCTTTAGAGTAAACCTGGACTTCTCTTTGATTGCCTCTGTATCCTCCTCTCCTGGATTTAGAACCCCTGGAATTGACTTCCCCTATGGTAGGATCTAGCATGTGGCTGATAGGGAGCTTGACTTCTAGCAGGGGGTTGAGCAGCAGAACTTCCACCTGCACCTGCATCAGGAGGAGGTGGTGGAGGAGGATGAGAATGTTGGAATTGAGAAGAGCCCTTTTCATATTTCCTTTTCTTTTTCATTGCTTTGAGTTGATTCTTAGAGTACTGCATCCAGTGCTCAGTGATGGGGCAATCATGAAGAATATAGTATGGTATATCATTGTTATCCTTGACCTTGGCAGGAGGTACTCTCTTCATGGCTTTTCTCCTTGCCTTTCTTTTCCTGGCAATGGTAGCAGAAGAATCATCAGAGTCTGTTCTGAACTCATCACTTTCAGAACTCTGATCATCATACAGGGCATCAATCTTCTTCATCAAATCTTTCTTGAGCTGTATAGAAGCAGATGAGGCAGCAGAGGGTGTAGCAGCAGAGGTTGAAGCAGTAACAGTAGTGACAACAGCAGATACAGAAGTTGTTGCAATTGAAGTAGAAACAGTAACAACAACAGAAGATACTACAGGTTCTGGAGAAGTAACAACAGCAGCAACAACAGATTCACTAACAGTAATATCAGTAGCAGAAATATCAGCAGAAAATTCAGAAGGCTCAAACTCATGTGCCTCTGTCATAAGGATCTCCTTAGAAATTGGGTCATCAGCAGTAACATAAGTATCATCAGCAGTATCAAAACTTTCAGCAGCAGGAGGGGCAGCAACATCAGAAACAACAGCAATGCTTTCAGCAGAAGTAGCAGCAGCATAAACTTAGTGGACAAATGAGGTGATGATGCTGGGGTCACAACAAGAGAATGGCACAAGGGCCTTGGACAGATCCTCTGGGGGCTGGATAGCAATTGTCTCTGGCAGACATCTGAAATATATAGAGTCAAATGCTGAGAGAAAAGACCTGAGGTCTATTAAAAGGACTGCATCAGGATCTTGAGACACAGCAGCAGTAGTAGTAGCAGATTCAAGAACTGAAGAAACAGCAGCAGGCAGGCTCACTGAAACAGCAACAACAGAAGCAGCAGCAGGCAGACTCACTTCATAGGGCATCTCCCCCTGCCTAGATTCATACATGGCTGGATCAAGGCACACTGCTGTAGGGGCTGCCGGAGGGAAAAGAGAGGAGAGCCTGGCAGAAAGGGCTGCCACTGACAGGAGTAATGGAGCCAAAGAGGTCTCCAAAAGAAGAGATAGCCTGGGGGCTAGCAATTCATACAGCCTGTCAGCAAGGGCTGGAATATCTACTTGCTCAGTAGTGACTGGAGCAGAGGTAGAGGATGGAGGAGTAGCTGTTGGTGAGGGTAGTGGAGAGCTGGAGTAGTGGTGCAGGGATGGTTGAGGTGTGGGTAAAGTGGATATGGAGGACAGTGGGATGGAGATAGATGGGGTGAATGTGGGTTGGTTAATGATGTCTTGCAGAAGATCTTGATAGGATGTTGAGGATGAGGGTAGCTCAGGAGGAGAGGATGGTGAATCATCCATGAAGGAATCATCAATGAGGTGGAAGGATGGATTGGAGGGTGATGAAGTGGCAATGTCTGATGAAGGGTAGGTGAATAATGGATGGACTTGGTCTTCTGGGAGTGGAAGAGTAGGGACTGGAGATGGTGTAGATGTTGGAGAGGGGATGGAGATGATGATGGTGGATGGAGTCTGAATGGTAGATGGAATGGGAAGAGATGGAATTGGAGGAGGAGGAGAGGCATCAGCAAGCAGGTCATCTGCAGGGGCAGAGACCTGTGGGGAAGTGACTCTGAGAGTCCTGGTGCCTGAAGGAGTGCTGGAGGAGGGCCTGCTAGGCTTGATGATTTATCTGTCCCATTTACCAAAAAGGGCACAAGACAGTCTCTTGGATGCATTAATGTGGGTTCCAGAGGAGACCAGCAATGCAGGGCACCTATGCTGCAGAAACACCCCTATATTTCTTCCAAAGTTCACAAAACTTTTGTTGATCTTCTTCTTAATGAGGTCAAATAATACCTCTCCCCAATTTAGATTCTTCTTGTCTACTAGGGCTCCCATTAGGCAGAGCTGATACCTAGAAATTGTATCATGAGCAGAGTGCTTAGCCAGTAGGACTTTCCTAACTACATCAGCCAGGAATCTGTATTCCACAGAAAGATTCTTCTTTAATATCTTGCTAGGGTTAGCCTCAGAATGACCCATTCTGGCAAGCAAGTCAGCAAATTCTTCTCCAGACAAATCAGCAGTATCTCCACCCGTTCTCAACTTAAAAACCTCTGTTAAAATTGCTGGGGTCAGAGGTACTTGTGTGCCAGAGATTGATCCAACAATGGTGTTGTTGTCCTGACTGTGTGCAGTGTAGACCCATTCCTTAATCTCATCAGAAGCAAGCTTAATCCTTGTAGTCATGATTGCAGTAAGTTTCTGCTCTTTGAATAACTCTATGATATCCTGAAAAACCTGGTCTGTTGTGCTGAAGGATTCCATGTCGATGTCGAAGCCAGCATCAAACTTCATGGCGGCGAGAACAACAATAGACACAGCCATAGTTACCTACAAAGATTCAACAAACAAAACGACCAAGTGCAGAAGTGTTTGGAGGCAAAGAAAGTTCTTGTAGAGAAATCGAAAGTGCAAAGGTGAACGACGGCAAAAAATGAATTTTATATTAGGGTTCGACGCAGAAAAGGAAAGATCGTTGAACTCAGTTCGACGATCGAGGCTTCTAAAGGAATCTGAAGAGTCTTCAACATCGTCGATCTCCGTTCGACGATATTGGAGAGCGTCGAGCTCTGTTCGATGATCGTTCAGAGAACAAAATCGTCGAGTGCCGTTCGACGATCGTTGACCGGAAGAGATAGTTCATACTATCTGAGAAATGCTGAACTCAGGTCGACGATTTCAGAAATCGTCGATCTCCATTTGACGATCTGGGGGAAAATCGTCGAGCGCAGTTCAGAGATCAGAAAAACTCTAGACACTAAGAAAAATCAAGATGTTTGCCTAGTCTTGGTAAATTTTTGAGCTTTTAAAATCTTGGATATTATTTAAAACTTCCTCCATCTAACATTCCTAACTGATTTAGGAAGAAGGTGTGTTTCTTTTCATCCAAGGGCTTGGTGAAAATATCTCCTTTTGTAAATCAGTTGGGATATATTGTAGTTCAATTTTATTCTTTTCAACATTATCCCTTAAGAAATGATGTCTAATCTCTATTTGTTTTGTTCTACTATGGAGGACTGGATTTTGAGCTATAGAAATAGCACTGGTGTTATCACAAAAGATTTTAGACTTCTGTAAGTTGTAGCCATAGTCTAGGAGTTGGTTTTGAATCCACAAGATTTGTGAACAACAGCTGCATGCAGCCATATATTCAGATTCAGCAGTTGAAGTTGACACAGAAGTTTGTTTCTTGCAAAACAAAGAGACAAGTCTGTCACCCAGGAACTGACAAGTTCCACTAGTGCTTTTCCTGTCAATTCTGCATCCAGCATAGTCAGCATCAGAAAATCCAGTTAAATTAAATGCTGAATCTTTTGGATACCAGAGACCTAAATTTGGACAACTTTTAATATACCTGAGAATCCTCTTTACTAGTGTTAGGTGTGACTCTCTAGGGCTTACTTGGAACCTAGCACATATACATGTAGCAAACATTATATCTGGTCTACTAGCTGTAAGGTACAGTAAAGAGCCAATCATTACTCTATATGTTGTCTGATCAACAGGTTTCCCATGTTCATCAGCATCCAATACAGCATTAGTAGGCATAGGTGTTTTCATATAAGATGCTTCAGACATGACAAATTTCTTAACCAATTCATTTGCATACTTGGTTTGAGAAATGAAGATGCCTTCAGCATGCTGTTTGACTTGCAATCCTAGGAAGAAGGATAGCTCACCCATGCTACTCATTTTAAATTTAGAATGCATTAGGTTGGAAAACCTTCTGCACAATTTGGAGTCAGTAGAACCAAAAAATAATATCGTCTACATAAATCTGTACTAGTGGGGTATGGGACTTATGGGTTCTAATGAAAAGAGTTTGGTCTACTCTACCCCTTATAAATCCATTTTCCAAGAGAAAGCATGCTAGGGTCTCAAATCATGCTCTAGGAGCTTGCTTGAGACCATATAATACTTTGTTCAATCTAAAAACATAATCAGGATAAGTTGGAGAGATAAAACCTGGAGGTTGTCTGACATATACTTATTCTTTGATGTCTCCATTTAGGAATGCACTTTTGACATCCATCTGATATACCTTGAAGCCTTTATGTGCTGCATAAGCTAAAAAGATTCTGATGGCTTCCGATCTTGCAACTGGTGCAAAAGTCTGGTCGTAGTCTATTCCTTCTTCTTGAGAATATCCCTGAGCAACTAGCCTTGCCTTGTTCCTTATAATTACTGCTTGATCATCCAGTTTGTTTCTGAACACCCACTTGGTTCCAACAATGGAGTGATCCTTAGGCTTTGGCACTAGTTCCCATACTTTGTTCCTTTCAAATTGATGCAACTCCTCTTGCATTGCAATGATCCAGTGTGGATCTTGCTCTGCATCTTGAATGGACTGAGGTTCAATTTGAGATAGGAAGCAGGTGTGCAACAGGTTTTGGTTGACCTGATTTCTGGTTTGCACACCAGCTGAGATGTCTCCAATTATTTGAGAAATTGGATGGTCTCTTGATGTTACTAAATCAACAGGGGGTGTTGATTGTTCACCAACCTGTGTTGTTGTTTCATCTTGTGGTACAACAACTGGCTCTTCAAGTTGTTCTTCAATATGTTGAACACTTTATTTGTCTTCACTGCTTTCATCCTTTTGAGTAACCTGTAACTTGTTCAAGTCTTCGACAAGAGAATGTTCCTGCAAAGGTTCTATGGTAGAAGAGATCTTCTCCTTGAAAGACATGTTAAATTCATCAAATGATATATGAACAGATTCCTCAATTTTTAGAGATGATTTATTATAAACCCTATAAGCCTTGCTGATCATGGAGTATCCCAGAAACACTCCTTCATCAACTTTAGCTTGAAATTTTGCTAAATATTTCTTGTCATTATTATGTATATAACAGATACAACCAAAGACTCTAAAATAATCAACTTTAGATTTCTTCCCTTTTAGTAATTCATAGGGAGTCTTTCCCTTTAGTTTATGTATCAAACTTCTATTCAGCACATAGTTGGAGGTGATCACTGCCTCTGCCCAAAAGGATAGAGGAAGATGAGCATCTGACAACAATGTAGTGGCAGATTCAATAAGGGTTCTATTTTTCCTTTCAGCTACCCCATTTTGTTGAGGAGTTCTAGGAGCTGAGAAAGTATGCCTGATCCCTTCACTCTGACAGAACTCTTGCATAAGAAGAGAATCAAACACTGTCCCATGATCACTTCTGATCAGGATAATGTGAGTATTGAACTCAATCTGTATACATTTGAGAAACTATGTCAAACACTTAAAGTTATCAGACTTATTCCTTAGAAAGAACACCCAAGTGAATCTAGAGAAGTCATCTACAACTACTAATGTGTAAGATTTCCCTCCTAGGCTTTGTACTGTGATGGGTCCAAAAAGATCCATGTGTAACAGATACAATATCCTAGGTGAATCACTCTTATTAAGTGACTTAAAGCTGTTTTTAGTTTGCTTGCCTAATTGACAAGCCCTGCAGAGTCATTCCTTCTTATAGGGGCCAGAAGGTAGTCCTCCAACAAGGTTGTCCTTGGATAGCCTAGCAATAGTTCTAAGGTTTAGGTGTCCTAGTCTCTTATGCCTTAAAATATTTGGTCTACAGACAGAATTAAACAGGCAAATATCTACATGAGTTGAAAGAAAATCTACAAGATAGATGTTACCTTTCCTTTTACCTGTCAACACAGGTGTGTTGTCCTCTGACTTGATTTTGCATAATGCTTTGCTGAAGGTCACCTGGTAGACTTCATCACACAGCTGACTGATGCTTATTAAGTTGTGCTTCAGTCCTTCCACATAAGCTACCTTCTTGAATGTTACTAATCCAATCTGGACTGCACCATATCCTTTAGTCTGTCCAAAGTTTGAGTCACCAAAGATAACTTTGGGTCCAAGCTTGGCTCTAAAGGAAGTGAGGTTGTCCTTGTTCCCTGTCATGTGCTTAGAGCACCCACTATCCAAGTACCATTGCTGGTTAGATGTTGGATAGGTCTTCACCTGCACATAAAATAATTCATTTGTTTTTGACCCAGTTTACCTTGGGCCTAGGTTGATAACCTTTAAATTCTGAAATAAAGGACATCCCAGGTTGACTCTTATATCCTTCAGGATGATATCTCCTTGGAGGTATAATCCATTCAGTATAAGGGTTAAAGATTTGGGATGAAGGACCCTTAGGATTGGATTTTGATTTGCCCTTGAAAAAATTTCCAGAGCTTTGACCTCTGTTCGACGATCTTGGAGCTGCGTTCGACGATCTTGGGTCAGATCGTGGAGCTCCGTTCGACGGTCGACTATAGCAGAGTTCAGGGACTTGAGATCGTCGACCTGAGTTCGACGATTTTGCCTGAGATCGTCGATCTGAGTTCGGCGATCGTCGATCTCCGTTTGGTGATCTTCGATCTCCATTCGACGATTTCTGCTGGGACTTAGTTTTCTGGGGCAGATTAGAATTTTTCCTAGCTACCTCTACAACTCCCTTTCCTTTGTCAGAAATGAATTTGATTGGAGTTGTTAGAACTATGGGTTGGCTGGATGAAGCACCCAAGCCCAGTGTACTATTAAATCTAGAGTTCACTGTGCTTGTGATGTCCATCAGCTTGATGCTTCTCCCATTAAGAGATTCTTCAAGCTTCTTGGCCTCAGACAGCTCACTTTTCAGTGAAGCTATCTGCTCCCTACAACACTCCAACTCCTGAGAGAGTTTGAGGTTTTCTGACTTTAAAGTATTATGTTCAGATAAATGATTTCTGAGAGAGATAATTTCTTTCTCAGATTTTAGCAGGTCTAAACATAGTGCTTTAAATTCAGATTTAAAGTCCTTTGAATTAAAATCAAAAGAACTAATTACCTGATCTTCTTCAGGTTGAATCTCTGAGTCTGACTCTGACTCCTCTTCTTCTGAATTATGTTGTGAGGCATTGATTGCCATCATGCAGAACTCTTTCTCTTCTGCATCATCTTCAACATTACTGGAGCTGGATGAGGCTTCTGAATCCTCTTCAGTCTCACTCCAGGATTCAACAACAAACCCCTTTCTTGTATGTTTATTTTTGCTTGATGAGGGTTTGCCATTGTCATTCCTCTTGGAGTCTTTTTCCTTTCTTCTTTCTTTCTTGTCCCTTCTGTCCTTGTTTTTGTTTTCTGGACAGTTAGGAACTATGTGCCCTGGTTTCCTGCAACCAAAGCAAACAATTTCTTTATTATTAATTGACTTATCATACCTTGGCTTATCATGCTCCTTGTATGATCTCCTTTTGAAGTCCTTTCTGGCCATCTTGTAAAATCTTTTGGCCAACAGACTAAGCAGTTCATCATTGCCTGTGACTTTGTCTTCAGGCTGATCTTCAGTTGCCTTGAAGGCTATGGTCTTCTCTTTTCTTGTGGCTGGTGAGGCAGCCTTCTGTTCTTCTTCTCTATTTTTGATGTGTAGCTCATAAGATTTGAGCTTACCCAATAGAGCTTCAGTGGTGATCTCATTCAAACTTCTGGCATCCTTAATTTGCCAGATTCTTGAATCCCAAGTGCTAGGGAAGCACATTAGAATTTTGTCGTTGAGTTCAGTTAGTGAGATCTCTTTATCCAATGTCCTGAGTTCACTAACAATTAGACTGAGCCTGTTGTACATATCTCCCACTAACTCAGTTTCTCCCTTCTTGAAATTCTCATATTGAGATATGAGGTGGGATCTCCTATCCTTTCTCTCATCAGCTGAGCCTGAGACTATTTCAGAGAGTTTGTCCCAAATTTCCTTTGCTGAATTGCATTCAGCCACCTTTTGAAATATGTCATCAGACATTGTCTGGGCTAAGATGTTCATAGCCTTGGCATCAGCTACCTTCCATTTCTTAATGTCAGCATCTGTTCCTGATGGAGGTGGAACAACATTTGTACTTGAGTCCTCTGGAGGTCTTGGACACACTGTCAAAACAGAGTTAAAAATGTCCTCGTCAATAGAATTCATGTATAGTCTGATCCTTACTTTCCAAAGTGCAAACTTGGATAGATTTCACACTGGAGGTCTGGTGCTAGCATAATCTTTGTTTTGGGCCATGATTTGTGAAAGCAAAACCTAATAATAAACTTCAAAAGAAAACAGATCTAACTAGGGATCTTTGGGTTCAGGTGTTAGCCTGTGCAACCACCAAGGTGTGGTATGTTTAACCAACCTCCCTCTGATACCAATTGAAAGTGCAGCTAGATCTGATATATACTCTAGAGGGGGGTGAATAGAGTATATTGTGCTTGAAAACTTTTTACAACAATTGTTGTAATGTGAGTAAGCAGGGAAGCAGTTAATAAATCTAATCATAGAGCTAAACTAATCACAAACTAAACACAGAACAATCACAGCCAGAAATAAAAATAAAGACAAGAAAAACCAGATGACACAAGGAAATATAGTGGTTCCCCTAAACTTGGGTACATCCACTCTTCTACCACCCTAGGTAGGAATCCACTGCAGGATAAGTTGATCAGGTGTCCTGGGCACCAATGAGCTTTTGATAAGGTGCTCAAAAACCAAATCAGATTTTTTGATCAGGTGTCTTGCCACCAATGAGCTTTTGACAAGGTGCTCAAAAACCAAACTCAAACTTTTGAAGGGAGTTTGAGAAACCCTTTACAAAGATGGGTGTGAGAGTGTGAGGGAAGTCTTCTCTTTCTCAAATAACTGAGAAGACTATGTGGATTGATGGTGTCAAAGCTCCCCCTGAGTCCTTGAGATCTTCAGGAAAAGAAGCTTTGCTGTAGGGTGATAGGCCTTCACAAGTTGAGCTCCAGCAAAAGATGATTTCAGCAACAGCTGAAATGTTGGATGTCTGGAGTCTTGAAAGATGTTGGCCTTGAACACTTGAAACTAGAGAGATCTGAAGATTTCAGAAAAATTTGATCTCCTTGGATGTGTGTTCTTGAGAATTCTTTGAGACAGAGAGTATTTTGTGTGCTTGTTCTTCTTGTATATATGTGAGATTCAAAAATTCTGATCTTTTATTCTCTGGTACTGAATGGAAAAAACATTCTCTGTCAAGAATAGCCGTTGGCCTGCATTAATTGCATCCTTAATTGCAAAAATGTCTTCTGGAGGAAAGTCCATAGAAATATTCCTTGAGAATCCCATGAAACTTGGTCCAGAAATAAATGAAAACGGCTAGAAAATCTTCTGAATTAATTGCAGAATAACTCCTTAACTGATTTGAATTTGAATCTAGAAACATCCTTGAAGTTATCTGAAAACGTCGAACTGAGCTCTGCTATCGTCGAACTGAGCTCAGCGATATGGATTTATACTGCAACAAAATATTGTCGATCTAAGCTCAAAGATCGTCGAACTGAGCTCAGAGATAGAGATGCAAAGCTGAGTCAAGATTGTCGAACTTAGCTCACCGATCGTCGAATGGAGTTCGACGATATGATGAAGTTGAGCTCAGCGATCGTCGAATGGAGTTCGACGATCTGTCGAAGTTGAGCTAGACGATCGTCGATCGGAGTTCGACGAATCGTCGTGCTGAGCTCGACGATATGACTTAGACTCAAACTGAAAAAGTCTTGGTCTTGAGGGCAGCTTCCAAACTTAGACTTCTAACCCTTAGACTCAATTCTAATTGACCTTTTGAGCTATACAGGAGGTCAAATATTGGTTTCCTAGAGACATAGTGATACTGACCCAAATTAGTAATAGGGTGTTCCAACACACTCAGAATTCATCGAATCATCTCGACGCTACTTCTCCGGATTTTCTTAAGGCAAATTCGTCAATTATCACAACATTGAGTGTGTCGATTGTGTCGAGTGCATCGAGTGTGTCGATGGTGTCGAGTGCGTCGACAACCTCGAGTTAGCTAGCCTATACTAGTATTATTCATCGAGTATACTAGTCTATACTCGACGTATTCGTCGAGTATGCCTTCATCATAGGCATTAGTGGTTAGCTGGTTTGACCTGAAATTCTCTAAGTCAATTTCATCGTATATCAATAACTATTCGGCTCGTATAATACTTATACTCGACGATACTTGACGAATATGACTTAGGTTATTTTTCCGATAGATTTTCAAATTGCGGCTTGCGTTGGACGACGACCATGCACTGTAATTTTCGCAAGTCTCATTTTGGAATTTCTTTTATAACTATTACTACTAATGATGTCTATAAATACTTAGGGTTCAGACTGGATGCGGAGACCGTGTAGGGAACTTGGTCACGGGGTTGTGACAAGTCCGAGTTGTTGCCTAGTTTGCTGAGACCGCCTGTATTGAGCGGTCTGCTTCTGGAGTTCGCCGAGTTTGGTAGGTCGATTAGACGGATTCTGTTCTAGTCGCTGGTTGCAATTTGCACAAACTGGATGCGGAGACCGCTACTCAGTGTGGTCTGGTGGCCGAGTCTGCTAGTCCGCTAATAGCGTGATTGGATCAGTTCGCGTGGCTTGGTTGTTATGATGAGCGGCCTGGGTCAGTGTCCGCTGAACTGTGCGGTTTGGTAGTAGTGATCGACAGTTCGACATTGGGATGGTGGTTCAAGACGCATGGCTGGATTGATTAAGTCCACGCGGACTGATTTTGTTATCCGCTCGGCTTGGTGGGCTGGTCCTTTTTTCCTATACAGATAGTTGGTTTATGGAGGACTGATGTTGTGTCTCCGTTTTGTGCGGTTAGGTAATGCTAGTAGCAGATTGACGGGCGGTTATCCTATCGTTATGGGCGGTGACGACACTCCTCCTAAAGCTTATAAATAGGAGTCACCAGCTAGTCATAAATAACAAGAACCGTAAGAAATTTGTTAACATTTTAATCTTGCGGTTAAGATTTTCTAACCGGCACGACTAAGTGATGTTGGCTCTGTGCAGGCTGTACGGCTAGCATCAGACGGCTAGGAAACTAATGGAAGCTTGGTGTGGAACAGTTCGCGGTTAACAGTCAACGGTATACAGGTGGTCGCGGTCTCAGCGGAACGACGTCTCTTCTTCAGGGTTACGGTTAAGTCCAGCAGTTCGCCCGGTCTATCACCAGGTTCTGTTCAAGTTTATCAACATTTTATAACAAGCAGTCTGCAAGGCTAGTTGCGGTTTGCGACTTGGGCGGTTTCGGCGGACAAGGCTTGTGGTTAGCAGTTGTGCGTCCTGGGTGGTTAGAATTTACATACTGCGCTACTTCTCTTATTTGTACTTTTTTGTTTCCATCGGGTACTTTGCGAAATCATGTCTCGCAATATATGCCTCGCCCTGTAATCAGATTTGTGAATTCCAGATTAAGACTTTTGTGCTTTTGTCATGCTAAATTCTACTTGATTTTGGTTATGGTTGAGTATTCCTGCGACCACTTTATCAGCTTCCCATAATTTTTTACAAAATCTATTTGATCAAATAGTGTCAAATACAAAATTGATACGCAATTAATGAAGATGGAATGCCAATAGACATAGAAGTAGTTTGTGGAATTCTCTGTGAAGTCACTGTTGAGTGCACCCCATGAAATGGATGGTGATGTCCGAGCGTGTACCACTACCCATTAAAGTGGCGATTTAGTCTCACACCGCCTAGCGTGCTCCTTGATTCTGAGTGTATAAGTGGTGCAGTCACTCCTCCCCTAACCATGCTCGGACCCAGCTTCGGACACAGCCGGGCACGTGCTCGGGTATGATTTTTCGTGGATTTCACCGGGGGAGAACCTTTTTTCGCGCATCGCAGCTGCTTCCCATTTCCATGCTCTGATTTTTCCCTAGCCGCTGAAGAATCGCTGCTGCTCCGCCGTCCTAATCGCTGCATTCCGCCGCTGCTGCTCCGCCGTCCGAATCGCTGCAATCTGTCGTAGGAATCGTGCCCTAGCCGCTGAAGAATCGTTGCAGTCCGTTCTTCTTCTTCTTTTGTCCAGCCTTGCCTCTTCTTCTTCTTCTTCTTCTTCTTCTTTTGTCCAGCCTCTTCTTCTTCTGTCCAGCCTCTTCTTTTTCTTCTCTGAGCCTATCCATTGCACCCGCCTTAGCTCCTTCCACCTAAACCCCATTTCTCATTTCTAGGAGCGTTTAGAGCAATCTTTGTCCTCCAAAGACCCTACATTAGTGGTCTTTCTCCTTCCTAGGCCCACTGTGGACATCTACTAACCCCAAAACTAGAAATTGAGGTATAACCCTAACCCTACCAACTATTTTAGTGGATTGCATCTACAAATTGGTTTGGGTTTGCATTTTAGTAATGATTGTATTATGAAATTTGTTGGAATGGAATTGTAGTGTGTGCAAGTTTGGATTATAAATGCTTAGAAAATATTTTGGAATTTGTTGAAAATAATGTATTGTTCATGTTTGTTATGTGCGCTATTCATAGAGAAACGTTATCTTATACTTCAAAAATATATAAGTTGACGACATATGTATATATATATATATATATATATATATATATATATATATATATATATATATATATATATATATATATATATATATATATATATATATATATATATATATATATATATATATATATATATATATATATATGTGATAGGTGGTGGACATTTTGGTTATAAGGTCATAAGTTATATTGGACTATGATCGGTCCATGGTTGGGTTTATATTTTGTTGATTTGGAGTTTGGTCAGTATAAATAAATTGATTTTGAAGACATCCATGACAAATGCACTAGTTTATCTAAGTAGCAATAGACAACACAGATTCTCCAAACAGATTACAGTTTTCTCATCAGTAGCAATTGACAAAACCATCTTTGTTGTTGTTAACTTGTTTTAAGTATATGTGGTTTTATTTCCTTTTGAATAATTGAAATCATGTTTGTACACAGGCAGAAGTTACTCAATCACTCAGCATTGCAAAGGAGGCTAGCAAGTTACTTAATCATAATTGAAGCTGAAGGTTAGTTGTGGTTTGGGTTCTTTTATCATACTGACATTCACTTGAATATTTAGCTTTTATGCAGTTTTTTTCCTATGATCATATCCTATACGAATATTGAGATTTTATAACATTATTTCAATGTGTTAATCATGTCAGTTTGAAATTTAGATTGGCGTGTATGCAATTGTTCAACCATTGTGCAAAGTACATATCAATTTCCACACCTTGAACTACAGAAATATTGGAGTTTTGTTGAATTTCCCAACATATTCAAGAATAAAGTTCTAGAAGATCTGGAGAATAAAATTCTAGAAGATCCATATAATGTCTATGAATCATCAACATTAGAATTCAAGATATCTCAGCACTAATCTTGAAATTGAATTTAAATCCATAAACATGTTCAAACTTATGAAATTGAATTTAATGTCCATTCAATTATTAAGTTAGTTTGATGTAGGATTGGTGAAATGTCCAAATTTGGGACATTTTAGTTCTTATGCATACTGCTCACGCAATATTTATAATTCAACTGCACTACTTAGAATTTATCAATCTATTGTGTCTTGATTCTTATGCATACTTGTTCTCAGTAAAAAAAATTGAACTCAATTGAAGGATGTAGAGCATATAGAACCTTAGGAATTTCCCTCGCGGGCCTAGTACGGTCGCGCTTGGCCATAGGGGCATTGCCCCGTGTACCCGTTAGGATTTGCCACTGTTTTGAATTCAGTCCAGGCTAAATTTTTATGGTCACAAAATCAAATTAGATACTTTTTTGTGTGTATTTCAAATGTTGTTTTCTACTTAGGTGTTCAATGGATAAGTTTCTTTCAAATGTGAGGTCAAATGAAATTTCTCAGGATTTTCAAGCATCGGGTTCTTGTGGTAAAAGGAATCGATCTGAATTTAACTTAGATGAGCTACCTGTTGATCCAGGATTGAGGCAACATATAAGATCATATGATGTAAATATACAAGATATGATAAGAAGAAAATACTTGCATAATGGTCCTTGTCAACCGATTTTAGCCAATTTTCGACAAACTGAAATTGGAAATAAGGCACGTCGTTTCAACAAATGCTGGTTTAATGAGTTCAAGGATTGGCTGGAATATAGTATAGATAAAGATGCTGCATATTGTCTTTATTGTTACATTTTTCCACAGAGAGGTTGTGATCCGACATTTGTATGTCGTGGTTGGAGATATTGGAAAGATAGGACGATATTAGAGAAACATATTGGAAATCACATGAGTGCACATAATAACTCCAAGAAGATGTGCATAGCTTTAATGAATCAGAAGCAAAGTATTCAAGTTGCGTTTTGCAGGCAGGAAGAAACACAACGCATTCAATATCGTGCTCGTTTGTGTGCGTCAATAGATTACATACGCTTTCTTTTAAAACAAGGGTTGTCTTTTCGCGGACATGATGAGTTTAAAGAATCCAGTAATCAAGGCCATTTTCTTGAACTTTTAGAATTCCTTGCATTACATAACAATGAGGTCAAGTCAGTGGTATTCGAAAATGCACCTATTAATTGTCAATTAATATCTCCAAAAATCCAAAAGGAGATAGTTTCTTGCATTGCATCTGAGATAACAAAGACAATTGTTCAAGACATTGGGGATAGCTGCTTTAGTATTTTGGTCGACAAATCACATGATGTGTCCAGAAAAGAACAAATGGTTGTGGTTTTGCGCTATGTTACTATCAGAGGTCTTATTATGGAGCGTCTTCTTTGGTTTGTTCATGTTATAGACACAACTGCCTTATCATTAAAGAAAGCTATTGATAATTTTTTTGCAAAACATTGCCTAAGTATTTCTAAATTGCGGGGTCAAGGTTATGATGGTGCTAGCAATATGAGGGGTGAGTTCAGAGGACTGAAAACGTTGATATTGCAGGAGAATAATTGTGCTTTCTACATTCATTGTTTTGCTCATTAACTACAACTAATATTAGTAGTTGTTGCAGAAGATCATGTTGACGTTGCAGAGATTTTCACCCTTATTAACCTTGTGTTGAATGTTGTTGGCGGATCTTGCAAATGACGTGATTGTATAAGAGCATTAGAAGTTGATCGAGTTGCTTTAGAGCTTGGTTGTGGAGAGTTGGAAAGTAGTCGAGGGGCAAATCAACCACTTGAAAAGAAAAAGGCAGGTGACACACGGTGGAGTTCACATTATGGCACAATATTAAATTTTATTCAGATGTTCTCATCTGTTGTTGAGGCACTTGAAATTATCATGGTTGATGGTGCAGATGGAAATCAAAGAGGAATGGCCAATACTTTAATTAAAAGTCTCTTGACTTTTAATTTTATTTTTCTCTTGCATTTAATGAAGAATATTTTATCCAAGTCACACGAGTTATCACAAGCTTTACAGAAAAAGGATCAAGACATTGTTAATGCTATGAAGTTTATAAAATTTATAAAGCAGTTACTATTGAATTTCAGAAATGAAGATCTTGAATGGAACTCCTTCATGACTGAAGTATCAAAATTTTGCACAAAACACCATATATAGGTTCCTAATATGAATGAAAAATATATGCAGGCAGGAAGATCAAGACGCAATGAAAGAGAGAATACAAATTATCATCATTTCCGGGTTGAAATCTTCAATACAGTGCTCGATTGGACTTTACACGAGTTAAATGATCGTTTTAATGAAGTGAACATTGAACTACTTTTATGTGTTTCTTGTCTGGACTCTAGTGATCGATTTGCCTTATTTGATAAACAAAAGTTAGTTCGTCTCGCAGAATTGTACTCATCTGATTTCTCACCAGTAGAATTGCAACTACTTGAAGGATAACTTGATATGTATATTATTGATATGTGCTCTTTACCAACCGACATGTTATCTCATAATAAAGGAATTGGTGGCCTTTTAAAACTATTGGTGGAGTTGAAAAAAATAAGATCACTATCAGTTGGTTTTCAGGCTTTTAAAGTTGACATGTCTTCTACCCGTTGCAACTTCTACAGTTAAAAGAATGTTCTCTGCAATGAAGATTATAAAAAATCATTTACGAAACAGAATGGGAGATGAATGGATGAATGACTGCATGATCGCTTATACGGAGAAAGATGTTGCTGAGGGTATTACTAATGATACTATTATTATAAAATTTCAGAATATGTGTCCACAAAAAGTGGTCTGTTGAACGGTATGTCATGTGTTTTTTGGTTATTAACTTTTTATTAATTGCAATATTAGTTTAAATTTATTTAAGTTTTGCATTTAATTATTTATTTTAAAATTGTGCCCGGGTTAAGAAAAATTCCTAGTTCCGCCCCTGCCCCTAACTGAATGATTTTGAATAGTGACACCACAATGTTTTACAGTCACAAGTGAAATGGTTGGAATTAGTAAAGATGGAATGTTTGTTGGGGTAGGTAGAGTAGAAATATGGTTTGGACTGTCTGATTATGAGGATAAAAAGATATTTTGAATAAGGATTTGAAATGAAAGATGGCTTTGACTTCGGAATGACTCTTCCATCTAGTGAAAAGTGAACAAGATGTAACACCCCAAAGCCCAAGTTGAGTTCAGTTTGGGTGACACTGCCTAGGACACGGGCGTGTCCCAGGGCGTGTCATGCTTGGGTCGACAAACTGCGCTCGACAATCGTCGAGCGACAAGCAAAGGGAGTACATGGCCTGTGACACGGGCATGTCATAGGGCGTGTACTTTGCGGGTTTCAACCAGTGATGTGTGTGCTTGAGGACACGGGTGTGTCCTGGGGTACACGGCCTAGGACACGGGCATGTCCAATGGTTGTGTCCCGCTCGGGTGAGTTGATATTGTGCTGGGGGAAGTACACGACTGCTAGACATGGACGTGCCGACCATGACACGGGCGTGTAGGGTGTGACACGGGCGTGTCACACGGCCGTGTGCTGGTTGGATATGAGTCGGTTGTGTGCCGCTTAAGGGACACTGCATGTGACACGGGTGTGTCACAGGGCGTGTCAGGCCGTGTTCAGCCTATTTTTGGGCAAATCAAGGCCGTTCGTTCCCTTATCATGGATCCAAGGGCCCAGACTCTTCCCTGCTGAGATAAGGCCGAGAAATGAGGGAAAAACTCCTTCATTTCATCCTTATTCTTCTTCATTATCAAAGAGAGAGAGAAAGGGAGAGCAAGGGAGCAAGGAAGGTAAAGGAGAAACCAGTTGCTGGAGGAGCTGTGGAGTGCGAAATCAAGATCCGAGTTTGGATTCATGAAGGCAAAGCCGAGACGGTGATTTCCATCTGGCTAGTTCATGTCTCCAAAGCGATCTTCAAGGATAACGATCAACTTCTTGGACATTGAAGTCCTTTCTTTATGCATATGCATGGAATCCTCCACCAAGAGGTGGATATCATAAGAGATTCCTCGGTTGAGTCTGCATCTAGAGCCGGAAGTGTGTAGTACGGCATAGGCATGCTATGTGAAGCCCATCTGGATGGTTAGTCTAGATTGGTGATGATTATGGGTAAATCGGAGAAGACTCTGTGGATTTGATGATACGTACGATTTGTGCATGTAGGCTCTGTTGTATGGATATATGGATGTTGATCTTGGATGCTTTGCGAAAGCTCCTGGTTGTATTGAGAGGTCAATTGGTAGCAACGCCTGGGGAGCGCGAGATAAACCCGGCTTGCTACACCACTAGGGTGGGTTTATCTGTATTAGTTGAGGGGTCGATTGGTGGCAATTCCTGGGGAGCAGAGTTAAACCCGGCTTGCTACTCCACTAGGGTGGGTCGATCAGGATTAGGATGAGTGGTCGATTGGTGGTAATGCCTGGGGAGCACAGATAAACCCGGCTTACTACACCACTAGGGTGGGTCAATCTGCTCATGTTTACTGTGAGGTTAGTACCTCTGAGTGGGATGGCCGAATGTCGCTAGCCTGCGGGATTGGTGGACTAGGATCGGCGGTGGATGACGGGTATATCCGGTACACCGATAAGGTTCCCTGAGTGCACGGAGCATCGGGTGGAGACCGACGTTTATGACATGGTTATGTTTGGTAGCCTGATAGAGTGATGGATATTATGTTATGATGACAATGCATACAGCGAAGGAACCACTACCTCGGGTAAGGGGAAGGGTCGTTATAATTGGTCAGCTAATGCTGACCGTTGCTTTGTTTACCGCTCTTAGGGTGGATGATTATTTGCAGGTGCTGGTTGGTTTGACTTGAGCATAATGAAGGCTTGCTGCCTAAAGGCACTTGATGGTCCTGCGACGAATGTTTGGATTTCATGTGTGGCCGGCCTGCGTGCCGATGTATGAAGCTGAAAATTTGTAAAGCGTAACTTGTAAGGCCTTAAGGTCGTGAGCGTGTGTGTGTTGTAAACATTCCTGGTTTATATATAAATGTGGCGTTTATATATTTTGTGGACATTCGCTGTGCTGAGTTCATCTAACTTAAAATGCTGCGCTAGAATGCTTTGAGTTAGGACACGAGTAGAATGAGATTTTGATTTCCGCACGTGACCCCGCCATTTGTCTGTGAATATGGCATGGGGCCCCGGCCGGACCCACTGTTATATTCCATGTGAAGGATGGAGGCGTTACACGTTACTCCAGCCCGAGCACGCTAAACTATGGAGTTCTTTCAACTCTCATCACCAGTTGAGATGAAGATCAATTGGTAATGAGAAGTTGGAAAACTCCATAATTAAGCGTGCTCGGGCTGAAATAGTACTGGGATGGGTGACCTCCTGGGAATTCCCCGTGGTGCGCGCTTGACTATCGAGTTTGACTCATCAAAGAGAGGTTGTGGCCACCAATAACCATCAAATGGGCTGGAGAGGGGTTGGGGTGCTTGGGTTTCAGCCCGGTAACGGTCCGCCTAAGGCCTAGAGGTGTTGATCAATGAAAGGTGGAATGGGACGTTACAATAAAAAAATGCACTTTTTTGTAACGACCCGGGTTTAGGCCCACTGGGCCGCCCCACGGCGTCGCCGGCCTACCAGCAGCCCGAGTTTAGAGCTCAGAGGCCCACCACACCCTTCCTGGGATGGCAGCTTGTCTCACCCAATAGCGCCACTAGTAGTAAGCCTAAACATCAAGGCCTGCAGTCCTGCAGCTCAGTTGGTGATGAGGAGTGGTATTAAGACTCTCTTATCAAGGTTGCGGGTTCGAGACCCTGTGGCAACAACCTACCGCTGCTGATAAACAGGTGCGGAGATTTGGTTGGGGTGCATTGGGCCTATAAGCCTTGATCTTTAGGCTTACTACCAGTGGTGTCGTTGGGCGAGATAAGCCGCCGGCCTCGGAACGGTGCGGTGGGCCTCTGAGCTCTAAACCCAGGCTGCTAGTAGGCCGGTGACGCCGTAGGGCGGCCCAGTAGGCCTAAACCTGGGTCATTACACCACGTATGTTGCCCCTACTAGACCTCAAATTCAAAAGGTAAAGTAGGCGTACAGGAGAAGGTATGACAGATTTGACTGTTGGTGTTGCGACAAAATTGGTCATTTTGGCGCAAATTGTTGGTTTATTCCTGCAAATTTTGATACTCCACAAGTTAACATTGCGAGACTGACCACTCACAAAGTAAATGATCTTGTGGTGTTAAGCTGACAAGGAACCAAGGACCCAAATATGTTTGGCTTCCTAAGGTAAAATGATTTATAATTGCAAGTATGTCCAAAGGCCAACAAAAATCTAATCTGGTATTTGGACAACGGATGATCTTGGCATATGACTGGGACTAGAAGCCTTCTGCGAGAATTTACCACAGTCGAAGACGGACCAAAAGTTAAGTTTGGAGGCTCAGACAGGGGAATCACGAGAGTCTACGGTATGATTTCCAACGACATAATTTATTTCACAAACATGACTTATGTTAAAGGATTACAATATAATCTGATAAACATGAGTCAACTATGTGACAAAGGTTATATCGTTGAGTTCTACAAGGACAAGTGTCTGATAAAGTCGTCTGCTATTTTGGAGACGATCTTAATAGGCACTCGGAGTAGAAATATATTTTGTTTAAATTTTATATGTTTTGACAATTCTACACTAGTGTGCTTTTTGCCTAAAGATAGAGCATCTCTCTATGACCAATGACACAAGAGATTAGCACATATTAATTTCAAAACCATAAATATTTTATTTTCTCACAACTTAGTGTGTGATGCCCCCAGCATTAAGTGTCTTAAAGAGTGTCTGTGTCACACTTGTCAAATGGGTAAGCAGACAAGGGCTACCTTCAAGGGTACTGCTGAAAAATATTCTTCAAGAAATCTGTATTTACTTCATATGGACTGATTCAGTCCCACGTCAATTCACTGTTTAGGACGTAAAGTGTATACATTGGCAATTATTGATGACTACTCTCAATTTACTTGGGTGGTCTTTTTGAAACACAAGTCAGACACCTTTGAGACTTTCACTAATTTTGTCCGGTAAATTCAGAATGAATTGAACTGCTCAGTGGTCAAAATCAGAAGTGACCATGGAACAGAATTTGAGTCTGGTGCCAGGACAGAATTGTGTGGAAGTCAAGGTATATTTCATGAGTTCTCCTCCCAGCGTACTCCACAGTAAAATAGAGTTGCTGAGAGAAGGAATAGAACCCTCATTGAAGTATGTACAACTATGTTGAACGATGCTTCACTTCTAGGGTACTTCTATGCTGAAGCAGTCAACACAGCTTTCCACGTACAAAACAGAGCTCTAGTTAACAAGAATCATCATATGACTCCCTATGAACTATTAAAAGGCAAAAAATCGAATGTGTCCTACTTTAGAATCTTTGGAAGTAAATGTTTCGTACTTAATTGTTGTAACACCCTATTACTGATTTGGGTCAGGATCACTATGTCTCTTAGGAAACCTGTTTTGACCTCATTGTATAGATCTAAAGGTCAATTAGAATTGAGTCTAAGGGTTAGTACTTAGGTTTGGAAGCTGCCCTCAAGACCAGGTTTTTTAGTTTCAGAAGACTAAGTCATTTCGTCGAGCTCAGTACGACGAATCGTCAACTCCATTCGACGATCGGTGAGCTCACTTCGACGAATCGTCGAACTCCATTCGACGATCTCTGAGCTCAACTTCAACAAGTCGTCGAAATCCATTCGACGATCTTCGAGCTCAGATCGACGATCTTGACTTCAGTTTGGTTCTCAATCTCTGAGCTCAGTTCGACGATAGTTGAGCTCAGATCGACGATCTCTGTTTCTGTATAAGTCCAAATCTCTGAGCTCAGTTCAACGATAGTGGAGCTCAGTTCGACGATTTTCTGAAGAGTTCAACGATTTTCAAGATTAAAATTTGGACAGCCGTGGAATTATTGTCAGCATTTAATTCAGAAATCTTGTAGCCGTTTTTCATTTAATCTGGAGCAAGTTTCAAAGAATTATCAAGGAATGTTTTATTGGACTTTCCTCCAGAAGACAAAAGCAATTAAGGAAGTAATTTATGACAGGCCAACGGCTATCTTGGACAATGGATCATTTCTATTCAGACAGATGGAATAAAAGAAAGAATTATTCTCTACAATAAAGATATAGAAGATGGAAGAAAAAAAAGAATAACAAGAATCTTTCTCTGCAACAACTCTTACACAACAACAATCATACAAGAGAAAAAGAGTTTCAGACATTCTCAGTCTCAAAAATCATACAAGAACACCAACACCAAAAGGAGATCAATAAACTAAAACTTTCAGATCCCTTTTGATTCAAGTGTTCAAAGGCCATCATCATTCAAGACTCCAGACACCTCACATTTCAGTTGCTGCTGAAATCATCATTTGCTGGAGATCAAGTTATCTGAAGGCCTATCACCCTACTGCAAAGCTTCACTTCCTAAACAACTCATGATCTCAGGAGGAGCTTTTACAACATCCATTATCTTCTCTCTGACTGTTGACAGAGAAGATTTTCTCATCCCTCTCTCACTCTCTACTGTATAGGGTTTTTCAAACTCCCTTCAAAAGTTTGTGTTTGGTTTTTGAGCACCTTATCAAAAGCTCATTGGTGGCAAGACACCTTATCAAAAAATCTGGTTTGGTTTTTGAGAACCTTATCAAAAGCTCATTGGTGGCAAGACACCTGATCAAAAAATCTGGTTTGGTTTTTGAGCACCTTATCAAAAGCTCATTGGTGCCCAGGACACCTGATCAACTCATCCTGCAGTGGATTCCTACCTAGGGTGGTAGAAGAGTGGATGTACCCAAGTTTAGGGAAACCACTATATCTCCTTGTGTCATCTGGTTGTATATTTTTCTTTTTGTTTCTGGCTGTGGTTTTTGATTGCTTTGTGATTATTCTGAGGTTAGATTTTCTTTATATTATTTGCTTCCCTGTTCACTTAGGATTACAACAACTATTGTAAAACGTTTTTAGCAAGCACCATACTCTATTCACCCCCCTCTAGAGTATATCAGATCTAACTTGCACTTTCAATTAGTATCAAAGCGAGGTTGGTTAAACATACCACACCTTGGTGGTTGCACAGGCTAACACCTGAACCCAAAGATTCCTATAGTTAGATCTGTTTGTTGTAGATTTTGTTATTAGAATTAGTTCTTCACAAAACATGGCCCAAAACAAATATTATGCTAGCACCAGACCTCCAGTGTGCAATCTATCCAAGTTTGCACTTTGGAAGGCAAGGATTAGACTCTACATGAATTCTATTGATTAGGATATCTTCAATTCTGTTTTGACAGTGTGTCCAAGACCTCCAGAAAACACAAGCACAAATGTTGTTCCACCTCCCTCAGGAACAGATGCAGAGATCAAGAAGTGGAAAGTAGCAGATGCAAAGGCTATGAATATCTTAGCCCAGACTATGTCTGATGACATTTTCCAAAAGGTGGCTGAATGCAACTCAGCAATGGAAATCTGGGATAAGTTATCTAAAATAGTCTCAGGATCTGCTGATGAAAGAAAAGACAGAAGATCTCACCTCATATCCTAATATGAGAATTTCAAGAAAGGAGAAGCTGAGTCAGTAGCTGACATGTATAATTGACTCAGTCTGATAGTCAATAAACTGAAAACTTTGGATAAAAAGTTCTCATTGACTGAGCTAAATGACAAAATCCTAATGTGCTTCCCAAGCACTTGGGACTCAAGGATCTGTCCAATCAAGGATGCCAGAAGTCTGAATGAGATTACAACAGAAGCTCTCTTGGGCAAGCTCAAATCTTATGAGCTGCTCATTAAGAACAAAGAAGAAGAGCAGAAGGCTGCCTCAACAGCCTCAAGAAAGGAAAAGTCAATAGCTTTCAAAGCCACTAAAGATCAGCCTGAAGACAAAATCCCAGGAAATGATGAGCTGCTTAGTCTGCTGGCCAAAAGATTTTACAAGATGGCCAGAAAGGACTTCAGGAAGAGATCATACAAAGAGCATGACAAGCCAAGGTATGATAAATCAAATAATAAAGAAATTATTTACTTTGCTTGCAGGAAACCAGGCCACATTGTGCCTGACTGTCCAGAGAACAAAAATAAGGACAGAAAGGACAAGAGAGAAAGAATAAAGGACAAGGACTTCAAGAAGAATAGCAATGGCAAACCCTCCTCAAGCAAGAACAAACACACAAGGAATGGATTTGTTGCTGAATCTTGGAGTGAGACAGAAGAAGAATCAGAAACTTCTTCCAGCTCAAGTGATGATGAGGATGATGCTGAAGAAAAGGAATTCTGCATGATGGTTATCAATGCCTCACAACACAATTCTTATGAAGAAGAGTATGAATTTGAATCAGAGACTCAACTTGAAGAGGACCAGGTAATAAGTTCCTTTGATTTCAATTCTGAGGACTTTAAGTATGAATTTAAAGCATTATGTTTAGACCTATTAAAATCTGAGAAGGAAATTATTTCTCTCAGAAATCAATTATCTGAACATAGTACCTTAAAATCAGAAAACGTCAAACTCTCTGAGGAGTTGGAGTGCTGTAGGGAGCAGATAGCTTCACTGAAAAGTGAGCTATCAGAGGCCAAAAAGCTTGAAAAATCCCTTAATGGGAGAAGCATCAAGCTAATGGACATCACAAGCACAGTGAACTCCAGATTCAACAGTACACTGGGCTTGGGTGCTTCATCCAGCCAACCTATAGTACTAACAACCCCAATTAAGTTTATTTCTGATAAAGGGAAGGGAGTTGTAGAGGTAGCTAGGAAAAATTCTGACTTACCCAAGAAATCACGTGTTCAACAAAAATCGTCGAACGGAGCTAGACGATCGTCGAATGCAGATCGACGATCTCAGGCAAAATCGTCGAACTCAGGTCGACGATCTCTAAACCCTGAAGTCTTCCACAGTCAATCGTCAAACGGAGCTCGACGATCTGACCCAAGATCGTCGAACGTAGCTCAACGATTGTCGAGCAAAGATCAGAGATTTGAAAACTTCTTCAAGGGTAAATCAAATTCCAATCCTATGTGTCCTTCATCCAGATTTAACCCTTATATTGAATGGATAATACCTCCAAGAAGATATCATCCTGAAGGTTATAAGAGTCAACCAGGGATGTCATTTATTTCTGAATTTAAAGGTTATCAACATAGGCCCAAGGTAAACTGGGTCAAAAACAAGTAAATTGTTTTATGTGCAGGTGAAGACCTATCCAACATCAAACCAACAATGGTATCTGGATAGTGGGTGCTCAAAGCACATGACAGGAAGCAAGGACAACCTCACATCCTTTAAAGCCAAGCTTGGACCCAAAGTCATATTTGGTGATTCAAACTTTGGACTAACAAAAGGATATGGTGCAGTCCAAATTGGGGCAGTCACATTCAAGAAGGTAGCCTATGTGAAAGGACTGAAGCACAACTTGATCAGCATCAGTCAGCTATGTGATGAAGGCTACCAGGTGACTTTCAGCAAATCCTTATGCAGGATCAAATCAGAGGACAACACAACTGTGTTGACAGGTAAAAGGAAAGGTAACATCTATTTAGTAGACTTTCTTTAAACTGAAGTAGATATTTGCAAGTTTAACTCTGTTAGTAGACCTAATGTATTATGGAATAAGAGACTAGGGCATATAAATGTTAGAACCATTGCTAGTCTATCCAAGGACAACCTTGTTAGAGGACTACCTTCTGGCCCCTACAAGAAGGAAGGACTCTGCAGGGCTTGTCAATTAGGCAAGCAAACTAAAAATAGTTTCAAGTCACTTAATAAGAGTGATTCACCTAATATTTTGTATCCGTTACACATGGATATTTTTGGACCCATTACAGTACAAAGCTTAGGAGGGAAATCTTACACTTTAGTAGTTGTAGATTACTTCTCTAGATTCACATGGGTGTTCTTTCTGAGGAAGAAGTCTGAAAACTTTAAGTGTTTGACAGAGTTTCTCAAATGTATACATACTGAGTTCAATACTCACATTGCCCTGATTAGAAGTGATCATGGGACAGAGTTTGATTCTCTTCTTATGCAAGATTTCTGTCAGAGTGAAGGGATCAGACACACTTTCTCAGCTCCTAGAACTTCTCAACAAAATGGGGGTAGCTGAAAGGAAAAATAGAACCCTTATTGAATATGTCACTACATTGTTGTCAGATGCTCACCTTGCTCTATCCTTTTGGGCAGAGGTAATGAACAACTCCAACTATGTGCTGAAAAGAAGTCTAATACATAAACTGAAGGGGAAGACTCCCTATGAATTACTCAAAGGGAAGAAACCTAAAGTAGATTATTTTAGAATTTTTGGTTGTATTTGTTATATTCATAATAATGACAAGAAATACTTAGCAAAATTTCAAGCTAAAGCTGATGAAGGAGTATTTCTGGGATACTCCATGATCAGTAAGGCTTATAAGGTATATAATAAATCAGCTCTTAAAATTGAAGAATCTGTTCACATATCTTTTGATGAAACTAACATGTCTTTCAAGGAGAAGAACATTTCTACCATAGAACCTTTGCAGGTATATTCTCTTGCTGAAGACTTGGACAGATTACAAATCATTCAAAAAGAGGAAAGCAGTGAAGATGAAGAAGACATTCAACATCCTGAAGAGAAACCTCTTGAAGAGCCAGTTGTTGTACCATAAGAGGAAACAACAACACATGTTGGTGAACAATCAACACCCTCTGTTGATTTAGTAACATCAAGAGACCATCCAATTTCCCAAGTAATTGGAGACATCTCAGTTGGTGTACAAACCAGAAATCATGTCAACCAAAACCTGTTGCACACTTGCTTCCTTTCTCAAATTGAACCTCAATCCATTCAAGATGCTGAGCAAGATCCACACTGGATCATTGCAATGCAAGAAGAGTTTTATCAATTTGAAAGGAACAAAGTTTGGGAACTAGTACCAAGGCCTAAGAATCACTCCATTGTTGGAACAAAGTGGGTGTTCAGAAACAAATTGGATGATCAAGGAGTAATTGTAAGGAACAAGGCAAGGCTAGTTGCTCAAGGGCACTCTCAAGAAGAAGGCATAGATTATGACCAGACTTTTGCACCAGTTGCAAGGTTGGAAGCTATTAGAATCTTCTTAGCATATGCAGCACACAAAGGATTCAAAGTATACCAGATGGATGTAAAGAGTTCCTTTCTCAATGGAGACATCAAAGAAGAAGTCTATGTTAGACAACCTCCAGGTTTTATCTCTCCAACCCATCCTGATTATGTTTTTAAATTGAATAAAGCATTATATGGTCTCAAGCAAGCTCCTAGAGCATGGTATGAGACCCTAGCATGCTTTCTCCTGAAAAATGAGTTTATAAGGGGTAGAGTAGACCAAACTCTTTTTATTAGAACCCATAAGTCTCATACCCTACTAGTACAAATCTATGTAGATGATATTATTTTTGGTTCTACTGATTCAAATTTGTGCAGAAGGTTCTCCAATCTAATGCATTCCAAATTTGAAATGAGTAGCATGGGTGAGCTATCCTTCTTTCTAGGATTGTAAATCAAGCAACATGCTGAAGCCATATTTATTTCTCAAACCAAGTATGCAAAAGAATTGGTTAAGAAATTTGGTATGTCTGAAGCATCATGCATGAAAACACATATGCCTACTAATGCTGTATTGGATGCTGATGAACATGGGAAACCTGTTGATCAGACAAAATATAGAATAATGATTGGCTCTTTATTGTACCTTACAGCTAGTAGACCTGACATAATGTTTGCTACATGCATATGTGCTAGATTCCAAGTGAACCCTAGAGAGTCACACCTAACCTTAGTAAAAAGGATTCTCAAGTATGTAAAAAGTTGTCCAAATCTAGGTCTCTAGTATCCAAAAGACTCAGCATTTGACTTAACTGGATTTTCTGATGCTGATTATGCTGGATGCAGAATTGACAGGAAAAGCACCAGTGGAACTTGTCAGTTTCTTGGTGACAGACTTGTCTCCTGGTTTTGCAAGAAACAAACATCTGTGTCAACTTCAACTGCTGAAGCTGAATATATGGCTGCAGGTAGCTGTTGTTCACAAATATTATGCATTCAAAACCAACTCCTAGACTATGGCTACAACTTAGAGAAGTCTAAAATATTTTGTGATAATACCAGTGCTATTTCTATAGCCCAAAATCCAGTCCTCCATGGTAGGACAAAACATATAGAAATTAGGCATCACTTCTTAAGGGATAATGTTGAGAAAAATAAAATTGAACTTCAATATATCCCGACTGATTTGCAAAGGGGAGATATTTTCACCAAACCCTTGGATGAAAAGAAACATACCTTCTTCCTAAATCAGTTAGGAATGTTAGATGGAGGAAGTCTAAAATAATATCGAAGATTTTAAAACTCTAAAAATGACCAAGACTAGGCAAACATTTTAATTTTTCTAGTGTATAGAGTGTTTCTGATATTTGAACTGCGCTCGATGATTTTCCCCAAGATCATCGAACGGAGATCGACGCTTTCCGAAATCGTCGACCAGAGTTCAGCGCTTCTCAGATAGTGCTCAACTATCTCTCCAGGTCAGCGATCGTCGAATGAAGCTCGACGATTTTGTTTTCTGAACTATCGTCGAATGGAGCTCTGTTGAAGTTGGTGACCGGGCGGTATGTCTTGGCGGGTTGAAGACCGCGCGGTCTGGCGGTTTGACTCGCCGGCTTGTAAACCGGGCGGTCTAGCGATCTTCACAGGCGACCTCTCTGCTTCTCTTGTTGTAGCCGTGCGGTTAGTCCTTCTGTCTAACCGCGCGGCTTGTGCGGTTTACTTTGTACAGTCCGCTTAGCTTGTAAATTTTTAGTCTCACATCTCTTATTTGTATTCTCTCATCTCTCCTCCATTCTATATAAGGGAGGGCATACCTTTGTAATAGTTATCTTTTTTGGATAATAAAGTTTCAATTATTCAAAAGCTTATCCGCTTGTTCTCTCTTTTCGCTACTTTCTAACATGGTATCAGAGGGCACGGTCATTTCCTCCTGATTCTGTGCGCTCTCTGTTGTTCGCGGCTTGTTTTTCGCTTCCTACGACCTATTTCGCGACTTGCCTTCTCTTCTGTCCGCTGCCCTATTCGCGCGGCTTGTTTCTGTCCGCTGCCCTGTTCGCGCGGCTTGCTTCTTCTTGGTTCTCTTCTCCTACTGCTATTCATCGCAGCGACCTGTTTCCTTGTCGCCGCGCTCCTTGTTCTTTCTTGCCTCTCCGACTTCCTAGTCATTGCGGCCTTGTCTCTACCCGCTGCGGACTTCTTCTCCCTGTCCGCTTCTGCTTTCCCCTTTTCCGCTTGTCTCTATACTCGCGGTTTGCTGCTGTGATCTGCCTGACCGTGCGGGTTGTTCCTATCTCACCTACATCTTGGTCACGGTCACCTGCTCTTCTCCTCTCTTCTGTTCGCTCGGCCTTTTCAGTCCGCGCGACCTCTTCCCCACTGTGCCTTGTTATGCTTCCTAGCCGCTCGTGTTCGCGCGGCTTCTTTCCTTTAACCCGCTGCGGTTTCACGCGGGTTGCTCTCTTTTCCTCTCCCCGCGCCTTTCTCTCTGTTCGCGCGGATTCTCCCTTGTTTGAGCGGCCTCTCTGCCTTTCTTCCTTTAGCCGCTCCTGCTTGTTAGTCGCCGCGACCTCCTGATTCAGTCGCGCGGCTTGTGCTCTGCACCTTAGTCGTGGCCCTTCTTGCCGCTGGTGTGCTGACACCGAGACCGCTGCAGTTTCTTCTTCCTCCCTTCATGGCTTTCATATCCTCCTCCAAGTCGTTCGCCTCGGTTGTCACGTCTTCTGGTCGTGCACACGTTGTTACTCAGGGCAAATGGCTGATCGACACTGGTGCTACGAATCATATGACCGACCATATCCCGTGTTTCTCTCTCCTAGAAAAACATGCTCGCTTGCCCCCGGTTATTCTCGCTGACGGCTCTTCATCACCAGTCCATGGAACAGGGATAGTTCATGTCACTCCGTCTCTTCACTTGGCGGATACTCTATACGTGCCCCAGTTCCCGTGCAACTTATTATCTGTTACCTCTCTTTGCAAGCAATTACAGTGTTCCGTCACATTTACTTCTACTTCTTGCTCTTTTCAGGATCCGGACTCCCAACGGACGATTGCTACTGGGACTGAGAGTGGCGGCTTATACTTCCTGGACAACATTTCTGCTTTTTCCACCTTCTCCTCCACCTCCACAAATCTTCTCCAATGGCATCTCCACCTTGGTCATGCTCCTCCCCGTCTTCTTCGTCAACTTCTGCCCCACCTTCCTCCTCAAAGTCCTCCGCTCAACTGTGAGGCCTGTCAGCTTGGCAAGCATCACCGCTCCTCCTTCCCTCCAAAGCACGTTCGTAGCTCTACCCGTCCGTTTGATCTTATCCACTCCGATATCTGGGGTCCTTCTCCTACACTTACCATTGGTCGGGGTAGTTCCTATTTTGTCACGTTCATTGATGATTTCTCTCACTGTACGTGGGTGTATCTATTAAAAGATCGCTCTGAATTATTCTTTGTATGGACATCCTTCTATCTCATGATCAAAACTCAGTTTGGTGTTTCTATCCAAGTTTTTCGATCTGATAATGCCCAAGAATATCTCAGTCGTGACTTCTCTACATTCTGCATGCAAAATGGGATTCTTCATCAAACTAGTTGTGTCTATACTTCACAACAAAATGGTGTGGCCGAACGCAAAAACCGTCACCTCCTCGATGTCGCTCGCACCTTGATGACCCAGATGCATGTTCCTCGCTCCTATTGGGGCTATGCTGTTCTCCTTGCCTGCTACCTCATCAATCGCATTCCCTCCACGGTTCTCCACGGCCAAACCCCGTTCTCCATTTTGTATCCGGGCAAGGAGCCGTTTCCTCTTCCTCTCCAAATCTTTGGATGCACTGCCTTTGTGCATACCCCTTCTGCCACCCGTGATAAGCTCTCCCCTCGCTCCACCAAATGTGTCTTTCTGGGGTACTCCACCACTCAGAAAGGCTACTGTTGCTTTGATCCCGTCCTTCGTAAGCAGTTCGTCTCTGCTGACGTCACCTTCTTCGAGAATACCTCCTACTTCTCGGATGACTCCTCTCCTCTTCTCCCAGCTTCTGATTCTCCTGCCGTTCCCTTCGTTCCCTCGCCTCCTACTACACCGTCTCCACCCCCTCCTCTTCCTCCACCTCTCTCTCTCCCTTATCCACCACCCTCTCCCTCATCTCCGCTGCCGTCGCTCTCTTCTCCCGGGCCAGCTTTCTCTACCACGGATGCTCCGGATGCCGCGGGCCCGGCTGACCTGGATCTTCCTATAGCTCTTCGCAAAGGGGTGCAGACATGTACCCTACACCCCCTTGCTGCTGTTGTTTCCTATGATCGTCTTACCCCTTCTCGCAGGGCATTTGCACTGGCTATCTCTGCCACTGCCACACCCCGCTCCTATCAGGAGGCCCTTGTTATTCCTTACTGGAAGATGGCCATGGATGAGGAAATGGCGACCCTCACTGAGCGGGGTACCTGGACTCTCGTTCCTCCTCCCTTCGGTACTAATGTTGTTGGCTGTCGCTGGGTCTTTGTGGTCAAATTTAGCCCAGACGGCACTGTGGATCGGTATAAGGCTCGCCTTGCTGCTAAGGGCTTTACTCAGACCTATGAGGTTGATTACTTTGACACCTTCTCCCCTGTGGCTCGTCTCAGCACTATCCGGGTTCTTCTCTCTGTGGCCGTCAATCGGGATTGGCCGATTTCTCAGCTGGACGTCAAGAATGCCTTCCTTTATGGTGATCTTCATGAGGCCGTTTACTTGGAGCAACATCCTGGGTATGTTGCTCTGGGGGAGACACGAGTATGCCGGCTGCAGAAGGCAATTTATGGCCTCAAGCAGAGTCCTCGAGCTTGGTTTGACAAGTTCAGCGGCATTGTGGCGGCTGTTGGTTTTGTGCGAAGCTCTGCTGATCACTCTCTCTTTATTCGCAAAACTCCTTCTAGGCTGGTTGTTCTTGCTGTGTACGTCGATGATATTCTTCTCACTGGCGATGACCAGGAAGGGGTAGCCCTGACAAAGCGACATCTTCGCCAACATCTGATCACTAAAGATATGGGCTCTCCAAAGTACTTTCTGGGGATCGAACTCTCTCGGAAGCCCGACTCCTTAGTTCTCTCTCAGCGTAAGTATGCCCTTGATCTTTTAAAAGAGGGAGGATTAACTGGAGCAAAACCTGCCCGATGCCACATGGCTACTGGGGAGGACAAAACCTGGACAGATGATTCGCCTCCTCTTTCAGATAGTTCGCGGTACAGGCGTCTGGTTGGTAAGCTCATATATCTCATAGTGACCAGACCCGACATTTCCTATGCTGTGGGCAAGGTGAGTCAATTCATGCAAGCGCCTAGGGAGTGTCATCTACAGTCCGCCTTGCGGATCTTGGAGTATGTCAAAGCAGCACCTGGGAAAGGATTACTTTTTCAGAAGAATGGTCATCTGAGGATTGAAGCCTACTCAGATGCAAGTTATGCTGATGACAAAGGGGATCACAAGTTAACCTCAGGTTTTTGCACCTTTGTTGGGGGCAATCTGGTGAGCTGGAAGAGCAAGAAGCAGTCTGTTGTCTCCAGGTCCAGTGCAGAAGCTGAGTATCGCAGTATGGCGTCAACCACTTGTGAGTTGAAATGGTTGCGGGCTCTCATGCTAGATTTAGGAGAGGTGTACAACCATCCTCTACCTATGTTCTGTGATAACAAGGCCGCCATATACATCTCCAAAAATCCGGTATTCCATGAAAGAACAAAGCACATTGAGGTTGACTGCCATTTCATTCGTGAAGAGATTTTAAAAGAACAAATTTGCACTCCGTTTGTCACGTCTGATAAAGAGCTGGCTGACATCTTCACCAAGCCAGTTTCCGCCTCGTTTCTGCATGTTTGCGACAAGCTGAGCATGATTGATATATATGCTCCAGCTTGAGGGGGAGTGTTGAAGTTGGTGACCGGGCGGTCTGTCTTGGCGGGTTGAAGACCGCGCGGTCTGGCGGTTTGACTCGCCGGCTTGTAAACCGGGCGGTCTAGCGATCTTCACAGGCGACCTCTCTGCTTCTCTTGTTGTAGCCGTGCGGTTAGTCCTTCTGTCTAACCGCGCGGCTTGTGCGGTTTACTTTGTACAGTCCGCTTAGCTTGTATATTTTTAGTCCCACATCTCTTATTTGTATTCTCTCATCGCCCCTCCATTCTATATAAGGGAGGGCATACCTTTGTAATAGTTATCTTTTTTGGATAATAAAGTTTCAATTATTCAAAAGCTTATCCGCTTGTTCTCTCTTTTCGCTACTTTCTAACAAGCTCGACGCTCTCCAATATCGTCGAACGAAGATCGACGATGTTGATGACCCTTCAGTTTCCTTTAGAAGCCCAGATCGTCGAACTGAGTTCAACGATCTTTCCTTTTCTGCATCGAACCCTAATATAAAACTCTTTTTTCGATCGTCGTTCTCCCTTGCGCTTTCATACTTTCTGCAAAAATTCTCTTTCCCTCCAAACTTCTCTACACTTGGTCGTTTGTTTGTTGATTTTTGCAGGTAACAATGGCCGTCTCAGTTGCAGTCCTGGCCGCCATGAAATTTGATGCAGGGTTTGATATAGATATGAACTCTTTCAATTACAGTGATCAGATTTTCCAAGAAATTCTAGAACTTTTCAAGGAGTAGAAGCTCGTTACTATAATGTCCACCTGAATCAAATTGGCTACTGATGAAATCAAGGAGTGGGTCTATACTGCCCACAACCAGGACCCGAATACAGTGATTGGCACAGTATCAGGAACTCAGGTACCTCTTACACTTGCTGCCCTGATAGAGATTTTTGGATTGAATTCTGGAGAGGACTCTGCTGAACTATCTCGAGAAGAATTTTCTGCTTTACTTGCTAGAATGGGTCATTCTGATGCAAACCCTAGCAAACTCCTGAAGAAAAATTTATCTGTGGAGTACAAGTTCTTAGCTGATGTGGTTGGAAAAGTCTTGTTGGCCAAACACTCAGCCCATGATACCATCTCCAGGTATCAGCTGTGTTTGATGGGTGCTATTGTAGATAAAAAACAGTTAAACTAGGGAGAAGTTTTCTTTGATATGATTAAGAAAAAGATCAACAAGAATTTTGTCAACTTTGGAAGGATACTAGGGCTATTTCTTCAAAATAGATGCCCTGCACTGCTAGTCTCAAATGTGATGGACATCAATGTCTCTAAGAGGCTCTCCTGTGCCCTATTTGGCAAATGGGACAGGCAGATAGTGAAGTCCAGCAGGCCCTCTGCATCTACTACTTCAGGCACAAGGACTGTTGCAGTCTCTTCCCCTCAAGTCTCTGCCCCTATAGAAGACTTGCCTGCTGCTTCTCTTCCTCCTCCACCTCCTGTTTCATCTCCACCAGTCACCCCCACCATTCAAATTTCCTCCACAATCATTATTTCAACCCCATCTCCAACTTCAATTTCTCCACCTCCACCTCTAACAGAAGAAATCTTCCATCCTTTACATCAATACCCTCACCTAGAAATTGCTTCATCATCCCACATTCCATCTTTCAATCTGATAAATGATTCCTTTATGGATGATTCCCCTTCATCCCCTCCTGATCTACCCTCTTCATCCACATCTTACCACCAGTTACTTCAAGATATCATTGCACAACCCTCCTTCACACCCTCTATTTCCATTGCACTATCTTCCATTTCAACAATCCCCACATCTCAACCTTCATTTCCACCATCCACCAGCTCTCCACCAACATCTCCAGCTGTTCCACCTTCATTCTCTACCTCTGCTCAAGTCCCTATTGATCATGTAGATCTTCCAGCTTTAGTAGACAGACTGTATGAGCTGATAGCTCCCAGGCTATCACTCTTGTTGGAGACCTCCTTGGCTCCACTTCTATAGTCAGTTGCAGACCTGTCTGCCAGGCTCTCCTCCCTCATTCCTCCTCAGGCAACCCCTTCATCTGGGTGCCTTGATCAAGTCCTGACTGAATCTAGGCAGGGGGAGATGCCTCATGAAGTGGTTAGATTGCCTGCTGCAACTGTTACCTCAGTTCAAGCTCAAGCCTCAACACCACAAGTTGCAGTTTTCTCAATGGACCTCAGGTCATTATTATCAGATTTTGATTCAGTTTATTTCAGCTGTCTTCCAGAGAGCACTGCAGTACAGCCATCTAAAGATCTATCTAAGGCCATTGTGCCTATTTCAAGCTGTGACACCAGCTTAATTGATTCTTCTGTAAAGTCCCTTTCTGCTGCTGCCCCTGCTGTTTTTGTTGCTGCTGCTTCTACTGATATTGTTGATATTGCTGTCAATTCTGATGTTTCAGTATCTGAGGACATACATATGACAGAGGCATTTGAATTTGAGCATGTTGTTATTGTTGATGTTATTGCTGATGTTATTGCTGATGCTGAAACTGTTGTATCTGAAAGTGTTATATCTGAATCTGCTGCCCCAGTTACTGCTGTATCTACTGCTGTTGTACCTTCCATTTCCGAGAGTGTTACTTCTGAAAGTTTTGTATCTGCTGATGTAATCTCCTCTGCCAGTGTTGCTTCTATTCCTCCTTCTACTGTTGTTGCCACAACTGCTGTCACTACTGTTACCTCTGCTCAATCCCAACAACAGATAGACTATCTTAAAAGGATTGATGCATTGTATGATGAACAAAGCTCAGAAAGTGATCAATATAGGACTGATTCAGATGACTCCTCTGCAACTATTGCAAGGAAAAGAAAGGCCAGAAGCAAGGCTATGAAAAGGGTTCCTCCAGCAAAAGTCAAAGACACAAATGATATTCCCTATTACATACTGCATAACTGCCCTATTACATAACACTGGATGCAATACTCCAAGAATCAACTAAAGGCTATGAAAAAGAAGAGAAAATATGAGAAAGGATCCTCTCAGTTCCATCATCCTCCTCCTCCTCCTTCACCTGATGCAGGTGCAGGTGGAAGCTCTGCTGTTCAACCCTCTGCCAGAAGCCAAACCCCTTATCAGCCTCAAGGAAGATCTCAACATAGGGGAAGCCAATCCAGAGGCTACCAATTAAGGAGAGGAAACTATATAGGAAACCAAAGAGAATTTCAAGTATACTCCAAAGGTTATTCCAGGCAACACCCTTACTCAAGGGAAGGACAAGCGTCCTCTGATACTACTTCAGGTCTCTTTCCCTACAAGCTTAAAAGTTAGTATCATCCAGAGCTCCTGTAGACAATCCCTCAAACAGATATGAGCCTCCAGTTCCTTTTGAGGATCCAGAGAACAACCATACTTCTTGGACAGCTAGAATGAAGGAATTAGCTGCTTTGGATCAAATTAAGAAAGCCAGAGAACAAGGCAAAGACACTTCCAATATTACTACATTATCTGATCAAAGGAAAAAGGAACTTGAAAGATATGCTTCCAGCAAGTTTTTTGATTCTGAAAGCTACATGAAGCTGCATCCTGAAGCTATAATGCCCAGGCCTAAGCAACAAACCTCTTTAGGTGCAGCTGATGACAGAAGATCTAAAAACGAATCTCTTAATCCAAACAGGGAAATAGTACTTATAAAGAGCAAGGAAAAGGAGTAATTCTGTAAGGTGACAATATATGCTATTTTATGATCTGTCTGAGATAATATCTGTGATTCTACAATGTCTTGTTTACTGCATTTTTGTTTTGTATATTATTGTTTTTATTTCAATATCTGTAAATAGTAATCCTAACCCAAATAGGGGGAGATTGTTGGAACACCCTATTACTGATTTGGGTCAGGATCACTATGTCTCTTAGGAAACCTATTTTGACCTCATTGTATAGATCTAAAGGTCAATTAGAATTGAGTGTAAAGGTTAGTACTTAGGTTTGGAAGCTGCCCTCAAGACCAGGTTTTTCAGTTTCAGAAGACTAAGTCATTTCGTCGAGCTCATTACGACGAATCGTCGAACTAAATTCGACGATCGGTGAGCTCACTTCGACGAATCGTCGAACTCCATTCGAGGATCTCTGAGCTCAACTTCAACAAGTCTTCGAACTCCATTCGACGATCTTCGAGCTCAGATCGACGATCTTGACTTCAGTTTGGTTCTCAATCTCTGAGCTCAGTTCGACGATAGTTGAGCTCAGATCGACTATCTCTGTTTCTGTATAAGTCCAAATCTCTGAGCTCAGTTCAACGATAGTGGAGCTCAGTTCGACGATTTTTTGAAGAGTTCAACGATTTTCAAGATTCAAATTTGGAGAGCTGTGGAATTATTGTCAGCATTTAATTCAGAGATCTTGTAGCCATTTTTCATTTAATCTGGAGCAAGTTTCAAGGAATTATCAAGGAATGTTTTATTTGACTTTCCTCCAGAAGACAAAAGCAATTAAGCAAGTAATTTATGACAGGCCAACGGCTATCTTGGACAATGGATCATTTATATTCAGACAGATGGAATAAAAGAAAGAATTATTCTCTACAACAAAGATATAGAAGATAGAAGAAAAAAAGAATAACAAGAATCTCTCTCTACAACAACAACTCTTACACAACAACAATCACACAAGAGAAAAAGAGTTTCAGACATTCTTAGTCTCAAGAATCATAAAAGAACACCAACACCAAAAGGAGATCAATAAACTGAAACTTTCAGATCCCTTTTGATTCAAGTGTTCAAAGGCCATCATCATTCAAGACTCCAGACACCTCACATTTCAGCTGCTGCTGAAATCATCATTTGCTGGAGATCAAGTTATCTGAAGGCCTATCACCCTACTGCAAAGCTTCACTTCCTGAACAACTCAAGATCTCAGGGGGAGCTTTGACAACATCCACTATCTTCTCTTTGACTGTTGACAGAGAAGATTTTCTCATCCCTCTCTCACTCTCTGCTGTAAAGGGTTTTTCAAACTCCCTTCAAAAGTTTGTGTTTGGTTTTTGAGAACCTTATCAAAAGCTCATTGGTGGCAAGACACCTGATCAAAAAATCTGTTTTGGTTTTTGAGCACCTTATCAAAAGCTCATTGGTGGCAAGACACCTGATCAAAAAATCTGGTTTGGTTTTTGAGCACCTTATCAAAAGCTCATTGGTGCCCAGGACACCTGATCAACTCATCCTTCAGTGGATTCCTACCTAGGGTGGTAGAAGAGTGGATGTACCCAAGTTTAGGGGAACCACTATAGCTCCTTGTGTCATCTAGTTGCATATTTTTCTTTTTATTTCTGGCTGTGGTTTGTGATTGCTTTGTGATTATTCTGTGGTTAGATTTTCTTTATATTATTTACTTCCCTGTTCACTTAGGATTACAACAACTGTTGTAAAAAGTTTTTAGCAAGCGCCATACTCTATTCACCCCCCCCCCCCCTCTAGAGTATATCAGATCTAACTTGCACTTTCATTAATAATGGAAAGTAGTATCGCACAAAGTTTAATGATAAATGTTTTGAAGGTATTTTTGTAGGGTATAGTAGCAATAGTAAGGCATGTATGATTTTCAATAAAAAAACCTCTAGTGGTATAAGAGTCTATTAATGTTGTATAGTGTTATTGGTGCAGATGTAGGTAACAGGTTCAAGAAACTAAGCTTGGATGAAGTAGTCAAGAAAGATGCTCCAAGCACATTCAAGGTTGTTGATCCAAGCTTGGTGGATGAAGAACAACTAGATGAAGCAACTACAGAGGATGCGCCTGATGCAGCAGAACTTTCCAGGGGAAGAGCAAGAAACCTAGTGTTCAGATACCTCGGAGATCACCCAGCTAATCAGATCATTGGAGATCCAGGCGACAGAGTTAGATCCAGAAGAGGTACAACTAACGAGATTTTGCATCTTAGCTTTTTATCTTAGGTTGAGAAAAACAAGTTTGAAGAAGCAAACAAGGATGCCTCTTAGATCATGGCAATGCTAAAGGAGCTCAACCAGTTCAAAAGCTGTAAAGTTTGGGAGTTAGTGCCCAAACCCAAAAGACAGAACGTGATCGCACCAAATGGATTTTCAGAAACAAGCTGGACGAACATGGAATTATTATTAGGAATAAAGCCAGGCTTGCAGTTCAAGGATACAGACAAAAAGAAGGGATCAACTTCGACCATACCTTTGCTCCACTGGCCAGGCTCGAGGCGATCAGGTTGTTTCTTACGTATGTTGCCCTCAAAGGATTCAAAGTATATCAAATGGATGTAAAATCAGAATTCCTCAACAGGAATCTGAAGGAGTAATTACACGTAGCGCAACACCTAGGTTTTGTCAACTCTACTTTCTCTAAATACGTTTATTTTCTTAATAAAGCTCTATATGGCTTAAAACAAGCTCCCCGAGCTTGGTATGAGACATTGTCTAGCTTTATTCTTGAGAACAAGTTCACGAGTGGAAAGATAAACAAGATATTATTTCTTAGGAAAGTAAAAGGCAAGATTATGTTAGTGCAAATCTATATCGATGACATTATATTTGGCTCTACGGAAGACAACATTTGCAAGAAGTTCTCCAAATTTATGCAAGGGAAGTTCGAAATGAGCAGTATGGGAGAGCTGAAGTATTTCTTAGGACTTCAAGTGAAGCAATCTGAAGATATAATTTTCATCTCTCAGAGGAAATTCAACCCCAATGAGCACTCAAATGGGTTCAACTATGTCTCTGGATAAGGATGAGAAAGGGAAACCTTTTGGTGAAACCAAGTATAAAAGCATAATTGGATCATTGCTCTACCTCACTGCTAATAAACACGACATAATGTTCTCAACATACATCTGCGCTAGATTTCAGGTGAATTCTAAGGAGTCTCATTACGTCGCTGTAAAGTGAATTTTAAGATACCTTAAGGGTACACCCAATCTTGGCTTATGGTAACTGATAAGTAGTTATGTTGAGATAATTATGTTTTCAGATGCAGACTATGCAGGTAGCAAGGATGACCGAAAAAGCACTTCAGGGATGTGCCAATTCCTCGGAATAAGGCTCATCTCATGGAGCAGTAAGAAGCAGAATTGTGTGTCAACTTCAACTGCCGAGTCAGAGTACATCTCTCCGGGTAGTTATTGTGCACAGCTTCTATGGATTAGGAATCAACTCGAAGACTACAACCTAAAGTTCAAAGAGATTCCAATGTATTGCGACTCCTCCAACGCAATAGCGATCGCGCATAATCCAGTATCTCACAGCCGGATAAAGAATATTGAAGTGTGATATCAATTCATTTGGGATCATGTAGAGAATAAGGATATATCCCTTAGATATGTCCCGACGGATAAACAAGTCGCAGATATTATCACGAGGCCTCTGGACGAGGCCAAGTTCTTATTTTTCAAAATGGAACTTGACATACTAAACAAAGACTCATGAAGATGTCCGAGAATACAAGAAGTTTCTCGGAAAATTCTCCAAAAACAAGAAAAATTTGTCCAAGGCAAATTCGTCGGATATCTTCAGCAGATCTCATCGATTCGTTGGATATTCACGGGAACTTAGGCGATTATTCGAATATACATGCCAAAACTCACTGAATCTGACTCTGTATCCGGTGAATCTCACCGAATTTTACTTAGGTCAAATTTTCTTTCCTATATTGGACGCAAAGGGTCATGGATTATCAGGTACGCGCCATTCCCTAAGTCAAATTTATATATATATATATATATCACGGATTAAGGGGCAAACTTCACTTCCTTTCGTCGACACCAAGCAGAACTCACCAAATTGATTCCTCCCGACCATTCGGTTCCCTCGAATTGCTCTTGGTCTCCCTCCTGTGGCCCTGCTCTCATATATCTTAGCTTAGGTCAGTGACATCAGTCCAAGCCCATTCCAAGATTCTAGCAAGGTTTTCCGACAGTCTAGCAGAGTCTCCTGTCAATTTCTTCTAGAAGATTGATTATGCCGCCTACTTGTTCTCGTCGTTTCGTCTGTGACAGCAATCTGTTCCAACCAGCAGTTCAGTCCAGAAATTTTTGTTAGATTCTCTAATTCTCCATGGCTCCTCGAACCACCAGTGGGTTGCTAGGGGGAGGAGAATTGGTTAGAACATGTTTTCCTTCAGCTTCTAATGAGCTCAGGAATATGATCCTGATGTTGGATGCAACCTGTATGTCGTTTATCCTAGAACACCCTTGCAAGATTTTGGACAAGGACGTTCTCGATTTCTTTCAGAATTTCAAGCTCCGACATGAATATACCATGATCAAGAGCAATGTTTGTGAGACTTCAATTAAGGTGTAGGCCTCTCACCTCACCCGGCTCTTGAGGCTTCCAGCCTATGATGAAGAAGATCACCTCAAAGAGGAGGACTTTTCAAGGACAATGATGTTCTATGGATTGCCAAGAGGCACCAAAGCTTCTAAAAGGAAAGGGATTAATGATGAAGGAAAGCTATTCTCAGGTATTATTGGAAAAGTATTATTATGCAAAACTAGTTCCCATGACTACCTATCATCTGAAATGTTCAAGATTTTATTGGCAATCATCTGTGGAAATAGAATGGATTGGGGTGCACTGCTGTTTACTAACATCAAAGATAGTCAACGCACTCCCAACTTTGGAAGGATTATCAGCTTGTTCTTGAATCAAATGGACAGAGATAAGTTTGATATGACAAAAGGTGTGTCTATCCATCACCTCAAGAAAATCAATTCTTCGATATTCTCAAGGTGGGGTAGGAGGATCTTGAGGCTAGGGGAGCCCCAGATGTACCTGAGGAGGAAGAACAAGTTATTGTGGATAGGATTCCTTCTCCAACCCCTAGGTAAACTCCTGAGAGATTGAGTGCATGAGCTGAGGGGTGCCAACCGAAACACAAGTGGCAAATTATTCAGTGCCCTTGAGTGTTACTACAGTTGTAGAGATTATAGGTCCAGTTTCAGTTGTTGATATTATAGTTCCAGAGACAGGGAATCTTCTGACAGAGGTTGAAAAGATTGCTCAGACTATTGTTGATGAGATAGTGTCTGATAAGGCCGAGGTTTCTGCTACTGCTGAGGATGATTTGAATGTTGATGACCATGAAATAGATGCTGATGAGGAAATGATTGTTGCTGATGAGACCAAAGCTACAGATAGTTCTAATGATGGTTCTGAGCAGGTATTAATGGACAACCTGATTGTCCCTCTCCCAGAGATTACTCTTGCTTCATATTCTAAGGGGGAGGTGACTCAGTCCTTGATATCAGTTTCTACTCTTGTTAACAGGTTTATCCGCAACCTAGAGAAGATAGTTGCCCGAGCATCTGATATTCCTCCAGCCATTCTAGAGGAGGTGGTGGATATTTCTGACAAGGAAGGAGATGCAGGAGAGCATGCTCCTGTCCTATCTGCTACTGAAATTCTCGGGTTGATTTCTAAGGTTCGTTTATCTCTGATAGATGAGTCCCCCGGTGATTCAGAAATTCATGCAGATCTTCCCTCACATCCCAGTGTTCCTACTGAAGAGGATCCTAGTTTCTGTGCTGATAGTTCTATCCTGAAGACTATACAAGTCATTTGTCCAAACAACAACAACAGTTTGAAGCCTCCATGCAAAAATTTCTGAAAAATGTCCAAGAAACTTAGCAAGATATGAACAACGGCCTTGCAGCTGTCAAGGTTCGTTTCAAAAAGTTAGATGCAAGTTTGGACTCCTGGTTTGCACAGGGTTGTCATGCTCTAATTCATAATATTGTCGTGTTAAAGACTAATATAGAAGTTCTTCAAAATGTTGATAAGAACACTGTAACAATGGTTGAGGCTCACAATCACTCAATGGATCATTTTGACAAGACCATGGAATCCTATGCAAATGTTATAGCTGAGGAAGTCAGAAAGGGGTAGGATGCCCTTCAAGCTAAGGTGGAAGCTAAGACGGATGCGGTTGAGGCTTCCATGTTAGCAAATTTCAAAGGAGGCAATGATTACAACTATGAAAACTTGTCTTAGAAACATAATGAGATTTTTGGGAGGCCAGGACAAGTATTTCAAATACCTATTGTGCATGCTCATGTTGAAGTTCATCCTGCTGAGGATTACTCTCGATATTGGGCAGACACACAAGATTGCTCTCAAGACAGACCTACTGCTGCTACTGATGTTCCAGAAGTTCAAGTGGTTGAAGATGTACATCCTCCTATGTACAAGAGAAGAAGATATGGTGAAGGCACATCTGTTTTCAGGTCCGAGCCAATTAGAGAAGAGCCAGTCAAAGATATACTAATTAGAGAGATGGTTGAGGTGTGGAGTCCTATTTCAAGAGGAATTATCTTTGACTCTTTCACCATGGTCGATATTGGAGAAGAAAGTAGGTGGAACCACTATGACAGAGATGAGTGGCATAAGTATGAGGTGGCCAATGCAAAAAGAAGGATTCACTACAGAAAGAACAAACATGATGATCCAATAGCACATGCATCCCCTCCAAGATATTATCCAAAGCCCAAGGCATACTTTGTCCGACAGCGTCAGAAGAGCCAGGATAGGTAGGGCTGAGGGTTGTTTATTTTGTTATGGATTATTTTTTATGTGGTTGTTGTTGCCGCCCCCCCCCCCCCTAAACAAAAACTCTTATTAATATATATATCTGTGTATTTTAAATATTTCGACTGGAATGTGCACTGTGTTTAATTTTTCTTTAATTCATAGATCTTATCATATTTATGCTTTATTAATGTTGTGCAATTCACCTTAGCTTATAGAATTCTGGCTTCTTCAAATACGGGGAGATTGTTAGGTATTGTTTCCACAATATCCCTGATTTGAAGAAGCGTCCAGTTGCATTTTCAGTTATGTACTTGCAGTTTTACATTATTAGGTACACACCAATGACAGGTTACAGTAGGTCAGTAAACACATGACTACACAACGTAATCCTTCATTGCATAGGCCAATGTGTTAACTCACGTATAATCTCTCTATTGGGGTGTACTTCTATGCCAAGTGTATGGGAAGGATCAAGGAAGAAGAACTTAAATTCAAGAGAATAGGAATTTTACCCAAGTAAAATTCGTCGAGTATTGTAAGGGATATTCGTTGAATTCGTCAAGTATAGTCATTGATACTCGTCGAATTCGTCGTAAATTCCAACAAGCACTCGTCGAATTAATCATGTGTACTTGTGGTAGAATATCTGAACAGTTGGAAAAATAGTTAAGTAAAATTCGTCAAGTGTCATCAAGTATACTCGTCAAATTCGTCGAATGTATTTAACTATACTCGTCGAATTCGTCGAAAATACATGTCGATACACGCCAAATTCATCGAATCATCTCGACTCTACTTCTCTGGATTTTCTTAAGGCAAATTCGTCGACTATCACTGCGTTGAGTGCATCGATAACGTCGAGTGCATCGAGTGCATCAAGTGCATCGAATCAGCTAGCCTATACTCGTTGAATTCATAGAGTATGACTTCAGCATAGGTGTTGAGTGGCTAGCTGGTTTGAGCTGAATTTTTCTAAGTCAATTTCGTCGTATATCAATAACTGTTCGGCGAGTATACTAGCTATACTCAACGATACTCGACGAATATGACTTAGGTTATTTTTCCGACAGATTTTCAAATTGCTGCTCGGATTGGACGACGGCCATGCACAATAATTTTCGCAAGTCTCATTTTGGAATTTCTTTTATAACCGTTACTACTAAGGATGTCTATAAATACTTAGGGTGGATTTTTCATCAACCCTAATCGTGCTAATTGTTCTAATTTTCAAATCGCAAAAGATTCCAAAAGTGAAACTGCCGGCTCGTGTGCATCTCGCGATTTCCGATCGACCGACGACAGCAAGTGTACGTCTCGATCTTCCTCTTCCGATTCGACTGGATCGTTGTTATCTAGAGTTCTCTATTCTTCCAGATCTAGTCAGATCGAGATTTAAGATCCAAGTCTTCAAAGCTTCCAGATTTTTCGTGTTCTCCAAGGTTTCTCAAGATCAACATTTTTCGATTATTGTGTAATATTCTTTTACATTTGTAGGAGAGTTTATCTCCAATTTGTAGATCCATTTGTAGATCGAGTGGTAGATTTGTTTGTGGATCGAGTTGTAGATCTGGTTGTGGATCGAGTTGTAGGAGAGCTTGTTCTCTGAGTGGTAGGACCGTCATCTCTGAGTTATAGGAGTTGCGGCTCTGAGGTGTAAGATTTGTTGAAATCTGAGAAAGGTGAAGTAGCCGAATCTAGCCCTTCGTGGTAGATAGACGAGGCGGGATAGTGGATGTACCCAATACGGGGAACCACTATAGATCTATATTTTTTGTGCTTGCATACTTTTAAGTAATTTTTATTACGCAAAAAGACAAACATCACATATTCACCAATCTCTAGGTGATTTAGGTAGACTCTAGATACTTTAATTGGCAACATCACACTCGTGCTTGCGAGCTATCATCCAAAGTATCCACATCATCCTGTATCGGAATGCCACCTCCCACATGTCGACCAACTTGGGCTCCACCTCCTTCATATAGACTTCTTTATGGATCTCCTTAGAAAGCTAACAATGATCTTTCTTGAAGTCAACAGAGTTTTTGAACTTCTCCACTCTAACTACCTTTAGCTCAAAAAGATGCACCTGAGAGGAAAGATGATCCACCTCGGTCCCCAGGAGAGAAACGTCCCCCTGCTCACTCTCTAGAAGATGCGCCATCTTCTTCACCAAAGATTTTTCTATCTAAAGATCCTCCGAAATTCATGCTGCATTAGCGTTCAACTCAGACTAAATCTGTCGATCACACCTATGTATCAAGTCAAGAAGGGAACCCTAGGCTTCCCTTAGCATCCTCTAAAGAGATAGTTACTCGTCTTTCAGGATGTTAGAACAAAAAGTCCTGGTGGTTTTGCGGTATGCTCTGGCAGACTGGACCTGACGGTCTGGAGGCCTGCTCTAGCGGCTTAGCAATCTGGCAGTCTAACCCTAGTAGTTTGACAGACTGCTTTGTAGGTGTAGTTTTGCAATTTGGATGACTTGAGGAGGGCCAGCGTAGCCACACCTTTGATAGAACAAGAGAAGCCTGGTGAAGATTAACCGTTATTGTGGTCTGGCAATCAGAGAAGGCTAAAGCTATTGCGGTCTGGAGGTTAGAATCTGTCTAACCGCTCCTGTTGTACATTGTGGTCCTCTATGATCTATTGATTAAAGACCTGCAGATACTGTTGATTTGGAGTAGTTGGGCAGTTATCTTGTTTAGCCGCATATCCCGCACTATCTGTAAATATATGTCTGCCTAGTCTCATGTTGTAGGCATGGTATTATTTAGTCCCACATCACATATTATATTATCTCCCCCTTTCTCTTATAAATAGAGGGTCATATATGTAAAATGTTATGTTTTTAGATCAATAGAAATTCAGTTATTATAAATTTTTCACACAGGCCAATGTAGTGATCGTTCCAAGTAAGGGCAATCTGAGTCTGTACTCCAACTTGCAACAAAAGAAGCGGGATAAGCTAAGTCAAAAGCAGCAAAGTAAATTAAAGTCTAGTGATGTAATCACCACATTATTCATCGATGCTAAGGAAGAAGAAACGTGATTTCCCTTCGGCTGAGACGGAGCAAGAGCCTCCTCGCAAGGGACCTGGGGGCAGAAGTGCCCAACACCTCAGATCTGAATCGTCCAGTGGAGCCCTATCAACTCTAGAGCTGCAAGGTGCCTCCCCTTCTAAACCCCCCTTCGGCTGGTAGAGGGGTAATTTGTATGACCCAAGTCGCCTGTTGAAATCGAGAACCGACATCTGTGGAGTTCGGAACCTTGGGGAAGGGGTGACCGCACACTTACTTATCCTATCAAACTTGGCTGACTGGAGACTTAGAACTCAAAACTAACCCAAGGCTGCAGCACTGAGGTCCCACCACACACCCTGGAAGATCTTAGAGCGCTTCCCCTCCTTACCCAGTACTGACCTAAGGGAAGCTTAGGAAGCACAAGAAGATCAAAGAATAAGAAAATTGAAAATCTCCCTTCTAAGGTACCCCCTTAGGCCTATTAATAGATTTTAAAACTGGCTTGCAAATAGCTTGGCTCCGCTGCACTAAATAGCTATATGCAGCCGGAAGTGGTCTGCCAATAGCCAAACTCCATTGTTCTGAGGAGATAAATGCAATCCTTGGGGGCATTCAGGTAATTTTGCCTCTGGACCCTACTAGCGAATGGTCTGTGAAGGCACCACTCGCCTAAGGGAGCGAGTACTTGGAGAGTCGTGCACTCGCCTCTTAGGCTCTTTCTGAAGTGCGAGTGCTAGCTCGGGCAAGTGTCTTCTAACATGTGCGCTGAGGCACGGGATCGGGGCGAGTGCGTGATGAGGATCGCACTTGCCTAAGGGCTTGATCGCTTTCCCCCTGGTCTGGGCGAGTGCTCCTTTAGGCTCTGGGCGAGTGCAGGTCAGCCTACCACACTCGCCAATCTGGTATTTTTTGGGCCTAAATGTCCTATACTACCCTAAATATGCCGGAAGTGGCCCACTCAGCGCATGCGGGGTTATACACAATCTCCGCTCTTTGTGAGCTTTTACAAAGCTCGGAAAAAATCATCCAACCCCAAGTATTTGATGAGTGCTTCCTGACCTAGAGGATAATCTTCCGTGGGACCTTCCATGGCTCTATAAATATCCAATCGCAAACAAACGGACTTTTCCCTACCTCTTTTTCCTAGTGTTCTTGCATCCAACTCGATGTCGCTCTCGAAATAAGCCCAAGATCGGCTCAACGCCGCCCGAGCTTAGACCAAAACATTGATGGGCTCATTCTCCCCTTTACTTGCCGAAAAGGCCCCGAGCTCTTCCCCAAAAATTAAGAAGACTAAGATAGTCAGGCATGACCTGGCCAGGGATGAGTCCATTTCACAGACTCCCTCCCACTTCGGGATCCCTCAGGTATCCTCACTCGCTTTACATTCCTTATTGAGATAATAACAGATGCCAACATATTTGGCTGCAGATCCTATCAAAAGGTAAAGAGTTTGGGGAGGAGAGTCTGACACCACACTCGCTTGAGGCTGGTAATGATGAGATGGTCCCCGAGATCACCTCCCCTCACAAACTGAGGGATCCCCCGCAAGATAATGGTAACTCCTCTTTTACCCATTCGCCACTTATCAATCTGCTTACCCTTATTTATTGCAGCTCCTGCCTTTGGGACAACCGGATTGGGTGCTACAATGCCCAAATCCCCTACTCGCTTGACGCCCCTGGATACCACCTCGATCCAACTTCCTCCAGTGAATGACGTGCCCAACCTTACCGCTCAAGACGACGTTCCCGCAGCTGAGCCGATAATTCTGCGCCCCGGGCTCAGGAAGAAACATATCACATTCGACACTCCCTTCGAGGGGCGGCCCAGCACTTCTCGCAGGCACTCGATTAAGGACGTGGACTCCGGGTCAGGTACCCAATCGTACTCGCCCTCTAAAAGGAATGAAGATCATGCACATCTAATACTATGCATTGCAGGCTACCGCGAGATCTCGTCGACCAATATCGACATTGACGAGGAGGAGTACTCACCTCCTCCATCACTTGACTCAATCGTCGCCTTACTAGGCGATCCGAAGGATGCCGAGGAACTGAAGAAGCCGAGGGAGGAGATTCTGCAGAAGCATGCCATGATGCTGTGCGAGCTCTGCAGCCAGGTTTGCGAGAACCACAAATCTATCGAGGAGTGGGTGCTCTGCCTGGAGATCAACTACATGCAACCGATTGCCGAGCTAGGGGTAGATGCTGGTGGCAGGAGGGATTTTCCCGAAATCCAAGTTTCATGAGTAGAAGATCAACTGCACCTTGCCAAGCAGGAACTCCAGATCATCCATGCACTGTAGTGTTCTCACATGATTCCTAGGGCAGGAAGGGGAGGTCGGGGATGGTGGTGACAGCCCCAGGTGGGCTTGTCGGCTCTCGCCTCCCTGTCCACTTTTTTCAATCTGTCTATAATAATTACTGGGCCGAATGTTAATGGTCAATGAAACGACATTATTATTTTCCTTTTCTTCTTTATCTCGCTTAAATGTTCTCGTCATCTATTCTTTTTATTTTCGCGCATGTTTTGTTTCTGAACTTATTTTTAAGGTTTTGTAGCATTAAACTTTATCTTGGTGGCGAGTGCGGGAGTGCGAGATCTCAAAAGGGATTTTGGGAAGGATCTGGGGAATTGGCTATCCGCACTTTTCCCTGCTCTGATCCTTTCCCACCCAAAATTTCCTATAAATATATCCCTCACCTACTGTTGGAACACCCTATTACTGATTTGGGCAAGGATCACTATGTCTCTTAGGAAACCTGTTTTGACCTCATTGTATAGATCTAAAGGTCAATTAGAATTGAGTATAAGGGTTAGTACTTAGGTTTGAAAGCTGCCCTCAAGACCAGAGATTTCAGTTTTGGAGACCAAGTTATTTCGTCGAGCTCAGTACGACGAATCGTCGAACTCCATTCGACGATCGTTGAGCTCACTTCGACGAATCGTCGAACTCCATTCGACGATCTCTGAACTCCATTCGACGATCTTCGAGCTCAGATCGACGATGTTGACTCCAGTTTGATTCTCTATCTCTGAGCTCAGTTCGACGATAGTTGAGCTCAGATCGACGATCTATGTTTCTGTCTAAGTCCAAATCTCTGAGCTCAGTTCAACGATAGTGGAGCTCAGTTCGACGTTTTTCTGAAGAGTTCAATGTTGTTCAAGATTCAAATTCAGACAGCTATAGAATTATTGTCAGCATTTAATTCAGAGATCTTGTAGCCGTTTTTCAATTAATCTGGAGCAAGTTTCAAGGAATTTTCAAGGAATGTTTTTATTGAACTTTCCTCCAGAAGACAAATGCAATTAAGGAAGTAATTAATGACAGGCTAACGGCTATCTTGGACAAAGGATCATTTCTATTCAGATGAAAGGAATAAAAGATATATTCATTCTCTACAACAAAATATAATAACAACTTCGGCAACAACTCTTATAACAACAATTACACAAGAGAAAGAGAAAGAGTTATAGACATTCTCAATCTAAAGATTCATACAAGAACACACATCACAAAAGGAGATCAACTAACTGAAATTTTCAGATCTCTCTTGATTCAATTGTTCAAAGGCTATCATCATTCAAGACTCCAGACACCTCACATTTCAGTTGCTGCTGAAATCATCATTTGCTGGAGATCAATTTTCAGAAGGCCTATCACCCTACTGCAAAGCTTCACTTCCTGAACAACTACATATCTCAGGGGGAGCTTTGACAACATCCATTATCTTCTCTCTGACTGTTGACAGAGAAGATCATCTCTTTCCCTCTCTCTCTCTCTCTACTGTAAAGGGTTTTTCAAACTCCCTTCAAAAGTTTGTGTTTGGTTTCTGAGACCTTATGAAAACTCAGTGGTGGCAAGACACCTGATCAAAAAATCTGGTTTGGTTTTTGAGCACCTTATCAAAAGCTCATTGGTGCCCAGGACACCTGATCAACTCATCCTGCAGTGGATTCCTACCTAGGGTGGTAGAAGAGTGGATGTACCCAGGTTGATTGGGGAACCACTATAGCTCCTTGTGTCATCTAGTTGCTTGTTTTTCTTTTTGTTTCTGGCTGTGGTTTGTAATTAGATTGCTTTGTAGATTGTGATTGCTATGTGATTATTCTGTATTTAGATTTACTGTTTATTATTAGCTTCCCTGTTCACTTAGGAATACAACAACAGTTGTAAAAAGTTTTTAGCAAGCACTATACTCTATTCACCCCCCCTCTAGAGTATATCAGATCTAATTTGCACTTTCAATTGGTATCAGAGGGAGGTTGGTTAAAAATACCACATCTCAGCGGTTGTACAGGCTAACACCTGAACCCTAAGATCCCTCCAGTTAGATCTGCTTGTTTTGATTTTGTTATTAGGACTATTCCTTCACAAATCATGGCCCAAAACAAAGATTATGCTAGCACCAGACCTCCATTGTGCAATCTGTCTAAGTTTGCACTTTAGAAAGCAATGATTAGACTGTACATGAATTTTATTGATGAGGACATTTTTAATTCTGTTTTGACAGTGTGTCCAAGACCTCCAGAAAACACAAGTATAAGTGTTGTTCCACCTCCATCAGGAATAGATGCAGAGATAAAGAAATGGAAAGTTGCAGATGCAAAAGCTATGAACATTCTAGCCCAGACTATGTCTGATGAGATTTTCCAAAAGGTAGCTGAATGCAACTCAGCAAAGGACATATGGGATAAGCTATCTAAAATAGTCTCAGGATCTGCTGATGAGAGAAAAGACAGAAGATCTCACCTCATAACCCAGTATGAGAATTTCAAGAAAGGAGAAGCTGAGTCAGTTGCAGAAATGTATAATAGACTCAGTCTGATAGTCAATGAACTGAAGACTTTGGATAAAGAGATCTCATTGACTAAGCTAAATGATAAAATCCTAATGTGCTTCCCAAGCACTTGGGACTCAAGGATCTGGCCAATCAAGGATGCCAGAAGTCTCAATGAAATCACAACAGAAGCTCTCTTGGGCAAGCTCAAGTCTTATGAGCTGCTCATCAAAAATAGAGAAGAAGAGCAGAAGGCTGCCTCACTAGCCACAAGAAAGGAAAAGTCAATATCTTTCAAAGCCACTGAAGATCAGCCTGAAGACAAGGTCATAAGCAATGATGAGCTGCTTAGTCTACTGGCCAAAAGATTTTACAAAATGGCCAGAAAGGACTTCAGGAAGAGATCATTCAAAGAGCATGGCAAGCCAAGGTATAATAAATCAAATAATAAAGAAATTATTTGCTTTGGTTGCAGGAAACCAGGCCACATTGTGCCTGACTGTCCAGAAAACAAAAACAAGGACAGAAAAGACAGGAAAGAAAGAAGAAAAGAAAAAGACTTCAAGAAGAATAGCAATGGCAAACTCTCCTCCAGCAAGAGCAAACATACAAAGAAGGGATTTGTTGCTGAAACTTGGAGTGAGACAGAAGAAGAATCAAAAACTTCTTCCAGCTCAAGTGATGATGAGGATGATGCTGAAGAAAAGGAATTCTGCATGATGGCTATCAATGCCTCACAACACAATTCTGATACAGAAGAGTCAGAGTCTGACTCAGAGACTCAACTTGAAGAGGACCAGGTAATAAGTTCTTTTGATTTTAATTCTGAGGAATTTAAGTATGAATTTAAAGTACTATGTTTAGACTTATTAAAATCTGAGAAGGAAATCATTTCTCTCATAAATCAATTATATGAACATAGTACCTTAAAATCAGAAAACCTCAAACTCTCTGAGGAGTATCAATCGGTGAGTATCGACGACAATCGGCGAGAATCACTGAGCAGGTTCGGCGAGAATCAATCATCGAGCATCATAATGGATCGGCGAGAATCAGAGTGCAATACTCGACGATTCTCGCCGATCGTCGAGCATGACTTGATGATACACGACGAACTCGACGATCGTCGAGCCGCGGTCGACTATACATGTCGAAGTCGTCGATCGTCGAGAATCAGCATGTTGATTCTCGACGATTCTCGTCGATCGGCGAGAATCAAAGAGATGATTCTCGTCGATCGGCGGGAATCAGAAAGACGATTCTCGACGAATGCTATCGACCCTCGGACGACAATCTAACCAGCCTTCCAAGGCATCATTTGCCCAACCCGACGATCCTTTAAGGCAACACTTTGCCCATAACCCTATTCAGGTCGTTGATTGGTAACCTTTACCAACACAGTCAATCAACCAACTTCTCCACATCTCTTATGTGCGACCCCGCAGGCTCATATCACGTTGGCAGTGAGATTACATGTTTGATCACTTCCAGATCATCATGGTAACTCCAACAACTTTCAGCAAATCCTTATGCAAGATCAAATCAGAGGACAACACAACTGTGTTGATAGGTAAAAGGAAAGGTAACATCTATTTAGTACACTTTCTTTCAACAGAAGTAGATATTTGTCTGTTTAATTCTGTTTGTAGACCTAATGAGTTATGGCATAAGAGACTAGGGCATATAAACCTTAGATCCATTGCTAGGCTATCCAAGCACAACCTCGTTAGAGGACTACCTTCTGGCCCCTACAAAAAGGAAGGACTCTGCAGGGCTTGTCAATTAGGCAAGCAAACCAAAAATAGTTTCAAGTCACTTAATAAGAGTGATTCACCTAGGATTTTGTATCTGTTACACATGGATCTTTTTGGACCCATTACAGTATAAAGCTTAGGAGGGAAATCTTACACTTTAGTGGTTGTAGATGACTTCTCTAGATTCACATGGGTGTTCTTTCTGAGGAAGAAGTCTGATAACTTTAAGTGTTTGACAGAGTTTCTCAAATGCATACAGACTGAGTTCAATACTCACATTGCCCTGATCAGAAGTGATCATGGGACAGAGTTTGATTCTCTTCTCATGCAAGAGTTCTGTCAGAGTGAAGGGATCAGGCACACTTTCTCAGCTCCTAGAACTCCTCAACAAAATGGGGTAGCTGAAAGGAAAAATAGAACCCTTATTGAATCTGCCACTACATTGTTGTCATATGCTCACCTTCCTCTATCCTTTTGGGCAGAGGTAGTGAACACCTCCAACTATGTGCTGAATAGAAGTTTAATACATAAGCTGAAGGGAAAGACTCCCTATGAATTACTCAAAAGGAAGAAACATAAAGTAGACTATTTTAGAATTTTTGGTTGTATTTGTTATATTCATAATAATGACAAGAGATACTTAGCAAAATTTCAAGCTAAAGCTGATGAAGGAGTGTTTCTGGGATACTCCATGATCAGTAAGGCTTATAGGGTATATAATAAATCAACTCTCAAAATTGAAGAATCTGTTCATATATCTTTTGATGAAACTAACTTGTCTTTCAAGGAGAAGAATACTTCTACCATAGAACCTTTATAGGTACACTCTCTTGCAGAAGACTTGAACAGGTTACAAATCATTCAAAAAGAGGAAAGCAGTGAAGATGAAGAAGACATTCATCATCTTGAAGAGAAACTTCTTGAAGAGCCAGTTGTTGTACCACCAGAGGAAACAATAACACAGGTTGGTGAACAATCAACACCTCCTATTGATTTAGTAACATCAAGAGACCATCCAATCTCCCAAGTGATTGGAGACATCTCAGCTGGTGTGCAAACCAGAAATCAGGTGAACCAAAACCTGATGCACACTTGCTTCCTTTCTCAAATTGAACCTCAATCCATTCAAGATGCTGAGCAAGATCCACACTGGATCATTGCAATACAAGAAGAGTTATATCAATTTAAAAGGAACAAAGTTTGGGAACTAGTACCAAGGCCTAAGGATCACTCCATTGTTGGAACAAAGTGGGTGTTCAGAAACAAATTGGATGATCAAGGAGTAATTGTAAGAAACAAGGCAAGGCTAGTTGCTTAAGGGTACTCTCAAGAAGAAGGGATAGATTATGACCAGACCTTTGCCCCAGTTGTAAGGTTTGAGGCCATAAGAATCTTCTTAGCATATGCAACATACAAAGGTTTCAAAGTATACCAGATGGATGTAAATAGTGCTTTTCTCAATGGAGACATCGAAGAAGAAGTCTATGTCAGACAACCTCCAGGTTTTATCTCTTCAACTCATCCTAATTATGTTTTCAAACTGCATAAAGCATTATATGGTCTAAAGCAAGCTCCTAGAGCATGGTATGAGACCCTAGCATGCTTTCTCCTAAAAAATGAATTTATAAGGGGTAGAGTAGACCAAACTCATTTTATTAGAACCCATAAGTCCCATACCCTACTAGTACAGATCTATGTAGATGATATTATATTTGGTTCTACTGATTCAAATTTGTGCAGAAGGTTCTCCAACCTAATGCATTCTAAATTTGAAATGAGTAGCATGGGTGAGATATCATTCTTTCTAAGATTACAAATCAAACAACATGCTGAAGGCATATTTATTTCTCAAACCAAGTATGCAAAAGAACTGGTTAAGAAATTTGGTATGTCTGAGGCATCATGTATGAAAACACCTATGCCTACCAATGTTGTATTAGATGCTAATGAACATGGGAAACCTGTTGATCAGACAAAATATAGAGCAATGATTGGCTCTTTACTGTACCTTACAACTAGAATACCTGACATAATGTTTCCTACATGCATATGTGCTAGATTCCAAGTGAGCCCTAGAGAGTCACACCAAACATTAGTAAAAAGGATTCTCATGTATGCAAAAAGTTATCCAAATCTAGGTCTCTGGTATCCAAAAGATTCAGCATTTGACTTAACTGGATTTTCTGATGCTGATTATGCTGGATGCAGAATACACAGGAAAAGCACCAGTGGAACTTGTCAGTTTCTTTGTGACAGACTTGTCTCCTGGTTTTGCAAGAAACAAACATCTGTGTCAACTTCAACTGCTGAAGCTGAATATATGGCTGCAGGTAGTTGTTGTTCACAAATCTTGTGAATTCAAAACCAACTCCTAGACTATAGCTACAACTTAGAGAAGTCAAAAATATTTTGTGATAATACCAGTGCTATTTCTATAGCCCAAAATCCAGTCCTCCATAGTAGGACAAAACACATAGAAATTAGGCATCACATTCTAAGGGATAATGTTGAGAAAAATAAAATTGAACTTCAATATATCCCAACTCATTTGCAAAGGGGAGATATTTTCACCAAACCCTTGGATGAAAAGAAACACACCTTCTTCCTGAATCAGTTAGGAATGTTAGATGAAGGAAGTTTAAAATAAGTTCCAAGATTTTACAACTCTAAAAGATGACCAAGACTAGGCAAACATTTTAATTTTTCTAGTGTATAGAGTGTTTGTGGTCTCTGAACTGAGCTCAACGATTTTCCCCCAGATCGTCGAACGGAGATCGACGCTTTCCGAAATCGTCGACCAGAGTTCAGCGCTTCTCAGATAGTGCTCAACTATCTCTCCAGGTCAGCGATCGTCGAACGAAGCTCAACGATTTTGTTTTCTGAACTATCGTCGAACGGATCTCGACGCTCTCCAATATTGTCGAACGGAGATCGACGATGTTGATGACCTTTCAGTTTCCTTTAGAAGCCCAGATCGTCGAACTGATTTCAACGATCTTTCCTTTTCTGCGTCGAACCCTAATATAAAATTCATTTTTCGGCCGTCGTTCTCCTTTTGCGCTTTCATTCTCTCTGCAAATTTTCTCTTTCCCTGCAAACTTCTCTACACTTGGTCGTTTGGTTGTTTATTTTTTGCAGGAATCAATGGCCGTCGCAGTTGCAGTCCTGGCCGCCATGAAATTTGATGCGGGATTTGACATTGACATGGATTCATTCAACAACAGTGATCAAATTTTCCAAAATATTCTGAACCTTTTCAAGGAACAAAAGCTAGTTACCATCATGACTACCAGGATCAAGTTAGCTGTCGATGAAATCAAGGAATGGGTGTATACTGCCCACACTGAGGATCATAATACAGTTGTTGGAACAATCTCAGGAACCCAGGTATCTCTCACACCTGCTGCCCTGACAGAGATTTTTGAATTAAATTCTGGAGAGGATTCTGCTGGGATGTCTGGAGAAGAATTTTCTGATATGCTTAATAGAATGGGACATTCAGATGTAAACCCTAGCAAATTGCTGAAGAAAAATTTATCTGTTGAGTACAGATTCCTAGCTGATGTGGTTGGAAAGGTACTGTTGGTCAAACACTCAGCACATGATACTATCTCAAGGTATCAGCTCTGCTTGATGGGTGCTCTTATGGATAAGAAACAATTGAACTGGGGAGAAATCTTCTTTGATCTGATCAAGAAGAAGATCAACAAAAATTTTGTTAATTTTGGGAGGATATTAGGGTTGTTTCTTCAAAACAGATGCCCTGCCTTGATAGTGTCGAATGGGATGCATATTAATGCCTCCAAGAGGCTCACCTGTGCCCTGTTTGGAAAATGGGACATGCAAATAGTGAAGCCCAGCAGGCCCTCTGCATCTACTACTTCAGGCACAAGGAATACTGCAGTCACTTCCCCTCAAGTCTCTGCCCCTGCAGAAGACTTGCCTGTTTCTTCTCCTCCACCTCATGTTTCATCTACACCAGTCACATCCACAATCACCATTTCCACCCCATCTCCAACTTCAATCAATTCTCCAACACCACAATTTACAGAAGAAACTTTCCATCCTCTACATCAATATCCTCACCTAGAGATTGACTCATCATCCCACATTCCATCCTTCAATCTTATAGATGATTCCTTTATGGATGATTCTACCTCATCCCCAGCTGAGCCACCATCTTCATCCACATTTTATCAACAACTACTGCAAGATATCATTGCACAACCATCTTTCACACCATCCATTTCCATTCCATTATCTTCTATTTCCACAATTCTCATCTCTCAACCTTCATTTCCACCATCCACCAGTTCTCCTCCAACATCTCCTGCTGCCTCACCTTCAATTCCTACCTCTACTCAAGTTCATCCTGAGCAAGTAGATATTCCAGCTCTAGCAGACAGGCTCTATGAGCTGCTAGCTCCCAGGCTATCACTCTTGATGGAGACCTCCTTGGCTCATCTTCTAAAAACAGTCCAAGAACTGTCTGCCGGGCTCTCCTCTCTTCTTCCCTCCCAGGCAATCCCTTCCTTTGGGTGCCTTGATCTAGCTTTCTCTGAATCTAGGCAGGGGGAGATGCCTCATGAAGGAGAAAGATTGCCTGCTGCTGCCGTTGTATCCTCAAGTCAAGCTCAAGCTCCAGTACCTCCTGTTGCAGTTATCACAGTGGACCTCAGGTCACTGTTCTCAATTTTTGATTCTGTGTATTTCAACTGTCTGCCAGTCCAGCAATCTGAAGATCTCTCTAAGGCCATTGTGCCCATCTCCAGCTGTGACACCAGTTTAATAAACTCTTTTGTAAATTCCCTCTATACTGCTGCTCCTACTGCTGACATTGATGTTTCTGATAGTTCTATTGTTGCTGCTGTTTTAGTTTCTGAGGACATAAATATGACAGAGGTACTTATTCTTGAGCCTGCTGTTACTGCTGCTGTTACCCCCTCTGATGTTGATTTTCCAGTTTCAACTGATACTACTACTGCTGTACCTTCTATTTCTGAAAGTGTTGTTGCTGAAAGTATTGTATCTGAATTTATTGCTGCCAGTGCTACTTCTACTCCTCTTCCTGATATTGTTGCTACTGCTGATGCTGTTTCTGCTGTTACTTCTACTCCATCTCAACAACAAAAAGAATACCTCAAAAGGATTGATGCATTATATGATGATCAAAGCTCAGAAAGTGATCAGTATAGGACTGACTCAGATGATTCTTCTGCTACTATTGCAAGGAAAAGAAAGGTCAGAAGCAAAGCAATGAAGAGAGTTCCTCCAGCAAAAGTCAAAGATACCAATGACATTCCTTACTATATTCTGCATAGTTGCCCTATCACAGAACATTGGATGCAATACTCCAAAAATCAACTGAAGGCTATGAAGAAAAAGAGAAAGTATGAGAAAGGATCTTCTCAGTTCAATCATCCTCCTCCTCCTCCTCCTCCCTCACCTGATGCAGGTGCAGGTGGTAGTTTAGCTGTTCAACCTTCTGCCAGAAGCCAATCCTCTTATCAACCTCAAGGTAGATCTCAATACAAAGAAAGTCAATCTAGAGGCTATCAGTCAAGGAGAGGAAATTACAGAGGAAACCAAAGAGAATTTCAAGTTTACTCCAAAGGATATTCCAGGCAACATCCATATTCAAGGGGAGGACAAGGTCCATCTGATACAACCTCTGGTCCATTTCCTTACAAGCTGAAAGAGTTAGTCTCCTCCAGAGCTCCTTCATACAATCCCTCCAATAGATATGAGCCTCCAGTTCCTTTTGAGGATCCAGAAAACAATCCTACTTCATGGACAGCTAGAATGAAAGAATTAGCTGCTCTGGACCAGATCAAGAAAGCCAGAGAACAAGGCAAAGACACTTCCAATATTACTACCTTATCAGATCAAAGAAAGAAGGAACTTGAAAGATACTCATCCAGTAAGTTCTTTGATTCAGAAAGCTACATGAAGCTGCACCCTGAAGCTGTAGTGCCCAGGCCTAAGCAACAAACCTCTTTAGGTGCAGCTGATGACAGAAGATCTATTAAGGAAGCTCTCAATCCAAACAGAGAAATAGTACTTATAAAGAGCAAGGAAAAAGAGTAATTCTGTAAGGTGACAGTTATTTTGATTTCTGAACTATCTGAGATAATATCTGTGATTCTGCATTGTTTTGTTTGCTGTATTTCTATATTGTATGCTTTTAATTTTCCTCAAATGTCTGTAAATAGTAATCCTAACCCAAATAGGGGGAGATTGTTGGAACACCCTATTACTGATTTGGGCAAGGATCAATATGTCTCTTAGGAAACTTGTTTTGACCTCATTGTATAGATCTAAAGGTCAATTAGAATTGAGTCTAAGGGTTAGTACTTAGGTTTGAAAGCTGCCCTCAAGACCAGAGATTTCAGTTTTGGAGACCAAGTCATTTCGTCGAGCTCAGTACGATGAAACGTCTAACTCCATTCGACGATCGTTGAGCTCACTCCGACGAATCGTCGAACTCCATTCGACGATCTCTGAACTCCATTCGACAATCTTCGAGCTCAGATCGACGATCTTGACTCCAGTTTGATTCTCTATCTCTGAGCTCAGTTCGACGATAGTTGAGCTCAGATCGACGATCTCTGTTTCTGTCTAAGTCCAAATCTCTGAGCTCATTTCAACGATAGTGGAGCTCAGTTCGACATTTTTCTAAAGAGTTCAATGTTGTTCAAGATTCAAATTCAGACAGTTGTAGAATTATTGTCAGCATTTAATTCAGAGATCTTGTAGCCATTTTTCAATTAATCTGGAGCAAGTTTCAAGGAATTTTCAAGGAATGTTTTTATTGGACTTTCCTCCAGAAGACAAATATAATTAAGGAAGTAATTAATGACAGGCTAACGGCTATCTTGCACAAAGGATCATTTCTATTCAGATGAAAGGAATAAAAGATATATTCATTCTCTGCAACAAAATATAATAACAACTTCTGCAACAACTCTTACAACAACAATTACACAAGAGAAAGAGAAAGAGTTGCAAACATTCTCAGTCTCAAAGAATCATACAAGAACACACATCACAAAAGGAGATCAACTAACTGAAATTTTCAGATCTCTCTTAATTCTAGTGTTCAAAGGCCATCTTCATTCAAGACTCCAGACACCTCACATTTCAGTTGCTGCTGAAATCATCATTTGCTGGTGATTAATTTTCTGAAGGCCTATCACCCTATTGCAAAGCTTCACTTCCTGAACAACTACAGATCTCAGGGGGAGCTTTGACAATATCCACTATCTTCTCTCTGACTGTTGACAGAGAAGATCATCTCTTTCCCTCTCTCTCTCTCCCTGCTGTAAAGGGTTTTTCAAACTCCCTTCAAAAGTTTGTGTTTGGTTTCTGAGACCTTATCAAAACTCAGTGGTGGCAAGACACCTGATCAAAAAATCTGGTTTGGTTTTTGAGCACCTTATCAAGAGCTCATTGGTGCCCAGGACACCTGATCAACTCATCCTGCAGTGGATTCCTACCTAGGGTGGTAGAAGAGTGGATATACCCAGGTTGATTGGGGAACCACTATAGCTCCTTGTGTCATCTGGTTGCTTGTTTTTCTTTTTGTTTCTGGCTGTGGTTTGTAATTAGATTGCTTTGTAGATTGTGATTGCTATGTGATTATTCTGTGTTTAGATTTACTGTTTATTATTAGCTTCCTTGTTCACTTAGGAATACAACAACAGTTGTAAAAAGTTTTTAGCAAGCACCATACTCTATTCACCCCCCCCCCCCCTCTAGAGTATATCAGATCTAACTTGCACTTTCACCCACCACATTAACCACTGCTTTAATAGCTTCCAAATCTTTTTCTTGCTTTTCCTTCCTTTTCACTCGCACTTCTACGCTTTCTTCCCAACTCTCACGAGATGACAGGAGACACCGATATTCGAACCATGTGCACAGCCGCATTCGCCGACTACCCCTTCATGAACTGCAATGTACAACCCCATATGTGGCGAGTGAGGTCGCCAGGAACCAGACCGGCTGTTTCTCTTTTCTCAAGTCTCGGCCAAGCATGAAGGGGGCCAGAGCTCGGCAGCCTCCAGCTCGCCCAAGAGAGCCCTACTAGTGGCATGCGAGTAGGACCAGTCGTGCCCGCACCCGACGGGAGGTGAGTAGGAGTGGCGAGTACCAGCCAGTCCAGACAACGTCGTTCTGCCTTGGCGATTGAGAGAAGCCCACCCAGTCCACGTAGTTCGTCGAACGGAACTCGGAGTTCGTCGAGCTCTAGGCCTTTTGTCAAGTCCCAGGCCATTCGCCGAGTTCTGACCGCTGAGCAAACTCGTAGCATGCGAGCAGGGAAGTCCGGACCCGTACTCGCCAAAGTCCGGGCGGAGGTGGCGAGTGCCAGCTCCATCGAGCACTCGCCGCCCTTGCCGAGCAGAGGTTTTTGAGGGCTAATCACATAATAATCTGTGAGGTATTTTTACCATTTTGCCCTCGTTAGCCTGCCCATAGCCTGGTAAAATAGCGGAGTTACGCTGTTGGCAGACCTGGTTGGGCTGCACATAGCTATTCAAAACAGCGGAGGTTGGTTATTTGCATGCCGTTTTCAGAAATCTATAAATAGGACCCAAGGGGTACCTCAGAAGGTATGCTCACTTGTTCCCTAGTATTCTAGCGCTTTTTGAGGTAGCCTTAGCTCGGCCTTTGGCAAAAGAGGGGAAGCGTTATAAGATCTTCCGAGTGTGTGGTGGGACCTCCATGCCGAGCCCTTGGGTCAGTTTTCCGTTATCATTTGGCTTGCAGGAGAGAAGTAGGTGTGCGATCACCCCTTCACTAAGGGTGAACTCCACAAGAGACCGAGTTTTCGGTTTCAAATTTTTGGTGCGGTGAGTGTGGAGAGTGGTCAGGATAGAAAATCTTTGGTAGGCTCGATGACAGGAGAAGGACAAGGCTCGGAAAGGTCCGACTCGCTGCCCCCGCCACATCTAGCCATGGTGGGGATGTTTGAATACTTTAGGCATGAGGTACTCAGCCTCGTCAAGTTCGCACTCGGCGCGCGGGTCGAGTGCTCGACTCCAGCTATCCTGATCACTGTCGCCCCGTCTCTGGGCGAGGACAATACCGGCAGGCGAGCTGGGAAGGAGGTCGTCGAGGAAGGAAGTGGTGCGAGCTCCTTGGGCGCGTGCTCTTCCCCGGCTCGGCAAGCGGAGGTCGGTTCGGCGAGATAGTTTCACGAGATCCTTCAGCTCTCCCAACGGGGGAAGGCATCCCCTTCTTCTGCCCCAGTTCCAGAGGGGTTCAGGGAGCCAGAGATGTCCTACTACACCGGGATGGGGGACTCGGTCCACCACGTTCAGTGGTTCGAGGATGTGATCTCGATCTGGCAGATGTCGGACGGCTGCAAGTGTCGTCTCTTCGCCATCACCCTCAAGGAGATGGTGATGAAGTGGTTTCACCAGCTGCCGGCCAGCTCCATTTACTGATTTAAGGACCTGCGCTGGGGATTCATGTTGAGATTCACCACCTCGAAGAGGGGGAAGAAGGAGTCGGAGTCCTTATTCCACATCAATCAGGGAGTGAATGAGATTTTGGGGAGTTACGTCGACCGGTTCCATGAGGAGGTCACCGAAGTCCAGGAGATGTTAGGCTATAGCCTGCTGATGGCCTTCACCCTGGGGTTGCAATAGGGTTTCTCTAAGATGGAGCTGAAGAGAGTGTCGCCCCTCTCCTACGAGGAGCTGATGGAGAGGGCGACAAGAGAATTCGACGGGGAGGCGTTGAATCCAGAGTTTGCCCGGAAGTTGGCTCGGTGGGCCACGAAGGAGGAGAAGGAGACGAGAGGTGGCAGAGGTCAGGAGGAGAGGAGAGCCGAACCCCGGTAGAGGGAACATCGGCAACTTCAGGGGCAGCAGCAGCCCAGATGGGGGCGTCAGGATCCGGACCGCCGGTTGGGCTGGAGGCCCGAGTGGCAAGACCAGGGGCCACAGAGAGGTTACTAGGGAAGCGACCATCACCAGTGGGCAAGGATCAGTTCCATACCCCGGTTTGGAGGCAGGCGCAAAGACCTCCCCTCCCGGATCAAAATCAGGCTATGGCCATAGCCATGGGGGACAGGAGGAGAGCGGCGCGAAGGAGGAGAAGAGAAATTAGGGTGGAGTTTCCCTACTGTGACTTCCACCAAGAGGAAGGGCATGTCACGGCCACGTGCCCGAATTTCCTCGAGATGAGAGGGAACAAAGAGCAATATCAGCACCAGGGGCTCCAGGAGGTGAGGATTGAGGAGGTACTGCCTCGGGCGGAGGAGGACCGATGTGAAGACCGGTCGGACGTCGGGACCCAGGGAGGGATTAGATTTATCCATGAGGCTGTGGTGGTTGAGGCTTTTCGGAAGGGGAGCCTCCACACCATGTACTGTCAGAGCATTGGCTCCATATCCCAGACCCCACCCCCGGAAGAGAAGATTACTTTCTCAAGGAAGGACATGCCAGAACATGAGGATCCCTTCTGCGATGCGCTGGTCATCCAGAGGGCCATCAAGAATTTCACCGTCTCCAGGATCCTCAATGACAATGGGAGCTCCATCAACGTCATCTTCAAGAAGGCGTTTGACGCGATAAAAGTGGAGGCAAAGAGGGTGTTGGCTTCAGATGGCCCCTTGTTTGGGTTCTCGGGGGAGATGAAGGAGGTAGAAGGGGGAGTGGGGCTCCACGTCACCTTGGGGGGCAGTCCCGGAACTGCCGATTTGTCATCATGGATGCCCCTAGTAGCTACAACGCCATCTTCAGAAGGCCCCTCATCAGCGCCTTCCACTGCATCCCCATCGTCCTTCCACCAATGCTTGAAGTTAAATGCCGGGGGGACCCAGGTCCGGGTTCGGGGTGACCTCAAAGTGGCGAGGGAATGCTATGTCACCGGCGTGAACTCGATCTCCTGGCAGGAAGGGGCCGAGGATATGGAGCGGAGAATGGAGGAAGCGGAGCAGGAGACTGGCATAGAGGAGATGGAGGTGGAGAGCTGCACCGAGGTAGAGGTGGCAGGATGAAATCAGGAGTTAGCCGCGGTGATGGCCACGGAGGAGGAAGTGGCAGCTGAGGAAGTTCTTGTCCCGGAGGAGAAGGACACCGTAGAATGGTAGGAGTAGTCCATGCTGGAGGCTGCAGAAGAGGTGGTGGATATGGAGGTTCTCACCCTTGGAGGCAAGGTGGAGAAGGTTCGCATCAGTATGGGGCTGACCCCGGAGGCTCAGGGCAGGATGCTGACATGCATCCAAAAGAACGGGCACATCTTCATATGGAGCGCAGCGGAGATGTCGGGGGTTAACACGGACATGGCTTGCCACCGCCTCAACCTGGACCCGGGAGCACGCCCCATCCAGCAGAAGAAGAGGTCCACCGCGGACAAGCTAGCTGAGCCCATTAGGGAGGAGGTATCCAAACTCCTCAGGGCCGGCTTTGTATCCGAAATACAGTACCCCGACTAGGTCTCCAATGTTGTTATGGTCAAAAAAGGATACGCCCGGTGGCATATGTCGGTTGAGTTTTCTTTACTTAATAAATCATGCCCTAAGGACTGTTATCCATTGCCTCAGATCGACGCGCTAGTTGACTCAGTGATGAATTGTAAATATACGTATTTTTGTGCACATTAATTTAGTCATTTTCATTTATTTTCGTCGTTTTTACTTATTTTTGTTCAATAAAATGTTCCTATTCTTGTAAATTTGCTTCTAACTTGTTTTATTTTATTTTTCAGAAAAAGTTCAAAATCTGCCAAAATTGGGCATTACACGCCCGTGACATATTTGTCACGCCCGTGACCAAGGCGTGACGCTCAAATTCCGTGAACTGGCAGATTTCTCAAGTAAAAAAGCTCGACACGCCTGGCGACACGCCCGTGTCACCCGACACGGGGCGTGACCCAAGCCCGTGTCCTCTCCTCTCGACGAATTCATCTCGACGATCGTCGAGTGTCGACACCAATAGTCACGCCCAGTGTCACGCCCGTGCCCTGGGGCGTGACTCAATTTCCGCTCGACGATTTCGACTCGACACTTTCCGCTCGACATTCGTCGAGTGTCGACACCAACTAACACGCCCAGCGTCACGCCCGTGACCTGGGGCGTGACCTTTCCAGCTGGCCCGACAAGATGCTGACAAAGACTTTCGACGCAACCCGCGCCCGGTTCTTCCTCCCCGACACGCCCAGAGTCACGCCCGTGACCTAGGGCGTGACTACCGCGAACTCAGTCCGAAGTCAACTTTCCTGTCCAATCGCCGGCCGCCTTCATGAATAGTACTGTCACGCCCCCCCTACACGCCCGTGACTGAGGGCGTGTACTTAGAAATTTTTTTTCTATAAATAGCCCAGTTCTGTAAGGTCCAACGGTTCAGATTTTTGGGCCAATTTAGTGTCTTTTTGTGGGCTGCATCCGTGATTTTCAAAGCTATGTAAGGAGATTTCTCCCTTTTTTATTTCATTTCTTGTTTTGTCTTAGCTTTAGCCCATGTAATAGCTTGTAATAGTTCCTAAAAATCAATAAAATGTTAGTTTTTCTCTTCATATTTAGCTTTGGAATGAACACTTGTGCCCACTTTCCTTCTCATTTTTATCCTTGGTTTTATCTTTGTTCTTCATTTAGTTCTTCTTTTATGAAAAGTGTGTGTGTGTGTGTATGAGTGTAACTTATTTACTTTACATGTTTTTTTTTAACTTGTTTTCATTCTTAGGGAAGATTAGTTTTCCTTTTTTCTCTCACCATGTCTTTTGCCTTTAACTTGTCTTCATGCTAAGAATTTTGATTTCATTCTTATGATTTTATAAAAGAGATTTTAAAAGTGATTTTGTTCTTTATTTTTTACTTAGTCTTTTTTTTAGGATTGTAAAACCTCTTTTGTTCTTTTCATCCTCTTTTTCACCTTTTTTTTATCACTTTCATAACATCATAAGAATGAAAATGTTGGCATTTTAATTTTCCAAAAACTTTGGTTTTTAATTTGTTTTGAAAAACTTTTGTCTTCTAAATTTGTAATTTCTTCTTTTTATTTGTTTTTGGCAAAACCTATGCTTGAAAAAGTTACAGTTTTAATTTTTAGGTAACTTTGATTTTTCTTTGTTATTTGTGTGTGTGAGTGTATGAGCCTACATTTCCTTTTGTTCTTCTTAATCTTCATGAAGTGTGTGTGAGTGTAGGTGTATAACTTTTATGCTTTGATTTAAATTGTGTAGAGTGTGTGAGTGTAGGTGTTAAATTTTAATGCTTTCTTTTAATTGCTTTCTTTTAATGCTTTGTTCAAAATTATGTAGAGTGTGTGAGTGTAGGTGTTAGCTTTATTGCTTTCTTGAATTTCTTATGGAGTGTGTGTGTCTGTGTGTGTTTATTTCCGCCTACTCGTTAAGAGTTAAATGGCGCACCGTTTTCATTTTCAGTCCTACTCGTTCGAGTAGGACTTGTAATTTTTCTTTCTTTATTTTTCCGCCTACTCACTTGAGTTTAAATGGCCGGACTTTATTTCCCTCCTACTCGTTTGAGTAGGATTTGTAATTTTTCTTTCTTTATTTTTCCGCCTACTCACTTAAGTTAAATGGCCGGACTTTATAGCCCTGTAATCGCATTTATTTTCTCCTACTCATTTGAGTAGGACTCGCTTTCATTTCAGTCCTATTCGTTTGAGTAAGACTTGCAATTTTCAGCTTTTATTTACCGCCCCCACTCGTTTGAGTGGGACTCGCAAAGTTTAAAAAATGCAAATTTCTTTTATGTGTAACTTAGTTCCTTTTTAATTTATAATTTGGAGAGTGCGTGAGTTCTTGTTTTAGCTAGTTTTTCAGTTTTCTAAATGTTGTTATTTTTCTTGTGTCCCCTTCTTATAAACGTTTAGTGTTTAATTTCGAACTCGCGCCTCACTAAATTATAAGCCGTCCCCATACCGATGTGTGGCTAATCGCTATTAGCCTCGGCATCGAAGAGCATTGGGACATTTAAAATGATTTATAATAATTGAAGCTCTTTATTTTCATTTTAATTTAAGCACTTACGGTTTACCCCGGGTTTACGACGCGTAGGACCACATATCGATGTGTGGGCCCTATTTCCGTAGTCCATATGCTAGCTAGCCGAGAGGCCGTGCATATGGACCGTTCACCCCTGGGTAAATAGAGTTGCGTACATACCCTCGAAAGAGGACAAGCGTAATTCTACCGGATTGGGTTCCCCACCCAATAGCGGGGTTCTTAGCGTAAAGCGGGCGTTAAGAGGAATCCTTCGTCGGACTAACGTTCGGTCGAATAGTCTTAACGTTTAGGTGAGCGATATCCCTATAGCTAGGGGAGCTCACATTTGTGGAACCTCCACGGCCAAGTTGTCTTTTTATTAATTTGAAATCTAAGTCTTTTTATTATTAAAAATTGTTTTAGTCTTAATCCGATTCGATGCCGAGCGTTAACCCTTCATCGAATATTTTCTAAATCGTTTTTTTCGCTCCTTTGCTTTTCCGTCTTTTATTAAGTAAAAAAATCCACCTTACTTTCAGTAAAATAATAGTCCTCCCGGAGGAGTAAGAATAGTCAACACGACCCCGAGAATAATACGACCTCGGTATTCCCCCGAATATCGAGTACTACTTGCGATAGGTGCACTTGCCTCTATTAGCACGCCCGCGGCGATCGACTCACCGAACCAACCACAATAAGAGTTTGTTCGCGGGCGCATCAAGTTTTTGGCGCCGTTGTCGGGGAGTCTCTTTTCGAGTTGCTATTTCGAATTCCGGAGTCTATTACTTTTACTTATTTTCTATATAAAAAAAAAACAAAACTAAAAACTTTATTTTAAAACAAAAAAAAGAAGTTTATTTTGTTTTATTTTTGTTTGGGTGTATGACCCGTGGACAACCCTCAGAGTCTGAAGATTTTGACTTCGACCCTGAGATCGAACGCTCTCTTGCGCGTATTCGATCTCAACGCCGAAATCCTTCTTTAGATCCCGAGGAATCTATCGGAGAACCTACTGTTGTAGTTATGGCCGCGCCTAACCTTCCCCCGGCGGCCGAGCGTACTATGTCCTATTACGCCCGGCCTAACCTGGATGATTCTGGGTCGAGTATTGTTCGCCCTGCGGTGGCCAATAATAATTTTGAAATAAAGTCAAGTGTCATTCAAATGGTCCAAAACGCCGTGCAGTTCGATGGATTGCCGGATGAGGACCCGAATGTCCACTTGTCCAATTTCTTGGAGATATGCGACACCTTCAAGATTAATGGCGTCACTGATGACGCCATTCGTTTGCGCTTATTTCCTTTTTCCCTTAAGTCCAAAGCCAAGGCGTGGTTGAATGCCCTCCCGCGAGGATGTATCACCATGTGGGCTGAGTTGACGGAACGGTTCCTAACGAAGTACTTTCCGCCCGCAAAAACTGCAAAGTTGCGGGCGGACATTTCTTCATTTGTGCAGAACGATCCTGAGTCTCTATACGAGACTTGGGAACGGTTTAAGGAATTCCTCCGCCGTTGCCCGCACCACGCGCTGCCAACATGGTTGCAAGTTCAAATTTTTTATAATGGGTTGAATTTTCAGACGCGTCAAATGATTGACGCGGCTGCCGGGGGTACGCTTAACAACAAAACCCCCGAGGCCGCCCAGGCTTTATTCGAAGAGATGGCTATGAACGCCTATCAATGGAACGTCCTGCGGGGACGGCCAAAGCTGGCGGCTGGTCTTTTTGAAGTGGATGCCACTGCTCTCTTGACCCTTCAAGTTGAAAGGTTAACAAAGCAGGTGGCGGAGATCTCTGCTGCCTCCTCCAGTCCGCCTTATTTTATTCCCCCTAACGTCTGCGTGGCTGAAGAGTTCGTGGACTTCATGGGAAATTCGGGTCGTCCTCCCTTCAACCCCAACAACTACCCTTATAGTAATAACTATAACCCGGGTTGGAGGAATCACCCCAACTTCTCATGGAGCAACCCGAATAAATGCTCAGCGTCCCCCTATTTCTTTTGCGCCCGGATTTCTTCCTCCTCCTCCTCTTCCGAAACCCTCCCCGATGGAGGAAAATTTTTCGAAGTATATTGCGTCCAACGAGTCAAATATCCGGAACATCACCGGATCGCTAAAAACACTCGAACAACAGGTTGGACAGCTGGCGAGGATGATGTCCGAGCGCGCGCTCGGGGCACTGCCGGGAAACACGGAGCCTAATCCGCGGGAGAACGCCAACGTTATAACCCTCCGTAGCGGAAAGGAGGTGGTCGATCCAAAACGGACCGACCCTCAGGTACATATTTCACCTCCGACCCCTCTTCCCCTTTCTTCGCTTACGCCGCCTTTACCTATTATAAAAGAAAAAATTATTTTAAACAAGGCTCTTCCGTATCCGCATAAATTAGATAACGAGCGTAAGGACGCGCAATATGAAAAATTTATTTTATTATTAAAACAAATTCACATTAATGTTCCTTTTTGCGAGGCTATCTCGCAAATGCCCAAATATGCGAAATTTTTAAAAGAACTACTTTCTAATAAACGTAAATTAGAGGATATTTCGCATGTATCTCTCAACGCTGTCTGCTCGGCGGCCCTTACTAATAAATTGCCCACAAAACAAAATGACCCGGGACGGTTTTCCATCCCGTGCCTTTTTGGCGATATATTAGTAAAGTACGCCTTAGCTGATTTAGGGGCTAGCATTAATCTGATGCCGTTCTCGCTCTTTTCGCGTTTAGGTTTGGGTACTCCTAGTCCTACGAATATGCGCATCCAATTAGCGGATCGCTCGGTTAAGTTCCCTATCGGGGTAGTGGAGGACGTCCTTGTCCGAGTCGACAAGTTTACCTTTCCGGTAGACTTCGTCATCTTAGATATCGAGGAGGACGCCGAGGTACCAATAATACTCGGTCGCCCTTTTCTCGCCACCTCCCGCGCACTAATAGATGTTAGTAATGGTAGCCTTCTCCTCCGAGTAGGCGATGACCAAGTTACTTTCTCTATTAATACCTCGATGGACAATTTGTCATCGAGCGACGATTTCTGCTACTCTTTAGATACCTTTTTCGGAGATCGTTCTTCTCCCATTTTCGAGTCCGTATTTTTAAACGACGATATCTATGCGCTCGAAAATTTCAACTGCGATGAGGATACGTCTATAGACTTGCCTTTCGAACCAATTGGTAAGAAAGACATAGGAATTAAAACCTCCCTAGAAGAACCGCCCATCCTAGACCTCAAACCCTTACCCGCATCGCTCAAATACGCTTTTTTGGGAAAAGGCGATACGCTTCCCGTTATCATTTCTTCGGACTTGAGTGATTCGGAGACTTCCGATTTATTGGAAGTTTTATTTAAACATCGCCACGCAATTGCGTGGCAAATCTCTGACTTAAAGGGGATTAGCCCCTCCTTTTGCACCCATAAGATTTTCCTTAACGATAATTGCCGCAAAACGATTCAGCCGCAGCGTCGTCTTAACCCAAACATGAAAGACGTCGTTAAAGCCGAAATCATTAAGTTATTAGATGCGGGAATTATCTACCCTATTTCGGACAGTGCATGGGTTAGTCCCGTGCATGTCGTACCCAAGAAGGGCGGTCTTACCGTAGTGGCGAATGAGCATAACGAGCTTGTCCCAACTCGTACTGTTACGGGTTGGCGAGTGTGCATCGATTATAGAAAACTTAATGACGCCACCCGCAAGGACCATTTCCCTCTGCCATTTCTAGACCAGATTTTAGAGCGTTTATCCGGTCATCCGTATTATTGTTTTCTTGATGGTTTATCGGGGTTTTTCCAAATCCCCATTTCCCCCGATGATCAAGAGAAAACAACTTTTACTTGCCCGTTTGGCACCTTCGCATATCGAAGAATGCCATTTGGACTCTGCAACGCGCCAGCTACATTCCAAAGATGTATGCTAGCGATCTTTGGCGAGCTAGTAGAAGACATTATGGAAGTCTTTATGGATGACTTTTCTGTTTTCGGACGCTCTTTTCCCGATTGCCTTCAAAATTTAGATCGTGTCCTTCAACGGTGCGAGGACACAAGCCTTGTTTTAAATTGGGAAAAATGCAACTTTATGGTTCGAGGAGGTTTGGTCCTCGGCCATATGATTTCGTCTAAGGGGATAGAGGTGGATAAGGCCAAGATAGAAATTATAGAAAAACTTCCGCATCCAACAAACGTAAAATCTATTAGGAGTTTCTTAGGCCATGCGGGCTTTTATCGACGGTTCATTCAAGACTTTTCAAAAATAACAAATCCGCTAACTCACCTCTTGGAAAAGGAATCACGTTTCATCTTTAGTAGCGAATGCGAGTCCGCCTTTAATTTGATAAAACAAAAACTTATCACTTCACCAATTTCAGTGGCCCCTAATTGGTCCCTTTCGTTCGAAATAATGTGCGACGCTAGTGATATTGCCTTAGGTGCCGTTCTTGGCCAACGCGTAGAAAAACATTTTCATCCTATTTATTACGCTAGCAAGACGCTGACTTCCGCACAAGTAAATTACACGACAACGGAAAAGGAACTCTTAGCCGTCATTTTCGCTTTCGATAAGTTTCGCTCGTATATAACGCTATCTAAAGTTATCGTTTTTACCGATCACTCCGCGCTTAAATATTTATTGGCTAAAAATGTTGCGAAGCCCCGCCTTCTTCGATGGATTCTCCTCCTACAAGAGTTTGATTTGGAGATCCGAGATAAGCGGGGAGCGGAAAATCTAGCGGCGGACCACCTCTCCCGTTTAGAAAATCCGGGTGCGGAAGTGCTCGTCGAATCTGAAATAAATGACAGATTCCCCGAGGAACGCCTTCTTGCCATTAATAAATCTTCGTCATCTTCGCCTTGGTTCGCAGATTTTGCAAATTTTTTAGTAGCGCGGGTCCTTCCAAAAGAGTTTTCCAGTCATCAAAAGAAGAAATTCTTTTCTGACTTGAAAAATTTCTTTTGGGAGGACCCATTTCTTTTTCGTATCTGCGCGGACCAAGCGGTCCGAAGATGCGTTGCGGGTGTGGAGTGCTTACAAATTCTTAAGCACTGCCACGTGGGTCCAGCCGATGGGCATTATCAAGCCAACCGGACCGCTCGGAAGGCGCTAGAGGCGGGCTACTTTTGGCCCACTCTCTTCAAAGACGCGCATAATTTTGTGCGCGCATGCGATAGCTGTCAGCGGTCGGGTAACATCTCTCGTCGCGACGAGATGCCCCAAAACATGTTTTTAGAGTGCGAAGTCTTCGATTTGTGGGGCATAGATTTTGTTGGCCCCCTACCTCTGTCTTTCAAAAATATGTATATTTTAGTGGCGGTCGACTACGTATCGAGGTGGGCGGAAGCGCAAGCTCTCCCCACCAACGATGCGCGAGTCGTCGTTACATTTCTTAAAAAATTATTTTCTCGCTTCGGCACGCCTCGCGTAATTGTTAGTGATAGGGGAACGCATTTCTGTAACGCTCTTATGGCTAAGACGTTAGCTAAATACGGAGTCACGCACAAGCTTGCCACCCCCTACCACCCGCAAACAAGTGGCCAAGTCGAGGTAGTAAATCGAGAGATTAAGCGAATTTTAGAAAAAAGCCGTTTCACTAAATGGGAAAGATTGGTCCGTTAAACTCGACGACGCGTTGTGGGCGTATCGGACGGCATACAAAACCGCTATTGGATGTACGCCGTTCCGGTTAGTCTACGACAAAGCGTGTCATTTACCCGTAGAATTAGAACATCGCGCACTTTGGGCTTTAAAACTCTTAAACCTCGACTCCAACTTAGCCGCTCAGAATAGAAAACTGCAACTAAACGAGCTCGATGAAAGGCGTGCGAACGCTTACGAGAGCAATAAATTCTATAAGGAGCGCTCTAAGTTATATCACGATCGAAAAATCAAGTCCCAAAAATTATTTTCTCCGGGCGATCTTGTCCTTCTTTACAATTCACGTCTTAGGCTTTTTCCAGGTAAATTAAAATCTAGATGGTCCGGTCCCTTCCTAGTTGAAGAAGTTTTTCCTTATGGAACCGTACTCGTCTCCCACCCGGACAAAGGCTCTTTTAAAGTAAACGGTCATCGGTTAAAGTCTTATATAGCAGGCGACCCAGTGATCGGTTTTAGCGAAACCATAACTTTCCTCCACCTAATAAACCCGCCAAAATAGTCAAGCTACACGACTATAAACAAAGCGCTCCTGGGAGGCACCCCTCGCTTATCTTTTTCGCTCTTTCCTTATTACCTTTGCTGTTTTTTTCTAATAAACGCAGGGTTTCTGATCGGCCTCCCCCTACGCGTTTCAGGGAAGCTTCTACCCCCTTCCCTTTCTTTTCTTTGTATATATTGTCTTTCCTTTCTGTTCCGCATACTTACGATACAACATTGGGGACAATGTTGGACTTAAGTATGGGGGTATTTTCGTGCTTTACTTTCTGCACTTCATTTTTTTCTGCATTTCAAAAATACAAAAAAATACATATAACAACAAAACAAAAAAAATTTATTTAAAAAACATCTTAAAATGAAAAAAATTTTAAATGAAAAATCCAAAAAAAAATTTTTATTTTGTTTTCGTTGAACTCTCTTTCTTTTTTCCAAAAACTGAAAAAAAAAAAAAACAAAACAAAAAAATTTTTATTTAGTTTCACTTTGTATATATTTTTTGTTTTTTCTCTCTCACCCTTCCTCATTCTCGTACAAACCTTTTTCTTTTTCTCCCTTATTTTTGTACATATTATGAAAATTCCTTTAAAAAATAATAAAAACAAAAAAAAGATAATAGTTCAAAAGAAATTTCAAAAAAATTGAGAAAAACAAAAATACAAAAAAAAAGATAATAAATGGAAAACAAAAAAAAATGATAATAACAACTATAAAAATCAAAAAAAAAATGCTTGCAACAAATAAATTAAATATTTCATACTTAACTTTTCTGCTATCCAAAAATTCAGTTTTTAGTTTATTTATATGTGAATTTGATTAATTCTTTGTTCACTACCCGTTTATTAATTATTGATTGAAAAATTTAAATAGCCGGGGTTAAGTTTTAAAGAATATTTTATGCTTTGTTAAAACTAGCGAACTCGTTTTAGGCACTACTTCTAATTTTTCATTAATAGGAGCACGTATATTATGTTAGGAAATAACGACTATAGAATTCAATTATACTTACTTTTAGCTTTCTGAAAAAAAATTGGAACGTACAAATTATTAAGGTTGTTCTCAAAAAAATTTTTAGGATTACAATCTAGTTTTCCTTTCTCCCCTTACTTTTCATGACCTACTCGGCATGATAAAATTTTCTATCCTTAAAAGATCCTATGTCAATGGGAATAAGATTTCGTTCCGTAAACATAGGCACCCAATAATTTTAAAAGATTATATATGAAGTAAGAGGATAAAATTCATTACTCCTACAAATATACATTGGGTTAATTTTATTATTATGAAGTTGAAAAACAAAAATCATATTAGGAAAATAAGATTTCGTTTTCTTAATAATCCAAAAGAAAAAAAATGGAGGTTCGAGAAAAAATTACCTCACCTCAAATATCAAAACCCTCTTCATAAACCCACTACCCCCTTAGCCAATTACACGATTCTAGAATTAATTCAAAACTCTTTTTGAGAGCATAATTAGTAAATTGTATTATTTCCAGTAGCACTCGTATAAGCTAGAGTTCTTATAATTCCAAACTATTTTCGTTAATCTAACAATTACAAATGTTTCCTTCTATTTGATTATATCAAGAAGTCTTTTGGCCAAAACTTTTGCGCTATTTAAATCATCTACATAATTTTAGGACTTAACTCTTACACCCCGTATATTTATTTCGATCTCTCTTATAATTGATTAAGCGATAGCCAAAACTTAGAGTTTTTTTTTTATTCCTTATAGATTCACCTCAAACTTTTGCTCTGGAATAGCAAAAGCCTAAGTATGGGGGTATTTGATGAATTGTAAATATACGTATTTTTGTGCACATTAATTTAGTCATTTCCATTTATTTTCGTCGTTTTTACTTATTTTTGTTCAATAAAATGTTCCTATTCTTGTAAATTTGCTTCTAACTTGTTTTATTTTATTTTTCAGAAAAAGTTCAAAATCTGCCAAAATTGGGCAGTACACGCCCGTGACATATTTGTCACGCCCGTGACCAAGGCGTGACGCTCAAATTCCGTGAACTGGCAGATTTCTGAAGTAAAAAGCTCGACACGCCTGGCGACACGCCCGTGTCACCCGACACGGTGCGTGACCCAAGCCTGTGTCCTCTCCTCTCGACGAATTCATCTCGACGATCGTCGAGTGTCGACACCAACAGTCACGCCCAGTGTCACGCCCGTGCCCTGGGGCGTGACTCAATTTCCGCTCGACGATTTCGACTCGACACTTTCCGCTCGACATTCGTCGAGTGTCGACACCAACTGACACGCCCAGCGTCACGCCCGTGACCTGGGGCGTGACCTTTCCAGCTGGCCCGACAAGATGCTGACAAAGACTTTCGACACAACCCGCGCCCGGTTCTACCTCCCCGACACGCCCAGAGTCACGCCCGTGACCTAGGGCGTGACTGCCGCGAACTCAGCCCGAAGTCAACTTTCCTGTCCAATCGTCGGCCGCCTTCATGAATAGTACTGTCACGCCCCCCCTACATGCCCGTGACTGAGGGCGTGTACTTAGAAATTTTTTTCCTATAAATAGCCCAGTTCTGTAAGGTCCAAGGGTTCAGATTTTTGGGCTAATTTAGTGTCTTTTTGTGGGCTGCATCCGTGATTTTCAAAGCTATGTAAGGAGATTTCTCCCTTTTTTATTTCATTTCTTGTTTTGTCTTAGCTTTAGCCCTTGTAATAGCTTGTAATAGTTCCTAAAAATCAATAAAATGTTAGGTTTTCTCTTCATATTTAGCTTTGGAATGAACACTTGTGCCCACTTTCCTTCTCATTTTTATCCTTGGTTTTATCTTTGTTCTTCATTTAGTTCTTCTTTTATGAAAAGTGTGTGTGTGTGTGTATGAGTGTAACTTATTTACTTTACATGTTTTTTTTAACTTGTTTTCATTCTTAGGGAAGATTAGTTTTCCTTTTTTCTCTCACCATGTCTTTTGCCTTTAACTTGTCTTTATGCTAAGAATTTTGATTTCATTCTTATGATTTTATAAAGAGATTTAAAAAGTGATTTTGTTCTTTATTTTTTACTTAGTCTTTTTTTTAGGATTGTAAAACCTCTTTTGTTCTTTTCATCCTCTTTTTCACCTTTTTTTTATCACTTTCATAACATCATAAGAATGAAAATGTTGGCATTTTAATTTTCCAAAAACTTTGGTTTTTAATTTGTTTGAAAAACTTTTGTCTTCTAAATTTGTAATTTCTTATTTTTATTTGTTTTTGGCAAAACCTATGCTTGAAAAAGTTACAGTTTTAATTTTTAGGTAACTTTGATTTTTCTTTGTTATTTGTGTGTGTGAGTGTATGAGCCTACATTTCCTTTTGTTCTTCTTAATCTTCATGAAGTGTGTGTGAGTGTAGGTGTATAACTTTTATGCTTTGATTTAAATTGTGTAGAGTGTGTGAGTGTAGGTGTTAAATTTTAATGCTTTCTTTTAATTGCTTTCTTTTAATGCTTTGTTCAAAATTATGTAGAATGTGTGAGTGTAGGTGTTAGCTTTATTGCTTTCTTGAATTTCTTATGGAGTGTGTGTGTCTGTGTGTGTTTATTTCCGCCTACTCGTTAAGAGTTAAATGGCGCACCGTTTTCATTTTCAGTCCTACTCGTTCGAGTAGGACTTGTAATTTTTCTTTCTTTATTTTTCCGCCTACTCACTTGAGTTTAAATGGCCGGACTTTATTCCCCGCCTACTCGTTTGAGTAGGATTTGTAATTTTTCTTTCTTTATTTTTCCGCCTACTCACTTGAGTTAAATGGCCGGACTTTATAGCCCTGTAATCGCATTTATTTTCTCCTACTCATTTGAGTAGGACTCGCTTTCATTTCAGTCCTACTCGTTTGAGTAGGACTTGCAATTTTCAGCTTTTATTTACCGCCCCCACTCATTTGAGTGGGACTCGCAAAGTTTAAAAAATGCAAATTTCTTTTATGTGTAACTTAGTTCCTTTTTAATTTATAATTTGGAGTGTGCGTGAGTTCTTGTTTTAGCTAGTTTTTCAGTTTTCTAAATGTTGTTATTTTTCTTGTGTCCCCTTCTTATAAACGTTTAGTGTTTAATTTCGAACTCGCGCCTCACTAAATTATAAGCCATCTCCATACCGATGTGTGGCTAATTGCTATTAGCCTCGGCATCGAAGAGCATTGGGACATTTAAAATGATTTATAATAATTGAAGCTCTTTATTTTCATTTTAATTTAAGCACTTAAGGTTTACCCCGGGTTTACGACGCGTAGGACCACATATCGATGTGTGGGCCCTATTTCCGTAGTCCATATGCTAGCTAGCCGAGAGGCCGTGCATATGGACCGATCACCCCTGGGTAAATAGAGTTGCGTGCATACCCTCGAAAGAGGACAAGCGTAATTCTACCGGATTGGGTTCCCCACCCAATAGCGGGGTTCTTAGCGTAAAGCGGGCGTTAAGAGGAATCCTTCGTCGGACTAACGTTCGGTCAAATAGTCTTAACGTTTAGGTGAGCGATATCCCTATAGCTAGGTGAGCTCACATTTGTGGAACCTCCACGGCCAAGTTGTCTTTTTATTAATTTGAAATCTAAGTCTTTTTATTATTAAAAATTGTTTTAGTCTTAATCCGATTCGATGCCGAGCGTTAACCCTTCATCGAATATTTTCTAAATCATTTTTTTCGCTCCTTTGCTTTTCCGTCTTTTATTAAGTAAAAAAATCCACCTTACTTTCAGTAAAATAATAGTCCTCCCGGAGGAGTAAGAATAGTCAACACGACCCCGAGAACAATACGACCACGGTATTCCCCCGAATATCGAGTACTACTTGCGATAGGTGCACTTGCCTCTATTAGCACGCCCACGGCGATCGACTCACCGAACCAACCACAGTAAAAGTTTGTTCGCGGGCGCATCACTCAGCCATCGGTTTTCCTGTAATGAGTTCCTTAGATGCATTTTCAGGTCACCACCAGATTAGGATGCACCCCTCGGACATCAAAGATGTCGCATTCATCACGTGGGATGGGTGCTACTGCTGCAAAATATTGCCCTTTCGGCTGAAGAATGTAGGGGAGACATACCAGAAGATGATGGATAGGGTCTTCCGGGAACAGAAGGGGAGGAACATGGAGGTGTACGTATACGACCTCATGATCAAGAGTAAGGACGTGGACTCTCACCTCCAGGACCTGGAGGAAACCTTCGCCAACATGCGCAAATATAAGATGCGGCTGAATCCCCTGAAGTGCATTTTTGGGGCGAGCAGGGGGAAGTTCTTGGGGCATCTCCTCACCCCTGCGGGGGTTGAGCCCAATCCTGACAAGGTCAAGGCAATCATGGAGTTGGGGTCACCACGGAATGCTAAAGAGGTGCAGCGATTAATAGGGAAGCTAGCAGGATTGAGCAGGTTCCTCTCCCGGGCTAGGGAGAAGTACTCCCCCTTCTTCAAGACACTAAGAGGGGGGGGGGCAAAAATTTGAGTGGACCAAGGAGTGCGAGGAGGCATTCCAAGAAATGAAGAGGTACTTGACCAAGGCTCCGCTGCTCCAAGGGCCGAAGGAAGAGGAAGACCTATACTTATATCTCGGGGTCGGAACAAAGTCCTTGAGCTCTGTCCTGGTTCATGAAGAGGGGAAGAGGCAGCTCCCCATATACTATGTGAGTCGGGTTTTGAGGAAGACCGAACTTCGATATCCGATCTTGGAAAAGCTATCCTTCTCTCTAGTCATCTCGGCCCGGAGGCTTCAGCCCTACTTCCAGGCACACTCCATCGGAGTGGTGACTGACCATCCCCTCTGCAACATCTTCGAGGTGGTGGAGCATTCGCATAGGCTAGCCAAATGGTCGGTAGAGCTAAGAGAGTTAGACATCTCCTTTGTCCCTCGCATCTCAATCAAGGCCCAAGCAATGGCCAACTTTTTGGCTCACTACGTGGTCGAGGTGGCAAAGGAGGAGCTCATTCATCCGACTTCGTGGAAGGTAAAGGTGGACGGTGCCTCAGGGAATCATTCCTTGGGGGTAGGGGTAATCTTGGAAATCCCCCAAGGGGAGACGATTGAGCAAACAGTGGTGGTGCACTTCCCCATCACTAACAACCAGGCCGAGTGCGAGGCCGTAATAGCAGGGCTGCGCTTGGAGAGGGAATTGGGGGTGTTGGATGTGGATGTCCTCACTGACTCTATGGTGGTGGCTTCCCAGATCAATGGATAATTCGAGGTGAGGGAACCTACCCTCCGGCTATACTTAGCAAAAATGAAGGGGGTCATCGGCACATTTCAGACCTTCTCCATCCAACACGTGCCCACAGAAGAAAATGAGCAAGTCGATCAGTTGGCGAAACATGGCCCCCGGATGGTGGTGGGGGGGGGGGGTACAATCACTGATATACTTCGCCCTTCCATTGAAGAGGGAGAGCTGATAGAAGTGGATCAACACCCCTCATGGACGGACCCGTTCACGACCTTCCTTTCCACAGGGGAGTACTACAACAAATATGGACATCGGCCACGTTTTTAAGAGTCTTTGGCGACGTTTTTCAAACATTGCTAATGTTTTCGTGATGCTTTTATAAACGACGCAAAAGCGTCGCGAATACAAACATCGCTAAAAGTATTCGCGACATTTTCACTATCCGCGTCCCCAATACAGCGTTGACATTAGCGACTTTTACAGTTATAAACGTGGCGGTTTGTGCAAAGTTTAATAATTGGCCACGCTTCAACAAACGTCACAAAATAAACATGGCTATTAATTAAAAATGTTGTAGTATATCCAGGGGGATGTACAAGAAGAAGTTCAGATACAAATCGGAATATTATCTCATCCAGGATGGGCAATTGTATAGGAATACTCAATCAGGGATGTTGGCCCATTGCGTGGCCGAGAGTGAAGTACAAAGTGTAGTGCCCTCCCCCCCCCCCCCCCCCCTCCACCCAACCTTTTGCCCGGGTTGGGCCGGAGGGGTACTACTAGCCCAAGACGTCCACCCAGTGCTCTTAGGGGAAACAATCCACCCAAACGAAGCACTAGGTGGCCGCCTTGCTCGGCTCGAATCATAACATTCACAACCCATCAAGGTATAGTGGAAGTATTAACAGGAACCATTGTAGATATTTGTATAACATATCAATATCACATAGGTTCTAGGGCCGAAAACTAAGTGCTTATATAAGCCCGTGGGTTATACATGTTCTACATATATCACTCATACTCTCTCTCTCTATGCTGCTCGACAGTACTCACATCCCTAAACTCCGGAGACGGCGGGGGTGCATCTACTCGGGTAGTCCTAGCTGTCGGCGGAGTCTCCTGCGGCAGCGAGTCACTACGACGCTCCATTTCCTGTGAATGGTTAATCATATAATCGTTAGTCATAGAGCTAAGTGGAAACAAATCTTCCCTCGGGATCCATATCCTGGGGACGAGCACACACCCACTCGACAGAAGTAAATAGCCGAAGCAAGAGAGGGTTAGTACAATATTTCATATATGTACAACTAGGAGCAATTATAAAAAGTGCAGGATAATGTAACTGGAAAGAAAGGCAGCAGTAATATAAACCAGTTATAATAAGGCTCCACTAGTTCGTCAGCACATCAGGTGTTCATATCCTGAATTCTATCGCATCCATTCATAGTCGCGCACACACAGCAGGGATTCATAGTCGCGCACACAATGCAGGCATTCATAGTCGTGCACACACCGCAGACATTCATAACCGCGCACACAATGCAGGCATTCATAGCCACGCACCCGAACCCTATGTTGACAAAGTTGGACTGCTACTGTTCCAGCAGGGTAGCGAGCCCCGTGTGCCTCACCAATGGGGTCGTCAGTGACAGTGGCCAGTTTTGCCACTTATGGGGGTGACCGTACAACACAAACCCAGGCCCTAACGTACAACCTTGTGTACTCTTGGATGTGAGCGACATACGGCGAATCATTTTGGCAAACCAGTTGAGGAAAACCCGACTGGGAATATAACGGCCGGTCACCCGTGGTACTCATCTCCATGTCACCATGAGTCGTCGACCTTCCCGTACTGGTACAAATGGTCTTCGAGAGGAGCTGACGCGCCACTATTTCACCGCAAGCAATTTACAATCAATCAAAAAAAGGCAAACAACATAAACATAGGGTCTATGTTGGCCTGCCCTACTAGGCTTTAGACTTCGGGCGTCGGCACTTAGCTCTACTTTCGACAAAGAGCGTGGGAGCGCATTATTTGGGGCTAGACCTGGAGGACTACTTCAACTCCGATTATCCCCAACTAAGGCTCGACGATTGCTCATTAGAGGAGGACCCGGGACTATAATAGTAAATTGCAATGGGAATAAGTACGGTGACTATGCTGCTATTTAATGTGCTGAAATGAAATGTGACCAGTACAAGACTGGAGTAGTACTGAATAGAAATTACTATAATATGCTTGACTAGTACAAGACTGGAGTAGTACTGAATAGAAAGTACTATAATAAGCTTGACCAGTGCAAGACTGGAGTAGTAATGAATAGAAAGTACTAAAATAAGCTTGACCAGTACGAGACTGGAGTAGTACTGAATAAAAAGCACTGAAATAAGCTTGACCAGTACGAGACTGGAGTAGTACTGAAATAAGCTTGACAAATGCGAGACTAGAGAAGTACTGAATAGATAGTACCGTAATAAGATTGACCAGTATGAGACTCGAGTAGTACTGAATAGAAAGTAATAAAATATGCTTGACCCGTACAAGACTGGAGAAAACACAAAGAAAATGTTTAGTAGTCCAATCACTCCTATTTAGGAGGCTTCAATTCCATCGAGATTTAAAGGTGATTTTGATGGGTTACATCAATTGTTAGGATCCAATTAATTTGGTTGCGCCATATTTATTACGGATTAATTAGATCAAGGGTTGGCTAGAATTTACATGCTTATTAGTTGTCAGGGACAACTCCAAGTCATCACTCGTACTCTCATCTTCTAAGCGTGTCCTATACATCCGACAGTCAAGGCGCACGACGGTTTTACGAAATCTTAGAAATCCCGGAGCTTAGTCACTTGCCTCGGCCGCTCTCATCAATAAAATAGTTTAAAGTATTTATTTGATTCCAAATTTTGATACAACCCTTGCGATGACCTAAAATGAGTCTAATAATTTTTTTATAATTTTCCAAGGTGTTTTGCGCATTTAATTTAGCCAAAAAAAATTTATTTTGGCTTTTAAAAATACTAAATTAATTCCAAAAATTCTCAATATTTTTGTGGAGGTAGCCCTCATCATTGGGAACATTTTTCATGTTGGTAACTTTTCCCCTAGGGGCATAGATTTGGCCAAGTAATTTTTAGAAATTTCTATTATGAAAGTGGTCTGCATTTAGCAGATCACAGGGAGATCCTGCAAGTGAGATTGAGCCACAGGGCGTAATCAGCCAGTGCTTCCCCACAACAGATTGGCCACGGATCCACTGTGGGGGGCACAGAAATGGAGGAGGGGCGGGGATTAAAAAAATCACAGCCACCCAATCTTCATCACCAGATCGGGCAGCTGCTGCTCCTCGCCGGCGGTACAGGGGATGAGTCGCCTCCACCACTGCCAGCAAGTTGCCACAGACGCTAGAGCCGGCCCCAATCGGCTCACCAGGGGCCGGTGGTTCTCTGGGCGGTGGTCCGGAGGTCTGGCGCCGCCAGCTGCCGCCGGAATTAACCATCCCGAGAGCTCGGGGTGGCGGTGGCACTGCTCCCAGCGCCACCCCCGCTCTTCAGGTAGACTACCACATACCAGTCCACCCCCGGCCGACGTGTCATGGCACCAGCGGTGGTCCGGCGGTCATGCGCCGCCGGCCGCCGCCGCTGGTTTTAAATAGAGAAATCCTTTGTTTTTTGCGTGTCCCGCCGGAACTGCCTTTTTCGGCGGCACCGCCGCTATTCCCCACTAGGTGCCGCCACCCCAAGTGGGGTAACACTCTGCCATCATCACCACAAGTACTGGGGGAGGATCCTTCCTCCTTAGGCGCCAGCCGGCCTAGAACAAGGCTCGGGTGGCGCCGGCGGTGCTCCGGCCGCCGGGAGGGCCATGCAACACATCTAGAATGGGGAGGGGGAGGGAGAGAAGGTTCCACCTAGGTTTGGTGGGCTCGAGAGGGGCCATCCTGGTCTTCCATGGCTTGGTGGTGCTGGTGGAGTGGGAAAGGCTCCTCTGCTTGGCTTTTTCCAGCCACCTGAGATCCGGCAAGGGTCAGGCAGGGGGTGAGGTTGCTCTGAGGCTTGGGGGAAGGAGAGGGGAGGGGTGGCCTTTATATGGTTGGGGAAGGGGAGCTCCCCTCCCTTAGGCAAGCTGGGACTAATCCCTCCTTAGGGCGGGATTAATCCACACCCTCCAGCTGTCCAAGTACAGCTGGAGGTGCCATATTTTCCCCATGTGGGGAAAAAGGAATGATGTCGTCATGGGCTTGGGCCTTTGAAAAGGAAAGCAGAAAAGAGAGGGGAGGAGGGCGAGGGTGGGCCTCCACTTGTACTAGGCTGTAAGAAGGTTTGGGGATGGCCCAAAGAAGAGTGAGGGGGTATAGCAATCCTTCCTTGGAGAGGAGGTGGGCGCCTACTTGGAGAAAAATCCAAAAATTGGATTTTTAGAGGGGTTTGACCAAGTCAACCCTAGGGTCGGTCCCCCTTGCTGGTCAAAGTCAATGTGGGTCCAAGTTATCGGGGTCGGGTCAAAGTTCGGGTGTCGTGTCATAATTGGTATGCGCACGCTTTTCGGTGCACGACTACACTTGATTTAACCATGGGTTGACCAATTGTCGTCGAAATTGAATGCGACGACTTCCGTTGACTTCGTATTGACCACACGAGTCCAACTCCACTGACTGGGGTTGAATTAGAGTCTGTTTGGCGAAAGTCCAAAATTTGGGCGCCGCAATGCGCTAAAATGGTCGAAGTGTGTAAAACTATCGTTAGACCTCAGATTGTGACGTGACGTGTTCTGATGCACCTGTTTAGGTTATATGAGGTCACAGGAATCGAGAGAACTCAATTCGGAGTTCTCTAGGTTGATATCCAAAAATATGCTCTCGTTGCGTTTTACGAGGAAAGGTCACATTCACTATATGACCTCGGGGACTAACTGAACAAGTTCTGATGCACTCGCATTGACTATACGAGGTTACATGAAGTGACAGAACTCAATTCAGAGTTCTCTGGCTCTATTTCCCGCTTAGTGTTATCTCCCACCGGGTCATGGGTAGGGTCGGGCCACTTTTATTGGGCCCACTAGGGCTCTGGTGGACCAATAAAAGTCGGGATGTTACAATCCAATAAAAATAAAAGAATTTTCGTCCCGAAAAATTTGCTTGAAGTAGGGGGAAAAAGTAATATACATGGGGAAAGAGCTCTGGGTGCTTCTCTCGGAGGAGTGCTTCAGATTCCCACGAGAACTCCTCCTATCCGCAGTTTGACCATAGTACCTTAACCATCAGAATGATTTTGTTACGTAGTTTCTTCACCTTGTAATCTACTACTCTGACGGGTTCGTGCTGGACTGATCTATCTGACTATAGTTGCGTCAGTGGGGTAGGAAGGTGCTGCTCTGGTTTCTAGAGGACTCGTCTCAAGGAAGAGACATGAAACACATCGTGAAGATTTCCCAACTCTGGGGTCAAGGCTAGATGATAGGCGACGGGGCCAACACGCTCTATCACAAGATAGGGTCCCAGGAAGCGGGAATCTAACTTTTTCTGCTTTCTCAACCAGGAGACACCATAAATGGGCTTTATTTTTAGAAACACCATTTCCCCCACGCTGAACTCCTCCAGTCTGTGTCGTACATCATAGTACTTAGCCTGTCGTCTTTGTGCTTCCCGCATTCGCTCCTGGATCAGTCGTATCGCTGTCGTAGTGTCATCGATGTAAGCCATTCCCAAGGCTTCTGGTTCCTCTTCCTGAGCCCAAGTCAACGGGGTTGGGCAACGTGTTCCACACAATGCCTCATATGGAGCCATCTTAATACTAGCCTGGTAGCTGTTATTGCATGAAAATTCAACTAACGGCAATAACTGCTCCTAAGGCTCATTGTGCTCCACTATGCACAGTCGAAGAAGATCCTCCATCGCCCAGTTCATCCTCTCCGTCTGTCCATCTGTCTGCGGGTGGAAGGCGGTGCTGAAGGCCAATTTGGTTACCAAGTACGCATGTACCCGCCTCCACTCCTTAGATGTGAAACGCCCGTCACGATCTGACATGATGGACTTTGGTACTCCGTGAAATCGTACCACTTGCGCTAGGAACATTCTGGCCAAGATATCTACTCTGTCACCCTGTCGATTTCGAATGAACCGCGCTACCTTGGTGAGTCGATCTACGACGACCCAAATTGAGTCATTCCCAGCGTGGGATCGAGGTAGGCCGTGGACGAAGTCCATTGAGATATCTTCGAACTTCCACTCTGGTATCGGCAGGAGTTGTAATAGGCCTCCCAGACTGCGACATTCGGCTTTGACCTTCTGACAGGTCTGACATCGTGCCACGAAGTTGGTGACATCTCTTTTCATTTCAGGCCAATAAATGGTCCTGCGCAAGTCTACGTACATCTTAACTACTCCAAGGTGAATCGAGTACGTGGACTGATGGGCCTCTTGTAGAATTTCCTCAAGAATCCCTCCGGTAGCGGGAACGAATATGTGATGTTTAAATTGTAGAATCCTGTCATGCAGGTTATAATCCTCATGTGCCCCTCCTTGTAGAGATCAGATGATCAGCATTACCTCTGGGTCAATCTTCTGGTCTTCTCGTATCCGGTCCCGCATGTTGGATTGGATCTCCATCCAATACAGCTGAGAATAGTACTCTTCCGAATCTCTTCGGGCAACCAGGGTAATCTCTATAACACCCCAAAACCCAGATTTTGGTTAAGGTAGGGTGACACGGCCTGGGACACGGGCGTGTCCCAGGGCGTGTCGTGCTCGGGTTGAGCAGCCTCTCGAGTGCTCAACAAAATGCACTCGAGAAAGTTCTTGAGAAGGAACATGCCCTGCGACACGGGCATGTCATAGGGCGTGTCCCCCTCTAGTCGACGAACTGCGCTCGACGATCGTCGAACTGCAAGTCAAGTGCACGGCCTATGACACCGACGTGTCACAGGCCGTGTCCTTCTCGGGTTCAGCCAAGGATGCGTGTGCTGATGGACATGGGTGTGTCTTGGGGTACACGGCCTGTGATACAGGCGTGTCCCATGGCCGTGTCCCGCTCGGGTTGAATTGGTGGTGTGCTGTTTGAGGTACACGGCTCCGAGACACGGGTGTGTAGGACGTGACACTGGTGTGTAGGCTGTGACACGGGCGTGTCACATGGCCATATACTGTTTTGGATTTGAGTCGGTTGTGTGCCGCTTAAGGGACATAACCTGTGATACGGGCGTGTCACAGGGCGTGTCAGGCTGTGCTCAGCCTATTTCAGGGCAAATCAAGGCTGTTCATTTCCTTCATCCTGGATCCAAGGGCCCAGGCCCTTCCCTGCTCATTAAATGGCTGAGAATGGATGGATCACTTTCATTCCATCTTATCCATTCTCTTGCTAAGAGAAGAAGAGAGAGAGAGCAATGAAGGAAAGGGAGAAGGAAGCCGGCTACTGGAGGAGCTTCGGAGAGCTGAATCGGGAGCCGAGTGCGGATTCGTGGAGGCAATGTCATGGCAGTGATTTCCATCCGGCTAGTTCATGGCTCCAAAATGATCGTCAAGGGTAACGATCTCCTTCTTGGAGAATCGAAGTCCTTTCTTTATGCATATGCATGGAATCCTCCACCAAGAGGTGGAAAGCGTAAGTGATTCCAAGTTGAGTCTGCATCTAGAGTCGAAAGTGTGTAGTACGTCATAGGCATGCTGTGTGAAGCCAATCCATATGGTTAGTCTGGATTGGTGATAGTTATGTGTGAACAAGAGAAGACTCCGTGTATTGTGTGGATGATTGTGAATTGTGAATACCTAAAAAACTCGATATGAGCCCTTGACTTGTGTGTGTTGAATTGGAAAGCAGATCTACCAGAGCTATGTTGTGGGAGGTCGATTGGTGGCAAGAATTGATGCACCACAATGGTGGGTCGATCTGAAGGCTTGTGGGAGATTGATTGGTGGTAAGGCTCGCTGCACCACAATGGTGGGTCGATCGGAATGCTTGTGGGAGATTGATTGGTGGTAAGACTTGTTGCACCATAATGGTGGGTCAATCTAAGTGCTGGTGGGAGGTCGATTGGTGGCACGACTTACTACACCATATTGGTGGGTCGATCAAAATGCTCGAGGTTGCCGTGAGGTTAGTACCTCTGAGTGGGATAGACGGAATGTCTCCAGTATGCATATTGGTGGACTAGGCCCGGCCAACTAACATGTTAAAAACCTCTGCTCGGTGGTGGTGCCAAGGAGTCCGGCCCACTGTAATGTGCCATGAGTGCACGAAGAGTTTGGTGGAAATGGTCGCTTGTGAGATTGTGTAATGCTTGTTGTGTTATAGCTACGATGCATACAGGGAAGGAAACACTACCTCGGGTAAGGGGTAGGGTCATTATAATTAGTCAGCTAATGCTGATCATTGCTTTGTTTACCGCTCTTGGGGTGGATGACTAATTGCAGGTGCTGATGAGTTGGATTGAATTGAGCGGAATGAAGCCTTGCTGCTTAAAGTCCCTTGAAGGTCGTGCGAAGAATTCTTGGATTTCATGTGTGGTCGGCCTGCGTGCCGATGTATAAACCTGTATGTTTGTAATGAGCAACTTGCAAGGCCTTAAGGCCATGAGCGTGTGTGTGTGTGTTGTATACATTTCTAGTTTATATATAAATGTGGAGTTTATATATTTAGTGGACATTCACATGGTTGAGTTCTTATAACTTAAAATGCTGCGCTAGAATGCTCTGAGTTAGGATACGAGTAGAACGTGATTTGATATTCACACGTAATTCCGCCGTTTGACTGTGAAATATGGTGTGGGTCCCCGGCCGGACCCACCGTTATATTCCATGTGACGAATGGAGGCATTACAAAGTGGTATCAGAGCCAGGTTTGAGATTTGTGGGAGAGAGAACATAATTGAACTCAAGAATGTCCACTAGGAATGTAATACATGCACATGAGGAGCGTGAACGTATAGTCAATATATGTTTGTCTTTATGGACTGGAAGTAACTGGTGTTTTGTACATTGATAGGTGAAGAGAAGTGGTGTTGGGCAGTCTGAGCCCCAGCATTCTGATGAGAGTGCGGCACCAGTTGAAGTGCCTACACCTCCATCGGCGGATACCATACATGTGGTGACTGAGAAGGTGCTCGCGGTATTACATGCACAGCCTACTGGGCCGGCAAGGCCTGAATGGGTGCCAGTACGGCTTGGTGCGAGGCAAGAGTGAGCTGAAGCTGTGGTGGACGAGCAAGCCGCTGACGAGAAACTGAAGCGGTTTATGGAATTTCATCCACCTATGTTTGGAGGAACGGATCCCCAATACAGGCGGAAGATTGGCTTGCAAGAGTAAAGAGGATCTTGGCAGCAATCAGGACTATGGAGGCGCCGAAAGTGACTTTATCCATCTTCCTGTTGGAAGGCGATGCAAGGCTTTGGTGGGATGAAGTAGAATTACACCACTTGGCAGGTAGAGGATTGGAAGAGATATCGCTCGAAGAATTCTCACGATTATTTCTGCCGAAGTATTTGCCAGTGTCACAGCGGATTGTTATGGAGAATGAGTTTCAACATCTGGTGCATGTTGAGAGTGATATTGATATTTACCTACATAAGTTTTCCATGCTGGGGCGCTATGCGTAGTCTACCTTCGTTGAGGAAGTGCGAAAGACGAATAGATTTTATGAGGGACTGCATGATGAACTGACGTTGGCACTCCCTAGTTCGGTGAACCAAGGCTTCCAAGTGTTGGTAGATATAGCCCGTGTGTTGGAGAAGGATTTAAAATGGGTGCAGGAGAAGAAGAACCTGGCAGTGGAGAAGCCAGAATTCAAAGTTCCATAGTCGGAACAGTCGGAGTTTAAGAAACGAGATAATAAATGGTTCAGGCCTGCCGAACCAGCTCCGTCGACTGTTTCTTCAGGGAAACATATGGGCAAGGTTATGTTGAGACACGTACATGTTTTACATGCGGGAAGCAGGGACATATAGCCCGTCATTGTTGGAGCGGCCCTCCAAGGAGTGAGAAGAATACAGGTGCATCTTCTGAAGAAAAGGGTAAAGCAGTGGCCGAGTCATCTGCATCCCGGACGCAACCTCGAATGTACACTCTGGAAGTGCAAGAGCCGCAAAGCTCAATCGGTGAAGTACAACCTCGAATGTTTAGTTTGGAACTCCAAGAGGCTATCAAACGACTTATGAAAGATGATGCGGGTGAGCGGAAGTAAGATTGAAAGCGTGAACTATATTACTTTGGTGATGTGACTCAGGAATTAAAAATGGGATGTTTTTGATATAATATATGTTGTATGGATGATGAAATGGTTGTGCACATCTTGTGGTATCTAGGTGATCGAGAGATCAAGGTGTATGTAATGTGAATATATGGCTGGAGATATGGTGGATATATTTCTGTGATGTTTGTTATGGATGTATGTATGAATGTGTTTGTTTTCTGCGTTGTCGTGGGGCGAGACAAGCTGCAGCCTCTGAGATCTAACCCGGATCGTTTTGCGATGGAATGGCATGGTTTTGTTGAAGTCTGTAGTTGAGCTAAATTTCGCAATGAAATTCTTTTGAAGGAGGGGAGGGTTGTAACACCCCAAAATCCAGATTTGGGTTCAGGTAGGGTGACACGGCCTGGGACACGAGCGTGTCCCAGGGCATGTCATGCTCGGGTTGAGCGTCCTCTCGAGTGCTCGATGAAATGCACTTGAGAAAGTTCTCGAGAGTTAACACACCCTGCAACACGGGTGTGTCAGACGGTGTGTCCCCCTCTGGTCGACGAACTGCGCTCGACGATCGTCGAACTGCAAGTCAATTTGAGTACATGGCCTATGACACGGGCGTATCACAGGCCGTGTCCTTATCGAGTTCAGCCATGGTTGCGTGTGCTGATGGACACGGGTGTGTCTTGGGGTACACGTCCTAGGAAACGGGCGTGTCCCAGGGCCGTGTCCCGCTACGGTTGAATTGGTGGTGTGCTGTTTGAGGTACACGTCTCAGAGATATAGGCATGTCGGATGTGACACGGGTATGTAGGCTGTGACACGAGTGTGTCACATGGCCATGTACTGTTCTGGAATTGAGTCGAATGTGTGCCGCCTAAGGGACACGGCCTGTGACACGGGCGTGTCACAGGCCGTGTCAGGCCGTGTTCAGCCTATTTCTTGGCAAATCAAGGCCGTTCATTTCCTTCATCCTGGATCCAAGGGCCCAGGCCCTTCCTTGCTCATTAAAATGCTGAGAATGGATGGATCACTTTCATTCCATCTTAGCCATTCTCTTTCTAAGAGAAGAAGAGAGAGAGAGCAAGCAATGAAAGGGGGAAGGAAGACGGCTACCAGAGTAGCTTCGGAGTGCTGAATCGGTAGTCGAGGTGGAGGCAAAGCCAAGTGCGGTGATTTCCATCGGACTAGTTCATGGCTTCAATGTGATCGTCAAAGGTAACGATCTCCTTCTTGGACAATCAAAGTCCTTTCTTTATACATATGCATGGAATCCTCCACCAAGAGGTGGAAAGCATAAGTGATTCCAAGTTGAGTCTGCATCTAGAGCCGGAAGTGTGTTGTAAGGCATATGCATGTTGTGTGAAGCCCATCCGGATGGTTATTCTGGATGGTGATGGTTATGTGTGAACCGGAGAAGACTCTGTGTATTGTGTGGATGCTTGTGAATTGTGAATACCTAGAAAACTCGGGATGAGCCCTTGACTTTTTTGTGTTGAATTGGAAAGCAGCTCTGCGAGAGCAGTGTTGTGGGAGTTCGGTTGGTGGCAAGACTTGCTGCACCACAATGGTGGGTCGATCTGAAGGCTTGTGGGAGATCGATTGTTGGTAAGGCTCGCTGCACCACAATGGTGGGTTGATCGGAATTCTTGTGGGAGATCGATTTGTGGTAAGACTTTCTGCACCACAATTGTGGGCCGTTCTAAGTGTTGGTGGGAGGTTGATTGGTGGCACGGCTTACTGCACCACAATGGTGGGTCAATCTAAATGCTCGAGGTTGTCGTGATGTTAGTACCTCTGAGTGGGATGGACAGAATGTCTCTAGTATGCATATTGGTGGACTAGGCCCGGCCAACCAACATGTTAAAAACCTCTGCTCGGTGGTGGTGCCAAGGAGTCCGGCCCACCGTAATGTGCCCTGAGTGCACGAAGCGTCTGGTGGAATTGGGCGCTTGTTATATTGTGTAATGCTTGTTGTGTTATAGCTGCGATGCATACAGGGAAGGAACCACTGCCCCGGGTAAGAGGTAGGGTCAGTATAATTGCTCAGCTAATGCTGACCGTTGCTTTGTTTACCTCTCTTGGGGTGGATGTCTAATTGTAGGTGCTGATGAGTTGGATTGAATTGAGTGGAATGAAGCCTTGCTGCTTAAAGGCCCTTGAAGGCCGTGCGAAAAATTCTTGGATTTCATGTGTGGCCGGCCTGCGTGCCGATGTATGAAGTTGTATGTCTGTAAAGAACAACTTGTAAGGCCTTAAGGCCATGAGTGTGTGTGTGTTGTATACATTCCTGTTTTATTTATAAATGCAGAGTTTATATATTTAGTGGACATTCATATGGTTGGGTTTGTACAACTTAAAATGCTGCGCTAGAATGCTCTGAGTTAGGATACGAGTAGATCATGATTTGGTATTCACACGTAATTCCAATGTTTGTCTGTGAAATAAGACGTGGGGCCCCGGTCGGACCCACCGTTATATTCCATGTGACGAATGGAGGCGTTATAATCTCCAAGTATATCAAAGACTGGAAAGGTTCCTTAGGGATCTGCTCCATCCAACTCCCATCTATCACAGGCTGGCGGCTCAAGGCGTCAGAGACTTTGTTAGCCTTCCCGTGGTGATATTGGAGAGCGAAGTTGTAATCGCATAGGAATTCTAGCCATCGGCACTGCCAGAGATTCAGCTCTTTCTGCGTGAAGATATACTTGAGGCTCTTGTGGTCAGAGAAGATCTCACATCTTACTCCGTACAGATAATGCCTCCAGATTTTAAGGGCGAAGACGACGGCGCCCAACTCTAAATCATGTGCTGCGTAATTTAATTCGTGCGGCTTTAATTTCCGTGAAGCGTAGGACACTGCCTTGTCATGCTAAATTAGAACAGCTCCCAACCCCTTCAGGGAGGCATCATTGTAGATTTGGAATCCCTCGGTCCATATGGGGATCGTAAGGATTGGCGCGGAAGTCAGCCGCTTCTTCAGTTTGACGAATGCATCCTCGCACTCCGATGTCTATTGGAATGTGACGTCTTTCTTGGTGAGAGCATTTAGGGGTAGGGCAATCTTGGAGAAACCCTCGACGAACTTCCTGTAGTATCCGACAACGCCGAGAAAACTCCTGATGTCCGCAGCCATTCTGAGTGGCGACCAATTTTGTACTGCATGGATCTTGGCTTGGTCTACTGCCACTCCTTCCTTATTTATCATGTGGCCCAAGAATCCAACTTCTTCTAGCCAAAACTCACACTTACTGAATTTGGCAAAGAGGGAGTGCTCATGGAGCTTTAATAGCACCATATGCAGGTGCCAGGTATGGACCGTCTTGATCTTTGAGTAGATTAGGATGTCGTCTATGAAGATGATGACAAAGTGATCCAAGAAGGCTTCGAAGACTTTATTCATTAGGACCATAAAGGTGGAAGGAGCGTTGGTGAGCCCGAAGGGCATCACTAGGAACTCATATAGACAGTATCGAGAGCTGAAGGCAGTCTTTGGAATATCTTTCTCTCAGATTCGAAGCTGATAATAGCTGGATCTCAAGTCCATCTTGGAGAACACGGATTCACCTTGCAACTGATCGAACAGTTCGTCGATCCTAGGGAGGGGTATGTGTTACGTATGGTAAGCTTATTCAGTTCCCTGTAGTCGATGCACATTCGCAGAGTCCCGTCTTTCTTCTTGACGAAAAGCACTGGGGCTTCCCAGGGTGATGAACAAGGATGGAGGAATCCAGCATCTATTAGTTCTTGTAGTTGAATTTTTAGTTCGACCATCTCTCTGGGGGCCATCAGGTAGGGGCTCGTGATACTGGCTGTGCTCTGGATACAAGCTCAATATGAAAGTCGACCTCTCGCTGGGGTGGCAATCCCGGGAGGGACTCAGGGAAAGTATCTGGAAAGTCACGGACTACTGGGACTTGACGAGCACCTAGGTTATGTCTTCCATCTCGAAATAGATAAGGTATACATCATCCTTCTGCCGGACTGATTTGACAATCTGCGTAGAAGTTAGGTTAATGCGCGAGACAGAGGGCACACTTGTCAACGTAATGCTATGGCCATTTGGGTTCTATAGCCGGACTTCTAGCGTGAAACAGTTTATCTGTGCATGGTGCTCAGCCAGCCAATCCATACCCAGAATTATGTCGAATCCAGTTATTGCTAGGATGGTTGTGTAGATCTCAATTTCTACTTCTCCCAGCACTGCCTGGAACGAGCATTTTTTGGTAGATGTCATATCTGACCCGTCCGGTAAACGGATTCATATAGACAGTCCGGTTGAACGGATAACATTTCCTTTTATTACGATGAATTCGTGGGAGACGAAAGAATGTGTCGCCCTTTGTCAAAAAAAGTTTTGGCAGGGTGTCCTTCTACCAACAAGATTCCTGACGACATGGGAAATATATACTTATATATCATCTAACTAATACAGAAGATGTAAGCACATATATATATGTAATATACAACACCAGTAGAAGATCTTATATCTCCCTATCGCCTAAGATATATACCTATGACTACGTAAGGGGCCTGTCCGTGCTGTAAGTTCATTGTGTAGGCCTCCAAGTGTGTTGCTCGGCCATGCTGGCATCTCCTGCCAGCTCTGCCTCTGCGGCCTCTCTGACCCTGTCCGCGTGCCGACTGTCCACCCTGAACTGCTCCTGATCCCGGTCTCCCTGTCACCTGAGGGCAAAAGGCCCTCATATATCCCGGCTGCTGACATAAGAAACAGTTCCCTACGAAGGGAACATCTCATCGGGCCACTAGTGGGGGTTGTGGTGCTAGAGATGGTTTAATGTCTGATTGTGCAGCTGGGGGTGCTAGGGGTACTGGTGGGCTCCAATAGGGCTGCCTGCGGCGCCTCTGCCTGCGCTCTCTATCCTGTCTGTGGGGAGCGACTCCTCCACCTCGCCTCTGGTCTCGAGGAAGCTCTACCTGACCTCTACGCCGTGAGCCACTGTCTGTTGGTCAAACTCTAAAGCTGCTGCATGGATGGCTATGGTGTGAAAGGTGGCCTGAGAGAGCATGATCAGGGCCTGCCTCAGGTCATCTCGTAGTCCTCGGTATAACCAAGAAGCTCTATCTCTGTTGGAGGCAGCCAGATTCCCTGCAAAGAGTGTCAGGTGTATAAACTCTCTCTCATACTCTGCCACGGTACGGTTGCCCTGTCGAATGAGCAGGAACCTATCTTACAGTGCGGCTCGGTCTGTATCTGTGATGAAGAACTCTAGTAGAGCCACGGAGAACTCCCCCCAAAGGATCGTGCTCAACGACCGACCTCGAAAGGTAGAGCGACTAGCTGCTCTCCACCAATCCCTCGTGTATCCCTCCAAAAGGGTCACCACCAAAGAGACTGCAGCCACAGCTGGGCACATCATTCCTATTAACAGCTCCTCCACTCGCTCCACCCACTCCTCTACCTGGATGGCCGTTTCTGTACCCCTAAAAGGGGGAGGACTCAGTCCTCGGAAAGTTATCAGCAGATCGGTGGGTGCGGTCATCTCTCGTGATGGCTGTGCCAGGGCATCCCAGAAAGTCGCTAGTATAGCCGTCAGTGTCTGCCATATATCTATCTCGGCAAACGGTACGACCCCGTGAGCGACCGGGTCTGGTGGTGGGGTAGCTGGAACATATCCTCTGGACGAGGATCCCCCGTTACTGTACTCCGGTATCTGGAGAAGTAATAGGAAAGAGTGTTAGTATTTTGAAAAGTAGGGGAAATTTGCAAAAACAACAACTCAAGAGGAAAACAACGGTGTATGGCCATACTATCGTACAGTCTAGAATCCCTAAGCCTCTACACTAGGGTCCACTAGGCTTCCATAATGAGGTTCGTCTCGAACCCAAAACGAAGCGAAGGACGGAGGGATCCTGAGACTGCTTCACAAGGACGAATCGTGATAGCTCTGGTCCATTTGTAGTGCCCCCAACCTGGCTCTGATACATTTGTAGTGCCCCCCAACCTTTTGCCCGGAACGGGCCGGAGTGGTACTACTGGCCCAAGACATCCACCCAGTGCTCTTAAGGGAAACGATCCACCCTAACCAAGCACTAGGTGGCCGCCTTGCTCGGCTCGAATCATAACATTCACAACCCATCAAGGTATAGCAGAAGCATTAACAGGAACCATTGCAGATATTTAAATAACATATCAATATCACAGAAGTTCTAGGGCCGAAGCCTAAGTGGTTATATAATCTAGTGGGTTATACATGTTCTACATATATCACTCATACTCTCTCTCTCTCTCTCTCTCAACACTGCTCGGCAGTACTCACTTCTCTAAACTTTGAAGGCGGGGGGGGGGGGGGGGGGGTGAGGGGGGCATCTACTCCAGTAGTCCTAGCCGCCGACGTAGTCTCCTATGGCAGCGAGTCACTATGACATTCCATTTCCTGTGAATGGTTAATCAAATAACTATTAGTCACAGAGCTAAGTGGAAACAAATCTCCTCCCCGGATCCATATCCTTGGGACGAGCACACACCCACCCGACAGAAGTAAATAGCCGAAGCAAGAGAGGGTTAGTACAACATTTCATATATGTATAGCTAGGAGTAATTATAAAAAGTGCAGGATAATGTAACTGGAAAGAAAGGCAGCAGTAATATAAACCAGTTATAATAAGGCTCCACTAGCTCGTCGGCACATCAGGTGTTCATATCCTGAATTCTATCACAGGCATTGAAAGTCGCGCACACACCGCAAGCACTCATAGTCGCGCACACCGCAGGCTTTCATAGCCGCTCACACAACGCAGGCATTCATAGCCGCGCACACGAACCCTATGTCGACAAAGTTTGGAATGCTTCTGTTCCATAAGGGTAGCGAGCCCTCCGGGCCTCACCGATGTGGCCGTCGGTGACTGTGGCCAGTCCTGCCACTTTTGGGGGTGATTGTACCACACAACCGAACAACCTTGTGTACTCTTGGATGTTAGCGACATCTGCCGAATCGTTTTGGCCGACCAGCTGAGGAAAACTTGACGTGGAATATAACGGTCGGTCACTCGTGGTACTCATCTCCCTGTCTCATTGAGTCGCCGACCTTTCCGCATCGGTACGAATGGTCTGTAGGAGGGACTAACCCGCCACTATTTCACCGCAAGCAATTTACAATCAATCAAACAAATGGGAAACATTATAAACTAAAATAATTGGTTTCAAGATATCCTAAACACCTAGAGGGGGGGGGTGAATAGGTTCAATTCCTTTTTATTAAAGCAAATAATATATGTCACTAATAGACAACCTATGCAACAACTATCACAACACAAATTAATAGAAACACAGCAAATCACAACATACACACAGATTTATAGTGATTCCCCAAGAGATGGGTACATCCACTTTCCCCCTTCGCCTATCTAGCTGTATACTAGAAACACAGCCAATCATAGCATACACACAGATTTATAGTGGTTCACATAATGTCGACACAACACTTCTTTATATACTCAACAAAGCTTCTGTAGAATGTGTCGACACAAGTTCTGTGTGTCGACACAATAGCTTCTAGTCTTGACATAGTTGATGTTTGACAGAATCCTAGTATGTGTCGACACAAGTCCGGTGTGTCGACACAATATGCTTCTAGTCTTGACATAGTTGGTGTCGATAGAATTCTTGTATGTGTCGACACAAGTCCTGTGTGTCGACACAATTGCTATTCACAGAATTCTGCCATGTGTCGACACAAGTCCTGTGTGTCGACACAAGTCCTGTGTGTCGACACATTTGTTGTAGACTGAATTTACGTATGTCGACACAAGTCCTGTGTGTCTACACAATCTGCTTCTGGTGTCGACACATTTCCTTCACAAGTGTAGACACTTGTACTTAGAAAATTTTCCTGCATTTCCTTAACCTGCACATTAAAACTCAGCAACCCATCAAATATATAATGATGAATATTATTGAGTTAAGTGAGGCTTCTCCAAATCAGGTACACAGTTTCCAATGTACCCAATAATATCGCTCTATTTGGAGAAGTCATAACCCTTAGTAAATGATATACATCACTTAAAATAAAAACAAAGATTATGATGTATAAAAGCATTACTCAGACAGGGTAACTCATAAACAGAAATAGAATGTAATATTATCACAAAATATGATAAAATACAGTGAACAAGAATCAATTTTTTTATTACATTACAAGGATTTTAGAACAGAAGATTACATAGTTCTAAACCTAGTCAATCTATCCCTGGGATTGATCAGGCTCCTTGATGACAATTCTTTTGCTATACTGAATCCTAGCTTGTAAATTAGCTTATGTGTCATCAGCCGGCTTCTTTTCTTTCAGATCCTTCTTCTTTAGCTCTTCTGCCTTGACCTTTTGCCTTTTAAAGTAATGATAAGGTTTTGGAAAATATTTGCTAGTCTCCACAGATTTAGCAGGTATTTTCCCAGCTTTGAGGTCTCTTCTGAACTAATTTATGTCATCTTGCCGCTTTTGATATTTGCTCCACTCCTGTTCAGAATACCACTTACCTCTATCATGAATATTCTCTTTAACAGCTTGCCAAACAGTGAGAATAATATTACTGGAGGTTGGACTCCATTGTTCAAAATCAGGCTTTAATTCTGCCTGTTCTCTGAACTTTTTCTTAGAGAGTTAATCTTCTTTCTAAGCATCCCTAGCTCTTTGTAATGCTGCTTTAGATATTTTTACCTTTTCAATAATCACATTCTGAACCTCCTGTGGAGGACTGTACATTTGTTGTACTCCATAGTGAATTCCTTCAAAATCTGGAGGTGGATAGATGACTTGGGCTACTTCCTGCTGAACTCCTTCAATGGAACCAGGTTGAATGCCAGATTCGGCAGTGTTGTCATCATCACAGAGGGGTGGATAACCAAGAGTTGCTTTGATGGCATTGGTTATCCATTTAGCATGTTCTGAGCTTGCGTTGACTAATACTCTCACCCCCCTTTATGACTTCTCGTTCGATATGGTCTCTTAGATCATCCTTTTGAAATCGTAATTGATCAGATAGATAATTTGTTCCTTCTTTGTAGAAGGATTTGAACTTCTGCAGCAGATCAAAAATTGCCTTTTGAGAGGCCTGGATAGTGGTGTGCATATGAGTTAATCCGCTTTGAATTGTTTATCAAACTCAGACTTTACTTCAACCAAGTGGTCAGTTATAGCAGTTGCTTGATTCTTGAGTTCTGTGACAATAACATTATGGGATTCTATGAGATTGTCATTCATTCTGATTTGATTTTCCAAAACATAACCTTGTTTGACTGCAATGTCATCTATCTGAGTTTTGGCCTCCTGTTGTTGCTTGGCCAAGTAGACAACAGCATGACCCCACTTTTGGAAGCATTCTGTCATTTCCATTTTGTGCAGATTGACTTCAAATCTGATGGATTTGATATCTTGGGCCAAGGTAGACTGTAGTTATTTATGACTCTCATCCACATAGTTTTCAAGAGCAACCCTTTGCTCATCCAATTTCAGTTGCAGGGACACTAAAAGTGAGCTGAAGTCTATTACGGGAGCTGGACTTTGTGGTGCATTTTTCATGGTTTGCTTATAGCTGGAGCTCCTTTTCCTAAGCTCCACAAGTTTCCCTTTCTTAGCCCTGGAGGCTTCTTCATCTTCAGAGGAACTAGATGAAGTATCTATGGCCACTATGTCTTTTGGACTTGGGGCAACGATTGGCAGCTCTTTCTCAGTTCTGGGTTTCTCCCCCTCAGTTCTTGCTTCTAGGAAATCAGGAAATAATTCTTCTAATGTGACCTCTTGTTGCATTTGAACTGGTGGAATAACTTTCTCTTTCTCAGCTGATGGACCTCCTTCAAATTCAAAAGTTTCTTCCATGGTAATTTCATGCTCACGGACATTGTCTTGGTTAGTTTAATCAACTTCATTCATATGCACATCCAGTGCATCATTCTCAGTGCCTATAACAGCTTAATTTATATCTTGTATTACTTCAACTATAGATTGAGTGGCTGCTTCACTGTCCAATGCAGCTGTTTGGACATTTGAATCTTGCTCATTAGCTCCCCCTGAAGATAATGGCACTTGTTGGGTTGGAGCTTGAAGAGGCTCATTAGCTCCCCCTTGAAGAGACTCTTTTTGGAACTGTTCCACTGAGATGTTGCTTGCAGGAATCTGCTCCCCCTGCACCTGATCATCAGTTACAGTTTCCAGAGCATGTGATTTTCGAGTCCTTTCTGGTCCTTCTTCATCTGAGCTGAAGACAACTTCCTCCTCTGAATCACTAGAAGATTCAGCTTCCTTGGTTAGAGTTTTCTTTTTCTGAACCTTTTTCATGACTTTCTGAGGTGTAGAAACATCCTTGGTCAACACCCTATCCCATCTGGATAGTATTCTTAAGTCCATTCTCCACATATGATTAATCTTAGAACCTGTAGTCTGATTCATCACCTCTGGAATATTCAAAGCCAGATATAAGCTTAGTATTCTACCCATATTAGGTTTCTTGATACTTTCTTTGATCTTTTCAAAGACAACAACAGACCAATTAGTTTTCACCTTGAATATAACCCTGATCATGAGATTGAACAAATAGGCTGAAATTCTATCATGTCCTCCTGATTTGCACAGAATAACCTTGCATATAATCTCAGACAGGAATTTAATGTGGGAATTCATTCCCTTCCTGTTTATTGATGACCCAATCTTGGTCATGGAAGATGTTATGTCATCTTCTTCTTTAATCGTAGGAAGATGAAGTGTCTTACTTAAACTCTTTTGTGTGAGTTTTACCTTAGTTCATTGGATAGATGATTTAATTTTCATGCCCTTTGAATCCATTGATACCGATGAGTAGAATTCAAGAACCTCCTTCTTCCATATCCGGGTAGGTTCTGAAACTAAGTAATCCAGACTATTATCGTTGATTAGGGTAATCACGACTTGGATTTCTTGCATGGCAGTCTCAAACGCATTGCGAACCAGTTCATATCCCTCGTTGATGTTCTCTTCCATTTTTGGTGCCATTAGGGATGAGAGATTGAGGAGAAGACAGATGAAGGTCTTGTCGACACAAATGGTTTCATGTCAAGAATTCTGAGAGCGTAGTCGACAATGTCTTATTTCCACCTATCTATATATTTCAAAAAGAAGGCCAAAAGGCGGGCGGAAATTTTCTTATTGTGTCGACACAATTGAGATGGTGTCGACACAGACTACTAAAGTCTCGACAGAGAACTTAAAGGTATTACAATACTATGTGTCCACACCAGCTACTAAGTGTCGACACAGATTTCTTTATGTGTCGACTCAGGATTACTTGGTCATATTTACCATTTTATTCCAAGTTTAGCATGCCTAATTCAATTTTAAAGTAATTGAATTTAGTTTCATCCAGTGGTTTGGTGAACATGTCAGCAATTTGATAATTAGTGTTGACAAATTCTAAACTTTTGTCTTCTTTTTCAACATGATCTCTAATGAAATGAAACCTGATTTCTATGTGCTTAGCTCTGCTATGGGAAACAGGATGTCTATCAATAGATATGGCACTAGTAGAATCACAAAATAATGGAGTTCTACTTACCTTGATATCATAGTCTTCAAGTTGATGTTGTATCCATAACAGCTGAGCACAGCAACTGCCTGCAGCTACATATTATGACTCATCAATGGATATAGCCACACTTGTCTACTTTTTGCTGCTCCATGACACCAATCTTCCACCTAGGAACTGACATGTGCCAGTGGTGCTTTTCCTATCTTCTTTGCATCCTGCAAAGTCTGCATCTGAATAACCTGTTAGTAGAAAATCTCTATTCTTAGGGTACCAAAGGCCAAAATTTGGTGTTCCCTTACGATATCTCAAAATTCTTTTGACAACATTATAATGAGATTCTTTTGGGCAAGCTTGATACCTAGTACAGACACATGTAGCATACATGATGTCTTGTCTACTAGTAGTTAAGTAAAGAAGGGAGCTAATTATCCCTCTATACAAAGACTCATCTACAGGTTTTCCTGCATCATCTTTACCTATAGGCATACTTGACCCCATTGGAGTTCTCATGGTGGAGGATGACTTCATGCCCTATTTCTTAATTAACTACTTGGTGAACTTAGACTGGGATATGGACAAGCCATCATCAGTCTGTCTAACTTGGAGTCCCAAGAAGAATTTCACCTCACCCATTCTGCTCATCTCAAACTTCCCTTGCATAAGTTTTGTAAACTTTCTACAAAGGTTGTTTTCAGTTGATCTAAAGATAATATCATCAACATAGATCTGGAATAAGATGATCTTGTCTTTAGATTCCCTTAGGAAAAGAGTTTTGTCTATTTTCCCCATTGAGAATTTGTTCTCAATAAGGAAGGTAGACAGTGTTTCATACCAAGGCCTAGGGGCTTGTTTCAATCCATATAGAGCTTTCTTAAGCCTATAAACATAATTAGGATAAAGAGGATCTACAAAACCTAAGGGTTGTTCAACAAAAACTTCCTCTTTTAAGTCACAATTCAAAAATGCTGATTTTACATCCATCCGGAATACCTTGAACCCTTGATAAGCTGCATATGCAAGGAACAACCTTATTGCTTCCAATCTTGCTACTGGGGAAAATGTCTGGTCAAAGTCTATTCCTTCTTCCTACTTGTAGCCTTTTGCTACCAGTCTTGCTTTGTTCCTGACTATAATGCCATTTTCATCTAACTTGTTACTGTAGATCCACTTAGTCCCTATGATATTGTGATTCTTTGGTTTAGGAACCAACTTCCAGACTTTGCATCTTCTGAATTGATTCAGCTCTTCCTGCATGACATCAATCCAATTTGGGTCTTGTATGGCCTCTTCAAATTTCTTGGGTTCCATCTGGGACAGGAAACTTGAGCATAGAACTGTGTTCGAGCTCTTGCTTATGGTCAGAACACCATGTCTTGGATCACCAATAAATTGGTGTATTGGATGATCCCTTAGATGTCTTATTACTGGTTGCAATCTATCCACAACTTGATTTCCTACAATCTCCCCACCATGTTGTACTTCATTGTCTTCATCATTAGCTTGTGGGTCTTGTACTCCCCCTGGACAGCATCCATCATTTTCCTCATCATGTCTTGCAGGTTGGTCTTCACTAATGGTTAGCATGTCCATCTTTTCCTTCAAACCTGTAGAGCTACAAGAAGTGTTAGATAGCTTACAATTGATTAGCTTAGATTCATCAAAGACTACATGGACAGATTCTACTACAGCTTAAGTAGTCAAGTTGTATATCATGTATGCCTTACTGGTGTTGCTGTACCAAACAAATATCCCATCTTGGGATTTGGCAGCAAACTTAGTTAAATAGTGCTTTCCATTATTAAGAACATAACACTTGCTACCAAAGATTCTAAAGTATGATAAATTTGGTTTTCTGCCTTTTATAATCTCATAGGTTGTCTTCTTGTGGCTTTTGGTGATGGAAGCTCTATTGAGAACATGACATGCAGTGTTTACTACCTCAGCCCAGAAATATTCTGGAAGAGAAGTGTCACTTAGTAGTGTTCTACCAGGCTCAATAAGAGTCCTATTCTTTCTTTCAGCAATGCCATTTTGCTAGGGAGTTCTAGGTGAGGAAAACTCTTGATGAATCTCAAGTTCTTCACAAAACCTTATCATGCATTCAGACTAAAATTCAGTCCCATGGTCACTTCTGATTTTGACCACTAAAGTGTTAAGTTCATTCTGAATTTGCCTAACAAAATTGTGGAAGATAGTAGGGGTTTCAGATTTCTGCCTCAGAAAGAAAACCCATGTAAATCTAAAATAGTCATCCACAACCACAAAGGTATAAGCTTTCCTACCTAGACTATTAACTGGCATATGACCAAATAGTTCCATATGCAGGAGGTACAAACAACTCACTGAATCTTTGGTATCAAGACTATGGAAGGAGGTCTTGGTCTGTTTGCCTTTTTGACAAGCTGAACATACACCCTCCTTGATGCACTTGACCTGAGGACAATTTCTCACTAACTCTTTACTAAAGAGTTGACCTATAGTCTTGTAGTTAAGGTGAGCAAGCCTCTTGTGCCATTTGACACAATGGGAAGCTTTCTCATCTGCAACTAGGCAAACAGGAGAATCTTTATTCTCACTCACAAAATTTAGACAATAGACATTTCCTTTTCTATAACCTGACAAGATGACCTCTTGATCACTTGTCCTTCTAATCTGACACTCATTCTTAATAAAAGAAGTGCCATAACCAAGATCACTTAGTTGCCTTTTGCTTATTAGGTTATGTTTCAGACCTTTCACATAAGCCACTTGGGTGATAGTGATAGAGTTATTGGAAATGTTACCAAACCCTTTGATGACCCACTTTTCAGATCCACCAAAGATCACTTTGGGTCCATTTTCTATGGGAGAGTAATCCTCCAGCATCCTTCTTGTTCCAGTCATGTGCCTGGAACATCCACTGTCCAAGTACCATATTGTGGTATGGATACTTGGACTCACCTGCATTAAATAAGATTACCTAACCTTAGAACCCCAATAATTATTGGGTTCTAGGTTCAGGTTAGACTAAAATTTGACATGCTTGCATGTAGCCTATCTGACAGGTAAGCTGGTATTTCTCTTGACACTAGTGTTGTGCCAACAATCAATGGCATAATGACCCACTTTGCTACAACAGTAGCACTCATATCTATTGTAACTTCTCTTAAGTACAGTCTTAACAGCATTGCTGTCAGCAGTCCTTAATTATGTAGGTATAGTGGTCCTTTTATTGAGTGCTGGGGCTGGTGCATCAAACAATGATGATTCCTGAAGAACATGGTGTGTTTGTTTATGGGCTTCCCTATTGTCATTTGCACTCTTGTCATTCTGATCACCATGCTTACAGTGACCATGTGTGATGTCATGGTCATACCTGTTAGTATGCTGCATCACTTTCCTGAAATAAATAGGGGGTTTGGAGGCTAGTGGCTGAACTAGGGCTTTGCCTTTTCTTTTGGAATTAGCTGCCCTTGTTCTTCCCTTGAAGCCTAATCCTATCTTACCCTTTTGTAGGATGAAGTTATCAATTAAGGGTAATACTGACTTTGGATTTGAGAATTTTGCCACAAGATCCTTCTCTCTTTGAAGTCTGACTTCCAGACTCTTGATGTGATCATTTTTGAAGGTTATTATACTCATCTGAATAAAAGTTATGTTTTTCAGTTTGCCAACTTCATTCATCTTCAGATCCAGCATTTTTGCTGAATCTGATGCAACCAATTTAAGAGATGCATTTTTCTTAGCATGTTTTAATAAGGATTCTGCTTCTCTTAAGAGCTTGCAACAGATCACCATATTCATCAATTAATTGATGGACATCCCCTTCAAATTCAGAATCATCCTCATCTCATGATGCAGATACTTCTGATTCTGATCTAGTATAATAATCAAAAACTGAAGATAGGTTGTTTACCTTACTGGGACCAGGCTGATCCTGGCACTGATCTTCCTCAGACAAAACCATCAGCCCCCTACAATAATGATCTTCAATCCCATTTATAGAGTCCAGCATTTGCAAGAATTCAGATTCTACTGAATCCTCTTCAGTAGTGAACAATCCAATATAGGCTTCAACATCAGCCTCTTCTCCTGAACCTGATGATAAGGAGTCAGTACAACTTCTCTGCTTCTTTGCAACAAAGGATCTCTCCTACTTGCCCTTATTTTGATGCTTCTTCTTGTCATAAGATTCCTTTCTTTTATCAGGGCAGTCAGCTACAACATGTCCAGACCTGTTGCAATAATAACAAACAATCTTAGAAGAAGTTATTTTGCTAGGTTTAGTGTCATACCTGTCTTTCTTAGAAGATTTCTTTTTCTAGTAATAGTCATCCTTGGACTGTGAGGAGGATGGCTTGGTTCTCCACTGTTTTTTCTTCATGAATCTTTGGAATTACCTTGTGAAGGCAGCAAAGTCTTCATTAGAATTAGGGCTATCTGATATGTTGTTGTCAGAATTATCTGAGATAACTTCAGCAGCTTTCCTAGGAGGAGATGGAGACATCCTCTTATCCTTCTTTGTGGCATCAACCTTGAAGGCCACAGATTTCTCTTTGTACACATGCCTGTTTCTTTTCTCCTCCTCCTTTCTAGCCATAAGCTGCATCTCATATGATTGTATTTTTCCAAATTGGGTTAGAGGAGATGTGTCTACAAGTCTGGCTACTTCCCTGATGGCACATATCTTGGTATCCCAGTCCTTGGTTAGTGATCTGAGAAACTTATCATTGAGCTCATATGTGCTAAAGACTCTTCCATATGACATTAGCTCATTAACTATTCTGAAAAACTTCTTATAGCACTCAGTTATGCTGTCTGTTTTGGTTTGTCTAAAACTTTCATATTCTTGATTTAGCATAGACTTTCTGTCCTCTCTTACTTCTTCTGATCCCTCCATGTATACAATCAAAGTGTCTCACATTTCCTTGGAGGTTTTGCAGTGAACCAAGTTTTGGAAAGTTGAGATATCTATAGCACTAACTATTATGTTCTGTTCTCTCTAATTCATAGTGGCTAAGATGATCTCATCCTTGGTCAGTTCAGAGTAACTCTTTGGAGTCATGAGGTTGGCATCAAGAACTGAGATGTTCATAGGATTGAATGGCCCTTCTTTAACTGTGATGTAGATTCTTGGGTCAGAAGCTTCCATGAATAATCTGACTCTCTCTTTCCATATGCCAAAGATTTCCTTTCTACATATAGGTAGTTTGATGGATCCAAGTTCCTTGTGATTTTCACCTGAACCCATTTTGTCTAACTGATAACTGCCTTATAGATCAACTAAGATTGTTAAGTCTATTCTTGAGCAACCTCACTTTGATACCACTTGAAAGAATTGGTTTCAAGATATCCTAAACACATAGAGGGGGGTGAATAGGTTCAATTCTTTTTTATTAAGGCAGATAATATATGTCACTAATAGACAACCTATGCAACAACTATCACAACACAGATTAATAGAAACATAGCCAATCACAACATACACACAGATTTATAGTGGTTCCCCAAAAGATGGGTACATCCACTTTCCCCCTTCGCCTATCTAGCAGTATACTAGATTCGGCCTAACTTCCTTCTTCATTCTCAAATCCTCAGATCTTACAACTCAGAACCAAGAGTGGTTCCTACAGCTCACACTTCACCAAGTGCTACAACTCAGATTCTTCCAGAGAATCCTACCTCAGAGTGAGTACACAATCCTACAAATCAGGCAATCCAGCCCTACCTCTGCCTCATTCACCAGGCCTACAACTCAGAGAAATCAATCCCATACTTCAGGCACTCAGCCCTACCTCAGCCTTTATAAACTTAGGCTTACAACTCAGAGAGATAACTCTCTTACACTCAGATCTATGAAAGATCTTACAAAAAAATTGAATATAAAAGAGATAAATCCTTCACCCAGGTATAGAGAAAAAGGGGTGAAAGCTTCTTGATCAGTTCTTGATTGATTTGAGTGCTTAAGATTCAACCTATCTTAGCTTCTTCAAAGCTTCTTGAATCTGAACAAAGTAAGGTTGATCTTCTTGTGAAGTTGGAGGTGATCCTCAATCCAGCTTCCTCTTCTTTCAGATGTTGCTCTGAATTCTTCTTACAGACTTGTTCAGAATCTGCCCTTACTATAATAGATACTTGTTGATTTCAGGATCAGAACTTCTCTCTTGTTAGATCTCTCTCGTTTGATGATAGAACATGTCTTTATATAGATCCATCTGAGGTTACTGGTTGTTCCGGTTCATAACAGCCTTCTGACAGCACTGACAATTGCAACAGCTTTGTTAGTTATGACAGCTGTCAAGTCTTCAGTCTTGAGACCTGATACCTCATTGTACTCTATCTCAATAGAAAAGCGTCGAGACAATACTTCAAATGTGTCAACACAAATAGACCATGTGTCGACATAATTCTTGATGATGTCGACACAGCTCACATAATGTCGACACAACCCTTCTTTATCTACTCGACACAGCTTCTGTGGAATGTGTCGACACAAGTCCTGTGTGTCGACACAATAGCTTCTAGTCTCGACATAGTTGGTGTTTGACAGAATCCTGGTGTGTGTCGACACAAGTCCTGTGTGACGATACAATCTGCTACTATTCTTGACATAGTTGGTATCGACAGAATTCTTTTATGTGTCGACACAAGTCATGTGTGTCGACACAGTTACAATTGACAGAATTCAGGCATGTGTCGACACAAGTCTTGTGTGTCGACACAGTTGTTGTAGACTGAATTTCTGTGTGTCGACACAATCTGCTTCTGGTGTCGACACATTTCCTTCACAAGTGTCGGCACTTGTACTTAGAAACTTTTCCTGCATTTCCTTAACCAGCACATTAAAACTCAACAACCCATCAAATACATAATGATGTATATTATTGAGTTAAGTGAGACTTCTCCAAATTAGGTACACAGTTTTCAATGTACCTAACATAAACATCCGGTCTACGTCGGCCTGCCCTACTAGGCTTTAGACTTTGGGCGTCGACACTCAGCTCTACTTTAGACAAGGAGCATGGGAGCGCATTATTTGGGGCTATACCTAGAGGAATATTTCAACTCCGGTTATCCGCAACTAAGGCTTGACGACTGCTCATCAGAGCAGGACCCGGGACTATAATAGTAAATTGTAATGGGAATAAGTGTGGTGACTATGCTGCTATTTAATGTGCTGGAATGAAATGTGACCAGTACAAGACTGGAGTAGCACTGAATAGAAAGTACTGTAATAAGCTTGACCAGTACGATACTGAAGTAGTACTGAATAGAAAGTACTAAAATAAGCTTGACCAGTACGAGACTAGAGGAGTACTGAATAGAAAGTACTGAAATAAGCTTGACTAGTACGAGACTGGAGCAGTACTGAATAGAAAGTACTGAAATAAGCTTGATCAGTACGAGACTGGAGTAGTACTGAATAGAAAGTACCATAATAAGTTTGACCAGTACGAGACTGGAGTAGTACTGAATAGAAAGTACAAAAATAATCTTGACCAGTACGAGACTGGAGAAAACACAAAGAAAATGATTAGTAGTCCAATCACTCCTATTCAGGAGGCTTCAATTCTATCGAGATTTAAAGGAGATTTTGATGGGTTATATCAATTGTTAGGATCCAATTAATTTGGTTGCGCCATATTTATTACGGCTTAGTTAGATCAAGGGTTGGCTAGGAGTTACATGCTTATTAATTGTCAGGGACAACTTCAAGTCATCACTCGTACTCTCATCTTCCAAGCGTGCCCTATACATCCGAGAGTCGAGGCGCTCGACGGTTTTAAGAAATCTTGTAAATCCCGGAGCTTAGTCACTTTACTCGGCCGCTCTCGTCGATAAAATAGTATAAAGTACTTATTTGATTATAAGAAGTGGTCGCGCACTCTAGTTTCTGTCTTTTAGGGTAAACGACTGGAAAAAGGATCTGTGCGCGACCCTAGGCTTCAATATTTTAGGAAAAATATCAAAACTTATACTCATGACCCCACATTTTGATACAACCCTTGAGAGGGCCTAAACTGAGCCTAGTAAGTTTTTTTATAATTTTCCAAGGTGTTTTGGGCATTTAATTTACCAAACAAATTTTACTTTGGCTTTTAAAAATACTAAATTAATTCCACAAATTCTCAAAATTATTGTGGAGGTAGCCTTATCACGGGGAACATTTTTCATGTGGGTCACTTTTCCCTTATGGGCCTAGATTTGGCCCAGAAATTTCTAGAAATTTTTGTTATGAAATTGGTCTGCATTTTGCAATCACAGGGAGATCAGCCAACACTTCCCCACAGCGGATCGGTCACGGATCCGCTGTGGGGGGCAAAAAAATGGAGGTGGGGCGGGGATTAAGAAAATCCCAGCCTCCCGATGTTCATCACCAGATCGGGCGGTTGTTGCTCCTCGCCGGCGGTGCAGGGGATGAGCCGCCTCCACCACCACCGGTAGGTTGTCGCAGACGCCGGCGCCAGCCCCGATCGTCTCCTCGGGGGTCGGCGGTTCTTTGGGCGGTGGTCCGGCGGCCTGGCGCCGCCGGCCGCCGCCGGAATTAACCATCACGAGAGCTCGGGGTGGCAGTAGCCCTGCTCCCGGCACCACTACGCCACCCCCGCTCTTCAGGTAGACTGCCGCTTACCAGTCCACCCCCGGCCAATGCGCCGGGGGTCGGGCTTCTCGTTGGCGGTGGTCCGGCAGCCATGCGCCGCCGGCGGTAGTCCGACGGCCATGCGCCGCCGGTCGCAGCCATCGGTTTTAAATAGAGAAATCCTATGTTTTTTGCGGGTGCCGCCGAAACTATGTTTTCCGGCGGCACTGCCGCTCTTCCCTGCTGGGGGCCGCCGCCACTAGTGGGGTAACACTCCCCCAGTGCAACCACCATCGCTAGGGGAGGATCCTTCCTCCTTGGGTGCCACCCGACCTGGAATAAGGCTCGGGTGGCACCGACGGTGCTCCGACTGCCGGGAGGGCCATGCACCACGTCCAGAATGGGGAGGGGAGGGACAAAATGTTCCACCTTGGTTTGGTGGTCTCGGGAGGGGCCAGCCTAGTCGGACATGGCTTGGTGGTGGTGGTGGAGGGTAAAAGGCTCCAAGGCTTGGCTTTTTCGGCCACCTGAGCACTGGTAAGGGTTAGGCAGGGCGGGTAGGTTGCTCTGAGGCTTGGGGGAAGGAGAGGGGAGTTGGGTGGCCTTTAAAGGTTTGGGGAGGGGGAGTTCCCCTCCCTTGGGCAAGGTGGGACTAATCCCTCCTTAGTGTGGGATTAATCCACACCCTCCAGCTGTCCAAGGACAGTTGGAGGTGCCATATTTTCCCCCATGTGGAGAAAAAGGAATGATTCCCTCATGGGCTTGGGCCTTTGAAAAGGAAAGGGGGGAAAGAGAGGGGAGGAGGGGTAGGGTGGGCCTCCCTTGTAGTGGGTTGTAAGAAGGTTGGGGGAGGGCCCAAAGAAGAGTGAGGGGGTATGGTTATCCTTTCTTGGAGAGGAGGTGGGCGCCTAGTTGGAAAAAGAAATCCAAAAAGTGGATTTTTAGGGGGTTTGACCAACTCAACCCTAGGGTGGGTCCCCCTTGCTGGTCAAAGTCAAAGTGGGTCCAAGTCATCGGGGTCGGGTCAAATTTCAGGTGTCTTGTCATAATTGGTGTGCGCACGCTTTTCGTTGCATGACTACGCTTGATTTGACCATGGGTTGACCAATTGTCGTCGAAATTGACTGGGATGACTTCTGATGACTTCGTATTGACCACACGAGTCCAATGCCATTGACTGGGGTTGAATCGGAGTCCGTTTGGCGAAATTCCAAAATTTGCGCGTTGCAGCGCGCTAAAATGGTCGAAGTGTGTAAAACTATCGTTAGACCATGGATTGTGACGTGACGGGTTCTGATACACCTGTTTAGGTTATATGAGGTCACAGGAATCGACAGAAATCAATTCGAAGTTCTCTAGGTCGATATCCAAAAATCTGCTCTCGTTGCGTTTTATGAGAAAAGGTCGCATTCACTATATGACCTCGGGGACTAACTGAACAAGTTCTGATGCACTCGCATTGACTATACAAGGTCACAGAAACTGACAGAACTCAATTCGGAGTTCTCTAGCTCTATTTCCCGCTTAGTGTTATCTCCCACCGTGTCACGGGTAGGGTTCGGGCTACTTTTATTGGGCCCACCAGGGCTCTAGTGGTTCAATAAAAGTCAGGATGTTACACAGAGGATCTTGGAAGAAGTCCACTCCTGGGAGCGTGGGAGTCACTCCGGGAGTCGGACCCTGGAGGGGAGAATTCTCAGGCAATGATACTTCTGGCTAACCTTTCACCACGACGCTACAGAATTCACAAAGAGGTGTCATAAATGCAGTTGTTTGCCCCCTTCAACTGCAACCCGCTCAACGCCTCAAGAGTATCACAGCCCCCTGGACCTTTGCAATTTGGGAAATGGACTTGGTTGGCCATTCCCCCAGGACAGCGGGCAGAGAAGGTTCCTGCTAGTAATGATTGACTATTTTTCTAAGTGGATGGAAGCGACGACACTGGCCAAAGTGACTTCCCAGGTCATCAGAAATTTTATTTGGGGGGAGATCATGTGCCGCCATGGGTTGTTGCAGGCCATCGTCACAGACAACGGGCCTCAGTTTGCCAGCACGGAATTCACTAGCTTCTGCGAGCAGCTCGGAATTGACCTCAGATTTGCCTTAGTTCATCACCCCAGGAGCAACGGGCATGTGGAGGGGGTGAACAAGGTTATTGTTAATCTTCTGAAGAAGAAGGTAGAAAACTTGAAAGGGAGTTGGGTGGAGCGGCTTCCCTCGGTCCTCTGGGCCCTGAGGACCACCCCTAACATAGCCACGGGGGAGACCCCTTTCAAGCTCTACCATGGATGTGAGGCAGTACTCCCCGTAGAATTTGATGTTCAAACGCCTCGGGTGGTCGCGGCAGAGGAAGTCATTGAAGAATGGAAGGCTGAGAACGAGGAGGAGCTGCGACTCTCCCTTGACATGGTGGAGGAGCTACGCGACCTCTCTGCCATCCGACAGGAATAAGTGAAGAGGAGAATGGCTAAATACTTTGACAAGCATGTCAGAGTCAAACAATTTGTGGAGGGGGACTTGGTCTTGAAAAAGGTGGATGCAGCACGAAGATCAGCAACCGTGGGGAAGCTCAACCCCAACTGGGAGGGTCCATACGTTGTAAAACATAAATTAAGGTCAGGAGGGTATCGTCTCCAAAATGTGGAGGGCGAGACCCTAAACCTCACATGGAGCGGTGATGACTTGAAATGTTTTTTTCCTTGAGATGTTTAAGTAATTTCTTGTTCTTAATAAAACTTTTTGATATGCTAATCATGTTGTAGTTACTTGTATGAGAGGGTGAAATGTTCATTTGATAGACCCCGAGCAAATCCTAATTTCAGGCTCTCACTTAGCTATCAGGTCTCGACGTCACTCGATGATGTCTACCCGGACCCCAAGTAGATCCCGCTGCCATGCTCTCACTTAGCTGGGAGGGCTGGATGTCACTCTATGGTGTCTACCCGGACCCCGAGTAGATCCTACTGCAAGGCTCTCACTTAGCTAGCAGGGATGGATGTCACTCGATGGTGTATACCCGGACCCCGAGCAGATCCCACTGTCAGGCTCTCACTTAGCTGGCAGGTCTGGATGTCACTCGATGGTGTGTACCCGGATCCCGAATAGATCCCACTGTCAAGCTCTCACTTAGCTGGCAGGGTTGTATGTCACTCGATGGTGTCTAACCGGTCCCTGAGCAGATCCCGTTGTCAAGCTCTCACCTAGCTGGCAGGCCTGGATGTCACTCGATGGTGTCTTCCCGGACCACAAGCAGATCCCGTTTCCAGGCTCTCACCTAGCCGACAGGGCTGGATGTCACTCGATGGTGTCTGATCAGTTCCCGAGCAGATACCGATGTTAGGCTCCCACTTATCTGACCTGTCACTCCATGGTGTCTACCTGGACCCCGAGCAAATCCCGCTGTCAGGCTCTCACTTAGCTGGCAGGGCTGGATGTCACTCGATGGTGTCTACCCAGACCCTGAGCAAATCCCACTGCCAGGCTCTCACTTAGCTGGCAGGGCTAGATGTCACTCGATGGTGTCTATCGAGGCCCCGAGTAGATCCCGCTTCCAGGCTCTCACTTAGCTGGCAGGGCTGGATGTCACTCGATGGTGTCTGCCCACACCCCGAGCAGATCCTGCTGTCATGCTCTCACTTAGATGGCATGGCTGGATGTCACTCGATGGTGTCTACCCGGACCCCGAGCAGATCCCGCTGCCAGGCTCTTACTTAGCTGGCAAGGCTGGATGTCACTCGATGGTGTCTACCCGGACACCGAGCAGATCCCGCTGTCAGGCTCTCACCTAGCTGACAGGGCTAGATGTCACTCGATGGTGTTTGCCCGGACCCCGAGCAGATCCCGCTGCCAGGCTCTCACCTAGCTGGCGGGGCTGGATGTCACTCGATGGTGTCTCCCTAGACCCCGAGCAGATCCCGCTACTAAGATCTCACTTAGCTGGTAGGTCTGGATGTCACTCGATGGTGTCTACCTAGACCCCGAGCAGATCCCGCTGTCAGGATCTCACTTAGCTGGCAGGGCTGGATATCACTTGATGGTGTCTACCCATACCCCGAGCAGATATCGCTGACAGGCTCTCACCTAGCTGGCAGGGCTGGATGTCACTCGATGGTGTCTTCCCTGACCCCGAGCATATCCCACAGCCAGTCTCTCACCTAGCTGGCAGGTCTGGATGTCACTCGATGGTCTACCCAGACCCCGAGCAGATCTCGCTGCCAGGCTCTCTCTTAGCTGACAGTGCTGGATATCACTCGATAGTGTCTACCCGGACGCCGAGCAGATCCCGCTGCCAGGCTCTCACATAGCTGGCAGGGTTGTATGTCACTCGATGGCATCTACCCGGACCCCAAGTAGATCTCCCTGTCACGCTCTCACTTAGCTGCCGGGCTGTATGTCACTCGATAGTGTCTACCTAGACCCCGAGCAGATCCCGCTGTTAGTGTTGAGTACATTGGTCTCAATGTACTTGATTTGAAGAAGTCTTTTCAGCTCAATGATATACAAATTATTGTATTTGATGGATGTTAAGTTTATATGTGCAGGTAAATAAAGCTAAGTACAAAGTGTCGACACTCAGGACTAGTGTCGACATACACTGAACAAGTTGTGTCGAGATAAGGAAAAACTGTATCGACACTAAGGATAACTTTGTCGACACACTGTGTCGAGACTAAAGGCAACTGTGCCGACACTCAGGACTAGTGTCGACACAATCTATTCAAACTATGTCGAGACTAAAGACACCTGTGTCGACACTCAGGTCTAGTGTCGACACACTTTATTCAAGTTGTGTCGAGACTGAAGAAAACTGTGTCGACAGGACTAGATCGACACACTCTATTCAAGCTGTGTTGAGACTGAGGACAACTATGTCGACACTCAGGACTAGTGTCGTCACACTATAATCAGGTTGTAACGAGACTGAAGACAACTGTGTCGACACACAGGACTTGTGTCGACACATTCCACAGAAGTTGTGTCGAGACAAGTTGAAGAGCTTTGTCGACACATTCAGAAGTGTGTCGATACCACTACAGGAGGCGTGTCAACACTCAGGACTTGTGTCAACACATTTCACAGCCAAGTCTCAACACTTCAGCAGACTTATTTCCTAAGTGCAGATATCAAGACTGAGGTACTAACAGCTGTCAGAACTGTCAGTTATTAACCGAATCAGCGGGTTACTCCTATCAGAGCCTATTTAAAGGGATGCAGTCTTTAGAAGAATAAGAACATAGAGAGAGAGAGAAAAAAGAAGAACCAAAAAAATTAAAAGAAGAAGCAACACAACTTTGACGCTCCTGCTACAATTAAGAAGGTGGAGAAATGTCTGATCAAGAATCATCTACAACATCTCTCCAGCCTAGATCAACCCTTATTTCTACTTCAAGAAGCTTTGAAAAGCTAAGAAGGGTTTGATCAGATCTATCTTGTTAGAATCAAATGAAGCACAATCATCAAGATCAGTTAAAGAAACAGTTTCTCAAATCTCATACTGGGTGACATTTTCTGATTCATTTCTCTGTTATATTCAGTTTGTAAGATCTGTCTGTAGATATGAGTGGAGGAGATTCATTCTCTTGTTGTTGTAAGCCTATGTTACAAAGACTGAGGTAGGGCTAGGATTTCCTGAGGTAGGTGAAGTTGAAAATTCTCTGAGTTGTAGGGCATGTGTTGCTTGAGAAGTAGGAGTGAGGATTCATTCTGAGGTAGAGTTCTTGGGAAGAACTTGAGGTGTAGGATCCTGGTGATCTGAGTGGTAAGACTTGTGAAGTCTGAGTAGTAGGAGTCGGGTGGGCTCTGAGGTGTAAGATCTAAAGATCTGAGTAAAGGAAAGAGGAGGAGTTTGGCTGAATCTAGTTCATTACTAGATAGGCGAAGGGGGAAAGTGGATGTACCCATAAATTGGGGAACCACTATAAATTTATGTGCATTGTGCTATGTGTACTGATTTTATGTGCTGTGTAAATTCTATTAGTTGCTGTTTAGTTTATGTTAGTTTTCTGACTGAGTAAATCACTTTATTTAAAGTAGCGTTCTGATTAAAGAAAAGGGGAGCCATAATTAAATTGGACGTATTCACCCCCCTCTAGGTCATTTTTAATCCTAAAGTAAACACTTACAATTGGTATCGGAGCATCCACTAGGTTTTACTGACCCTAAACACAAAAACTATGTTTTCAGGTTACAAAAGGCTTTGTATGGGTTAAAACAGACACCTAGAGCCTGCTATGAAACCCTCTCTACCTTTCTTATAGAGAACAAGTTCTCTAGAGGAAAGATAGACAAGACACTATTCCTTAGGAACATCGAAGGTTCAAGCATATCAGTCCAGATTTATGTAGATGACATAATTTTTGGGTCTACCAATGAGATGTTGTGTAGTAGGTTTGCAAGGCTTATGTAAGGTAAGTTTGAGATGAGCAGCACGGGTGCGCTAAAGTTCTTCTTGGGATTCCAAGTTAGACAATCTTAGGATGGAATATCCATCTCTCAATCTAAGTACACTAAGGAGTTGATTAAGAGATATGGAATGGAGGATTCTTCTACCATAAGAACTCCAATGGATTCTATAATGTCACTACACAAGGATGAATCTGGAAAACCAGTTCATGAAACCTTATATAGAGACATAATTGGACCACTCCTGTATTTAACTGCTAGTAGGCCAGATATTATATTCTCAACATGTGCCTATGCTAGGTACCAAGCATGCCCCAAAGAGTCTCATTATACTGCTATTAAGAGAATATTGAGATATCTTAAGGGCACACCCAATATTGGGCTTTGGTATCCTAGGGATAGTGATTTTGAACTTACTGGGTATACAGATGCAGATTTTATAGGGTGTAAAGAAGACAGAAAAAGCACTTCTGGAACTTGCCAGTTTCTAGGGAAAAGGCCTATAAGTTGGAGTAGAAAGAAGCAAACAAGTGTTGTTATCTCTACAGCAGAATCAGAGTACATATCTGCTGAAAGTTGTTGTGCACAGCTGTTGTGGATTCAACATCAACTACTGGACTACAGTATTTAGCTAAGTAAATTTATTATGTTTTATGATTCTACTAGTGCAATTTCTATTGCCAATAATCCTGTTTCACATAGTATAACTAAACATATAGAAATTAGATATCACTTTCTCAGAGAAAATGTAGAAAAAAAATATAAACTTACAACACATTCCAACTGAAAGACAAGTTGCAGATATTTTTACAAAACCACTAGATGAAAGTAAGTTCAATTATTTTAAGTTTGAACTAGGCATGTTGAATATTGAATAAATAATTATACTTAAAAGAATGACTAATTAGGAATGCAAATATTTTAAAATTTTTACTTTAATTAGTAAGGACATATAAGTGAAAACACAGAATTTATCTAAGTCACAGAATTGTGTCGAGACACCAGGGTGTATATGTCGACACTATTAGTACAGGTGTGTCGAGACACCATAGCGTGTGTCGACACTAGTAGAAAAGGTGTGTCGAGACACGTGACTGTGTGTCGACACTGATTAGTGGATGTGTGTCGACACTGATAAAAGGGTCTGTGTCGAGAAACATAAACCTTGTGTCGACACATGTCGACATATCTCGACAGCTTAGGTTTTCTTTGTCAACTCCAGAAATTTTCCAATATTGAGAAAATCACTATATGCAGCGCGCCTTTTCACCTTCAAAAGACTGATGCTATAAATAGTATATGTTAGGTTTTGTCGACTTCACTCGCCAGTAATCTTGAGTGACTAATCGTTGTGTGTCGAGACCTAGAAATCCATAGTCGACACCCTTCAAACTCAAGATCTTTCAACAAGTATGGCACCAAAGATGGACGATCATATTAACGAGGGATATGAACTGGTGCGTAACGCATTCGACACTGCTTCTGAAGATATAAGGAAAGTGATTGTACTTGTGAATGAGGTAGGGTTGTTGTATCTTCTTTCAGAACCAACTAAGATCTGGAAGACTGTGGTATCTGAATTTTAATCTAATGTCTCCTTAAACTCTAACTCTGACAAGATAAAATCCACTGTTAATGGAGAAAGGATAAAGGTTACTACCAAAAGACTAGATAAAGTCTTTAAGATTGCAAGAATTTCACAGGATAATGAACTGGATTCAACCGAGACGCTAGTTTTGGACATTCTCCAAAACTAGCTAGTCTTTAAGATTCCACACTAGTTTGGTGTGGACTACCTCCTCCCACTAGTTTTGGACACTCTTTCAACAGAAAGCGAATGAATTCTCAAGTTAAATTCCTTTCAAAAATAGTAGGCAAGGTGATCCTCTGCAAGACTGGAGCACATGATAGAATTTCTAATGTTATGTTTAATGTGATGACTAGAATTATCTTCAAAATCAATACTGACTGGAATAGAGTGTTGTTTGATAAGATTGTAGAAGGAATTCAGAAGCCCAATATGGGCATAATAATAAGTTTGTATCTGGTAAAGGTCATTCCAGATTACATCAATCAAAAACATGGCACTAAGATCAATCATATGAGGAGAATGGACCTAAGAATCCTGTCTAGGAGGGACAGAGTCTTGATTAAGGAAACTCCTGCAACTAAGCAGAAAAAGGAAATAAAAAGTAAGAAATCAGAGGTAGAGGAAGTAGTATCCTCTAGTGATTCTGAAGAAGAGGTGAACTTCAGTTCAGATGAAAATCCAGAGGAAGTCCAAGGCTGGTCTCCTAGGCAATTCCCTGAGACCAGTGCACAAGTGCAGGTGGAGATCATCCTAGAAAAAGAATTAGCTGAGGGGGAGAGCCTCATAGAATTGCCAATGAATATAGCAACAATAATTATAATGAATGTAGTACAAGACCTAGAAAGGACACAAGCTCCTGCACATGAAATATCTGATCAAGTAATGGAAGAAGCAACTCTACAAGAAACTGAAGAAGTAGTTCTGATAACAAAGCACACAAATATTCAGGAAGAGGGAATTGCAGACTCTCAGTTTGAGATACCTGATGCTGCAATTTAGCATGCATATATTACTGTGGATAATATCCCTATTAATCAAGAAGGTATAGGAATTGAGGGGGAGTTGGCCCCTATTACTGAGAAATCTAAAGAGGCACCTCAAGTTGAAGAGGTTAGTTCTTCTGAATCTGAGGATGCTGATGCTACTCAAAGAAGAAAAGAAAACTTTTTGTAATAAAAAGAAGAGCAAGAGCTACAAGCAATATCTTCAGTCTGGACCACCATCTGCTCCTACAATAGATCACAGCTCTTTGCTTATGCAACTACAGATTATGCTTGATAAGCAAAGGCAAGATTTAGAGAAATATATGGATGAAAGCAACAAGGAGTTACAATTTCATCTAGCCCAAGAGATCAAGTCAAGACGATTTGAAGTCAATCTTTTGAAGACTGAAATGACTTCATTCTTTGAGAAAGGGGATCATGCAGTAGTTTATCTAGCAAAGCAACAATAGGATGCCAAGAAAATCCAGGATGATGTGGCAATCAAGCAAGGTTGTGTCCTTGAAAATCAGAATAGACTGAATGAGAATCTGATAGTGATGCATGAAACTACCTTTGGAGAAATTAAGATCCAAACTACTGCTTTGGAAGGCAAAATTGATTCTACTGGCATACATATTAATACCAAACTCAAAGTCATTCTGGATCTCTACTTAAGGATATCAAAGATTCTTACCAAACTTTGGACAACAATTTACTGAGGGTTAAGAATACAGTGACTACAGATATCAATTATGTTGATGGACATGTCAGATTTCAAAATAATGATCTAAGAGATCATATTGAGAGAGGACATGATGGGGGACAGAGTCATGCTTCAGGCAAGTGCTGAACAAGATACCTAGATTGCAAACAATATCAGAGATACATTAGGCTTTCCTCCCCTATGGTATGAGGGTGATCAAACAGCTGAATCTAATTGTCAAGAACTACCTATACTTCATGCACCTCCTGCTGAATGGAATCCTCTGACAGCCCCAGCCAATTTTGAGTCTGTTCAAACAGTTGTTCACCACATGTATAGTCCTCCTCAAAGTACTGATAAGAATGTAATATTTGAGAAAGTGGACAGGCCTGCTACTGCTCCAGAGACTGAGGCTCAGTTATCAAAGAAAAGGTTTAGAGAACAGGCTGAGACTAAAACTGATTTTGAGCAATGGAGTCTAACCTCTAGATCAATCATTCTTACTACATGGAAAGCTATGAATGCTAATATTACTTACAGAGGGAAATGGTATTCTGAACATGAATGGGCTAAACACTTGAAACAGCAAGATGTGATTCAGAAATTCAGGCAAGATTTGAAGAGAGGAAAGCTTCATGCTAAATCCATAGAGCCCAGCAAGTATTTCTCAAAGCCCTATCATTATTTTGAGAGGCAAAGGCTGAAGTAAGAAACTATAGCAAAAGCTAAAGCTAAGGAAGCCAAAGGTAAGGCACTTACTGAGGTCAAGGAGCCTGGAATGAAAGCCAAGATACAATAATGGAAAGGCATAGTTATTAAGGAACCTGAACTGCCTTAGGATTTTCTAAGTTTTATATTTCATATGAACATTTTGATCTGTAACTATTCTGAAAAAACTCTTATCAGTAAATTCTATGATAAACAATTAATGAAAATCATGGCTTATTCTACATTTCATGTGTTTATTAATTAGGACTGAAATTGTTTGCCTTATTTTCTTCTCAACATTATTATCAAGTTTGTGTGTTTATCTGTGATAATTCACTTACTGAACTGCTCTGTATGGTTAAATGTCTTTATCTTAATTTTGTGGTATCTTGTTGTATATCGTTGAATTGGGGTTATGACTTCTCCAAATAGGGGGAGATTGTTGAGTACATTGGTCTCAATGTACTTGATTTGAAGAAGTTTTTTCAGCTCAATGATATACACAATGTTGTATTTGATAGATGTTAAGTTTATATGTACAGGTAAATAAAGCTAAGTACAAAGTGTCGACACTCGGTACTAGTGTCGACACACGCTGAACAGGTTTTGTCGAGACAAGGAAAAGCTGTATCGACACTAAGGACAACTATGTCGACACACTGTGTTGAGACTAAAGACAACTGTGTCGATACTCAGGACTAGTGTCGACACACTCTATTCAAACTATATCGAGACTGAAGACAATTAAGTCGACACTCAGGACTAGTGTTGATGTAGGCCCATTGGTTTCTACGGATTAAACTACGCATTCTTAAGTTCGACAATTTAATTAAATATCTAGCGTGTGGTTTCTCTACTTAGCACTATCGAATACTCAAGCATTAAAAGACACAAATTCCACAACATTCAACGCAAAGAGACGCTACCCCTTATTTTAGACTGAACAAGGGCTATATGCCAATGTTCACTAAAGCAAAATGGACCCACCCGATCCGGACAATTAGCAATTCAAATTAAATTCTGCGCAAACGTTCATACATCCAATAAGAGAATATCCAGACTAAATAAGTGATTTAAAATCAAGTCCTAATCGATCCCAAAATTAATTAATAGAGGGTTTACCAAATCACTTGAACTCAAGGGGAAATCAAGGGTGATGAACTTGATTTCTTCTAGTGTTCACGAGATCCACCCGTTCCAATTAATACGAAAAATATTCGGAAATAAACGCTTTGAAAATTAGATTTTAACAAGCACAATATTCAATATAAATCAGAACAAATTACCAGCCTTCTATTCCATCAATTTTCACAAGATGTATAGAAGAAGCACTCAACGAAGTTAGTTTAGAAAAGCGTTACCCAAATCCCAATCTGTATCCATCCACAAGATGAATGGTGGAGGTGCACACGACGGTGGTAGATTCTCTATTTCCAAGCAGAAGTCCTCAGATCCTCACCGGACGATGAAGACGCTCATTGTTTTCTCCTTTTGACAAACCCTTGGAGAGGGAGGAGGAGGGGAGGGGGAAGGTGGCCGAGCCACTAAGAGGGGAGAGATAGAAGGCCGGCGGCCAAGAGGAGGAGGGGGAGGGAGGTGGCCGAATTTCGCCAAGGGGGAAGGAGGATCTCAAAATATCTTTGGGGGGATTATTTTCTTATTCTTCTCCTCTCTAAAATATGGCAAATATCATGGCCTATATATAGGCTTACACCACTCCATCTCCTCCAATTCAAAATTCAAAATTTTAAATTCAAAATAATACTATGATGGTTATATGCACCAATCACGAAATAAAAAACAATGCAAAATTTAAATGCATGAAATTAAAATACTCTTGATGGTTATAGGCATCAATCATTACATTAAATTAAAATAATAATGAAATTCTTGGAAATAAAAATGATAAAATATAAAGGATAAAATATATAATTATAATTATGTAATTTATAATTATATATTTCATTTATTGGAGGCGGCGGACGACAAGCAAAAACATGTAGAGGTGGCGGCGTTGGCGAAGAAACATCATGGTAGACTCGCGTCCTCGAGCTTGCGGCAACAACCGTCCCAATCCACCAACTCATGATGTCGTGGATCCACGGCCGCATCAGCATCGTCGCCATCAATCCTCCCCCACTCAAAATCACTCATCACCATTGAGTGGCCCGTGAGGGGGGAACCATCGAAAGTAGCAGCAACATGGGGCAAATCTAGCCCCGCAATCCATGGCGTAGTAGCATGAACATCCCATAGCACTAAAAACCTGTCAGGTGTAGAAATAGCAAAACTCGAAATGGTGTTAGGCAAAAGAAAATTAATTTGAATCTTACCATCCGGTTCAAGAACCAAGGAGTCCACGTGGAATATAAACATGACAGTACTAACACTCCCCAACCTAAGAGAATACTTAGTGGTAGGAAGAAACGATGGAGAAAAGCACTCAGGTGGAACAGAGACGTACAGTAAAAATTCCGGAAACTTGAAATAAAGTGAAACACCCTGTGCTATATAAAAATCTAAAATAAAACCATAAAATCTGACGTTCTACATAATCATGGATGGGTCAGTGTTCCTACGTATTAGTTTGTCAACGGATCCAGAAGGCATCCACTCGGGGATTGACCAGACTAAACCCAAGTCACTAGCTCTAGCGCCAGACAGTCTCGAAAAGGCGTGGAAGTGTGTACGACATAACTTAAGAAGAAATACTAACGTCCAAGACACATGAGGAGAGAATCCATGTGCTACATGACTAGACCCAAACACAAAAAATAAGGGGGTTAAGTCAGGTGGCACGGGAGCCTTGTAATCAGAGATAATTTTTATGGGCTCCGACACAACAGTGTTAATTTCAATTTTAATATTTTCACTCTTGGCATGAAGATATGCCAAGGCGAACTGCTCATCATAAGCAATTGAATTGGACGCACCCGAATGTGAAAAGATGTGCGAGCGAAGCAACTCAAGGGACCCAACTATAGTCACTAACGTGGGGAAATTGGGGTCATCATATGGCGGTGGATAAATGTGTGCGACTAGGTGTGGTATATAAGTATATCTAGGAGACACCACATCCAAAGGCACAATTGCCAAAGAAACAGAGTCAGTTATACTAGGGGACAGAACCGTAGATGGACACGCAAAAAAATGAGCTATCAAAAGGGACGTGTAGTCTATCTATGAGGTGCGATGAATAGTCCAAATACTAGTGCGCTCAACATAGTAATATCTACACACCGAGTCAACATCAAAGTAGGAACTAATAAAGTGGGTGTGACACACAAACTCAGACTAGGACTATCGGTTCCACGTCCTAAAAAGTCATCTAAGATAGGCAAATAAATAGGGGAAAGGGTCGGTAAATTCAATACCGGGATAAAATCCGAATCAGTAAAAATTTCACCCAATGGTGACTACATCAAAGAAATCTCATCTGAGTGTACAACAACAGAATCGTCCAACATTACCCTTCCCTCAGATGGTAACTCATCCACAATAATAATAGCGACATCCTCACTCTCAGGCTCCTCAGATAACTCAGATATAACCTCAGTGGGTACGATCACATGCTCTAACACGATGGGGATCGTCTCATGGAGAGGGCACTCAATACTAGGGTGAACTGACACAACGCTAGTAGGGCAAGAAATAGACAATGGAATATTCTCATGGATCGAAATGTAATCATCCCATATATCATCTTCTAAATCACAAGGGATTCCCTCACTTTCAGAATCATCAGACTAGTCGGGCACTATCATATGTGAAGGGATACTCTCACCTAGCTGGTCAACTTCATCATCCAGAGATTCTATATCCACATCGAAATCCTCAGAGGTACTAGTCACTATCTCTAGGGGCTTAGATGTCGAGGCTAACAGAGTCATAACCCTAGTGGTAACATCTATCGAGTCCACAACAAATGACCTATTAGGAGAGGTTTCCCTAACGGGGGGTGGTGGTCCTAATACGACATTTCCGGTCTGACACAAGTGAGCTTTATTCCTAGGAAGGTGGTGCTTCTCAATTTCTAATGTCGTGGTAAAAGTGGAGTCTAGATCGGTGTGCCAATAACGCAGTAATTTACCCTGGATGTAGGGGTTTAACCCCTTACGAAACCTAGAGAGGGTGACCTCTGACAACTCCTTCACACTAATTCTAACCATTATATCCTTAAAAAGACGCATATAATCCGAGACCGACTTGTTCCCTTGTGTAAGGTTAGTCAAATCTTCAGTTATTTGTCGCCTGGTTTGGACATTTGGTTTATAGTCATTTTTAAATGCTGGTAGGGAACTAGTGTAATAACTATACTCACTCTTAGGCTTAGTATTAGCAGGGCGAAGGTAGGAGGGATTAATTGATCTGAGAGTAGGCTACGCATATGCGGCCAAGCGTAACGATAACTACCAACATGACGCTCTTCGTTTAACCAAAATAACTGGGCTTTACCTACTAGTCGCTCTCGGGCAAAGTTAACCTTTTTGTGATCATCCCATAAGTGACAATTAAAATAATGCTCTAATCCCTTAAGCCAATCTCTAAAATTTTGGGGACATCCTAAACCATCATAAGTAGGATAAATGTGTTGTGCCCTAGGGGTGTGTTTAGCCATATCCTTAGCATATGAATACTCTAGTCGGGCAGCATATACGTCATATGCCATTTTAGTGAGAACCGGGTAGAAAACTCAACCGGAACTGGTGCACATGCAATGAGAAATGAACATGACACTATTTAATTTTCAAAGATGGAATTGTTCTCACTTAGTAGCTAGGGTAAAAAAAATTTTTTTGTTTTCTTACAGGAAATAAATTGAAGATTATTAAAAAAAATTTCTAGTTTTTGTGCTGGAAAAATAAAAATATTGACCGCTATTTGCAGACCAACAATTAAATATTATAACAACTTAATACAAATAATGACTTAATAAAAAAATAATTTTTTTTGAATTTCTTACTAAGAAGGTGATGGAGAATTTCCAGAATTTTATTTTTTTGAATTTTGAGAAAAAACTGAAAATTTTAGGCCGCTCTTTGCAGGCCAAAAATTTAAAAATTGATTTTTTTTTTATGTTCTGCAATGAAATGGGCAAGTGCGTGTCGGTGAAAAATATTAAAAGGGGGAGGGTGTCAATTAGGAAATTCACGTGAACTGGCTATGATACCAAATTGATGCAGGCTCATTGGTTTCTATGGATTAAACTATGCGTTCTTATGTTCGACAATTTAATTAAATATCTAGCGCGCGGTTTCTCTACTTAGCACTATCGAATACTCAAGCATTAAAAGGCACAAATTCCACAACATTCAACGCAAAGGGATGCTACCCCTTATTTTAGACTAAACAAGGGCTATATGCCAATGTTCGCTCAAGCGAAATAGACCCACCCGATCCGGACAATTAGCAATTCAAATTAAATTATGCGCAAACGTTCATACATCCAATAAGAGAATATCCAAACTAAATAAGTGATTTGAAATCAAGTCATAATCGATCCCAAAATTAATTAATAGAGGGTTTACAAATCACTGAACTCAAGGGGAAATGAAGGGTGATGAACCCGATTTCTTCTAGTGTTCACGAGATCCACCCGTTCCAATTAATACAAAAAATATTCGGAAATAAAAGCTTTGAAAATTAGATTTTAACGAGCACAATATTCAATATAAATCAGAACAAATTACCCGTTTTCTATTCCACCAGTTCTCACAAGATGTATAGAAGAAGCACTCAACGAGGTTAGTTTAGAAAAGCGTTACCCAAATCCCAATATGTATCCGTCCACAAGATGAATGGTGGAGGCGCACATGACGGTGGTATATTCTCTATTTCCACGCAGAAATCCTTGGATCTGCAACGGACGGTGAAGACGCTCGCCATTTTCTCCTTTTGACAAACCCTTGGAGAGGGGGGAGGAGGAGGAGGGGAGGGGGAAGGTGGCCAAGCCACTAAGAGGGGAGAGATAGAAGGCCGACGGCTAAGAGGAGGAGGGGGAGGGAGGTGGCCGAATTTTGCCAAGGGGGAAGGAGGATCTCAAAAGATCTTTGGGGGGATTATTTTCTTATTCTTCTTCTCTCTAAAATATGACAAATACTATGACCTATATATAGGCTTACACCACTCCATCTCCTCCAATTCAAAATTTAAAATTCAAAATTTAAAATTTAAAATGATACTATGATGGTTATATGCACTCATCATGAAATAAAAAACAATGTAAAATTTAAATGCATAAAATTAAAATACTCATGATGGTTATAGGCAACCATCATTACAAGAAATTAAAATAATAATGAAATTCTTGGAAATAAAAATGCTAAAATATAAATGATAAAATATATAATTATAAATATGTAATTTATTATTATATATTTAATTTATTGGCGGCGGCGGACGATGAGCAAAAACATGTAGCAGTGGCGGCATTGGCGAAGAAACGTCGTGGTAGACTCGCATCCTCGAGCTTGCGACAACGATCGTCCCAATCCACGAACTCATGATGTCGTGGATCCACGACCGCATCAGCATTGTCGCCATCAAGTGTCGACACACTCTATTCAAGCTGTGTCGAGACTGAAGACAACTGCGTCGACACTCAGTACTAGTGTCGACACATTCTATTCATGCTGTGTCGAGACTAAAGACAACTGTGTCGACACTCAGGACTAGTGTCGACACACTATAATCAAGCTGTAATGAACATGAAGACAACTGTGTCGACACACAGGACTTGTGTCGACACATTCCACGGAAGTTGTGTCGAGACAAGTTGAAGAGCTTTGTCGACACATTCAGAAGTGTTGACACCACTATAGGAGCTGTGTCGACACTAAGGACTTGCCTCAACACATTTCACAGCCAATTCTTAACACTTCAGCAGTCTTATTTCCTAAGTACAGATATCAAGACTGAGGTACTGACAGCTGTCAGAACTGTCAGTTATTAACCGGATCAGCCGGTTACTCCTGTCAGAGCATATTTAAAGGGATGCAGTCTTCAGAAGAAGAAGAACACAGAGAGAGAGAGAGAGAGAGAAAGAAGAATCAAAAAAATTAAAAGAAGCAGCAGCACAACTTTGAAACACCTGCTACAATTAAGAAGATGGAGAGAGGTCTGATCAAGAATCATCTACAATATCTCTCCAGCCTAGATCAACCCTAATTTCTACTTCAACAAGCTTTGAAAAGCTAAGAAGGGTTTGATCAGATCTGTCTTGTCAGAATCAAAGGAAGCACAATCATTAAGATCAGATCAAGAAGCAGTTACTCAAATCTCATACTGGGTGACATTTTCTGATTCATTTCTCTGTTATATTCAGTTTGTAAGATCTGTCTGTAGATCTAAGTGGAGGAGATTCATTCTCCTGTTGTTGCAAGCCTGTGTTATAAAGGATGAGGTAGGGATAGGATTGCATGAGGTAGGAGAAGTTGAAAATTCTCTGAGTTGTAGGGCATTTGTTGCCTGAGAAGTAGGAGTGAGGATTCATTCTGAGGTAGAGTTCTTGGGAAGAACTTGAGGTGTAGGATCTTGGTGATCTGAGTGGTAAGACTTGTGAAGTCTGAGTAGTAGGAGTCGGGTGTGCTCTGAGGTGTAAGATCTAACGATCTGAGTAAATGAAAGAGGAGTTTGGCCGAATCTAGTTCATTACTAGATAGGCAAAGGGAGAAAGTGGATGTACACATAAATTGGGGAACCGCTATAAATCTATGTGCATTGTGATGTGTGTGCTGATTTGATGTGTTATGTAAATTCTGTTAGTTGTTGTTTAGTTTATGTTAGTTATTTGACTGAGTAAATCACTTTATTTAAAGTAGAATTCTGTTTAAAGAAAAGGGGAGCCATAATTAAATTGGACCTATTCACCCCCCTCTAGGTCATTTTCAATCCTAAAGTAAACATTTACAGTCTGGCTCTCACCTAGCTGGCAGGGCTGAATGTCACTCGGGGAAGTACTATACTCTCCAGATATTAAGAAGTTTGGCCTTTCTAAAAACAGGAAGAGAAGAATCCTCACAGGCGAGTTGGGACTCGCGAGCCCAGCTTGGCAGAGTGGTGATGAGCAGTACTTGGCTCCCGCCGAGGAAGGCAGACTTCGGCAGGGCACTTCACCCCCCTTCAGTTTTACTTGTGAAATTGTTGGCGATTTTGGTTCCACATTGGTGAAAAATAGGTAGCTCGCAAGCGAGCTGGGGTGTGGTCAGCCCAGTGCGACAAGTAGTCCACTCCCAGATCATATAGGGTTAGTAAGACCTCAAGGTCTACTCTCGAGAACGAGTCCTAACATCCATCCTAATGGAAAGATCTATCCTCGCGAGGTCGCCCGAGGAGAAAAGCTCGCAAGCAAAAATGTCGCAATAGGGAAGCCCAGAAAAAATAAAAAAAGCGGGGTAAAGACAATATTCATATCAAAGCCACCTTCAATTGTAGAATGTTAATTATAAGGGGAGCCCGCCTATGTGAGATTACAAAAAAAGAAGAGAAAAAGAAATCGGCTTTTGCCCACCCCCCTCCGCCGAACTGGCACTCTTCGCCCCCTCCAGCGGACAGGTCATCCTGGAAGCCCTTCCAGAAGAGTAAGTCGAGGTTGTCCTCCTTCTCGCTAGGAGGCGTCGCCGGGAACAGGCTCGACATGAGGTCCCGAGCCGTGATCTCCTCACAGCCCTCCATCAGCACACCCGCGTCCTTCATCATTTGAATGGTGAATTTGGCGGACTCGATTGAATTGACCCGCAGCCTCTCAGTGATGTCGGCCTCTCCAAAGATCCTTGGGCTCTTGTACTGGAAGGTGGGCTTGTTGTTGCCTGGGGAAAAGAAGATTTGCGCTTGGCGGAGGACCTCGTGACGGAGTCCCTTGTTCTCCTCCTTCAGTGCCTCGTTCTCCCCCTCCACCCCAACAAGGTGGGCGCGCAGCTGGTTGTTCTCCTCTTCCATCCCGGCAGCACGAGCCCGTAACTCCTCAGTGGCCTTGGCATCCTGAAGAAGAGAAAGGAAGCATGTTTATGACAAGACGAAAAATTTTAAGTAAAAAGGGGAGGAAGAAGCCCGATGCTTATGAAAGAAATAGTGCCTAATCACCTAGATGGGGGGTGAATAGGTGAACTTAATCTTTTTAACTTTAAAGGCAGAAATACAGTACTTTAAATGCAATTCTACAAGTATCACAACATAGCAACCATACAATCATACATATACGGAGTACAAATAGATTTTTATAGTGGTTCCCCAAGGTCTGGGTACATCCACTTTCCCCCTTTGCCTATCTAGTAGTGTACTAGATTCGGCCTAACTTCTCCACTTCTTCTCAGATCCTCAGATCTTACAACTCAGAACCACAAACAGGTTACTACAACTCAGAGTGTCCCCACTCCTACAACTCAGGCACAAAGCCTTACCACTCAGTCTTCAGCAAGACCTACACTTAGGCTAAGCAGCCCTACCTCAGCCATCAATCAAGGCCTACACTCAGAGAATAGAATCTCCTACACTCAGGCACAATAGCCCTACCTCAGCCATCAATCAAGGCCTACACTCAGAGAATACAATCTCCTACACTCAGGCACAATAGCCCTACCTCAGCCTTTATAGTTTAGGCTTACAACTCAGATCTATACAAGATCCTACAGAAAATAAAGTTTACAAAGTATTTAACCACAACTCTGAAAGAGAGAGATGAGTTGACTGGCTTCTTGATGAGTTCTTAGAAGAACTAGGCAGAGATCAACCACCCTTGGCTTTCTTCAAAGCTTCTTGAATTAGAACACAGTAGGGTTGAATCTTCTGTGCAGATGATCTTCAATCAACTACTGTCTTGAGATTCAGATTTCAATCTGAATCTAACTTATCAGCCTGGTTCAGCAGCTGTTCTTCTTAGAAGGAGCTCTCTCTCTCCAACTTCTTAGATCTTCTCTTGAAGATCTTCTTCTTTGTTGTGTTGTTTTTCAATTCATTGATTACTGATCATTCTCATTTCTGTCGAAGGGGAAAGGTCTATAAATAGTCTTCCTCCAAGGTAACCGGCTGATCCAGTTTCTAACAACCTTCTGACAGCTCTGACAGTTGCAGTTGACCGGTTGAAATGGCAGCTGTCTAGTCATCCAGTCACTTCTTGAAATCTCTGTCACTGTCTGAAAGTGTCGAGACATATAGTCTTTATGTGTCGACACAAATAGACTAAGTGTCGACACAAGTAGACTGAGTGTCGACACTAGCCTTCATGGTGTCGACACAACTCCTTGTGTTGTTGAAATAGTTTCTCGACACTACTTCTTCAGAATGTGTCGACACATATCCAGAGTGTCGACACAAGCCTTCTGTTGAATGTGTCGACACTGGTTGAGTGTGTCGACACAAATACTTCTTCAATACTTAGTTGATTTCTACTGTGTATTGACACAACTTCTTTGTGTCAACACATCTTCTTGTATTGAAACTTTGCTAAGTGTCTACACATCTCCTTTGTGTCGACACATGCCTTCATGTGTTGTAACTTTGCTGAGTGTCGACACATCTCCTTTGTGTCGACACAAACCTTCATGTGTTGAAACTTTGCTGAGTGTCGACACATCTCCTTTGTGTCGAGACATGCCTTCATGTGTTGAAACTTTGCTGAGTGTCGACACATCTCCTTTGTGTCGACACTTGTACTTAAACTTTGTTGAAGTTCGCTGAGTGTCGACATAGCCTCCTGGTATCGACACTTTTGATGTCGACAAAGTTTCTCTGGGTGTCGACACTGCCTCTAAGTGTCGACATTGATAATGTTGACAATTCTTCACAGTGTGTCGACACAGTTTGTATGGGTCGACACTTTCCTTCTGGTGTCGACTCTGCTTTCCTGGTGTCGACACAATGACTCCAAGTTTCGACACAGTTTCTCTAGGTGTCGACACAAGCCTTCTTAAGTGTCGACACTTTTCTTCTAGGTGTCGACACATGGACTTAGAAACTTTTCCTGCAATCCTGCAGTTACTTAACCTGTACAAATAAACACAAAGCACATCAAATACACCTTGATGTATATCATTGAGTAGGGTGAGGATTCTTCAAATCTGGTACATATATTCCAATGTACCCAACAATCTCCCCCTATTTGGAGAAGTCATAACCCTTAGTCAATGATATACACCATACATAACAAATTCTCAGTATGATGTAAAACAGTATTATAAGACAGGGTAAATACTTAAACATGTATAAACAGAACATGTATAAACAATTATCTCAGAATAATAATGTAATAGATTGAACATATAACATTATTCTTACAACTTCAAATATTTTCATTAATCAAAAGTTTTCATAGAGTTAAATGTAAATGATTACAAATTGTAAACTTAAGAAGGTTTCTATCCTATGGCTGCTCTGGTTCCTTGATTACAATGCCCTTTCCAGATTGAATCTTTGCTTGAACAGGAGCTTCATTGTCATCAGCAGGCTTCTTCCCATTAAGATCTTTCTTTTTCTGTTCTTCAGCCCTTATCTTCTGTCTTTCAAAATAGTGATAAGGCTTAGGGAAATACTTGCTAGGCTCCTATGCATTAGGAGGTAGCTTCCCTAATTTAGCCTTCCTTCTGTATTGTACTATGTCTTCTTGCCTATCCTCATGTTTCTTCCATTCCTGGTCAGAATACCATTTGCCTCTCTCTAGGAAATTATCCTTAGCAGCCTTCCAAGCAGTCAATATGATATTCCTAGAGGTTGGGCTACATTGCTCAAAATCTGGCCTTAATTCAGCTTCCTCTCTGAACCTTTTCTTAGATAATTGGGCCTCTTGTTCTTTTATAACTGCCTCTGGCACAGGCTGTACAACTTTTTCAAGAATAACATTCTGATTACCCTCATGAGGACTATACATAGACTGTACCTCCTGATGTATCTTGTCAAAATTCGCAGGAGGGTAGATCACTTGAGCTACTTCTGCTGGCTCTCCTCCAAAATAAGCAGGATTGATTCCAGACTCTGCCACATTATCATCATTACATAAAGGTGGATATCCAAGGGTGGCTCTGATGGAGTTTGAAATACATTTTGCATGATCAGAGCCTGCTTTGACTAACACCCTCTCCCCCTTTATGACTTCTCTTTCTATACGATCCCTAAGATCATCCTTTTGGAATCTTATCTATGCATTCAAATAGTTAACTCCATCCTTATAAAAAGGTTTTAACCTTTGGAGTTTTTCAGTAATTGCCTTCTGAGAATCTTCAATGGCAGTTTTAACAGCAGTGAGGCTCTCTTATAGTTGCATATCAAAGGCTTCTTTGGCAGTAGCAGTCACAGCAGTCTGGGCAGTAGCTATATTTTTTATTTCAGTGACAATGACATTATGAGAAGCAGTTAGATTATCATTCATTCTTAGCTGATTCTCCAGGACATATCTATGTTTGACTACCAAGTCATCAATCTGTTTCTTTATATTCTCTTGATGAGTAGCCAGATAGACCACTGCATTCCCTCCTTTATGGAAACAATCAGTCATTTCCTTCTTGTTTTGATTCACTTCAAATCTTATAAATTTTATGTCTTGAGCAAGATCAAATTGAAGTGACTTATGCCCTTCATCCATATACTTTTCTAAAGCTTTTCTTTGCTCATCCATCTTGATTTGCAATGCCACCATCAGAGAACTATAATCAGTAGTTGGGGCAGGCTGTGGAACAATTGTCTGTAGTGCTTTCTTGTAGGTCTGGCTTCTTCTCTTGAAGACCTGGAACTTCCTTTTCTTGGCTCTAGTAGCCTCTTCATCCTCTGAAGCAGAAGTACTAGCAATATCTACTCTATCCTTAGGACTAGGAGGTAACTCCTTCTCAGTCCTTTGTATTTCCTCAGCATCCTTTGGCTCCACAGTCTCTTTTCTTGCAGTTTCCTCTACAGCCTCTTCTTCAAGATTTACCTTCTCCCCCTCAACAGCTGCTATCTCTCTCTCAAGGTCTGTCTGTACAAGATCAGGGAACAACTCTTCTAATGTAAACTCATGCTGAGGTTGTACAGGAGAATCTCTTATTTCTAGAGCATCTGAGTCTACTTTATCAGTAACTGATGTGTCCTCCATCACAACATCTTGTGGTTCACTATGTAACTGTGTTTGTTGATCAACATCAAGTAATGATTCAGTCAAAACTTCATCCTCAATAGGGAAATTTAATTGATTAACTTCAGTAATTACCTCTAGAATGGTTTGGGTAGCCCTTTCACTCTCTAATTGAGTTGGCTCATCCACATGTAGAGGCTCCCCTTGGAGTGGATCCAAGTGAGTTGGGCTAGCTGAGGGTAGCTCCCCCTGCCTCTGAGCATCTTCTTGTCTTGCTGGTGACTGTCCAGCATTGTCATCTCCTCCATCATCAGAACAGAAAACCACTTGCTCCTCTGAGCTACTTGAGGATTCTTGAGCCACAATGGCTGTCTTCTTCTTCTTCCTCTGAGGTGTTTCCTTTTCTGGAGTTGGCAGTTCCTTTGTCAGCACTCTATCCCACCTTGAGAAAATTCTTACATCCATTCTCCTCATGTGGTTTATCTTTGAACCTGCAGCTTGGTTCATCACTTCAGGAATACTGCCAGCTAAGTATAAACTCAGAATTCTACCTAGATTGGGTTTCTTCAGGCTCTCTTTTATCTTATCAAACATAACTACTGACCAATCAGTCTGAAGCTGGAAAATTATCCTTGTCAGCAGACTGAACATATGAGCTGAAATTCTATCATGTCCACCAGACTTGCTTAGTATTACCTTGCCAACTATCTCAGATAAAAAGTTGCCCTGTATATTTATTCCTTTCCTGTTGAACACTGATCCAATCTTCAGGTTAGAATCAAGTCCACACCATGTCAGTGCCTCCCTTGTCTTTGAAGTAGATACATCTTCCTCTTCTTTTATTCTAGGGAGATGTAGAACTTTTCTTAGAGTCTTATGGGAGACCTTCACCTTTGCCCCATGAACTTTGGACTTAATCTTGAGTCCAGATTCATCAAGAGTAGCTGCACTCAAGAATTCGAGGACTTCCTTCTTCTAGATCTTGATACGTTCTGAAACAAGATACACTAATCCAGTTTCTGCAATTAGGGTTACCACACCTTTGATTTCTGGTTCCACGTCATCAAAGGCATGTCGCACGAGCTCATATCCTTCATTAATGTTCTCTTCTATCTTGGGCGCCATTAGGGTTTGAAGAAATTTTGAATTTAGAGAAGAGAGATGTCGACACACAAGTTTGGTCTCGAAACTAAGGTGAGCGTGTCGACAAACAATGGTGAAGACCTATTTATACCTTTCTAAAATTGAAGGTGAAAAGGCGCGTCAAAATACTTGAATTGTGTCGACACTATTGAAAAGTGTCGACACTTACTGCTAATGTCTCGACAACTATGTGTCGACACAAATATAGTCGACAGAATAAATGTTTCAACACTTATATATCTCAGCTCGACACTTAGTCGAGACTCTACTAGACTAATTCTGTGTAAATCCTAAGTGTCGACACCACCCAGGATGTGTCGACACCTACACTACATATGTCGACACAAATTCTCTGAAGTGTCGACACAGACTTTCTAGATGTGTCGACACCATTTCTCTGAAATGTCGACACCACTTCTATGTGTCGACACAGACAACTCTGTGTGTCGACACTATTTTACTTAGACAATTTTTGTAAACTATCCTAAGTTTATCATTCCTTATTCAATTTTAAATTTATTGAATTTGGTTTCATCTAAGGGCTTAGTAAACATATCAGCTAACTGATTATCTGTCTTAACATACTCTAGGGAAATGTCTTCTATTTCCACATGTTCTCTTAGAAAATGGTACTTAATTTCTATATGCTTAGTCCTACTATGGGAGACAGGATTATTTGCAATAGAAATGGCACTAGTAGAATCACAAAATAAAGGTGTTCTACTTACTTGAATACCATAATCTTCTAGCTTGTGTTGTATCCATAGTAGTTGTGCACAGCAGCTTCCTGCAGCAACATACTCTGATTCTGCTGTGAAGATAGCCACACTGGTTTGTTTCTTGCTGCTTAATGACACCAGCCTTTCACCTAGAAATTGACAGGTTCCTGTGGTACTCTTTCTATCTTCCTTGCAGCCTGCAAAATCTGCATCTGAATAACCTGTCAGTTCAAAATCTCCATTCCTAGGGTACCAAAGGCCTAGATAAGGTGTGCCCTTAAGATATCTCAAAATTCTTTTGACTGCTGTCAAATGAGATTCTTTAGGGCAAGCTTGGTACCTAGCACAGACACATGTAGCATACATGATATCTGGTCTACTAGCAGTCAAATACAGTAGGGAGCTAACTATCCCTCTATACAAAGTTTCATTTACAGGTTTCCCTGCATCATCTTTGCTTAGAGACATGCTTGACCCCATAGGAGTTTTCATGGTAGTGGAAGATTCCATACCATACTTATCAACTCTAGGGTGAACTTAGATTGGCATATGGATAATCCATCTTCAGTCTGTCTAACTTGGAGACCCAAGAAGAACTTAAGTTCCCCCATACTGCTCATTTCAAATTGTCCTTGCATAAGTTTTGCAAACTTTCTGCAAAGACTACTTTCTGTAGACCCAAATATTATGTCATCTCCATATATTTGGACTAAGATAATCTTGCCTCTAGATTCCCTAAGGAATAGAGTCTTGTCTATTTTCCCCCTTGAGAATTTATTCTCAATGAGGAAACTAGACAGGGTTTCATACCAAGCCCTTGGGGCTTTTTTTAACCCATACAAAGCCTTCCTAAGTTTATAAACATAATCAGGTTTAAGAGAATCAACAAAACCTGATGGCTGCTCTACATAAACTTCTTCCTTCAGATTTCCATTCAGAAAAGCTAACTTAACATCCATTTGATAGACCTTAAATCCTTGATATGTTGCATAGGCAAGGAACATCCTAATTGCTTCCAGTCTTGCTACTAGAGCAAAGGTTTGATCAAAATCAATACCTTCTTCTTGTCTATATCCCTTTGCAACAAGTCTACCTTTATTCTTTATGATTATTCCATTTTCATCCAACTTGTTCCTAAAGATCCACTTAGTTCCAATAATGTTGTGGTCCTTGGGTTTAGGAACTAGCTCCGAGACCTTGCATCTTTTGAATTGATTCAGCTCCTCTTGCATGGCCTCAATCCAATGAGGGTCTAGGATTGCTTCTTCAAACTTCTTTGGCTCTACTTGGGATAGAAAACTGGAGTAAAGAACTGTATTTAGAATCCTGCTCCTTATTTGGACCCCTTGTCTGAGATCTCCAATTATTTCATTTGCTGGATGATCCTTTAAGTGCCTATTTGCTGGAGGCAGCCTGTCTTCAGGTTGTACACCTTCAGTCTCTTCATTTAGCTGCATCTTTTGATCTTCTTCAGCATCAGGAGTATCTTGTACTCCCCCTGGACAATAGCCACCTTCTTCCACTTGCTGACTTGTAGAAGAACCTTCTGTTAAGGTAAGCTTGTCCATTCTTTCAGTTACACCTGTGGAGCTGTAAATACTTCTTGGCAATTCATTGTTAATGAGTCTAGCTTCATCAAACACTACATGAACTGACTCTTCTACAACTTGAGTAATCAAGTTGTAGACCCTATAAGCCTTACTATTATCTCTGTACCCAACAAAGATCCCCTCTTGGGATTTGGCAGCAAACTTGGTTAGATAAGACTTACCATTGTTAAGTATATAACACTTGCAACCAAAGATCCTGAAATAGGATAAATTTGGTTTTCTGCCTTTCACAATCTCATAGAGGGTCTTCTTGTGGCTCTTGGTGATAGTAACCCTATTGATCACATGACAAGCAGTGTTTATTGCCTCAGCCCAGATATATTCTAGGAGAGATGTGTCACTCAATAGGGTTTTACCAGCCTCTATCAAGGTTCTATTTTTCCTTTCAGCAATACCATTTTGATGAGGTGTTCTTGGTGAGGAAAATTCTTGAAAAATTCCAAATTCTTCACACAGTTTTGTCATACATTCAGACTGAAATTCAGTACCATGGTCACTTCTGATTTTGACCACTGTACTGTCCAATTCATTCTGAATTTGTTTAACAAAACTATATAAGATACTTGGGGTTTCAGATTTTTGTCTAAGGAAGAACACCCAGGAAAACCTTGAATAGTCATCTACAACCACAGAAGTGTAGACCTTCCTACCTAGGTTGTGAACTGTCATAGGACCAAAAAGATCCATATGTAAGAGGTATAGACACCTCACAGCATCTTTGTTCTCAAGGCTATGAAAGGTGGATTTGGTCTGCTTGCCCTTTTGACAAGCTGAGCATATCTCATCCTTTATACACTTAACCTGAGGACCATTCCTCACTAACTCTTTGCTAAAGAGTTGGCCAATTGTCTTATAGTTAAGATGAGTCAGCCTCTTGTGCCATTTAACACAATGTGAGACTTTCTCATCAGCTACAAGACAAATAGGAGAAACATTGTTCTCAAATACAAAGTCTAGACAATAGACATTTCTCTTCCTATACCCTGTCAGAATGATCTTTTGATCACTTCACCTTTTGATATGACAACCATCCTTGACAAATGAGATATCATATCCTAAGTCACTCAGCTGACTTATGCTAATGTGGTTATGTTTCAAACCCTTTACATAAGCCACTTGAGTAATTGTAATTTGGTTACTAGTAATGTTACCAAAGCCTTTGATGATTCCTTTCTCTAAACCACCAAATGTAACTTGAGGACCATCCTTGATTGGTGTATAGTCCTTCAGCAATCCCCTAGTTCCAGTCATGTGCCTGGAACATCCACTGTCCAAGTACCATATAGGGGCATGGCCACTTGGACTCACCTGCAAAACAGATTACTTAACCTTAGAACCCAAATAATTCTTGGGTCCTTGGTGCAGGTTAGTTTGACTTTTAACAAAACTACCTGTAGATCTTCTAGCAGGTAGTTTGCTACTCTCCTTGACACTTGAATTGTGCCAACAATCTATGGCAAAGTGTCCTATCTTGCCACAACACCAGCACTCAAACCTGTTGTACCTTTGTTTAGGTACAACCCTGGCTGAAGTATCTACAGCAGGCTTTTTGTTTAGTGTTGGGGCTTTGCCCTTAGACTTGGACCTAGCAGTCCAGGAAGGTTTTGTAAATCCTAATCCAGCCTTACCCTTATGAGGTACAAACTCATCTATCAAGGGTAAAATAGATTTGGGTTTAGTAAAGCTAGCCACAATATCCTTCTCCTTCTGAAGTTTAACCTCCAGATTCCTAATTTGATCATTCTTAAATGTAATAGTTCCCATCTGAATAACTGTAATGTTCTTCAGCCTGGCTATTTCATTCAGTTTCTTATCAAACAACTTGTCTGAATCAGCAGCAGCCAATTTAAGACTAGCAATCTCCTTTGACTGATTTTTGGCCAAGGTTTTGCTTTTCTTTAAGGCCTGCAACAAGTCCCTATATTCATTAATTAACTGATGAATATCACCTTCAGATTCAGACCCACCCACATCACTTGATGCAGATGTATCTGATTCTGACTCAGTACAAGAAATTGAACTAGAAGAATAATTTTGTACCTTACTTGGTCCAAGCTGATCCTGGATTTTGTCTCCTTCAGATAAGGCCATCAGCCCTTTGCACTGATTGTCCTCGTGCTCATAAATTGAATTCATTAACTGCATGAACTCATCTTCCTCCTCTTCAGCAAACAACTCAATATAGGCTTCAACTTCTGAATCTATTTCTGAAGATGACTGATCAGTCAAACTTTTGTCTTTCTTGGCAATAAAGCACTTTTCCTTTTTGCCCTTAAACTGTGTCTTCTTTCTATCAGTTGAGTCCTTCCTCTTTTCAGTACATTCAGCCACCATATGTCCCTGTCTATTGCAACAATATCATACAATCTTTGAGGATGTAGTTTTTCTTGGCTTGGACTTTCTTCTGTCATTCCTTGATGACTTTCTGTTCTGATAGTAGTCATCTTTTGTCTGTGAAGTGGATGGCTTAGACCTCCACTGCTTCTTCTTCAGAAACTTTTGAAAATGTCTTGTAAAAGCAGCAAAGTCTTCATCACTTTCACTACTATCTGAATTCTTTCTTTCTGACTCATCTGTCTCAGCCTCAGCAACTTTTTGAGGTGGAGATAGAGAATTGCTTTTATATTTCCTAGTGCCTTCAGTCTTGAAGGCCACAGATCTTTCCTTGTGCTCCACTCTAGTAGTCTTCTCTTCCTCATTTCTAACCATTAACTGCATCTCATAAGATAATAGTTTTCCAAACAAAGTTGGGGGAGGTTTATCAGCTAATTTGACCATTTCCCTAATGGCACAAATCTTGGTGTCCCAGTCCTTAGTCAGGGATCTTAAGAACTTGTCATTCAGCTCATAGTTGTTGAATTCTCTTCCATAGGACATCAATTCATTTACTATCCTATAGAACTTCTTGTAGCATTCAGTAATGCTATCAGACTTTCCTTGTTTGAAGCTTTCATATTCCTGATTTAACAAAGACTTTATGTCTTGTCTTACTTCTTCTGATCCCTCCATATAGACAATTAATGTGTCCCACATTTCTTTAGAAGTTTTACAGTGAATTAAATTCTGAAATGTTGCATCATCAATTGCACTTACAATAATATTCTGGTCCCTCTTGTCCATAGTGGCCAGAATAATTTCATCTTTAGTCATTTCTAAAAATTCTTTCGAAGTTCTCTGATTTGCATCCAGAACAGATACTTTCATTGGCACATATGGCTCTTCTTTGACTGTAATGTATATTCTTGGGTCAGAGGCTTTCATAAAAAGTCTAACCCTCTCTTTCCAAATGCCAAATATCTCTTTTCTACAGATTGGCAATTTCATGGACCCCAGCTCTTTGTGATTCTCAGTAGAACCCATTTTCTTGAATCTTGATTATTCTGATTCTTCCTACAGGATCTTACTCAGACTGTTATGTCCCTTTTTGAGTAACCTTGCTTTGATACCACTTGAAAGAAATAGTGTCTAATCACCTAGAGTGGGGTGAATAGGTGAACTTAATCTTTTTAACTTTAAAGGCAGAAATACAGTACTGTAAATGCAATTCTACAAGTATCACAATACAACAACCATACAACCATACATACACAGAGTACACACAGATTTTTATAGTGGTTCCCCAAGGTCTAGGTACATCCACTTTCCGCCATCGCCTATCTAGTAGTGTACTAGATTCGGCCTAACTTCACCACTTCTTCTCAGATCCTCAGATCTTACAACTCAGAACCACAAACAGGTTCCTACAACTCAGGAACAAAGCCTTACCACTCAGTCTTCAGCAAGACCTACACTCAGGCTAAACAACCCTACCTCAGCCTTCAATCAAGGCCTATACTCAGAGAATAGAATCTCCTACACTCAGGCACAATAGCCCTACCTCAGCCTTTATAGTTTAGGCTTACAACTCAGATCTATACAAGATCCTATAGAAAATAAAGTTTACAAAGTATTTAACCACAACTCTGAAAGAGAGAGATGAGTTGACTAGCTTCTTGATGAGTTCTTGGAAGAACTAGGCAGAGATCAACCACACTTAGCTTTCTTCAAAGCTTCTTGAATTAGAACACGGTAGGGTTGAATCTTCTGTGCAGATGATCTTCAATCAACTGCTGTCTTGAGATTCAGATTTCAATCTGAATCTAACTTAGCAGCCTGGTTCAGCAGCTGTTCTTCTTAGAAGGAGCTCTCTCTCTCCAACTTCTTAGATCTTCTCTTGAAGGTCTTCTTCTTTGCTGTGTTGTTTTTCAATTCATTGATTACTGATCATTCTCATTTCTGTCGAAGGAGAAAGGTCTATAAATAGTATTCCTCCAAGGTAACCGGCTGATCCGGTTTCTAACAACCTTCTGACAGCTCTGACAGTTGCAGTTGACCGGTTGAAATGGCAGCTGTCTAGTCATCCAGTCACTTCTTGAAATCTCTGTCACTGTCTAAAAGTGTCGAGACAGATAGTCTTTATGTGTCGAAACAAATAGACTAAGTGTCGACACAAGTAGACTGAGTGTCGACACTAGCCTTCATGGTGTCGACACAACTCCTTTTGTTGTTGTAACAGTTTCTCGACACTGCTTCTTCAGAATGTGTCGACACATATCCAGAGTGTCGACACAAGCCTTCTATTGAATGTGTCAACACTGGTTGTGTGTGTCGACACAAATACTTCTTCAATACTTAGTTGATTTCTGCTGTGTGTCGACACAACTTCTTTGTGTCGACACATCTTCTTGTGTTGAAACTTTGCTAAGTGTCGACAGATCACCTTTGTGTCGACGCATGCCTTCATGTGTTGTAACTTTGCTGAGTGTCGACACATCTCCTTTGTGTCGACACAAACCTTCATGTGTTGAAACTTTGCTGAGTGTCGACACATCTCCTTTGTATCGACACATGCCTTCATGTGTTGAAACTTTGCTGAGTGTCGACACATCTCCTTTGTGTTGACACTTGTACTTAAACTTTGTTGAAGTTCGCTGAGTGTCGACATAGCCTCCTGGTGTCGACACTTTTGATGTCGACAAAGTTTCTCTGGGTGTCGACACTGCCTCTAAGTGTCGACATTGATAATGTTGATAATTCTTCACAGTGTGTCGACACAGTTTGTATGTGTCGACACTTTCCTTCTGGTGTCGACTCTGCTTTCCTGGTGTCGACACAATGACTCCAAATGTCGACACAGTTTCTCTAGGTGTCGACACAAGCCTTCTTAAGTGTCGACACTTTTCTTCTAGGTGTCGACACATGGACTTAGAAACTTTTCTTGCAATCCTGCAGTTACTTAACCTGCACAAATAAACTCAAAGCACATCAAATACACCTTGATGTATATCATTGAGTAGGGTGAGGCTTCTTCAAATCTGGTACATATATTCCAATGTACCCAACAGCTTACTAGTCCGCCAGCAGCTTGGGCGAGTAGGTTCTCGGCGATGCCAAGTTGCCTCGCAAGGTCGACGGCCTTGTCCTTGGCGACATCGCGTGCCTGCTCAACTTTCTGGAGGTGGTTGCTGAGGTTGAAGCTACGGCAAACCATCATATGATGAAGCTCCATGGCCCGCATATGGGTCTGCATGCCTTCGTGGCCAAGCTGTCGCAGGGCCATACCCTTATAGGCCTCGGCATGCTCGCGGCCATAAAGGCCGAAGCTGAGTGTGTAGGCATGACCAATGGTGAGCTCGCGGCTGGCCCAAGAAGGGTGAAGGGTGGAGATGGAGAATTGGTTGGCTAGCTCATCCTACTGTACCATGGGTTCGCCGGCCGAGTCCTTCCACCTTCCCCCGAAGCCAAAGAGGGGATGGTTATTTGGCGCAGCTGGCTCGCGGGCCGTCTTCTTCGCAGCAAGGGGAGTAGAGGACTCGACGCCCCACTTCCCCTTGCTCGTGATCTCCTTCAGTGGGCTCTTCGGCAACCCGTCCGGGATGGTCTCTGGCGAGCTCATGTATTTGGGGTCCTGTTGTTGTTATTGATTTCTCTCCCGGGGAACCACCACTACTTTCTTCATTTTCTTTGGCAGTTGATGGCGACGGGGTGGGCTCGGTCCCGCAGGCTTAGGTCACCTCTTGCTGGATGAGGGTTTGGAGGAAGCCAGCTCATCTCGGCAGGACGTCGCCGCCCTCTCACGAGCGAGGGGGTCAGAGAATAATCTTGAGTCCGCGAATGGCGAGTTCGTGGGAATCAGACGTTCCCCTGCATAAAAAGACTTAGAAAAATTCTGCGATGATCCGTCAAGCTGAGCAATAGGAAAGAGAAGAATACCTTCGCCGGGAAGAACGGGGCCGAGCGAGTCGAGCCCCCTTCGTAGGAAGGCGACCTCGAAATCCTTATAGAGGAAAAACTTGTGGAGCTCGGCGTCGTTGCCAGACACAGTGGGGGGCGGTAGACGTACTCGCCCTTTTGCTGGGGGAGTAGGGGATATTGCCGAGATCGCCCTTGATGAAGGCGATCTTGGTCATCCAGTTGTGGTGCTTATTCGCGATCTTGCGAACTTTTATGAATGAGCCCCGAAGTATGCGACGCCATCTGGGGTCGCCATGTAGGTGAAGAGTTTCCTAAAGACAGTCAGGTTGAACTCTATTCGCTCCAGGCGGAGGAAGCACGCGAACGCCACCATCATAACGATGACATTCAAGTTGAGTTGCACGGGCACCGCCCCGTAGTACTTCAGTATCTGGCAGATTTCCGGCCAAAGTGGTAGGCACAACCCCACCTCGAAATGCGAGATGGGGAAGGCGAGCTCGTCGGAGTAGAAAATGTTGATGGCCTACTGCTCCCTCGGACAGCATGCCTCGAATCAAGGGGGGATGTAGTCGGTGATGAATTCGGCGAGCTTTGCCTCGGTCATGTTCCCCTCAAAGAAGCAATAGTCGGTGAAACGTTGGGCGCATTTTGAGCGGCCGTCGGCATCAGGGTTTGTCTTGCCCATGCTTGCGGGAGGGTTAGAACGTGAATACAAAAAGAGAGAGAAAGCGAGAAGAGGGTATGAATGCAGTAAAGGCGATGGTAAGGGGTTGGTGGAGGGGGTTATTTATAGAAAAAAGTAATCTGAGGCCGAGCTAACCGATCAGTCCAACTCGCCTATCCCATCTCACCAACCCCAACTCGCCGACTTCTATGAATCGGCCCATCACACGTCGAGCTGAATATAAAAGGGCTATATATTATTATTCAGATACAAAGAATTAGAATCTAAAATTAAAAGTATCCAGTTATTACAGGCCCAGGAACGAATACTGCGAAGAAATCAGGTAGAGAAGAAAAAGAGGAACAAGACACGCGAGCTGAAGGGTTCAGGAGGCGAGTGCCGGTAGCCTCGGCAACGGAGCTGTTTCTATCTACCCTGGCCTCGCATCCCCCGCCCCTAGCTTGCCGTGAGCGGAGGAGCTTGTGAATCAGCCCCGAGTTTCTCTAAGCTACCAGGAGGCCCTCGTCGATCTCATCCAAAAGCCGGGAGGGGGACATTACCTCGCCTGCCGGGTTACCCCTCACCTCATCCTCAAGTCGCGCGTAGTCGCGTTACAGCACCTCATTGCCTCCTGCACCTAGCACAGGTCATACACCAACTTCTTGAAGAGCCCGATCCCCCTCCTCGTCAGCTCCTTGTTCTCCACTTCAGAGCCCAGAAAGGAATCTAGCGAGCTTGGAGAGGGGAGGGGGAATAGCGCATTGGTTGCGAAGACTCTTCAGCCTCAAACTGGTCGGGAAGAGCTGTGAAGACAGTTAAGCATCAGTATGGAAGGCGAGAATCCCGGAAAATTACAGTACAAAAAGTAGAGGCTGGCTTACCTGACGAGCTCGACACCACCAAGAAAGTGCGGGGAGTGACAAATCGCATATTCTTACCGCGGCCTGGGCAGCGTGCTCCTGGCGAAAGGAGGTTGAAGCCTGGAACGGGGATGGTTTTGACACCTCCCCCCACGGTCCCGGCAGGCCGCTGAGGGGAAGGGGCGTAAACCGGCGAGTTCGACCTCTGCGAATCCAGCTCCATGGTCTCAAAGGGGTGGTGACGGGTCCCGCGGGCGATTCTCTAGAGTTCTATTTCGCGAGTCGCCAAGGGTGTTCTTGGCTCGCGGCGCGGAATCTCCGGCGCCATCCCGTTGGCTGTCCAGGTCATCGCAAAGGTCAACAATATTTTTTCCCTTCTCAAGGGCAGGCATATTGGTGGAGCCGATCTCGTGCTCCAAGGTTTTTTTCAGGTCGTCGAATATGGGTTCGGCAGCACGGGGGAATGTTTTCGCCCTCTTGGCGGGATTAGGCTCGGCCGAGCCGCTTTACGGGATGACAAGTGGAACCGCGGTAAGGCTGGTAATGCGAGCAGACGAAGCCTCGCGAACTCGGGCCAGCCTCCCTTGGATCTCCTTAGGGATTGGCATCTCGACAGTGCTAGAGCAAGGGGAATGACAAAAGTCACCGAGGTATGCAGGCACATATATATAGCCGCAGGTGGACCCCGTCCGAAGATTCTCTCGGGTTCTTGCCGCTCTCGATGAACACTTGGAGTTGGATGATTCTTTCTGAGCTTTGCCAAGCTCAAAAAGAGCGAGAATTGTGTACAACCCCGTATCCGGCAAGTAAGGTTGTCAGGAACCAGACCGTCCGACTCTCTTTTCTCAAATCTCGGCCAAGAATGAAGGGGGCTAGAGCTCGACAGCCTCTATAATATCCCTCAGATAACTAAACCCCCAGGAGTGGTTTTATCATGACTAGGTCATGACAAAACCCTGTGAAGACCAAGTGAACCTAGAAATGTAGGTGAGATCACTATGGTCTGCAAATAGTAGATTTCTAAACACTAGGTTAGGGTGATCATGGGGTTCACCATGACTCCAAGACCTCACCACAATCTCAGTAACTATTAGAGGGTCCATTAGAGCCATAGGGACCCACTAGGGGCAACTAAAATGGTCAAGTTGACCAGAGTCAATCCAAACCCTAATCAGGTCAAACTAAGCTCATACATGGTCAACTGACCTCCCCTTGGCCACTGGTACCCACCTAGACCTTCCCAAGCCCTAAGGGAGGCCAATGGGTCACCAAGGACCCATTGGGGTCAACCAAGGAGGCTAAGTTGACACAAATCAACTCTAGCCCTAATTTAGTCAAAGTACCCTTCCTAAGGGTCAAGTGACCCCCAAAGTGCCAAGACAACCCTACCCAGCCCAACCTAGACCATAGGGGAGGCCAATGGGTCACCAAGGACCCATTGGGGTCAACCCAAAAGGTCAAAATGACTAAGATCAACCCTAATCTAGTTTAGGTCAACTTAGCCCAAATGGACTAACCCAAGCTCAAGCCCTTTTTTATTTGGGCTAACCACCTCTTAATTATGGATGATATGACTTAGTGGGCTGCAAATATCTTAAATGGATGACCAAGTCAGCCTAGGTGACTAGGAGAGAGAGAGAACTCCACCTCACCCTTAATGGAGGAAAGAGAAAGAGGGAGGAAGAAGCCATTCATGGCTTAGGGAGGCCAAGGGCCACCTTTAATGGCTGGATTCAACTCCTTTGGGGAAGAGGAGGAGTTTCTAGCCATTTCCCGGCCACCCCAAGCCAGATTCACCCCCCACCACCATGGCCGAGAATGGCCCTTAGTGGCCATTAATGGACATTCAACCCACACTCTTCCCCTACCCCGTTTAGGTGTTTTAAAAGCATCACTGGGCACCAAGGAGTTGTTTCCACCCTTCCCCCGGTGGTTTCAAGCTTGTCCACTGTGCTGTTGCAGAATTCCGGTGACATCACTACCGCTAATGGAAACCCGGCGATCGGCTCAACTCTAGACCACCACAAAGGTTCTCCCCTTCTTCTCTCTCTGTGGGTAGATCATAGGAATCAATATGGACAAGAATCAGGCTCAATTGAGCCCGATCGGATGAAGAAAATTCCTGGTTTTGGGGTAAATTTAAACCTGTCGGGATCACCGAAAACGGCCCCTTCGGCAGCTGTGCCGCCGCCTGGCGATAGCCACCACCTCGACAGAGGTGGTGGTGGCGGTGGCTGGCCGGGGAGGTGGCTGGGTGGCCGGCGGCAGCGCTTGGAAGCAGATCTAGGAAGAATGAACCCTGGCCATTGGCGCGCTGGAGAAGATGACCAGATATCGTCCATTTCGCGCTAAGATTCGTGCTGCTTGATTTTAATCTTAAGTTAATTATTCCATTTCATGTGATTTTCTGTCACACTTTTTACAGTCAATATTTTTAATTATTAAAAATACCTATAGACCTCTAGTGAAAAATAGTAAACATCAAAGTTGTAGCCCTATGGGTGTTCTTTAATTTAAAATTAGTTTGACTAATTTGGATGTCTGGTTTGACCAGGGCACTCATTTTGGTGGGGTCTATACCCAAGGTTAGTTAGAGACTAAAATGTGTGCCCCCACTTCATCTCCTGTCCAAATGACCTGAAATTTGGACAGGGAGTCATTCTAACCTATACCTAGGTTCTGACCAAAAATAAAAATTTTTGGGTATACTTTTTATATAGCTTTTGGAAAAATTTAATAAATCATGTACTAATTAATTAGGTGTCTTAAACATCTCACAAACCTACCAAAAGTTCGGTGTGCGATCTTGGGGAGTATTTTAGGGCTCTGGTAAAAATTTCACCCATTTTGGGTTTGATTTGATAGGGTAATTGTGTGGCCAAGTGTTGACCCTTTTAGGTCAAATTAGGGCTAAGTGCCCTAAGTGCTCTAGAGTTGGCCAACCTCACCCAAAGGTGATGGATCTTGGCACTCAGCTATTAGTACACAAATACCCCACCCCCCCACTGTTATTGGGTGGAAGTTGAAGGGTAGAGCACTAGGTCACTAGGGTAGGTCCTATGTGTGCAAACCTAGGGTTTGAAGGTCAAGGGGTCAAGTGACCTTGAAATGACTTGAAACTTGGTGGAGAGGACTTTATGGTTGTCAAGGTCCTCTGGTAAAATGTCATGAGATTTAGAGGCTAATAAACTCCCCAAAACCCTAACCCTAGTTTAGGGCACAAACCTTATACATGTAAAATAGGCCATCAACACTTTATGAAAAGTTGTAAAACTTGGGTAAGGTAGTCATAGGGTTAATATGAGCCCCTGCTAATTTTATTGGACTTTTGGAACAACAATTTTAGTACCTCCTTTATAATACATGGATTTGCCATTGATAGTCATTAGTTTATTATAATCTCACTGTTCATTGGAAAATTATGAAAATTGGACAGGGTGTTTTATGTCATTATACTCATACTTTAATTTTATTATAATTTTTTTGATGTATATTCTCAGTACTTACTTCACAAGGTTATAATTATACAATTATGTTCAAAAATAGATTCAGAGCTCAATGTTGGTTAGATAATTGTGAAACTTATGTAAAAGTGTACTTAGGTCATTATGCTCATGTTGAAATTTTATCATAATTTTTCGATGAATATTTTTTCAGTAGTTGTCTCATTTATTTATGAAAGAGGAGTATTGTTCTAAATTAAAATTAAAGTTCATTATTCACTGGAAAATTTGCAAACTTGGTCAGGAGTGTTTTTTAGGGCATGTTGGTCATGATTGAATTTTCTTATAATTTTTCGAAGCCTATTTGCAGTACTTGTTTCTTTAATTGATAAATACATGTTTTCATTTAAAATTTTGGATCAGAGGCCTAAACCTTGCAAACAAATTGGGAGATTTGAATTTACTATCTATTAGTTGCCTAGTATTTATCATAATTTTGTGGAGCAATTTTCATGATTATAAAAGCCACTTCATTTTCATAACTAGGGCATTTGGATTTAGTGAAAATAAATAAAATATATGTTTAAATAGGAAAATTCCAAGTTTCTGGATTTAGATTAAAAATATCATGATAGGCCCCCATTAATTATCTTAGGGCATTTGGAAGAAAATTTGAAGTACCTCCTATCATGTACATCATATAGCTTAGGTTGGTCTGCATTTAGCAAAACTGCAGAAAATGCGAGCGCATTTGAATAGGGCATATGGGTTGGGACTAGTAGTTGCTGTTTTGGCTAAAATGATATTTAGTTCATCATTGGAAGTTGGGATGAGTAGAGTGTTGGGTCTACTAGGTTTAGGTGGTGCTCGTGATCAACGAAAGATCGTCTTTCCTATTGTCGGAGAGAAAGGGTCAAAACACACTAGGGTTAGTTCCACAGTAATATAAAAGGGATCGGGAGTCGAGTATTGAACAATAATAGTAAGTGCCTTACGAAAGGGAGCTTTGGGATTCAGCCCATCGTAGTTCCTAGTGCCCTCGAGAGCCCTTCACGGGGAATACCTTGGGAAGTCCTAAGCTAACCTAAACAGTAGGTAAATAAACAGCAAGAGTAACTAGCATATCTAGGGATTCACTTTCACACACCTCGATGTCTCGGGATGTTAGGTTTGGTCACACAGGCAGTAGGATCAGTGGTTTTGATGATGGGAAGGTTGTCCCGGCGAGCTTTGGCTCGGTTGTTGATTGTGACAGACGGGATAGTCCGGGGAGCTTTGGCTCGGTAGCTGATACATAAGGATGCATGTGCATAGGTATAAGGTGGGGGTCTTCGGTATTGGAGGGTCGATGTACCGACACCAATATGTTGTCTCGGCAAGTGTGGTTTTGCACTTCGCCAAGATAAGTGTGGTGGACTTGCCGGCAAAGAGTACGCAGGAGATCAGCTTAGTGCACCAGTGTCGAGGCATACGTTAGGTCAGACTAGTAGTGCAATTACCGGTTTATAGGTGGGCGAGGCCCAACCCACCGCTTCCATTTGCCACTACGGAGCTATCCTGGGAGGTTAGGCTCCAGAAAGGGGGAACTAAAGGTCTGTGTATATAGAGTCGGGTGGGTGTGTTGCACTTGCATGTTCGCATCATTGCATACTTGCATGTCATAGCATCATCATTGCATATAACCACTGACACCTATTGTATAAAGTGGTATGAGATGCTTTATATAATAGACCCTGCAAAATGACCCCTTGGTTTATAAGCTTATGTGAGAGTGCTTATAAGTTAAGGTTATTATTCTATGGATATATATATTGCTTGCTTGAAAACCGACACCCCAACGTATAAATTGTTATGGGACTTTTTATACGGTGGGAGCATTGCAAAAGATCCCTTAACTTATAAGTGTGTATGGGCATTCACATAAGTTAAAGTTACATGTTTCTTAGTTTACCTTTCATTTACTACTGCTTACATATACTTGTTCTGTTTATATACTCATGCTAGAATAGTTCCACCGTCACCTGTTTTGTTTATTCTCCACCTTCAGAGCTTTCCATTCCTCCTCTCCACACGGTGCTTAGGAGCCATGGGGGAGGGGTAGGGGATAATAGGACTTAATCTTTTTGACGAACGGTTTTCGAAGCACATCATTTTAGGGGACCGTAGAGCCCAGCATGGAGGAGAAGCCCCGGAGGTCAGCACGCTTAGAGATGGGACAGTCTAGTACCGGGGTTCAGACAGCTGGTACTGTGAGTCCCGATCGCTAGTAGTTGTTTTAGTTTTGCTTCCGCGATGAGAGATATGTAGTGAGGACATTGATGTATTGGGCGTGAGCCCTATTTTCAGTTCCTTTATTATTATTGTGGACTCTCCTTTCGTGGATATTATTTATATATATGTGATCTCTGTGGATATATTTTAGAGTTTTTGTTTCATTTACTCTCTTACTACCTTTTCTGTGATCGAAATGCCCGGCAGGATCGACATTTTGTAGTGACGACCTCCCTAGGCATGGAAGTGTTTCCACAAATTGGTTGTTCTGGGCCTAAGACCCCGTGGTTTAAAAAGAATAAAAAAGGGGGTCTTATAAGTGGTATTAAAGAAGACCTCGATCGAAAGAGTAGCAATCGACAAACCCTGAGTCACCCCCGCACGAGTTTAGTTTGGGGGCAAACTAAGTAGCGGAAGCAGTCGTGGGCCCATATGGGGGAACACATGTAAATTATCAGGGTCAATTGCTTACACGTGGTCTTTGTTATGCAGCCTCCGGCATAGCCTACACCACAGGGCATAGTCCAGCAAACTCCTAATGTTGCACCACCTCCCCCGGCTCCCACTCCGTTTCTACAGTCGGAGATGGGACAGACCCTGACAGCCATTCTGGAGGCTTTCAGGGCCCAGCAGGTTCCGGCTCCGCAGCCAAACCCGAGGGCCAATTGGTTGAGCATTTTTCGAGGACTTTCTCCCCCCATCTTACTCGGGGACAGAGTCGGCTGTACGGACGAAGGAGTGGTTGGATATCATGTATGAGATGCTGACCGGGATACAGTGCCCATGGGAGGAGTGGGTGCCTTTGGTGTTCTCTTGCTTGGAGTCTCATGCCAAGAGATGGTGGAAGACACTTCTGGACACGACATTTATTGATAGAGAGCTTACAGACATTGTTTGGGAGGACTTCAGGGCCGCAATATTGGAGCACTTTGTTCCACAGTCGGCCAGAGATGAGCTGGAAGACAGATTTCTACAGGTTAGGCAAGGCAACAAGACAGTGGTGGAGTACCACCGGGAGTTCAATCATTTAGCCTAGTTTGCGGACTCCTATTAGCTGGATGAGGCCGGATACACCAAGAGGTTTTATAAGGGCCTGCGAGAGGATCTGAGAGAGGCTCTGTTGTTCATATCTGACGGACCTATACCTCGGATATTGGAGATGGAAAAGAGGATTGAGGCAGATTGGCACACGACTTGAGGTCGGAAGAGGCCAACGGAGGATCAGGGGCGGGGAGCCAGAAATGATCAGCGAAGGGGACGCATTGCTGATGGGAGAGATGGGAGAAAGGCATAGGACCAACGTCTTTAGAAGGTAAGACTGGAGTCGAGGGAGCCGATGGTAATGGCTCCTCAACCTCTCCAGATGCGGGAGATGCAGAGACCCGGGGGTGTGGCATATCCCCCGCTCGAGTGCTACTGCTGTCATCAGGTGGGGCATATCCGGAGAAATTCCCCATGAGGGCGGCACCACTACTAGCACCACCAGCTGCCGCGCATGCACAGCAGTTTGGAGGCCAAGGACGTGGCTGAGGACGTGGATACCAGGGTGGAGACCGCAGGCAGGAGAGGGAGCAAGTGTATGCCCTGGATCTGGCTCAACCACGGAACTCAGAGCAAGTGATAACAGGTACGCCAGTAAATTTTAAGTTCTTCCTTTCCTAAAAAGTTGGACTCATGGATATAGAATTGTTAGAATTATGAAGGAATACTATAACTAGAGTTATTAATATTTAACCACCCCATGCATAGTCTTCATTGGCGGCAAGCCTGCTTATACGCTATTCGATAAGGGTGCTTCACAATCATTCGTGTCAGAAGCTTTTGTGGAAATAGATGGTGTGGAGCAAAACACGGGCTTGATGATGAGGGTGCGACGACCCGACAGATCGGAGATATTCACCTCTTCCCACTTCAATATGGAGGAGGAGATCGGTGTGAAGGCATTCGAAGCACCAGCGACGATCCTAAGGATGAAAGCCTATGATCTGATCCTGGGCATGACATGGTTGTATTGGAACCATGCCCAGATCGACATCCTGTCAAAGAGGATCACCTTGAGGCATGGGGATTCCTATGTCGTCATCGAAGGTATTACACCCACCATCCCTCTCTTGTTATCATCTGTGCAGGCCATCAAGGCCCACCTATAGGGAGAAGAGGTCTATGAAGTGATGTTTGATATGGCCGAGGCCAAGGGTTCAATATCTAGTATCCCGGTGGTGCGGGATTTTACAGACGTATTCCCAGAGAAGCTGTCAGGGCTACCCCCGCACTGGGAGAAGGACTTCCAGATACAACTCGTGTTGGGGGCTAATCCGGCATATAGAGCTCCTTACCGGATGGCCACGAAGGAGTTGGCAGAGTTTCATAGCCAGCTGCAGGAGCTAGTGGAAGCCGGATTTGTCCGGCCGAGCTCTTCACTGTGGGGAGCCCCGGTACTGTTCGTCAAGAAGAACGACGGGACACTTGGATTGTGCATCGACTACCGAGCTCTGAATAGACTGGCAGTCCGGAATACCTATCCACTATTGAGGATAGATAAGCTATTTGACCCAATGGAGGGCGCGCATTTCTTTTCAAAACTGGATTTGAGCTCGGGCTACTACCAGCTGCGGATTCGGGAGGAGGACATTCTGAAAACTGCCTTCAGTAGCAGATATGGGTTGTTCGAGTTTACCGTGATGCCCATAGGGCTCACGAATGCACCATCAGCGTTCATGAGCCTCATGAAACGGGTGTTCGAAGCTTATCTGGATGTGTTCGTCATCGTGTTTATCGATTACATCCTCATTTATGGACATAGGAGGAGCATGCCCGACATCTGACCCTGTCTCTAGAGAGACTGCGGGAGCACCGCCTTTAAGATAAGTTCAGCAAATACCAGTTCTGGTTGAAGGAGGTGGCCTTCCTAGGCCACATTATCAGCGGATCTGGGTTGGCAGCGGACCCGACTAAGATTCAGGCAGTTCGGAATTGGCCGCCGCTGATGACGGCCACAGACGTGTGGAGTTTTCTAGGACTTGCCGGTTATTATCGGAAGTTCGTTGAAGGATTCTTTTGAATTGTCCTCCCGCTCACATCCCTAACGAGGAAGGATGTGCCCTTTGTCTGGACCCCGCATTGTAAGACGGCTTTTCAGGAGCTGAAGGATCGACTCACATCGGCTCCTATCCATGCCCTTCCTTCAAAGAAAGAAGGATTCCAGGTCTACACCGACGCTTCCTACCAGGGCATGGGTGCAGTGCTTATGCAGAAAGGCCATGTGATTGCTTATGCTTCCTGCTAGCAGAAGAAGCATGAGCAGAACTACCCTGTTCATGAATTGGAGATGGGAGCGGCCGTGTTTGCTCTGAAGGTCTGGAGGTACTACCTCTACGGTGTCCACTGTGATATATACTCTGATCACAAAAATTTGAAGTATGTGGACACGCAGAAGGAGCTGAATATCAGGTAGAGGCGATGGGTGGAGTTTCTGGAAGATTACCAGTACGAGATGCACTACCACCAAGGGAAGGCGAATGTGGTAGCCGATGCACTAAGTCGGAGAGCCGCAACCTCCAGAGCTGAACCCCAGATTATGTCCCTGGAGCTGGTGCAGAGATTAGAAGATATGCACATCACGCTGGTATCTACTGAAGACCCCGAGCTCTATATGAAGTATTTAGCTGCGATGAGCGCCACAGATGATATTTGAGACCGAGTCAGAGATGGGCAGTGGCAGGACGCAAACCTGGAGCCGATATTCCAGGCCTTGGAGGCAGGCACTGCTGGAGATTACAGAATGAGGGATGTCCTATTATGGTTCAGAAGACGGGTTTATATACCAGAGGGAGGCCAGGTCTGGGAGGATATCATGATGGAGGCCCACTTCAGCAGGTATTCGGTACACCCGGGAGTTACGAAGATGACTGCGGATCTGAAGAAGACCATGTACTGGCCAGGCATGAAGAAGTATATCACCTACTTTGTGACCCGCTGCGAGACATGCCAGCTATTGAAGGCGGAGTGCAGGAACCCCGCAGGATTATTGCAACTACTCCCAACGCAGGAGTGGAAGTTCGATGATATCGCAATGGACTTCATACATTGGCTTCCCCGATCGCGGACGGGGAATGACTTGATCTGGGTAATCGTCGACCAGCTGATGAAGGTAGCCAGATTTATTCCGATCAGGAAGGATGACTCGGTTGGTTTGCTGGTGCGGAAGTTTGTGGAGCAATTCCTTCGTTATCATGGCGTGCCCAAGACGATCGTGTCGGATCGGGATGGACGGTTTACGTTGAGGGAGTGGCGATCAGTGCAGGCCTATTTGGGCACTCGACTGACATTCAGTATAGCTTTTCATCCCCAGACTGACGGGCAGATGAAATGCACCAATCGGACTTTGGAAGATCTACTACGACTATACATTTTGGACTGCGAAGAGCCATGGGAGAAGTTGTTGCCACTGGTTGAGTTCTCATATAATAACAGCTACCAGTCCAGCATAGCGATGGCCCCTTTTGAGGCCCTATACGGACGAAGGTGTAGGACTCCGCTATCATGGATACAGGATGAGGACCCGAAGGTGCTGGGCCCGGAGTTTGTTGAGGACACCGAGGCTCAGGTGAGGCTGATACGGGATTAGATGTTGGAGGCGCAGAGCAGGCAGGCCAAGTATTACGATGCGAGACATCATCAGGTAGAGTTCCTGGTTGGAGACCAAGTTTTCTTGAAGATCCGACCGATGCATGGATTTTTAAGTGTGCGTTGTTGGAATATGAAGCTCAGCCCGAGATATATGGGGCCTTAAAGGATCCTGGAGTGAATCGGTCCCTTAGTATACATGCTGGAGCTGCCACCAAAACTGTAGGGCCTGCACGACATTTTCCACGTCTCCTCCTTGACGAGAGCTCTACTTCAATCAGAGCAGCAGATTTCGACTACAGATGGGGCCTATAGCTTCTGATCGATCAGAGCACCTGAAGTCGATTCAGATTGAGGATACTAGGATGCGGGTCTTGCGACACAGGAAAGTTGCGTTTGTCAAGGTCCGGTGGAGGAATCACGGTAATGAGGTGCACACCCAGGAGCCGCAGGATCTGATGCAACAAAAGTACCCCGAGCTTTTCAGTCAGGTATTCCTTGCAACCTCTCGGGATGTTACATTTTATTTTTCATACTCGAAACCCCGTAGGCCTAACTTAATTTTCGAGGAAAAAAATTTTGGTTTATGTATTGGGATTTGTAACATCCCTTAGATAACTAGATCCACACGAGTGGTTTTGTTATGACTAGGTCATGACAAAACCCTGGGAAGACCAAGTGAACATAGGAATGTAGGTGAGATCACTATGGTCTACAAATAGTAGATTTCTAAACACTAGGTTAGAGTGATCATGGGGCTTCACCATGACTCCAAGACCTCGCCACAATCTCACCAACCTGTTAGAGGGTCCATTAGAGCCATAGGGACCCACTAGGGGTAACTAAAATGGTCAAGTTGACCAAGTCAATCCAAACCCAAATCAGGTCAAACTAAGCTCATACATGATTAACTGACCTCCCCTTGTCCAAAGGTACCCACCTAGACCTTCCCAAGCCCTAAGGGAGGCCAATGGGTCACCAAGGACCCATTAGGATCAACCAAGGAGGCTAACTTGACACAAGTCAACTCTGGCAGTAATTTGGTCAAAGTACCATTCCTAAGGGTCAAGTGACCCCTAAAGTGCCAAGATAACCCTACCCAGCCCAACCTAGACCTTAGGGGAGGCTAATGGGTCACCAAGAACCCATTGGGGTCAACCCAAAAGGTCAAAATGACCAAGGTCAACGTAGTCTAGTTTAGGTCAACTTAGCCCAAATGGGCTAACCCAAGCTCAAGTCCTTTTTCATTTGGGCTAACCACCTCTTAATTATGGATGATATGATTGTGTTAGCTGCAAATAGCTTAAAGGGATGACCAAGTCAGCCTTGGTGACTAGGAGAGAGAGAACTCCACCTCACCCTTAATGGAGGAAAGAGAAAGAGGGAGGAAGAAGCCATTCATGGCTTAGGGAGGCTAAGGGCCACCTTTAAAGGCTAGATTCAAATCCTCTGGAGAAGAGGAGGAGTTTCCAGCCGTTTCCCGACCACCCCAAGCCAGATTCACCCCCACCACCATGGCTGAGAATGGCCCTTAATGGCCATTAATGGCCATTCAACCCACACTCTTCCCCTACCCCGTTTGGGTGTTTTAAAAGCATCACTGGGCACCAAGGAGTCGTTTCCACCCTTCCCCCGGCAGTTTCAAGCTTGTGCACTATGCTGTTGCAGAACTCCGACGACATCACCACCGCTAATGGCAACCCAGCATTCGGCTCGACTCCAGACCACCACAAAGGTCCTCCCCTTCTTCTCTCTCTGTAGGTAGATCATAGGAATCAATAGAGACAAGCATCGGGCTTAATTGAGCCCGATCGGGTGAAGAAAATTCCTGGTTTTGGGGTAAATTTCAACCCGTCGGGGTCTCCAGAAATGGCCCCACCGGCGGCTGTGTCGCCACCTGGCGATAGCCACCACCTCGACGGAGGTGGTGGTGGCGGTGGCCGGCCGGGGAGGTGGCTGGGTGGCCAGCAACAGCGCATGGAAGCAGCTCCAGGAAGAATGAATCTTGGTCGTTGGCGCACTGGAGAAGACAACCAGATATCGACCATTTCGCGCCAAGATTCGTGTCGCTTGATTTTTAATCTTAGGTTAATTATTCCATTTCATGTGATTTTCTGTCACACTTTTTACAGTCAATGTGTTTAATTATTAAAAATACATATATTCCTCTAGTGAAAAAATAGTAAACATCAAAGTTGTAGTCGTAGGGGTTTACTTTAATTTAAAAATTTTTCAACCAATTTGGATGTGTGGTTTGACCAGGGCACTCATTTTAGTGGGGTCTATACCTAGGGTTAGTCAGAGACTAAAATGTGTACCCCCACTTCATCTCCTGTCCAAATGACCTGAAATTTGGACATGGAGTCATTATAACCTATACCTAGGCCCTAACAAAAAATGGGAATTTTTGGGGATACTTTTTCTATAGTTTTTGGAAAATTTTATTAAATAATATACTAATTCATTAGGTGTCTTAAACACCTCAAAAACCCCCAAAATTTTGTTGGGTGATCTTGGGTAGTATTGACCCTTTTAGGTAAATTTAGGGCTAAGTGCCCTAAGTGCTCTAGAGTTGGCCAACCTCACCCAAAGGTGATGGATCTTGGCACTCTTCTATTAGTACACAAAATACTCCCCCCCTACTATTATTGGGTGGATGTTGAAGGGCAGAACCCTAGGACACTAGGGTAGGTCCTATGTGTGCAAACTTAGGGTTTGAAGGTCAAGCAATCGAGTGACCTTGAAATGACTTGAAACTTGGTGGAGAGGACTTTAGGGTTGTCAAGGTCCTCTGGTAAAAATGTCATGAGATTTAAAGGCTGATAAACACCCGAAAACCCTAACCCTAGTTTAGGGCACAAACATTATACATGTAAAATAGGCCATCAAGATTTTATGAAAAGTTGTGAAACTTGGGTAGTGTAGTCATAAGGTTAATATGAGCCATTGGTAATTTTATCGGAATTTTTGGAATAAGAATTTTAGTACCTCCTTTGTAATACATGGATTTGCCCTTGATAGTCATTTGTTTATTATAATCTCATTGTTCATTGGAAAATTATGAAAATTTGGCAGAGGGTGGTTTAGGTCATTATACTCATATCTGAATTTTATTATAATTTTTTTGATGTATATTCTCAGTACTTACTACACAAGCTTATAATTATGAAATTATGTACAAAAATAGTTTCCAAGGTCAATGTTGGTTAGATAACTGTGAAACTTTTGCAAAAGTGTACTTAGGTCATTATGCTCATGAGAAAATTTTATCATAATTTTTAGATGAATATTTTCAGTAGTTGTCTCATTTATTTATAAAAGAGGAGTATTGTTCTAAATTAAAATTAGAGTTGATTATTCACTGGAAATTTTAAAAACTTGGTCAAGAGTGTTTTTATGGCATGTTGGTCATGATTGAATTTTCTTATAATTTTTGGAGGCTTATTTGCAGAACTTGTTTCTTTAATTGATAAATATGTGTTTTCATTTAAAATTTTGGATCAGAGGCCTAAACCTTGCAAACAAATTGGGGGATTTGAATTTACTGTCTATTAATTGTCTAGTCTTTATCATAATTTTGTGGAGCAATTTTCATGATTATAAAAGCCACTTCATATTCATAACTAGGGCATTTGGAATTAGGGAAAATAAATAAAATATATGTTTAGATAGGAAAATTCCAAGTTTCTAGATTTAGACTAAAAATATCATTATAGGCCCCCATTAATTATATTAAGGCTTTTGGAAGAAAATTTGGGGTACCTCCTATCATGTACATCATATAGCGTAGGTTGGTCTGCATTTAGTAAAACTGCAGAAAATGTGAGGGCATTTGAATTGGGCATATGGGTTGGGGCTAGTAGTTGATGTTTTGGGTAAAATAATATTTAGTTCATCATTGGAAGTTGGGATGAGTATAGTGTTGGGTCTACTAGGTTTAGGTGGTTCTCGGGATCGACGAAAGATCGTCTTTCCTGTGGTGGGAGAGAAAGGGTCAAAACACACTAGGGCTAGTTCCAGAGTAATATAAAAGGGATCGGGAGTCGGATATTGAACAATAATAGTAAGTGCCTTGCGAAAGGGAGCTTTGGGCTTCATCCCATCGTAGTTTCTAGTGCCCTCGAGAGCCCTTCTCGGGGAATACCTTGGGCAGTCCTGGGCTAACTTAAACAATAGGCAAAATAAACTGCAAGAGTAACTAGCATATCTAGGGACTCACTATCACTCACCTCGATGTCTCGGGATGTTAGGTTTGGTCATACGGATAGTAGGTTCGGTGGTTTTGATGATGGGCAGGTTGGCCCGGCGAGCTTTGGCTCGGTTGTTGATTATGACAGACGGGATGGTTCAGGGAGCTTTGGCTCGGTATCTGATACATAAGGTTGCATGTGCATAGGTATAAGGTGGTTGGTCTTCGGTATTGGAGGGTCGATGCACTGACGCCAATATGTTGGCGCGAAAAGTGTGGTTTTGCACTTCGCCAAGATAAGTTCGGTGAACTCGCCAGCAAAGAGTACGCAGGAGCTCCGCTTTGTGCACCAGCATCGAGGTGTACGATACGTCTGACTGGTAGTGCAATTACCGGTTTATAGGTGGGCGAGGCCCAACCCACCACTTTTGTTTGCCACTACGTGTCACGACCCGTATTTTCTCAACAATTAAATCATATCAGAGCAAGAGAAAATACATGTCATGATGTCACGTCGTGCAGGGGATAACTGCACATGCTCAAAAACCCCAGACTCTAATTCTTTGGATAAAATCATAACTTAATATGAAAGAAAACCAGTTAAGTTTGATGGTCGTGTCCCTCGGCACAGTGGATCACCTAGTACACAATTAAAAATATATTTATACACAGCGAAAAATACTCTGGTTAAGCTGGTTTGACATCATACATGAGTGTAAACGTCCCCGAAGAACAACTCATGAAATGCAGGACTCTACATTTATCATAGTATAAGAAAAATTGCTTTTTTTTGTTACTTGGAAAGTAGTGCTTTAGTTTTATAAATATGACGTGCATGAGGTACAGATAGTAATGCTTTTAGGGTTTAAAAATACCTAACATGCAACCTAGCATAAAACATTCCCAGAAGCAAGTAACCAACCTCCAAAAAGGCAAAAATAGCAGTTCTCAGTTCATATCCAGCATCACAAGCAAGCCACCAGTGGCGTCAACAACCTGACATGAACCCACTGGTGAGTATGTATGTCTATACAGAAAGAAGAAAACTACCTCACCAAATCAAGGAACACCAAACTCACCTACCCCGGAGGCCACAAAAAAGCTCCACCAGAACACTAGCCGCTCAATCGGCCACAACCTGAACCTGAGGCATTCAAAGAAAGAATACCTCAGTAAGAATAGAATGAAAAGAAGTGGAGCATTAGATTCATAAGTAATAAAAGAGGGGCTTACCATCCCCGCAACAAGTGCTATCAAAAGAGTGAAGGTAAAATGAACAATACAGTAAGGGTAAAACACTGCCCAAGGCAAGATCAAAACGCACCAAGTGCGAGAAATAAACAACATGCCCTGCTAAAAACCTGCTGCAGCAACAAGGCAAGCATATGATAAAATAACAACGTTACGGAAAGGAACTAACAGTCCTAACTTGTGAATCATTAGTAGTGGTAAATCCATGGGTCTGGGTTGGTGACCAAAAACAGTCCTCATCTAAACTACAAGACCCATAAACACTCAAGGGTTCAACGGTGGCATCCCTAAGGTCCAACACACCAACACACCCAGCCCAAACCAGGGCCAAAATGGTGACAACACACCAAAACAACCAGCCCATCCCGGGGCCAAAATGGTGGCAACACAAGAAAACAAACAGCCCATCCCGGGGCCAAAATGGTGGTGACCAAGGCTCTACACCACTCCACCCCTCACAGAGCCATCAAACAAAACCACCTGCCATAATTCACGACTCGGTCTTCAAAACCAGCCGAGAAACATCAACAACCCGAAATAAACCCATCTTAACCGACTCAGGAGAAAACACCAGCCTAAGGAGAAAGGCGTCGAGTCCCTCTCGACACTCAGCCAGAAGGTGTCGAGTCCCTCTCGACACTCAACACAAGGCATCGAGTCCCTCTCGACACCAAAGCCCGAAGGTGTTGATACTAAGCCAGAAGGTGTCGACACTAAGCTAGAAGGCATCTACACTAAGCCATAAGGTGTCGACACTAAGCCAGAAGGTGTCGACACTAAGCCAGAAGGTGTCGAGACTAAGTCAGAAGGTGTCGACACTAAGCCAGAAGTTGTCGACACTAAGCCAGAAGGTGTCGACACTAATCCAGAAGGTGTCGACACTAAGCCAGAAGGTGTCGACACTAAGCCAGAAGGTGTCGAGTCCCTCTCGACGCCAAAGTCTAAGCGGGGAAGGCATCGAGTCTACTCGATGACATATTGAGTGAGCTCCACTCACTCAACGCCAAAAGACTTAGAGAAAAAAATTCTAATTCCTCTTTCTGCCCCTTCTACTTGGCTACAACTATCCCCCAAGCTAGGCTAATTAGCAAACTACAACTCTACCTCCAGCCACTACCTAGACACAAGACCAGCAACCAAGAGAGAGAGAAAAAATATTGAAATCTGGCAGACCTAGCTCGGGACAGAGGCTGCAGCAGCCTAGCTTCTATTTCCAGGAAAAATTGAAAACAAACATTAATGAAAGAAGCTTGGCTAGGGCAAAGAGCACCACTTGCCTCAACCTTCAGGACACAGTAGCAGTCCTTCCAAACTCCAGCATCAGCGGCAAGATCGGCCGCAAAAACAACAAACCTAAGGAGGAAGATCTAGGCGAGAGCAGCTCAGATCTGCCTTTACCCGAGAAATCCGGACTCTAAACCTCCAGAAAACGCCGGCCGGAGTTCCAGCCCCTCCGCCACCCGATTCCTTCCTTGATTCCTTCCGCTGGAAGCTTCCCGTCGGGTTTGGGGAAGAGGAATAGGGATAAACTAAAATAATACTCACCCACTATAGTATTATAATATTATTATCATACCAGCACTATCTAAACTATGATAAAATAACCGGCCACTAGCAACAAAGAATATAATATAATATAAGCCACTAATATTATATAAGTATAGTCGGCCACTTAGCTAAAACTTAACATATATAATCAGCCACTTGAGCTCCAGCACTCAAGCTTAAACATATATATAAACATATATATATTTATATCAAGCTAAATCTCAAGCTAAAAATCAAGCTAATATATATATATATATATATATATATATATATATATATATATATATATATATATATATATATATATATATATATATATACACATGCATATGAAGCCAAGCAAAACCGGCCACTGACGCGAAAAAAAAACAATCTCGGAATTCGGCGAAACTTGCACCGTAGCTAAACACCCATGCTACAAAAACAACGGCGAAGTCGAGAATAACATCTGATGATCAAAACTCGGGCTAACATCTCCCGAAGCCAAAACACAAGCATTCCCTGAGAGGCTCTGCCGAGTCACCAAAAACAGACTCCGGCTAGCTGAGGAACCTTGCAAACAGGCTACAAAACAAGCCACTAAGAACTCCTCAAGGGCTAAGACGACGCTCTAACAACGGCAATGGCTGGAAACGCGTCAACGTAATGCCAAATAATGATTAAACAATAACAGGAAAATCTGGGGCGTTACAGTCACTCCCCGTTAAAAGAAAGTTTCGCCCCGAACCTTTACGCACAACACTCCTATCAAGAAGGAGAAAGAAATAGCCAAGCAAGAGCTATATTAGAAAATGCAAAACATACCAGGCACAAGTCAGGGAAATAGATAAGGGTGAGCCTCCCTCATAGCCGACTCCAATTCCCAAGTCACGCTTTCCACATCCTGGTTTCTCCATAAAACTTTAACCATTGGAATGGTCTTCTTCCGCAACACACGATCTTGCGTATCCAAAATAAGGACAGGCATCTCCACATAAGAAATATTTGGCTCTAACTGAGGCATAGAATCCAAAACTTGCCTGTCGCTCAGCAAACACTTCCGCAGCTGGCTAACGTGAAAAACATCGTGCACAGCAGAAAACTTTGCTGGCAAATCCAACCTATAAGCTGCCACACCAATCCGCTCAACAATCTTAAACGGTCCACAAATCTTGGATTCAACTTCCGGTTCTTACCAAACCTCTTGATTCCAACCATCGGGGAGACTTTAAGAAAAACCAAGTCCCCCACAGCAAACTCCAAATCAGATCTATGCCGGTTGGTGTTCTTCTCATATCGCTCTTGAGCTATCCGAAGCTTCTCCCGAATAAGCTTCATAGTAACTTCTATTTCTTCAAGAGCATCTGGACCCAACAAAGATCTCTCTCCAACTTCAGTCCAAAATAGGGGAGTTCTGCAGCATCTCCCATACAGAGCTTCAAAAGGAGTCATTTGCAAGCTTTCCTGATAACTGTTATTATAAGCAAACTCCATAAGCCGCAAACGCTCATCCCACGCTCCTACGTGGTCTAAAATATAGCAGCTGATCATATCCTCCACTATCTGATTAACTCGCTCTGCCTAACCATTGGTCTGCGGGTGGTAAGCGGTAGAATATCTCAAATCCGCACCCAAACCTTCTTGCAAACTCTTGCAGAAGAGAGATGTAAACCATAAGTCTCGGTCTGAAATAATGCAGATTGGAACACCATGCAATCGGATAACTTCATTCAAATACAGCTCAGCTATTTTTTTCATCGGAACCCAAACTGAATCATATCCCCTAGGAGATCTCGATAAACCTGCGATGAAATCCATTGAAATGCTTTCCCACTTCCAAGTCAGAATCTCCAATGGATTCAACATGCCACCAGGCCTACCATGATCGGCCTTAACACGCTTGCAAGTATATCACTTAGAGACAAAACTGTCTACGTCTCTCTTCATCCCATTCCACCAGGCAATTTACTTTAAGTCATGATACATCTTGGTAGATCCTGGATGGTAGGCAACGCTCGAACCATGCGCTTCTCTGCATAACATAACTCGGATATCCATAATGGCGGGGATACAAAATCTACCGCGATACTTCAAAGTACCTACATCATCAATCGAGAAATCTGGTAACTCCCCTTTCTCAGCTCTAAGATATAAATGCAGCAGATCTGGATCATCTTTCTGATGCAACCTTGTAAGCGCAATCCAAGAAGCTCTGCTACTACCAAACTACTCTACAAGTTGCATCGCCCCAAAAAAATATCCATCGAGAGAAATTCTTCCACTAATAACTTGGCAGAGAGATTAAAAATCTTCCCCGTCTTCCGACTTAGGGCGTCGGCCACCACATTAGCCTTGCCCGGATAGTACTGGATCTCAACATCGTAATCGGCAACATACTCCAACCATCGCCGCTGGTGCAGATTCAATTCCATCTGGGTGAAGATGTACTTTAAGCTCTTATGATCGGTAAAAATCTTGCACTGCGCGCCATAAAGCAGATGTCTCCACAACTTCAACGCAAAAATCATAGCTGCAAACTCTAAATCATGCGTAGGGTAGTTCTTCTCATGAGTACTCAGTTTCCTGGACCCATATGCAATCACTTTACCGCCTTGCATCAACACGCAACCAAGCCCAACATGCGATGCATCCACAAAAACATCAAAATCTATGCCCTCCGTAGGCAGGGTCAAAACGGGAGCAGTGCACAATCTGTTCTTGAGCTCTAGGAAGGATTCCTCACACTTCTCGTTCCAAACAAAAGCCACATTCTTCTGAATCAACATCGTCAAAGGTGCAGCTAGGGTAGAAAAACCCTCCACAAATCTCCTGTAATAGCCGGCCAACCCCAAGAAGCTCCTAATCTCCTTGGGTGTGCCAGGTCTACTCCATTCCATCACTGTAGCTATTTTCTCTGGGTCGACTAAAATCCCATTATTATTAACCACATGGCCCAGAAACCAAATCTGAGGGAACCAAAACTCGCACTTACTCAACTTGGCGAACAGCTTATGGTCCCTCAAAGCAGATAAAACTAATCGCAGATGTTGGCCTTGCTCCTCAGCATTGCGGGAATATACTAGAACGTCGTCGATAAACACGACTATGAACTTGTCCAGGAAATCTTTGAACACACAGTTCATCATATCCATAAAGGCTGAGGGCACGTTGGTCAAACCAAACGACATTACCAGAAATTCAAAATGTCCATGTCTCGATCGAAAAGTAGTCCGTGGAATATCCGACTCACGGATCCTGAGCTGATGGTAACCAGAACGAAGATCAATCTTAGAAAATACCGCGCTACCGCGCAACTGATCAAACAAATCGTCGATCCTCGGTAGAGGATACCTGTTCTTAATAGTGACTTTATTTAGCTCTCTATAATCGATGCAAAGCCTCATCGATCCATCTTTCTTCTTTACGAACAGAACAGGAGCACCCCAAGGCGACAAACTCGGCCTTATAAAACCCTTCTCTAACAACTCATCCAGGTGGATACGCAACTCCTCCAGCACTTGCGTGGCCATCCGGTACGGCGCCTTCACAATAGGATGCGTACTCGGCTCCAAATCTATCACAAACTCAACATTTCTGTCAGGTGAAAGACCAGGAAGATCATCAGGAAAAACATCAAAAAACTCGCGCACAACAGTAATCTCTTCTAAACACGGAAAACTACCAACGGTCCCCAAAACTGAGACCAAACATGCAAAACAGCCGGAAACTAGCAGCGCCGGTTCACATACCGCAAAAATAACTGGAGAATCCTGGCGCGAATCACCATAAACACTCCCAGGCTGACCATTGTCCTTTACGAAGTCCAAGCGCTTACCCTTGCACTGTATAACAGCATCATACCTGGACAACCAATCCATGCCTAAGATAACATCAAAGTCTTCCAAGTCGATCACCTTCAGATCTGCCTTAGCTAGAAATTCCCCTAAAACAATCGGACAATCGTGAATGCCCTGATATGAAATCACAGAATCACTAGAAGGGAACTTGATGCAAAAGGCATCCCCAACTCGATCTAGATCCAAACGGTACCGATCCACGAAAGCTCTAACCACAAATGAGTGGGTAGCGCCAGAGTCGAAGAGAACACGCGCCCGACGGTTCTTTACCTTAAATCTTCCTATAAAGTTGCGCACACATCCAAAAACACAATTGGCAAAGCTATAATTACGAACTAAAACATTAGAACTGGGGAGGAAGTCTAACATGAAACAACCTGAGTCGAAGTCTGAGCTTCCTTTGAGGAAATCACATTCAGCTTTCCTTTACCTTTATCCAATCGCTGAGGCAGTGGCAATGCCTGAAGTGGGACTGGTTGAAGCACAGGCTGGAACTGCGGGCACTAAGCCTTAACATGCCCCTTTTGTCCACACTAATAGTAAACCTTATCCTTTAACCAGCAATGGGCAACATCATGCCCCTTCTTCTTACACGAGATACATTCCAAGTCCCTCTTAGGAGTACCCTGAATCGCAAGAACCTGCTCCTTCTTCGGAGCTCCTATCCTCTTGAAACATCTCTCAAAGGGGTGGCTTGACCAGCCACAGAAGCTACAAACCTCTTTGCTCTTCTTCCTTGAAGCAGCATCAGGCACCGGAGGGTCCTTTCCTTCAACCAATTTCCTCTTATCCTTTCTCATTTGTTGGCCTCGGTTCTTAGCATTGTTGATTGCCTCGACCTTCAAGGAAGCTTCTACCATACTTGTATAACTCACTGCTCCATAAGCACCAGTTAGCTGCTGGATGTCACTTCTTAGACCACCCAGAAATCTTTTAACTCGATCCGCCTCGGAGCTTACCAAGCCGGGGGCAAACCGAATCAGCTTGCTGAACTCGATCTCATACTCACTAACTGTGACCTGCCTCTGCTTCAATTGTAAGAAATCATTCATCAGGCGGTCCCGCTCGACCGAGGGTAGAAACTTTCCCAGTAGCATCTCCTTAAAAGACTCCCAGGAGCATTCTTCTTTCAAGCTCTCCTTCTCTCTCAGCCACCAACCTTTTGCTAACCCCTTGATCTAGTAGGCAGCGATCATCACTCTCTGATCATGAGTAACTACAGAGTAGGAAAAATCTCTTCGATCGATATAAGCCAATCATCCAAGACCATAAAGTCTGCCTTTCCATCATAAGTAGGAGGCCTGAGTCGCTGAAACTGAGAGATAAATATCATCTATGGTGGAACCACTACCGGAGGCACTAGAGGAGCAGGAGGGGCAGGGACAGCTAGACCCACAATAGGGTCCTGCACTCTCGGAGCTAGCCCAGACACAACTGTCAACATAGACTGGATCTGGGACTGCACATCCACCATCTGCCTTGACAAGGCCTCATTGCTCTGTCACAGACTCTCCATCATCGAATTGCTCTGCGCACCCGAAGACTCGCCCTCAGACTGGGGAGTTATCCTCATCGAAGGATGCTTCGACATTGAAAGAAATAGTACCTAAATACCTAGAGGGGGGGGTGAATAGGTGACCTAATCCTTTTCTTTAAACTTTAATGGCAGCAATCAGTTATATCACAGAATTCTATCTACTTTTGCACAGCAATTACACAAGCATTCACAATCACAGCACAATCACAGCAGACACAGTGTTTTATAGTGGTTCCCCAAGCATTGGGTACATCCACTTTCCCCCTTCTCCTATCTAGCAGTGTACTAGATTCGGCCAAACTTCTCCACTAGCTCAGAACCCAAATTGGTTCCTACACCTCAGGCCCAAGGCCCTACAACTCAGCTTTTCCCAAAGCCTACACTCAGCCACAAAGGCCTACACTCAGCCAATCAAGGCCTACACTCAGCCAAGGCCTACACTCAGAGATTTCAATCTCCTACACTCAGGCTCTCAAGCCCTACCCTCAGCCTTTATAATTACAGGCTTACAATTCACTCAGATCCAAAGGATCCTACAAGTTAAAATGATTTTACAAATATTAACTCAATAACTCAGAAACAAGAGAGGGGAGTTGAGAGTTTTTTGATGAGTTCTTGGAAGAACTCAGCTGGATTCAATCTGACTTAGCTTTCTTCAAAGCTTCTTGAAAGTAGAACTGAATAAGAATGAATCCTCCTGCAGTTGATCCTTGATCTCTGCTTATTAAGATCCAGAATATATCTGAACCCTTCTTCTCAGCCTAATTCCAAAGGCTGATTTCTTGGATGGAGCCCTCTCTCTCCAACTTCGTAGATCTGCACTTAGACAGCTAGATCTTCTTGTGTTGATACTCTGTGTATCACTTCAATAACTACTTGAACAATAATCTGAACAATAGTTTCTGTAAACTGTATGAGCCTATTTACAGGCCTTCTTCATGGTAACCGGCTGGTCCGATCCATAACTGAATTCTGACATCTCTGACAGGTGCTGTAGACTGGCTGGAACGGCAGCTGTCAAGTCATCCAGTCAATTCTTGAAAATCTCTAACTGTCTGATAGTGTCGAGACTTTCTGTCTTTAAGTGTCGACACTTATAGGCCAAGTGTCGACACAAGTTGTGTAAGTGTCGACACAAGTCTACAAGGTGTCGACACAACTTCTTGTATGTCTCGACACAGATTCTTCTTCATGTGTCGACACTGAAATTGAGTGTCGACACAAGTACTTGATCTTCTATCTTTTGCTGAATTCATCTAAGTGTCGACACATCTCCTTTGTATCGACACAACTTCTTGTGTTGAATCTGTTAAGTGTCGACACTGCTTCTTGGTGTCGACACATAGTCTTCTATGTTGATACTTGCTGAGTGTCGACACATCTCCTTGTGTCGACACTTGATTCTTCTGTTGAGACTTCAGCTGAGTTTCGACACATTCCCTTAGTGTCGACACTTGTACTTAGAATATTTTGACGATCTTGCTGTTCTTTGCTAAGTGTCGACACTGCTCCATGTGTCGACACTTTCTTCAAGTGTAGAGTCTTCAGCTGAGTGTCGACGCATTGTTCTAGGTGTCGACACTTACTTCATGTGCTGACTCTTCTGTTGAGTGTCGACACTTTGTTCTTGGTGTCGACACTTTCTTCAAGTGCTGACTCTTCTTGTTGTGTGTCGACACATTGTTCTTGGTGTCGACACTTTAACTTAGTCTCTGCTGACTTTTGCTGAGTGTCGACACAGCTCCAAGTGTCGACACTTTCTGGTGTAGACACAGCTTCACTGGGTGTCGACACTGCTCCTTGTGTCGACACAGCTTCTCTGCACTTTTCTTCACTGAGTGTCGACACAGCTCCAAGTGTCGACACTTTTTGTCTGGTGTCGACTCTGCATCCCAGGTGTCGACACAATGACTCCAAGTGTCGACATTGCTTGTCTGGGTGTCGACACAAGTCTTCTTAAGTGTCGACACTTTCCCTCTGGATGTCGACACATGGACTTAGAAACTTTTTGCTTCAGTCCAGTAATTACTTAACCTGCACAAGTAAACTCAACATACATCAAATACATTATGATGTATATCATTGAGTTGGGTGAGGCTTCTTCAAATCAGGTACATTTAAACAATGTACCCAACAATCTCCCCCTATTTGGAGAAGTCATAACCCTTAGACAATGATATACACCATTCATAATTAAAATTACAAAAATGATGTAAAGCAGGATTATATTCAGCAGGGTAAACATAAACATGTATAAATCACACATGTATACACATACATCAACATAGAACAAATAAGAAATAGACATATTCACAGAAAAACCATGAAATATATTGATCATATATTGTTCAAATATCTGTCTTATACAGTTTCAGAAGTTCACAAAATGTTTTTCATCAAGAAAATTACAAAGTAAACTTCAAGAAAATGCTAAATCTATTTTTGTTCTGGCTCCTTAATCACTATGCCTTTGCCAGCTTGAACTTTAGCTTGGACAGCAGCATCAGCAGTTTCAGCATCAGCAGACTTCTTGCCTTTCAGATCTTTCTTTTTAAGCTCTTCAGCTTTGATCTTCTGCCTCTCAAAATAATGGTATGGCTTAGGAAAGTACTTGTTAGGCTCCACTACAGTAGGAGGTAGCTTTCCCATCTTTGCCTTCCTTCTATACTGAACTATTGCCTCCTGCCTGATCTCATGTTTTCTCCATTCAGCTTCAGAAAACCATTTGTTCCTGTCATGAGTGTTATCCTTGGCAGCTTTCCAGGCAGTTAATATTATGTTTCTAGAGGTATGGCTCCACTGTTCAAAGTCTGGCCTTTGTTCTGCTTGTTCCCTAAACCTCTTCTTAGACAACCTTGTCTCTTCCTTTGTCTACAATGCCTCTTGCATAGCTTCTGACATAGGCTGAACAACCTTTTCAATATGGACATTGTCCTTGCCCCCAGATGGGCTGTACATGGTCTGTACCTCAGCATGAATCATTTCAAAATCTGGAGGTGGATAAATGACCTGAGCTACTTCTGGTTGCTCACCTCCAAGATAGGCAGGGTTAATGCCAGATTCAGCAACATCATTGTCATCACACAGAGGAGGATATCCAAGTGTAGCTCTGATGGAATTTGATATCCACTTAGCATGGTCAGAACTTGCCTTGACTAACACTCTCTCCCCCTTTATGACTTCTCTAGCCATATGATCTCTGACATCATCCTTCTGAAACCTGATTTGACTATCCAAGTATCTGACTCCATCTTTAAAGAATGGTTTGAGCTTTTGAAGTTGTTCAGATATGGCTTTCTGGGAAGCTTGGATAGCAGTCTTAACAGCAGAGATTTCTTCTTGAAATGCTTTGTCAAAATCAGCTTTAATAGTAACAAAAGATGTAGAAGGTTCAGCAGCCTTGTTCTTTAACTCAGTGACAATAGCATTATGTGAAGCAGTCAAATTGTCATTCATTCTTAACTGATTTTCAAGAACATATCCTTGCTTCAATGCTATATCATCTACCTGTGCCTTTATCTTTTCCTGGTGTGTTGCCAAGTACACCACTGCATTTCCAACTTTGTGGAAGCAATCTGTCATCTCTTTCTTGTTAAGGTTCATTTCAAACCTTATAGATTTTATATCCTGGGCAAGATCAAACTGTAAAGATTTCTGCCCTTCATCCACATAAGCCTCTATGGCTTTTCTATGTTCATCCAGTTTTATCTGCAGGGCAATCATTAAAGCACTATAATCAACAGTTGGAGTTTGCTGAACTATAGGCTGTGGGGCAATAGATTGGAGTGCCTTCTTATAACTTTGACTTCTTCTCTTGAATACATAAAGTTTCTTTTGCTTAGCCCTAGTAGCCTCCTCATCTTCAGATTCTGAGGAGCTGGCTATGTCAACCCTCTCCTTAGGGCTAGAGGGCCACTCTTGCTGCACTTCAGGTGCCTTCTCAGATTCCTGCCTTACAGGCTCTTCCAGAATTTCCATCTGCTCCCACTCAACAGCAGCATTCTCTTCATCAGCAGTAGCCTTGTCCATGTCAAAGTCATGTTGATCTAGATTTAAAAATAAATCTTACATCGTGTATTCTGGTGGTGAATGAACTGGAGACATTCTTTGCTCTTCAACCACCGGATCAGGAACCACTGCTTGTACAACAGATGTGTCTTTTAGAACAACATCTGGATCTTGACTATCTAGCTGAGTTTGCTGATGAACATCAGACAAATCAGCATCTTCTATAAGAAATTCTAAAGTATTTAGGTCAGTGAGTACCTCTAGTATGATGGTGGTGGCTTGTTCACTTTCCAGTGTAGAAGGTTCATCTACAACTGGAGGCTCCCCCTGGCTTTGATCCTTGTGGATGGGGCTAGCTTGAGGCAGCTCCCCCTGGATCTCAGCAACCTCTTGAGGAGCAGGAGTCTTTTCAGCAGGCTCTTCCTCATTGTCATCTGGAGTGAAGACAACTTGTTCTTCACTACCAGAACTGCTAGTGGACTCTTGTGCCACTGGAGCAGTCTTCCTTTTCTTCTTTGGAGGAGTGTCTTTCTCAGCAACTGGTTTCTCAGGGGTTGGCATCTCTTTAGTCAACACCCTATCCCATCTAGAAAAGATCCTCAGATCCATCTTCCTCATGTGATTTATCTTGCTTCCAGCAGCAGTATTCATTACCTCTGGTATGGTACCAGCTAGGTAGAGACTTAAGATTCTGCCCAGATTGGGCTTCTTCAAGCTTTCCTTGATTTTCTCATAAACTACTATAGACCAGTCTGTTTTTAGTGTGAAGATTATCCTTGTCATTATCCCAAACATATAGGCAGACACTCTGTCATGCCCTCCTGGCTTGCTGAGTAATACTTTTCCAACAATTTCAGATAGGAATTTGCCTTGGCTGTTCATGCCTTTCCTGTTAAACACAGAGCCCAGCTTCATCTTAGGATCAAGTCCACACCGGGTTAGAGCTTCCCTGGTCTTGGATGCAGTAACTTCTTCTTCCTCTTGAGTTTTTGGAAGCTGTAGAATCTTCCTCAGACTCTTTGGTGATACCTTGACCTTCGTTCCATGAACTCTGGATTTGATTATGTATCCAGACTCATCGACTTCAGCTCCATTTAGGAATTTAAGAACCTCTTTCTTCCATATCTTTGTAGGTTCAGAAACTAAATACTCTAACCCGGAATCAGCAACTAGGGTTACGACCGCCTGGATTTCTGCATCAGCATCATTGAAAGCGCCGCGCACCAGCTCATATCCTTCGTTGACGTTCTCCTCTAGCTTAGGCGCCATTAGGGTTTGTAGAATTGGTCTTGAGAGAAGAGAAGTGTCGACACAAAAGTTTTAGTCTCGAAACTTTGAAAGTGTGTCGACTAACAAGGACAAAACCCTATTTATACCTTTCTGATTTTGAAGATGAACATGCGGGACAGCTAACTTAAATTGTGTCGACACTGGCAATAAGTGTCGACACTGACTTATAATGTCTCGACACATATGTGTCGACACAAGTTTAGTCAACAGATTTTATGTGTCGACACTTGTTTATGTGTCGACACAACATAACTCGACACATTATTGAGACTTTACTTAGAAAAATTCTGAGTAAATACTAAGTGTCGACACCACTCTAGATGTGTCGACACCTACTTGACATGTGTCGACACTAACATTCTGAAGTGTCGACACCAACTTCCTAGATGTGTCGACACCTTTTTCCTGAAGTGTCGACACCATTATTCTGTGTCGACATAGACTTGTCTATGTGTCGACACTTTTTTACTTAGCCAATTTTAATTCTGTAAACTTACTCTAAGTTTATCATTTCTAGTTCAATTTTGAATCTATTGAACTTAGCTTCTTCTAGGGGCTTAGTAAACATATCAGCTACTTGATTATCAGTTTTAACATATTCTAATAAAATATCTTCTCTTTCTACATGCTCCCCAAGAAAATGATATTTAATTTCAATATGTTTTATTCTACTATGAGATACAGGGTTATTAGCTATTGAAATAGCACTGGTAGAATCACAGAAAAGTGGAGTTCTACTTACCTGAAATCCATAGTCCTCTAGCTGATGTTGTATCCACAGAAGTTGAGCACAGCAACTTGCTGCAGCCACATACTCTGACTCTGCTGTGGAGATAGCCACACTGGTTTGTTTCTTGCTACTCCATGAAATTAGTCTCCCACCTAGGAATTGACAGGTTCCAGTAGTGCTTTTTCTATCTTCTTTACATCCTGCAAAGTCTGCATCTGAATAACCTGTTAGTTCAAAATCCTCATTCCTAGGGTACCAGAGGCCTAGATAGGGAGTGCCCTTTAGATATCTCAATATTCTTTTGACTGCTGTCAAATGAGACTCTTTAGGGCAGTCTTGATACCTTGCACAAACACATGTAGCATACATGATGTCAGGTCTACTAGCAGTCAAGTATAATAGGGAGCCAACTATCCCTCTATACAAGGTTTCATCTACAGGTTTCCCTGCATCATCCTTGCTAAGAGACATACTTGACCCCATATGAGTCTTCATGGTGCTGGATGAATCCATACCATACTTCCTTATGAGTTCTAGGGTGAACTTGGACTGACAAATGGATAAACCACTCTCAGTCTGTTTAACTTGGAGACCCAAGAAAAACTTTAGCTCTCCCATGCTACTCATCTCAAACTAACCTTGCATAAGTTTTGCAAACTTTTTGCAAAGGCTGCTTTCAGTTGACCCAAATATAATGTCATCTACATATATTTGGACTAGTATAACTTTGCCTCTAGATTCCCTAAGAAATAAAGTCTTATCTATTTTCCCCCTTGAGAACTTGTTCTCTATGAGGAAACTAGATAGGGTTTCATACCAAACCCTAGGGGCTTGCTTTAACCCATATAAAGCTTTCCTAAGTCTATAGACATGACGAGGTAGAGTTGAATCAACAAAACCTGAAGGCTGTTCCACATAGACTTCTTCCTTAAGATTACCATTCAGGAATGCTGACTTGACATCCATTTGGTAAACCTTGAATCCTTGATAGGTTGCATAGGCCAAGAACATCCTTATGGCTTCCAGTCTGGCTACTGGAGCAAAGGTTTGATCAAAATCAATACCTTCTTCTTGCCTATATCCTTTAGCAACCAGTCTTGCTTTATTCTTAATGATGACCCCTTGTTCATCCATCTTATTCATGTAGATCCACTTGGTTCCTATTATATTGTGGCCTGTAGGTCTAGGAACAAGTTCCCAGACCTTGCACCTTTTGAACTGATTAAGCTCTTCTTGCATTGCTTCAGTCCATTGTTGATCCAGTGTTGCTTCTTCAAACTTCTTAGGTTCAACTTGAGATAGAAAGCTGGAGTAGATTGATGAATTCATGTATCTGCTCCTGGTTTGTACTCCTTGTCTTGGATCTCCAATAATCTGCTCTACTGGATGATCTCTAAGATGTCTATTGGCTGGAGGCATCCTAACTTCTGGTTGAACCTCTTCAGCATCTCCATCATGTTGTGTTCCTTGTACTTCATCAGCAATTGGCACATGTAGTTCTCCCCCTGGACAACAGCTACTCTCCTCTACTTGTTATCTTGTAGCAGGTACTTCTTCTATAGTAAGCTTGTCCATTTTCTTTGTTAAACATGTGGGGCTGCATACAGTACTAGACAACTCATTGTTAATAAGTTTAGTCTCATCAAAAACTACATGCACAGATTCTTCTACAACTTGTGTAGACAAGTTGTACACTCTATAAGCCTTACTATTATTGCTGTACCCAACAAAACTTCCCTCTTGGGACTTGGCAGCAAACTTAGTCAAGTAAGACTTCCCATTGTTAAGTATGAAGCATTTGCAACCAAAGATCCTGAAGTAGGATAGGTTTGGTTTCCTGCCTTTCACAACTTCATAGGGGGTCTTGTTGAGGCCTTTAGTGATGGTAGCCCTATTTATAACATGGCATGCAGTGTTAACTGCTTCAGCCCAGAAATACTCTCGCAGTGATGTATCACTTAGTAGGGTCCTACCAGCCTCTATCAAGGTCCTATTCTTCCTCTCAGCAATGCCATTTTGCTGAGGTGTTCTTGGTGAAGAGAATTCTTGAAATATCCCAAAGTCCTCACAAAGTTTTGTCATGCTAGCAGACTGAAACTCAGTACCATGGTCACTTATAATCGTGACCACTGTATTATTTAGTTCATTCTGAATTTGCTTGACAAAGCAATAGAAGACACTAGGTGTTTCAGATTTCTATCTTAAGAAGAACACCCATGAAAACCTTGAGTAGTCATCTACAACTACAAGGGTATAGACCTTCCTACCTAAGCTGTGAACTGGCATTGGACCAAAGAGATCCATATGCAAGAGGTACAAACACCTCACAGCATCTTTGTTTTCTATGCTTTTAAAGGTGGATTTAGTCTGCTTGCCCTTTTGACAAGCTGAGCAAATACCATCTTTAACACACTTAACTTGAGGACCATTCCTCACTAACTCTTTGCTAAAGAGTTTGCTAATAGTCTTGTAGTTAAGATGGACTAGCCTCTTGTGCCATTTGACACAATGAGTGACTGTCTCATCAGCTACAAGACAAACTGGAGAACCATTGTTCTCAACCATAATGTCTAGGCAGTAGACATTCCTCTTCCTATAACCTGTCAAAATGATCTCTTGATCACTTGACCTCTTGATATGACAACCATTTTTAACAAATGAGATGTCATACCCTACATCACTTAATTGACTTATACTTATTAGGTTGTGTTTCAACCCTTTAACATAAGCCACTTGAGTAATGGTAACCAAGTTGCTAGAAATGTTACCAAATCCTTTGATGATTCCTTTTTTAGAACCACCAAAGGTGACTTTTGGACCATCTTTTATTGGTATGTAGTCCTTTAGTAATCCTCTAGTTCCAGTCATATATATGGAACATCCACTGTCCAAGTACCATGTTGGGGTATGGCCACTTGGACTCACCTGCAAAACAGATTAATGAACCTTAGAACCCAAAGAATTCTTGGGTCCTTGGTACTTGTTAGTTTGCAATCTGACAAAGCTACCTACTGGCTTTCCAACAGGTAGTTTGGTACTCACTTTGGCACTAACATTGTGCCAACAGTCCACTGCAAAATGGCCAACTTTGCCACAGCACCAGCATTCAAACTTATTGTACATTTGCTTAGGTACAGTCTTTGCTGTCTTATCTACAGCAGACTTGTTGAATGTTGGGGCTTTGCCCTTGGACTTAGACTTGGACTGCTCAGTCCTTGTAGGTCTAATAAAACCCAGTCCAGCCTTGCCTTTATGATGAACAAATTCATCAATTAAAGGTAGCACTGATTAAGGTTTAGAAAACCTAGCAACAAGCTCTCTCTCTTTCTGAAGATTGATCTCCAGACTCTTGATTTGATCATTCTTAAAGGTGATAGTCCCCATCTGAATCACTGTTATGTGTTTCAGCCTGGCTATCTCATTAAGCTTTTGATCAAATTGCTTCTCAGAATCTGTTACAGCAGCTTTTAGATCAGCAATTTCCATTGCCTGACTTTTGGCAAGGGTCTTGCTTTTCTTGTAAGCTTGTAACAGCACTTTATATTCATCTATAAGCTGATGAATATCATCCTCAGACTCAGATACACATCCATCACTTGATGAAGATGAATCTGATTCTGTACTAGAACAAGAAACTGAACTTAGAGTTGAACTTTGTACCTTACTGGGTCCTGGCTGCTCCAGGATTTTATCATGCTCTGTCAAAGCCATTAGCCCTTGGCATTGACTGTCTTCTTGTTCATAAATTGACTCCATTATCTGCATGAATTCTTCTTCTTCTTCTTCTTCAGCAAACAGCCCTATGTATGCCTCTGCATCAGACTCAGTTTCTGAAGAAGAGATATCTGATAGAGTCTTCTCTTTCTTGGCAACAAAAGACTTTTCTTTCTTGCCTTTGAAATAAGTCTTTTTCCTGTCACTAGATTCTTTCCTCTTTTCAGGACAGTCTGCAATAACATGGCCCTGTCTATTGCAGCAATAGCACACTATCTTAGAACCAGTTGCCTTGCTAGATTTTGTCCTTTTCTTGTCCTTCTTTGAAGACTTTTTGTCCTGATAAAAATCTTCTTTTCCTTTTGAAGTAGAGGGCCTTGTCCTCCACTGTTTCTTCTTCAAGAATTTCTGAAAGTGTCTAGTGAAGGCAGCAAAGTCTTCATCACTTTCACTGCTTTCAGACTTTGTGCTGACTGACTCATCTGTCTCTGATTCAACTACCTTTGGAGGTGGAGTTGGTGACTTATTCCTGTACTTCCTGGAGGCTTCTGTCTTGAAGGCTACTGTTCTTTCCTTGTGCTCAGTTCTTGTTGATTTCTCCTCCTCTTTCCTCACTGTCAATTGCATTTCATATGACAATAACTTGCCAAACAGTGTAGGAGGAGGAATTTCTCCCAACTTAGCCATTTCTCTTATGTCACAGATCTTGGTGCCCCAATCTTTGGTTAGGGACCTTAAGAACATGTCATTTAGTTCATAGTTACTGAACTCTCTTCCATAAGACATGAGTTCATTCACTATTCTGTAGAACTTCTTATAGCACTCAGTTATGCTATCACCTTTTCCTTGTCTAAAACTTTCATACTCCTGATTTAGCAAGGATTTTCTATCTTGTCTAACTTCTTCAGATCCCTCCATATACACTATAAGAGTGTCCCACATCTCTTTGGCAGTCTTACAGTGTATAAGATTTTGAAATGTTGCATCATCTATGGCACTCACTATAATGTTTTGTGCCCTCTTGTCCATGGTGGCTAGGACAATCTCATCCTTAGTCATTTCAGAGAAATCCTTTGAGGTTCTCTGATTTGCATCTAGAACAGATATTTTCATGGGCACATAAGGCCCTTCCTTTACTATGATGTATATCCTAGGGTCAGAGGCTTCCATAAACAGCCTTACTCTTTCCTTCCAGATCCCAAAGATCTCTTTTCTGCATATGGGCAATTTCATGGAACCCAATTCCTTGTGATTTTCAGAGGAACCCATGGTTCTTGATGTTCTTGAATCTGTATTTACTTAGACTGAATCTGCCAATCAGGATCTCCCCAGACTATTAGTCCTTTTTGAGGAAGCTCGCTTTGATACCACTTGAAAGAAATAGTACCTAAACACCTAGAGGGGGGGTGAATAGGTGACCTAATTCTTTTCTTTAAACTTTAATGGCAGCAATCAATTATATCACATAATTCTATCTACTTTTGCACAGCAATTACACAAGCATTCACAATCACAGCACAATCACAGCAGACACAGTGTTTTATAGTGGTTCCCCAAGCATTGGGTACATCCACTTTCCCCCTTCGCCTATCTAGCAGTGTACTAGATTCGGCCAAACTTCTCCACTAGCTCAGAACCCAAATTGGTTCCTACACCTCAGGCCCAAGGCCCTACAACTCAGCTTTTCCCAAAGCCTACACTCAGCCACAAAGGCCTACACTCAGCCAATCAAGGCCTACACTCAGCCAAGGCCTACACTCAGAGATTTCAATCTCCTACACTCAGGCTCTCAAGCCCTACCCTCAGCCTTTATAATTACAGGCTTACAATTCACTCAGATCCAAAGGATCCTACAAGTTAAAATGATTTTACAAATATTAACTCAACAACTCAGAAACAAGAGAGGGGAGTTGAGAGTTTCTTGATGAGATCTTGGAAGAACTCAACTGGATTCAATCTGACTTAGCTTTCTTCAAAGCTTCTTGAAAGTAGAACTGAATAAGAATGAATCCTCCTGCAGTTGATCCTTGATCTCTGCTTCTTAAGATCCAGAATATATCTGAATCCTTCTTCTCAGCCTAGTTCCAAAGGCTGATTTCTTGGATGGAGCCCTCTCTCTCCAACTTCGTAGATCTGCACTTGGACAGCTAGATCTTCTTGTGTTGATACTCTGTGTATCACTTCAATAACTACTTGAACAATAATCTGAACAACAGTTTCTGTAAACTGTATGAGCCTATTTATATGCCTTCTTCATGGTAATCGGCTGGTCTGGTCCATAACTGAATTCTGACATCTCTGACAGGTGTTGTAGACCGGTTGGAATGGCAGCTGTCAAGTCATCCAGTCAATTCTTGAAAATCTCTAACTGTCTGATAGTGTCGAGACTTTCTGTCTTTAAGTGTCGACACTTATAGGCCAAGTGTCGACACAAGTTGTGTAAGTGTCGACACAAGTCTACAAGGTGTCGACACAACTTCTTGTATGTCTCGACACAGATTCTTCTTCATGTGTCGACACTGAAATTGAGTGTCGACACAAGTACTTGATCTTCTATCTTTTGCTGAATTCATCTAAGTGTCGACACATCTCCTTTGTGTCGACACAACTTCTTGTGTTGAATCTGTTAAGTGTCGACACTGCTTCTTGGTGTCGACATATAGTCTTCTATGTTGATACTTGCTGAGTGTCGACACAGCTCCTTGTGTCGACACTTGATTCTTCTGTTGAGACTTCAGCTGAGTGTCGACACATTCCCTTAGTGTCGACACTTGTACTTAGAATATTTTGACGATCTTGCTGTTCTTTGCTAAGTGTCGACACTGCTCCATGTTTCGACACTTTCTTCAAGTGTAGAGTCTTCAGTTGAGTGTCGACACATTGTTCTAGGTGTCGACACTTACTTCATGTGCTGACTCTTCTGTTGAGTGTCGACACTTTGTTCTTGGTGTCGACACTTTCTTCAAGTGCTGACTCTTCTTGTTGTGTGTCGACACATTGTTCTTGGTGTCGACACTTTAACTTAGTCTCTGCTGACTTTTGCTGAGTGTCGACATATCTTCAAGTGTCGACACTTTCTGGTGTAGACACAGCTTCACTGGGTGTCGACACTGCTCCTTGTGTCGACACAGCTTCTCTGCACTTTTCTTCACTGAGTGTCGACACAGCTCCAAGTGTCGACACTTTCTGTCTGGTGTCAACTCTGCATCCCAGGTGTCGACACAATGACTCCAAGTGTCGACACTGCTTGTCTGGGTGTCGACACAAGTCTTCTTAAGTGTCGACACTTTCCCTCTGGATGTCGACACATGGACTTAGAAACTTTTTGCTTCAGTCCAGTAATTACTTAACCTGCACAAGTAAACTCAACATACATCAAATACATTATGATGTATATCATTGAGTTGGGTGAGGCTTCTTCAAATCAGGTACATTTAAACAATGTACCCAACAGACATCCTATAATTGAATTGGAACCAATCAAGACCGAGCCCAACTGCTAGCACAAAACTACCCGGTATAGACAAAACATACTTAAATATGAGCTTCAACTGTTAACATTCTCTGGGATTTCAATAATGATGTTATGCCTAACCTAGGATGATTCACCATCATCACACTAACTCATGTGCTTAGACCATGAATGCATGAATTTATATTTCTTTTGACTCAAAATCACATGTGTACATATGTCATCATGTAAATCTTTAGCTTGGCACGTTGTGCTTATGCTATGTTATGTTGTACATGTTGTGCTATGCGTTCTAAAAAGGCCTTAATGCATGTTATGAGCGGCGTACACATGCAATGTTATGCATCCCATACTACATAACATTGCATACAACGAAAAAAAGAAAATGTGCTAAAGAGCGTTCATGTAGTGAGGTTATGCATCCCATACTACATAACCCTCACATGTTGCCACCTATGGTGGATCCATATACAAACACATATTATGCATTCCATACTACATAATATGCCCTGTATACTTCTTGTCATGCTTATGAGTGTAGTGCTCATGCTTCAGCCAAGACGTACTGATCACACATCGGTGTGTGTATGATATGACACTAAACAACTAATACTAACAAGGGAAAGTTGCCCGACCAATTGTCAAGAAACCTCCCTCTGATACCAACAGTCACGACCCGTATTTTCTCAACAATTAAATCATATCAGAGCAAGATAAAATACGTGTCATGATTCCATGTCGTGCAGGGGATAACTGCACACGCTCAGGCAAAACCCTAGACTCTAATTCTTTGGATAAAATCATAATTTAATATGAAAGAAAACCAGTTAAGTTTGATGGATGTGTCCCTCGGCAGAGTGGATCAGCTAGTCCACAATTAAAAATATATTTATATGCAGCGAAAAATACTCTGGTTAAGTTGATTTGACATCCTACATGAGTGTAAACATCCCCGAAGAATAACTCATGGAATGCAGGACTCTAGATTTATCATAGTATAAGAAAAATAGCTTTTTTTGTTACTTGGAAAAGTAGTGCTTTAGTTTTATAAATATGACGTGCATGAGGTACAGATAGTAATGCTTTTAGGGTTTAAAAATACCTAACATGCAACCTGGCAAAAAACATTCCCAGAAACAAGTAAACAACCTCCAAAAAGGCAAAAATAGCAGTTCTCAGTTCATATCCAGCATCACAAGCAAGCCACCAATGGGCATCAACAACCTGACACGAACCCACTGGTGAGTATGTATGTCTATACAGAAAGAAGAAAACTACCTCACCAAATCGAGGAACAGCAAACTCAGCTACCCCGAAGGCCACAAGCAAGCTCCACCAGAACACTAGCCGCTCAATCGGCCACAACCTGAACCTGAGGCATTCAAAGAAAGAATACCTCAGCAAGAATAGAATGAAAAGAAGTGGAGCATTAGATTGATAAGTAATAAAAGAGGGGCTTACCATCCCCGCAACAAGTGCTATCAAAAGAGCAAAGGTAAAATGAATAATACAGCAAGGGTAAAACACTGCCCAAGGTAAGATCCAAACACACCAAGTGCGAGAAATAAACAACATGCCCTGCTAAAAACCTACAGCAGCAACAAGGCAAGCATATGCCAAAATAACAACTTTATAGAAAGGAACTAACAGTACTAACTTGTGAATCATTAGCAGTGGTAAGGCCATGGGTCTGGGTTGGTGACCAAAAGCAGTGCTCGTCCAAACAACAAGACCCATAAATACTCAAGGGTTCAACGGTGGCAGCCCTAAGGTCCAACACACCAACACAACCAGCCCAAACCGGGGCCAAGATGGTGACAACACACCAAAACAACCAGCCCATCCCGGGGCCAAAATGGTGGCAACACACCAAAACAAACAGCCCATCTCGGGGCCAAATTGGTGGTGACCAAGACTCTGCACCACTCCACCCCTCACAGAGCCATCAAACAAAACCACCTTCCATAATTCACGACTCGGTCTTCAAAACTAGCCGAGAAACATCAACAACCCGAAATAAACCAATCCTAACCAACTCAGGAGAAAACACCAGACTAAGGAGAAAGGCGTCGAGTCCCTCTCGACACTAAGCTAGAAGGTGTCGAGTCCCTCTCGACACTCAGCACAAGGAGTCGAGTCCCTCTCGACACCAAAGCCAGAAGGTGTCGACACTAAGCCAGAAGGTGTCGACACTAAGCCAGAAGGTGTCGACACTAAGCCAGAAGGTGTCGACACTAAGCCAGAAGGTGTCGACACTAAGTCAGAATGTGTCGACACTAAGCCAGAAGGTGTCGACACTAAGCCAGAAGGTGTCGACACTAAGTCAGAAGGTGTCGACACTAAGCCAGAAGGTGTCGACACTAAGCCAGAAGGTGTCGACACTAAGCCAGAAGGTGTAGACACTAAGCCAGAAGGTGTCGACACTAAGCCAGAAGGTGTAGACACTAAGCCAGAAGGTGTCGACACTAAGTCAGAATGTGTCGACACTAAGCCAGAATGTGTCGACACTAAGCCAGAAGGTGTCGAAACTAAGCCAGAAGGTTTTGAGTCCCTCTCGATGCCAAAGTCTAAGCGGGGAAGGCGTCGAGTCTACTCGACGCCTCATTGAGTGAGCTCCACTCACTCAATGCCAAAAGACTTAGAGAAAAATAAAATTCTAATTCCTCTTTCTACCCCTTCTACCCGGCTACATCTATCCCCCAAGCTAGGCTAATTAGCAAACTACAACTCTACCTCCAGCAACTACCTAGACACAAGACCAGCAACCAGGAGAGAGAGAAAAAAATATTGAAATCTGGCTGACCTAGCTCGGGATAGAGGCTGCAGCAGCCTAGCTTCTACTTCCAGGAAAAATTGTAAACAAACATAAATGAAAGAAGCTTGGCAAGGGAAAAGAGCACAACTTGCCTCAACCTTCAGGACACAGTAGCAGTCCTTCAAAACTTCAGCATCAGCGGCAAGATCGGCGGCAAAAACAGCAAACCTAAGGAGGAAGATCTAGGCGAGAGCAGCTCAAATCTGCCTTTACCCGAGAAATCCGACTTTAAACATCCAGAAATCGCCGGCCGGAGCTCCAGCACCTCCGTCGCCCGATTCCTTCCTTGATTCCTTCCGCTGCAAGCTTCCCGTCGGGTTTGGGGAAGATGAATAGGGATAAGCTAAAATAATACTCACCCACTATAGTATTATAATATTATTATCATACCATCACTATCTAAACTATGATAAAATAACCGGCCACTAGCAACAAAGCATATAATATAAGCCACTAATATTATATAAGTATAGTCGGTCACTTAGCTAAAACATAACATATATAATCAGCCACTTGAGCTCCAGCACTCAAGCTTAAACATTTATATATATATATATATATATATATATATATATATATATATATATATATATATATATATATGTAAATCAAGCTAAATCCCAAGCTAAAAAACAAGCTAATATATATATATATATATATATATATATATATATATATATATATATATATATATATATATATATATATATATATATATATATATATATATATATATATATATATATATATATATATACGAGTCGCAGGCACGGGCCTCCGGCCCGATGGCTACGCGCCACATTACCTGGCCGCCGACGGCGGGCTTCGCCCGCCCCACCACCCCCGGCAGGCTCCGCCTGCACCCCCCTCCCGACGGGCTCCGCCCGCCCAATTTTAATTTTTATATTAATTTAAATTTACATTTATAAAATATTTTATATATTAATAAATTTAATTTTTAGATTTTTATAATATTAATAGTTTAATTTTTATAAAAAAAAACTAAAAAATCCCCTCCCCCCCCCCCCCCCCCCGCGAATTCACAGCCTCCCCTACCGCCGGCGGCCTGACCTGCGGCCCCCGGTAGGTTCGCCGGGCACAGGCGAACCTGCCGGCGGTGATCCGGTGGCACTCCGGCGGGGCCACCGCCGGCGGTGGCCCTGACCGTGAGGCCCAGATCTGGCCTCACGGTCAGGGCCACCGCCGGCGGTGGCCCCGCCGGAGCGCCACCGGACCACCGCCGGCAGGCTCGCCTTCGCCCGGCGAACCTTCCGGTGGCCGTCGGTCAGGCCGCCGGCGGTTCCGCCGCCGGCGGTGGGGGTGGCCGTGAGAATGGGGGGGGGGCGCGGAAGTTGGGATCGGGAAACAGGAGAGAGAAGTTGTCAAGTTTTTTGGGTATTATGTTATTGGCAAACCAGATGTGTTATTCACAGCTCACGATCTAACGGCTTTGGATCCAAATACTTGAATCCGACGGCCCTTGTTTTTTCCCCTATTTTCGAACTCACGCTATTGGCAGACCACCATATATCTTTTTAAGATAGTATAGATATATATATATATATATATATATATATATATATATATATATATATATATATATATATATATATACATGCATATGAAGACAAGCAAAATCGGCCACTGACGCGAAAAACAAAAGATCTCGGAATTCAAAGAAACTCGCACCGTAGCTAAACACCCATGCTACGAAAACAACGGCAAAGTTGAGAATAACATCCGACAATCAAAACTCGTGCTAACATCTCCCGAAGCCAAAACACAAGCATTCCCTGAGAGTCTCTGCAGAGTCACCAAAACCAGACTACGGCTAGCTAGGGAACCTTGCAAACAGCTACAAAACAAGCCACTAAGAACCCCGCAAGGGCTAAGACGACGCTCTAATAATGGCAAAGGTCGGAAACGCGTCAACGTAACGCCAAACAATGATTAAACAATCACAGGAATACTGAGGGCGTTACACTACGGAGGTATCCTGGGAGGTTAGGCTCCAAAAAGGGGGAACTAAAGGTCTGTGTACACAGAGTCGGGTGTGTGTGTTGCACTTGCATGTTCGCATCATGGCGTACTTGCATGTCATAGCATCATCATTGCATATAACCACTGACACCTATTGTATAAAGTGGTATGAGATGCTTTATACAATAGGCCCTACAAAACGACCCCTTGGTTTATAAACTTGTGTGAGCGTGTTTATAAGCTAAGGTTATTATTCTATGGATATATATATATTGCTTGCTTGAAAACCAACACCCCAACATATAAATCGATATGGGAATTTTTATATGGTGGGAGCATTGCAAAAGATCCCTTAACTTATAAGTGTGTATGGGCATTCATATAAGTTAAGGTTACATGTTTCTTAGTTTACCTTTAATTTACTACTACTTACATATACTTGTTCTGTTTATATACTCATGCTAGAATAGTTCCACCTTCATCTGTTTGTTTATTCTCCACCTTCAGAAATTCCCTTTCCTCCTCTCCGCACGGTGCCTAAAAGCCATGGGGGAGGGGTAGGGGATGATAGGACTTAGACTTTTAGACTAACGGTTTTTGAAGCACACCATTTTAGGGGACCGTGGAGCCCAGCATGGAGGAGCAGCCACGTAGGTCGGCACGCTTGGAGATGGGACAGTCTAGTACCGGGGTTCAGACAGTTGGGACTGTGAGTCCCGATCGCTAGTAGTTGTTTTAGTTTTGCTTCCGCGATGAGAGATATGTAATGAGGGCATTGATGTATCGAGCGTGAGCCCTATTTTCAGTTCCTTTATTATTATTACTGTGGACTCTCTCTTCGTGGAGATTATTTATATATATGTGATCTCTGTGGACATGTGTTAGAGTTTTTATTTTATTTACACTCTTGTTACCTTTTCTGTGATCGATATGGCCGGCAGGATCGGTGTTTTGTAGTGACGACCTCCCCGGGCGTAGAAGTGTCACCGCAAAGCGGCTGTTCTGGGCCTAAGACCCCGTGGTTTAAAAAGAAAAAAAAGGGATGTCTTATAAGTGGTATCAAAGCAGACCTCGATCGAAAGAGTAACAGTCCACAAACCCTGGGTCACCCCCACACGAGTTTAGTTTGGGGAAAAACTAAGTAGCGGAAGCAGTGGTGGGCCCATATGGGGGATAACATGTAAATTGTCCACATTTAACTTGGTTCGGGTCAATTGCTTACAAATGGTCTTCTTTATACAGCCTCCGACACAGCCTACACCATAGGGTGGAGTCCAGCAAACTCCGAATGTTGCACCACCTCCCCCGGTTCCCACTCTGTTTCTACAATCGGAGATAGGACAGACCCTGACAGCCATTCTGGAGGCTTTCAGGGCCCAGCAGGTTCCGGCTCCGCAGCCAAACCCAGGGGCCATTTGGCTGAGCATCTTTCGAGGACTATCTCCCCCATCTTACTCGGGGACAGAGTCGGCTGTGCGGACGGAGGAGTGGCTGGATATCATGTATGGGATGCTGACTGGGATACGGTTCCCATGGGAGGAGAGGGTGCCTTTGGTGGTCTCTTGCTTGGAGTCCCATGTTAAGAGATGGTGGAAGACACTGCTGGACACGATGTTTGCTGATAGGGAGGTCAGACATTGCTTGGGAGGACTTCAGGGCCGCATCGTTGGAGCACTTTGTTCCGCAGTCAGCCAGAGATGAGCTTGAAGATAGATTTCTACAGTTAAGACAAGGCAACAAGACGGTGATGGAGTACCACCGGTAGTTCAATCATTTAGCCTGGTTTGCGGACTCCTATCAGCTGGATGAGGCTGGATACACCAAGAGGTTTTATAAGGTCCTGCGAGAGGATCTGAGAGAGGCTCTGTTGTTCATATCCAACGGAACTATACCTCAGATATTGGAGATGGCAAAGAGGATTGAGGCAGATTAGAACACGACTCGAGGCCGGAATAGGCCAACGGAGGATCAGGGTCGGGGAGCCAGAAATGATCAGCGAAGGGGACGCATTACTGATGGGAGAGATGGGAGAAAGGCATAGGACCAACCTCGTCAGGAGTTGAGACGGGAGTTGAGGGAGCCGATGGTAATGGCTCCTCAAACTCCCCAGATACGGGAGATGCAGTGACCCGGGGGTATGACATCCCCTGCCCGAGTGCTACTACTGTCATCAGGTGGGGCATATCCGGAAAAATTTCCCCATGAGGGGGCACCACTACCAGCACCACCGGCTGCCCCGCCTGCACAACAGTTTGGAGGCCGAGGATGTAGTCGAGGATGCGGATACCAAGGCAGAGACCACAGGAAAGAGAGGGAGCAAGTGTATGCCCTGGATCTGGCTCAACCATGGAACCCGGAGCAAGTGATAACAGGTACGCCAGTAAATTTTAAGTCCTTCCTTTCCTAAAAAGTTGGAGTCATGGATGTAGAATTGTTAGAACTATGAAGGAAAACTATAACTAGAGTTCTAAATATATAACCACCCCAGGCATAGTCTTCATCGGCGGCAATCCTGCTTATACACTATTCGATAAGGGTGCTTCACACTCATTCGTATCATAAGCTTTCATGGAAGGACTAGAAGGTGTGGAGCGATACATAAGCTTGATGATGAGGGTGCGACTACCCGACAGATCGGAGCTATTCACCTCTGCCCACTGCAACATGAAGGCGGAGATCGGCAGGAAGGCATTCGAAGCACCAGCGACGATCCTAAGGATGCCAGCCTATGATCTGATCATAGGCATGACATGGTTGCTGTAACGCCCCAAAACTCAAAAGTGCAATGGGAGGCATTTTGAGCCAAGTTTGGAATTTGGCAGGGGGCACACGGCCTCGGACACGGGCGTGTCCCCGGGCTTGTCGAGCTTGGGTCGTCGACCTGGCCGTGTAGATAACGAAATTTGGAGTCGACGATCGTCCAGCGGCGAACACGGCCTGGGACACGGGCGTGTCACAGGCCGTGTCCTTCTCGGGTGGTTGGCCGATTTTATTCACAGGTGAAACACAGCCTGGAATCCAAGGCATGTTCAGTGGTGACACGGCCATGTCAAATGGGACACGGGCATATCCAATACCCGTATGTGTCTCAGGTCACTGCATTGCATAAGGGCCGGAGAAGACTCCGTGCGAATGGTTGTTTTTTTGGGTTTTTTACGTGGTAGATTGCAACATGGAGCCTTGAGGATTAACTCCTAGGTGCACCCGGAAGACTGGGCAGATGCGTGATTCTGCCAACATGGTGGCCCGGGAGCCAACTTGAACATAACCGGGTTATGTGAAGTGTGTAACGGAAGCGGGACTCGGAGAAGTTTGACCCACGCATATGGCTTAAATTGTCGTTGCGATGTGAGCATGGGTTAGGCGGAACCGTAATCGTTCTATGTCGTTCGGTTGGAGCCGTCGGCATAGATGAGGGTCTTAGGAGGTCTATGGCTTAAAATGGCGTGACCAATGCCTGAAAGACAAATGCTCATAGTTTGGCCGTCAAAGTGGCGGTGGTCGGACCAAAATGTCTATGGCTTTAATTGACGTGACATTGAGCGGTTCACCGAGAATGTGCCCTGAGTGCACGGGGCGTGTGGTCGTGCGTGCCAACGGCTGTGATGAAATGTATATATATACTGCTTGGTTATGCTAATAAAGTGCAAGGAAGGAGCATCGCCGCCCCGAGTTGGGGGCGGGATCGTTATAATTTGGTCAGTGTTCCTGACCGTTGCTTTGGTTTGCCACCGCTGCGGTGGATTGTGCTTGCAAGTGCTATGGAGCCGAGCGGTAAATAGCGGCTAAAGCTCAAGTTGCTGTGCTGGCCCTCGAAGGCCTAATGCTTAGTGTTTTCTTTTATTCATGTATGGCCGGCCTGCGTGCCGAGGTTTTGAAAACACTTCTATTTGAGTAAACAATTGTACGAAATTAAGGTCATTGTACTTGTGTATTTGTACGTTCATTCTGTGGCTTGTTAGTGGACATTCATGCTAGTATTGGGTTCTTTATTCTTACAACTATTAATAATTGCTTCCGCTAGAATGCTCTGTGTAGGACGTTGATATGAGTTGGATGGTTTTCATTGAGTAACCGCCCGGTCTGTCTGTGGTATATGGCGTCGGGCCCCGACCGGACCTACTGCTATATTCTTTGCGACGGATAGGGGGTGTTACAATTTGGTATCAGCCTACTGGTTTCGGTCAGGCTTAAATGAATTCGTGGGCGAATTCTTTTAAGGGGTGGTGAGCACATGTGTGTGTGTCATCGTTATAACAGCAAAAGAACCCATGAATGTCCACTTAGGAATGAAAATACATGTGTTTGAGGAACCTGCACGTTCCTATAATTGTGTTTTGCAATTTTGTTTGGTCGCTTAACGGTGTTTTGTACAACTATAGGTGACCAGAAGCAGTGCTGGGCCGTCAGAACGCTGAGTTTCTGAGGCTAGTAGTGCACCAAACGGTGCTCCTGCAACACCTCCATCGGCTGAAACCATACGATTGGTTGCCGAAGCAGTGTTTGCCGTGATCAATGCGCAGCCTGCAAGGCAATTGCAGCAGCCTGCTCCTGCGATGGAGCAGGTACCTCTTACAGAGGTTGAGCCGAGAAGAGTGGAGCAGGTAGTAGTGGAGCCTTTGCTGCCGAGGCGAGCAACTGAATGGCATCTCAAGCACGTTTTGAGCTTTAATCCTCCTGTGTTCTCAGGGTTGGGAACCCCATCGCAAGCTGAAGATTGGATCTCCCGAGTGAAGAGAGTCCTGATAGCTACTGAAACGGAGGAGTGGTAGATGACCACTATAGCTACGTTCCTTCTGGACGGTGATTCTAGGTTGTGGTGGGAAGGCTTGGAGCTGCACCTCTTGATGGGAAGGCCAGTTACTGACATCTCGATGGAAGAGTTCTCAAGACTGTTCTTAGCTAGGTACCTCCCTCCGACTTAGAGGATTGCTTTGGAGAATGAGTTTCTGAAATTGGTGCAAGGAGAGAGTAGCGTGGATGAGTATCTCCACGAGTTTACTCGTTTGGGTCGGTATGCTAGCTCCACATTCGCAGATGAGGAGCTCAATACAAACCGTTTCTACGAAGGACAAAGAGATGACTTGAGGCTACTGCTCTCGGGGCCTATGACGCGGGGCTTCTTGACCCTGGTCAACACGGCCCGCTCTTTGGAGAAGGATATGAAGAATGTACAAGCAAAGAAAGGCTTTAGTGATAAGAAGTCTGAGTTCAAGGTGCCGACTACCTCAAAGTCTGGGTACCGTAAGTTCTTTAAGAAGGCTAGGACTTTGGGTCCAGCTCTTTCTTCCGGTGCTTCTGGGGCAACTACGGGTCGGACCTCAGGTGCATGTTTTACTTGTGGGAAGCCGGGGCACCTTGCCCGTGACTGTTGGAGCGGACATCCCAAGTCTGAAAGGAAGCCGGGAGCAACTTATGAAGAGAAGGGAAAGGCGGTGGAGTCAACCGCGTCCCATTATGCTCCGGCTCAACCAAGGGTTTATAATCTTGGCCAACATGAGGCCATTAAACAAGCGGATGTGGTGACAGGTATGGTTTAAATTTATAGCAAGTCAAATTTTTTATACTTGTTATGTGTGTGTTACCTTACCACTGCTTGTTTAGGATTTGTTTTGATTTGTGAGAATCCTGCAAGAGCACTCTTTGATATGGGAGCTTCACACTCCTTCTTGTCCGAAGGATTCATATCGTGAATCGGAGTACCTTCTTCGATGGCGAAGGACAAGTTGGATGTGTTGTTACTGAATGGGTGTTCGATGCGTGCGGATAAAATCTGCAGTGTTAAGATTCGCATTGGGAATCAAGAGTTCGATCTGCAAGCGTCGTTACTACCGCTGGTGGAGTTCGACGTTATATTTGGCATGGACTGGCTCTCGGAGCAGCAAGCCTATATTGATTGCGGTCGCAAGGAATTCAAGTTGGGAGCAGGTCGTGAGACGACTTTTACGGGCTTGAAAGGGTCGAGCAAGACGTTGATGTCTGCCCTTCAGGTGGTGAAGGCGGTTCGTGCTGGAGCAGAGCTGTTCTTTATGCTAGTGGAGGTTGCAAAGCCAAAGCCTACGTTGGATAGTATTTCAGTGGTATCGGAGTACCCTGATGTGTTCCTTGGTGATCTTCCTGGAGCCCCGCCGTAGCGGGAGATAGATTTCACGATTGAGCTGGTGCCAGTGCGAAGCCTGTGTCACGATCTCCGTATCGGCTAGCGCCTAAGGAAATGGCGGAGCTGTAGGTGCAACTTCAAGAGTTGTTGGAGCAAGGATATGTGAGTCCAAGTTCTTCTCCTTGGAGAGCACCAGTCCTCTTTGTTAAGAAAAAGGATGGAAGCTTGAGGCTATGTATCGATTATCGGGAGCTAAACAAGCTAACGGAAAAGAACAAGTACCCGATCCCAAGGATTAATGATCTCTTTGATCAGTTAGTCGGGTCGACGGTGTACTCAAAGTTGGACCTCAAGTTCGGTTACTATCAGCTGAGAATAAGGGAGAGTGATATCCCTAAGACAGCATTCAGTACAAGATACAGGCATTACGAGTTTACGGTCATGCCGTTAGGGCTAGCCAATGCGCCGTCGGTGTTCATGGATTTGATGAACAGGACTTTCCGGGAGTACTTAGACCATTTTGTGATCGTCTTCATTGACGATATTTTGGTGTTCTCGCAGAGTGAGGAGGATCACTTCAGGCATCTACATTTGGTTTTGGAGACGCTGAGGAGGAATCATTTGTACGTCAAGTTCTCTAAATGTGAGTTTTGGTTGTCCTCAGTGGCATTCCTCGGTCATATAGTGAGTGGAGAGGGTATTGCAGTGGATCCGGTGAAGATTGTTGCGATACGAGAGTGGCCTGTGCTTGCTACGGTAGCAGAAGTCCGGAGTTTTCTGGGGCTTGCCGGCTATTACAGGCGCTTCGTGGAGAACTTTTCGCGGGTAGCGTTACCTCTCACTACTTTGACGATGAAGGAGCAGAAGTTCGTTTGGACGCCGGAGTGCGCACGAGCTTTTGAGGAGTTGAAGTGTCGGTTGACCACGGTGCCTGTGCTGAGTTCACCGAGTGGGACCGAAGGTTTTGAGATTTATAGCGATGCGTCAGGCAGTGGTTTGGGTTGTGTGCTACTGCAGCATGGAAGCATTATAGTGTATGGCTCGAGATAGCTAAAAGTGCACGAGAGGAATTATCCGGTCCACGACTTGGAGTTAGCGGCCGCGATTTTTGCCTTGAAGCTGTGGAGACATTATTTGTACGGTGTGAAGATTGATATCTACACCGATCACAAGAGCCTGAAATATTTGTTGGATCAGAAAGATCTGAACATGCTGCAGCGTAGATGGATGGAGTTCCTGGGGGACTATACATTTAAGATCCACTACGTGTCTGGTAAAGGCAATGCGGTTGCGGACGAATTGAGTCGTCGGGCCCCAGCTCAAGCCAATTGGCTGTCGCTCCATGACGAGCGGTTAGTTCGGGAGTTGGAGGCGTTGGAGATCTTTTGCGTGGATAAGCAGTCAAGTGCTGAAGCACTATTGAATTGGACTGAAGTCTAGTATGACCTGGCTGATCGGATTCAGCGGGCTTTAGATTTGGATGGACACATGAAGCAGATCATGGTTGAAGCTCTGGATGGGTCAAATTCCCAATTCGTTGTTGTGGATGGATTGCTTTGGAAAGACGGTCGTCTGTGCGTCCCAAATTTGGGCACTTTGCGGGTGGAATTGTTGTACGAGGCGCATCATACTAAGTACACGATTCACCCAGGGAGCATGAAGATGTACCGCGATGTTAAGAAATTGTTCTGGTGGCCAGGACTGAAAAAGGATGTGGCGCTCTACATGGCGAAGTGTCAAACGTGCGCCTTGGTGAAAGCAGAGTGCCAAAAGCCGGGAGGATTCTTGAATTCCTTGCCTATTCCGGAGTGGAAGTTCGACGACATTACTATGGACTTTGTGCACGGGTTTCCAAGGTCGTAAAAGGGAACGACGCCATTTGGATGGTCGTAGATCGTCTAACGAAGGTGTCGCACTTCATTCCTCATAGGAAGGATGATCCGGTTGAGAAATTGGCAAAGTTGTATGTGGATAACATAGTACGGCTTCACAGTGTGCCCCGCAGCATCGTGAGTGACCGGGATGGGAGGTTCATGTCCAATGATTGGAGGTTGGTGCAGCAGATATTGGGAACAAAGCTGAATTTTAGCATAGCCTTCCATCCACAGACGGATGGGCAGACCGAGAGGGTCAATAGGAAAATGGAAGACATGCTTCGCATGTGTGTCCTGGACTTTGGAAAGCAGTGGGAAGATCATCTATACTTGGTGGAGTTCGCGTACAATAATAGCTACTAGGCGAGCATACAAATGGCACCCTTTGAGGTCCTTTATGGTAGAAGATGTCGCACGTCGTTGTCTTGGTTGGAAACGGGTGAGTCAAAGTTATACAAGCGCCAAGAGGTGGATGATGCTACGTATTTGGTTCAAATGATTCGAGAGAGGTTGTTTATCACTCAGGACCGGTAGGCAAAGTACTATAATGACAATCACAGGAACGTGGAGTTTGCTGTCGGCGATTGGGTGTACTTGAAAATCAAGTTGTTCAAGGATGCCTCGCGGGTGCGGCGCTTAAAGAAGCTAAGCCCGAGGTATCTTGGACCGTTTGAGGTTCTGGAGCGTATTGGTGGAGTAGCTTATCGGTTGAAGCTATCAGTGGAGCTTAGTGGTCTACATGATGTATTCCATATATCGGTGCTACGGAAGACGGTGCAAGACCCTATGCAAGTGATCGCGGTCGATCAAGTGCCGATCGATAGTGGGTTGACGACGAAGGTCAAGCCCGTACGTATTGAAGACTCAGAAGTCAAGCGGCTATGCAATAAAGAGATCAGTATGGTCAAGGTTCGTTGGGACAATTGTGGTCGGGAGGAGCTCTCTTGGGAGCGAGAGCAGACTATGATTGAGGAGTATCCGGAGTTGTTTTGCTCAGGTACCGTTTAAGTTTTATGCTTATCTTTCCTTTATGTAATTTCGTGGATGAAATTCTTTTAAGAGGGAGAGAGTTATAACGCCCCAAAACTCAAAAGAGCGACGGGAGGCGTTTTGAGCCAAGTTTGGAATTTGGTAGGGGGCACACGGCTTGGGACACGGGCATGTCCCAGGGCGTGTCGAGCTTGGGTCGTCGACCTGGCCGTGTGGACAACGAAATTTGGAGTCGACGATTGTCGAGCGGCGAACACGGCCTGGGACACGGGCGTGTCACAGGCCGTGTCATTCTCGGGTGGTTGGCTGATTTTATTCACAGGTGAAACACGGCCTGGAAGCCCAGGCGTGTTCAGTGGTGACACGACCGTGTCAAATGGGACACGGGCATGTCCAATACCCGTGTGTTTCTCGGGTCGCTGCTGGCCTATGTCGATGGAGGAACACGGCCGGGAACACGGTCGTGTACTGGGTGACACGTGTGTGTCAGGTCAAACACGGGCGTGTCGGGTGCCCGTGTAATTTTTGAGACGCATCGATTTCGACGGCGAATGGGGAACACGGCCCTGGACACGGGCGTGTTACAAGTCGTGTTCGGCCCAGATTTTGCATTTCATGCACGGATCGTGGCCGTTCGTTTCTTTACTTTGGGATCCGACGGCTGGGGGTTGTTCCTGATGGGATATACCCGGGATTAGACTTGGAAAACCCTCATTTCACTTGGGTATTCTCTTTCTAAAGCCTAGAGATAGGGGAGAGCAAAAGAGGAAGAAGAAGCTTAGATCCGGTCACCGACGGAGCTTCGGATCTCCAAATCGCGAACCGACTTCGGATCTATGGAGTCAAGGAGAGTGCGGTGGTTTGCATCCGCTTACATTTCCATGGCGCCAATGAAAAATGCTAGGGTAACGATTCTCTACTTGAGCATGTGAAGCTCTACTTCTTTTGCATAGGTAAGCCCGCTCTCGTGAGTTTGCTGTGAGTTTGAGGTGCTCCTTCAGGTAGACATGAATAGTCCCCGTTGTGTACATATAGAGTTCGTATTCGAGAACGGACATAGGCATGATGTGAGAAGCCTACCCAGACAAGTTGGTCTGGATCGGTGATGTTGCATTGCATATGGGTCGGAGAAGACTCCGTGCGAATGGTTATTTTTCAGGTTTTCTACGTGGTAGATTGCAACAGGGAGCCTTGGGGATTAACTACTAGGTGCACCCAGAAAACTAGGCAGATGCGTGATTCTGCCAACATGGTGGCCTGGGAGCCAACATGAACATAACCGGGTTATGTGAAGTGTGTAATGGAAGCGGGACTCGGAGAAGTTTGACCCGCGCATATGGCTTAAATTGTCGTTGCGATGTGAGCACTGGTTAGGCGGAACCGTACTCGTTCTATGTCGTTCGGTTGGAGCAGTTGGCATAGATGAGGGTCTTAGGCAGTCTATGGCTTAAAATGACGTGACCAATGCCTGAAAGACAAATGCTCATAGTTTGGCTATCAAAGTGGCGGTGGTGGGACCGAAATGTCTATGACTTTAATTGACGTGACAATGAGCGGTTCACTGAGAATGTGCCCTGAGTGAACGCGGCGTGTGGTCATGTGTGCCAACTCCTGTGATGAAATGTATATATATACTGCTTGGTTATGCTAATAAAGTGCAGGGAAGGAGCATCGTCGCCCCGAGTTGGGGGCGGGATCGTTGTAATTTGGTCAGCATTGCTGACCGTTGCTTTGGTTTGCCACTGTTGCGGTGGATTGTGCTTGCAGGTGTTGCGGAGCTGAGCGGTAAATAGTGGGCTAAAGCCCAAGTTGTTGTGCTGGCCCTCGAAGGCCTAATGCTTAGTGTTTTCTTTTATTCATGTATGGTCGGCCTGCGTGCCGAGGTTTGGAAAACACTTCTATTTCAGTAAACAATTATATGGCCTTAAGTCCAATGTACTTGTGTATTTGTACGTTCATTCAGTGGCTTGTTAGTGGACATTCATACTAGTGTTGGGTTCTTTATTCTTACAACTATTAATAATTGCTTCCGCTAGAATGTTATGTGTAGGACGTTGATATGAGTTGGATTGTTTTCACTGAGTAACCGCCCGGTCTGTCTGTGGTATATGGCGTCGGGCCCCGGCCGGACCTACTGTTATATACTATGCGATGGATAGGGGGTGTTACAGTTGCATTGGAACCATGCCCAGATCGACTGCCTGTCAAAGAGGATCACCTAGAGGCAAGGGCATTCCTATGTCATCATCGAAGGTATTAGACCTACCATCCCTCTCTTGTTATCATCTATGCAGGCCATCAAGGCCCACCTGCAGGGAGAAGAGGTCTATGAAGTGCTGTTTGAGATGGCTGAGGCCAAGGGTTCTATCTCTAGAATCCCGGTGGTGCGGGATTTTACTGATGTATTCCCAGAGAACCTGTCAGGGCTACCCCCGCACCGGGCGAAGGAGTTCCAAATACAGCTCGTGCTGGGGGCTAAGTAGACATCTAGAGCTCCTTACCGTATGGCCCCGAAGGAGTTGGCGGAGTTTCGAAGCCAGCTGCAAGAGCTAGTGGAAGCCGGTTTTGTCCGGCCGAGCTCTTCACCCTGGGGAGCCCCGGTACTGTTTACCAAGGATAAGGACGAGACACTCAGATTGTGCATCGACTACCAAGCTCTGAATAGACTGACAGTCCGGAATACCTATCCACTGTCGAGGATAGATGAGCTGTTTGACCAACTAAAGGGCGCGCATTTCTTTTCAAAACTGGATTTGAGGTCGGGCTACTACCAGCTACGGATTCAGGAGGCAGACATTCCGAAGGCTGCCTTCAGTAGCAAATATGGGTTGTTCGAGTTTACTGTGATGCCCTCCGGGCTCACGAATGCACCATCAGCGTTCATGATTCTCAAGAATAAGGTGTTCGAAGCTTATCTGGATGTGTTCATCATCATGTTTTTCGATAACATCCTCATTTATTCGAGGACAGAGGGGGAGCACGCCCGACATCTGACAATGGCTCTAAAGAGACTGCGGGAGCACCGCCTTTATTCAAAGTTCAGCAAATGTCAGTTCTGGTTGAAGGAGGTGGCCTTCCTAGGCCACATTATCAGCGGAGCTGGGTTGGCAGTGGACCGGGCTAAGATTCAGGCAGTTCGAGATTGCCCGCCGCTGAAGATGGCCACAGATGTGCGGAGTTTAATAGTACTTGCCGGTTATTACCAGAAGTTCGTGGAGGGATTCTCTTGAATTGCCCTCCCACTCACATCCCTAACGAGGAAGGATGTACCCTTTGTCTAGACCCCGCAGTGCAACACGACTTTCCAGGAGCTGAAGGATCAACTCACCTCGGCTCTTATCCTTGCCCTTCCTTCAGGGAAAGAAGGATTCCAGGTCTACATTGACGCTTCCTACCATGGCATGGGTGCAATGCTGATACAGAAAGGCCATATGATTGCTTATACTTCCTGCCAGCTGAAGAAGCATGAGGAGAACTACCATGTTCATTACGTGTATATGGGAGCGGTCGTGTTTGCTCTGAAGGTCTGGAGGCACGACCTCTACAATGTCCACTGCGACATATACTCTGATCACAAAAATTTGAAGAACGTGGACACGCATAAGGAGCTGAATATCAGGGAGAGGTGATGGGTGGAGTTTCTGGCAGATTACCAGTACGAGATGCACAACCACCCAGGGAAGGAGAATGTGGTAGCCGATGAGCTGAGTCAGAGAGCCGCTACCTCCGGAGCTGAGCCCCAGATTATGTCCCTGGAGATAGTGTAGAGATTAGAAGATATGCACATCACGCTGGTATCGGTTGAAGACTCCGAGCTCTATGAGGAGTATTTAGCCACGATGAGCGCCACAAATGACATTCAAGATCGATTCAGATATGGGCAGAGGTAGGACGCCAAGTTGGTGCCAATATTCCGGGCCTTGGAGGCAAGCACTGCTGGAGAAAACACACTGAGGGATGGTCTGTTATGCTTCAGAGGACGGGTTTATATACCAGAGGGAGGCCAGGTCTGGGAGGATATCATGATGGAGCCTCACTGCAGCCGATATTTGTTGAAATTTGTTAAGTGAAAGTGGGTGATGAAGCAGGCCGGGCGGTCTGAGCGGTCTGAGCGGTCTAAGTCCGCGGCCTAGGCGTACTAATGGTTGTGGCCTGGGTGACCTGGCCTGGTTGGACTTGGTGGGTTGGCTGTTCTTGTGGAGTGGCATGTGCGGCCTGTGTTTGCGGCCCGGGCGGACTGGTGCGCGGCCTGGATGGTTTATGGCCAAGGAAGTCTTAGCGGCTTGGGCATCTAGTGGAGCGGCCTGAGCGGACTATGTTTGGCGGTCTGTTGGTGGTGCTCAGCTTGATCTGCGGCCTTGCAATTAGCCAGTTCTTGGGGTAACCGGGCGGATTGGAAGTTGTATCTGCAGTGTTGTGGCGGACTTACTTTGCGTCCGCAGAGTCCGCCTTTGCGGAGTTGCTTTGGAGATGGGCTTTGGTTTTTTGCCGAGGTGTTCGGTGATGCGATGGATGTTAGCCACATTCTTGTGGCGGACTGTCCTGATGATTGGCGGTCTGGGTCTTTTGTGTCTGCCATGCTAGCGCTAGTTGCTTGATGGGCTGCTGGACTTGGTCATTTTCTGTGATAATTTCATGGTGTTCATAGTGTTCGCAGAGTCCGTTGTTGACCGGGCGGACTGCCTGTTGGTCGTGGACTAATGGCGGACTGTGACGTTATTGTCGAGCTGTGCGGACTGCCGCTTCATCCGCGTATAGTGTGCGGACTGATGTAGCTTGAGGTGGATGTGTCCGCGTGCTGTGTTGAGTGGCGGACTGGCGTTGTGCTTGTGTTGGGCGGACTGGCGGTGCGCTTGTGTTGTGTGGACTGGCATTGTGTCTGCATGGTGGCGGACTGACTTTGACCTGGCGCCTGGTGGGTTTGAAGTCTGGCAAAGTCCTTGCGGACTTGGCGGACTGGGATGTGTTAGCACGTGAGCTTGGGCGGTGACTCTATTCACTAGAGTGGTGACCACACTCCTCACCTCTCCTATAAATAGACCCCCCCGGCACATCTACAGTAATTAAGTGAACAGTAAGTTGAGTCTTAGTTAAGTGTTGCGGTTTGGTTTTTCCTGTCCGCGCGGGTTGAAGAGAGAACTGTTTGATGTTTGCAGGTTGTGCGGATAGCACTGTGGAGCCGGGAGTTTCGCTTTGACTTTGGTCAGGATCAGTGAAGTTTTCAGTTACAATCGGCGGTCTCAGTAGGTCGCTTCTATGGCTTGTCAGTTTTCTCTGTTTCAGTTTTCCAAGTTCAATAACCTGTCCGCCGGACTCGGGCGGGTAGGTGGTCTGTTCTTGAGTTCGGCAGCAGTCAGCAAATAACGGTGTGCCCGCGCGACCTCGCGGTCTTGGCAGACTCCGTGTTCTATTTGGCTTCTAGCAGCAGCAGTTCGGGCGACTTCGGAGACCTTGGTGGACTTGGCGGTCTCGGCGGTCTCCAGTTCTGTCCGCCCAGATTATTTTGTTCCTTTCTGTTATTCATTGTACTAGTGAAATCATGTCTTGCCATGTATACCTTGTCTTATAAAGAAGTTTATAAATATATGATATGCTTGTGCCTTCTACTTGCATTTGGTGTTTGAGCTTGCTTTCCTGGTTTCCGCATGATCAAGGTGTGATCTTGATAGTTCTGAGAATATTAATTTGGCGTTAGACTATCTCGTTGACCACTTTGAGAAAATTCAACATGGTATCAGAGCTAGTTCAGTTGCTTGAGAGGTGATCAACTTGTGTTGTTGCTCTGTGCTTCTAAAAGCTTAATCAAGGTTGCTGCAATTGAAGGGAACTATGCAAGATGTATGGGTATTGAACTCTTAACCACGACTAACTCTAAAAAGTGGAAGTCGTGCATGAAGAGTTTTCTTTTAGGCGAGGAGCTATGGGAGGTCGTTGGTGGTGACGCCATACCGGAAGTTACTGCTGCGTTTGGGACGGCTGAGCAGGTGAGAGTCTGGAGGAAAACTAATGCAAATGCTGAGTTTACCCTCAAGAGGGTTATTTCACCGGAGCTGTTTGATCACATCATTGGATGTGAGTCGGCTTTTGATATTTGGACAACTATTGATGGGTTGTTCAACAGGAAGAATGTGGCGAGGCTACAGTTCCTGGAGAATGAGTTGGCGAGGATAACACAAGGAGACCTGACTATCTCGAAGTTCTTTTTGAAGATGAAGAGTCTGTGTGCTGAGATATCAGCGCTTGATCCTGATGAGCCCATCTCTGAGGCTAAGTTGAAAAGGCACATTATCTGCGGCTTGCAGAAGGAGTATGTTGCCTTTGCAACCACTGTTTAAGGTTGGGCCACTCAGCCATCTCTACTAGAGCTTGAGAACCTGCTTGCTTTGTAGGAAAGTTTGGCCAGACAAATGGCAGAAGTGACTATCTCTGAAGGAGGTAGTGAAGCGCTGTTCACAGGCAAGAAGAAGAAGAAGAGATGGGAAGGGAAGAAGAAGAACACTGCTGCTGAAAATGAGCCTTCAATTTCTAATCAGCCAGAGAGGAGCGTTGCTCCTAAGAAAGATTGGAAAAAGAACTTGAAGTGCTACAAGTGTCATCAGTGGGGACACTTCAAGCATGACTGCAAGGTCAAACTGCAAACTGGGCATGTTGCATGCAAGGAGGAAGCTTGCTCTAATACTGAGGAAGCTAGATGGAGCGGAGCTTTCATGACGGGCACTTGCGTCTGTGCTTTGTCCGCTGTCTTCTTCAACGATGAGTGGATCGTGGACTCCAGGTGTGGTCATCACCTCACAGGAGACAAGTCGAAGTTCTCCTCACTGTAAGCTTACTCAGGTAACGAAGCTATCATTACTGCTGATAATACTGTTTATGCAGTAGAGAAGGAGGGGGTTGTGTGCTTAGGTAGTGATAGGGGCCACTCACGTTAAGGAGTGTGTATCATGTGTCGGGCATGAAGAAGAACCTCTTCTCTGTGACCAACGCGGTAGACGCAGGTTATCACGTTCTGTTTAGGCCAACAGAAGTGAAGTTCCTTCGCAACATATCAGCGGTAAAGGCTGGTGTTGCTCATGTTGGGAGGAGAGTTAATAAATTGTTTGTTCTTACAATAAACTCTTACGTTGATCGGATGAGGGCTAATGATAGCACTGTTATATTGCATGAGAGGTTGGGGCATGTAGGAATGGATAAGTTGAATGTTATGGCAAACAGGAGCCTTGTGAGAGGCTTGCCTAAGCTATCTTTCTTTGGCGATGGTCACGTTTGCGTGGGGTGTCAGTATGGTAAGGCTCATTGCCTTCCGTTTGATAAGTCACAAACGAAGAGCAAGAGACCATTGGAGTGTATCCATGGTGGCTTGATGGGACCAACCGTCACTGCTAGCCTTGGTGGGAGCAGATACATGCTCGTTCTGATTGATGACTACTCAAGATACACTTATGTTTATTTCTTGAAGGAGAAGTCAGAAGCTTTCTGGTTGTTTGTGGAGTTCAAGGAGCTAGTGGAGGGCCGGCTTGGCTTGCGGATCAAGAAGTTTAGATCAGACAATGGTGGTGAGTTTGTCTCCTCCAAGTTTTCTAAATTTTGTAGGAAGCACGAGTTCCAGAGAGAGCTTACTTGTGCTCATACTCCACAGTAAAATGGAGTAGCGGAGCGGAAGATCCATCATCTGATGGAAACCTGCAAGTGTTGGCTTCATGCGAAAGACATTCCTAGATCCTTCTGGGAAGAGGGGATGTCTTGTCCTTCTTATGTCATCAATCGAATGCCGCTCAGTCCAATCAACATGAAGTCTCCTTTTGAGATGTTGCTGAAGGAGAAGCCAAGCATGGAACACCTTAGGGTGTTTGGATCAACTTGCTATGTGCATGTCCCGGATGCTTCAAGGACAAAATTTGATGCAAAGGCAAGGAAGCTTGTCTTTGTAGGATATGATGAGCAGAAGAAGGGATGGAAATGCATGGATCCTGCGATGAAGAAGTTTGTTGTATCAATAGACGTGGTCTTTGATGAACTGATGTCGTATGGAGGAGGCTCGGTTGAGCTACCAGAGAGAAAGGTTGATGAAGAGCAGAAGGTGGCTGCTGAAATTATGGAAGAGGAGCTTGCTGTATCACCAGCAGCTCCTGTTGCTCCAAGCTCTGGGGCAGAGGCTCCTGGTTAATGAAGCAGGGGGAACATTGCTCAGAGTTTGCCCGGGAATGGAGCTGAGCCAGAAGAAGCAAAAGAGGTGGTGAGCAAGGAGCAGACCCTTCGGATATCAAAGAGGATTGTTAAGCCACCAGCTCGATACTTTGCTGGGAATGCAGTGAGTTTTGTCTCCTGCTTCTTTGCACGTCCTCTAGATGAGCGAGAGCCTGTAAACTTCAATGAGTCCACTGGAATCAAGGAGTGGGAAGATGCCATGAAAGAGGAGATTGTTGCTCTTAAGAAGAATGAAACTTGGGACCTTGTGCCCAAGGTTGATGGCATTACTCTAGTGACTTGCAAGTGGGTGTACAAGTTGAAGAAGAAGGCTGATGGGAGCATTGATAGATACAAGGCTCGCCTTGTTGCTCGAGAATTCTCACAACAGTATGGAGAGGACTATGAGGAGACATTTAGTCCAGTTGAAAAGATGACTTCGGTTTGGATGGTGATCACTTTGGCTGCTTGCCAGGGATGGAGGATGTGCCAGCTTGATGTGAAGAACGCTTTTCTTTACGGAGAGATTGATAAGGACATCTTCATGGATCAACCACTTGGTTTTGTTTTTGAAGTTCATCCGGACTATGTCTGCAAGCTCAGGAAGGCTCTCTACGGGTTGAAGCAGGCTCCAAGAGCTTGGTATGGGAAGATAGCAGAATACCTCCAATTCTGCAGATATCTTTCTTCCAATTCGGATTAAAGCTTGTTCATCAAGAAGAAGGGGGAGTTTCAAGTCTTGGTCCTGCTGTATGTTGATGATATGGTCATCACAGGGAATTCAGAGGAGGAGGTAGTTAAGCTCAGGGCTGAGCTAGTGATGTCGCGGCCCCTCCGCCACTACTTGATGATGACCCGATTGTCGAGGCACAACGACACAAAGATCTCATGTGCCGTGATGATGCTGAAGGAAGCCCGCGTTACAACCTCCCCGTGCGGCGTGCTAATTCCGCCGTGAAGAATTAATAATTATATCATGCACTTTTATTTTATATTGATGAATATAAAATTATTCCATGTTTGCATGATAATTTTATATTCATAAATGTTATGTAATTTTGATTTTGGACATCTTATATTTCGTGGTGTGTATTTTACCATACAGATTGATGAGATTACATCTCCATCATGGATGGTTAAGGGCTTGTTGTAACTCCTATATAAGGAGACTCTTTGGTGGATTTTATTAATTGAATGAGAAGAAAACCTAATTCCCCTAGAGAGAATTTCGGCCAAAGAGGATCTCCCTAGCCGCCGGCCTTGGTGTGAAGCCACCGCCCCCCTTGCTTCCTCTTCTGACTTCGGTGTGACGCCGGCGTGGCTTCCTTCATTGCGACTCCGAGGAAGAAGGATTGCAGCTCCATTCGGTGTGAAGCCGGTGGTTCCGTGAAGAGAGTGAATCTCCCACTTAGCTTGTGTGATTGATGTTCTTGGTTGGGTAATCTCTTCATCTTTTAGTGATTCTTGCTTTGAGTTTGTGGAGGTTTTTGCGAACCGTCTTTTCCGTGATTTTAAAGTACATTGCTTGCAAAATCTGATCCGGCTTCATTGTTATTGAATCTCTTGTATTCCGGATCGGGAAGATTCGTTGTGGGAACGAGACTTGGCCTAGCCTTGACTTGCTCTCCAAGATCGGAACACTTTGTGTTAACAAGGGAATTAATCTCAACTGGAACTCGACCTCCATTTGAAGTTTGTCGCTGTTCCGAAATAAATTACTGATGCGTTTGAAACGGCTCAAGTTGGTACAATAGATGCTTGTGTAGGTGCGGTGAGTTGTGTGCTTGTTGGAGAGGTAGGTCTTAAGGACGTTGTATCGAGTCCGGCTGGAATCTTCTATATCGATTTTATCATTCGGATTTGGGAGCCAACCCGACCCCTTTTCGCTCGCTTTTGGGCGGAGCCCTCCTATCTTGCTTTTATGTTTTGTGACAATAGTTTCCGTTAGTGTAGTCGAGCTCGTAACACGGTCTCCCCTACATCAATTTTGGTATCAGAGGCGGCTGTTTCAACTCCCACGTTGCAAACATCCTCGCTGCGTTCCTTGTTGGTCAATCTAATCTTTAGAAAAACAAAAAAATTATTTTCGGTGGTCTGCCAATAGCGGGCTAAAATCTTTATTTTTCAGCGAAAGTTCAAAAAAAAAATTTAACGATCCACGTGTTCCTCACATCGGGAATCTATAAAAATATCATATTTCCAATATAGCTACAGCCCTAGGAAAAATCATCTTCCCAAGATTTTTCTAAACCTGAATGCGCACTAGGCTAGGATCAGAATACACGACACCGTCTACCTCTAGGATGGCTGCGAGTGAGCGTGGGGATCCCAACACTGAGGCCATAGCAGGGTTACGTAACGAAATGACGGAGCTTAGGAACATGTTAGCACAGATCCTACAAAATCAAGCAAGGCCACCCCCGCCACCCATTAATGTTGAGCAGCCCAACCGGCGCCAATAAACTCCTGATTCGAATTCCGATGAGGACTCTCCCCGAGTGCCCCCTCGAGGACACCGCCACGATCGTGCTTTTGATATTACTAGGGCCATCAAGATCGACGCCCCCACTTATGATGGCATGGGAGATCCCCAGATCATCCTTACTTGGGTGGTGGATATGGAGTGCTACTTTAATTGGCACACCCTTACGGACCATCAAAAGGTTCAAGTTGCCAGTATGAAGCTAACGGGACGCGCCAAAACTTATTGGCTGAATGAAGAGTGTAGACTAGGAACCGGGAACGGGGTCCCACTTATTGGATGGGATGTCATGAAGAACCTGTTGACCGATCAGTACATTCCCGTATACCATCGGACACAGATGATCGGCGAGCTTGCCACTCTGCGGCAGGGCTCAAACTCGGTAGCTGAGTATATGGGAGAACTGAAAGACCGTATGGTGCGTTGTGATCTGAGGGAGATCCCTGAGGTCACCTTATCCAGATTTCGTAAGGGGCTTCATCCCGATATTCAGCGGAAGCTCTTACGATATGGTCATACGGATCTGAACACGACATTCAATGCCTCCCTCGACATCGAAAAGCACTTAGCCTCTAAGGCTCACTCCCGTTATTCCCATGCGAAGGGAAAGTCCACAGCTGGAGCATCTTCCTCCACATATCCGGACAAAGGGAAGTTTCGGTCCACCGAATCCAAGTCTGTCGTGATCACTGCTAGGAATACTAAGAACCATGCAAGTGAGCGTATCCCCATCAGGAAAGTTAGCAAGTCTAACGCTACATGTTACTCCTGCGGCATTCAAGGTCACTACGCCTTTGAATGCCCAACGAAGACCAAAGCCATAGCCCTATTAGAGTCGACTATCGACCTTGCTGATTACGTATATGAGGCTGCTGAGGAGAGTGACCCAGAAGGGGACCCAAGTGATTTAGAGGACGATCACCCCCTTATGGTGATGCGTTGTATCTTCACCACTCCACGTCCGTTAGATGACTGGAAGAGGACGAGTATATTTTCCCTGATCTTTAAGAGTGGCAAGAAGTTGTGCAAGTTGATCATTGATAGTGGCAGTTGTATGAACGTCATCTCTGAGAATGCCGTTACACGTATGCACTTGACTACGCAGCCCCACCCGACTCCCTACTAGGTAGCTTGGATTAATAAGGTTACCGTCCCGGTCACCAAGCGATGGCGTGTACCCCTCTCGATCAAATCCTACACTGGTGAGGTGTGGTGTGATGTCCTTCCTATGGACACCTGCCACATGTTGTTGGGCCGCCCTTGCCTTTACGACCGCGACGTGACATACTTTGGGAGATCCAACACGTACGAATTTAAATTTAATGGTAAGGTCATTACGTTGAGGCCGACCATCCCGAAGGAGCCAGTAGCTTTAGCTAAGGACACCACTGTTCCGGTCGAGAGGAAGACGTTGAATCTAGTGGGTAGAAAAGAATTTGTGAAGGATCCCTTTCTTGACAGGATGATGTACGCACTAGTTCTTAAGAGTGTGAAAGGGGATTTGAGAGCATTGGATGATTTTCCTAAAGCGTTACGGATATTGTTGGACGAATATAAGGACGTGTACCCGGATGAGCTGCCTTCAGTATTACCACCGCTGAGGAATATACAGCATGCGATAGACCTCATCCCAGGTTCCTCCTTACTGAACAAACCCCACTATAGGCTTCATACCGCCGCCCATAAAGAGTTACAGACCCAGATCGAGGATTTGATGAAAAAGGGGTTCATTAGGACTAGTATGAGTGTATGTGCGGTACCTGCCCTTCTTGCTCCCAAGAAGGATGGTACGTGGAGAATGTGTGTTGATAGCCGTGCTATCAACAAGATTACCATAAAATATAGATTTCCTATCCCGCGATTAGATGACCTCCTAGATGTCTTATTTAGCGCTACCATTTTTTCAAAGTTAGATTTGCGGAGTGGCTATCACCAAATCAGGATCCGTGAGGGGGACGAATGGAAGACTGCGTTCAAGTCAAAGGATGGGTTATACGAGTGGCTTGTGATGCCCTTTGGGCTATCCAATGCCCCCAGTACTTTCTCCCGGATGATGACACATGTCTTTCAGCCTTATATGGGGAAGTTTGTGGTCGTCTATTTCGACGACATCTTAGTCTTTAGTACCACCACCGCTGAGCCTGTATCCCACATGAGGTCGGTTCTTTCCACCCTGCGGAAGGAAACCTTATTCCTTAATCTTAAGAAGTGCACATTCTATGTCACGGAAGTGGAGTTCTTAGGCTACATAGTCTGTTCGGAAGGCATTAGAGTTGACCCTAACAAGGTTAAATTCATTAAGGATTGGCCCGAACCGACCACGTTACGAGAGGTGCGGAGTTTCCATGGGTTAGCTACTTTCTACCGCCGTTTCATTCGAGACTTTAGTAGCATTATGTCCCCCATTAGCGATTGCATGAAGAAAGGTGAGTTCACTTGGACGAAGTCCGCCACTATCGCTTTCCAACGCATTAAGGAACTTATGACTGAGGCACATGTCATACGTCTGCCAGACTTCTCAAAGGTCTTTGAGCTTACGTGTGATGCTTCTGGCGTGGGAATAGGAGGTGTCTTGAGTCAGGAAGGACACCCCGTGAGTTATTTTAGTGAAAAGTTAGCGGGCGCCAAATTGAATTACTCAAATTATGATAGGGAGTTTTATGCCGTCATTAGAAGTTTACACCATTGGAGGCACTATCTCCTCTCTAAGGAGTTTGTGATCCTCTCCGATAACGAAGCACTGCGGTTCATCAATGTCCAGCATAAAATCAGCCCGCGTCACGCTAAGTGGGAATCATTCCTACAGGGTTATACTTTTAATCTCAAACACCTTAAGGGAGCTGACAATCGAGTTGCGGATGCTCTTAGTCACCAAACCCTGTTACTCACCACTATGGAGGTTAACGTGGTAGGATTCGAGCAAATCAAGGATGAGTACGCCACGTGCCCAGATTTTCAGGACGCATATTTGTCTACCCAGGATAGCTCCCCCACGGTTATATCTGCATTCGTCATTTAGGATGGCTATCTATTTAGGCATGGGAAGTTGTAAATCCCGCAGTCATCGTTACGCCTCCATATCATCTGGGAATTGCATAGCGGAGGGTTGAGTGGTCATTTTGGTAGGGACAAGACCGTTACGCTAGTTGAGGAGAAATTCTATTGGCCAAAACTTAAGGCGATGGTGGGAAGGGTAGTTAGTAGTTGTCGAACCTGTCAGGTATCCAAGGGCACCAAAACCAACGTCGGATTATATACTCTGTTGCCTATACCTTCTACACCATGGGAAGACGTGAGCATGGACTTTGTCTTAGGCCTACCCACTACTTTTCGTCGTCACGATTCCATTCTTGTACTTACGGATAGGTTCTCTAAGATGGCATACTTTATTCCGTGCGCTAGAACCAACGATGCATCTCATATTGCAAAATTATTTTTTAAAGAAGTCGTTAGTCACCGAGGAGTGCCGAAGACAATAGTCTCGGATAGAGATGTTAAGTATACGAGCTATTTTTGGAAAACACTTTGGATCTTAATGGGTACCAAGTTATTGATTTGCTCCGCCTATCACCCTCAGACCGATGGGCAAACAGAGGTGGTCAATCGGAGCCTAGGAAGCCTTCTTAGATGTCTCGTGAGCGATCACAAAGGTACGTGGGATCTTCTTCTTCCCCACGCCCAGTTGGCCTATAATAATTCCAAAAATCGGTCCATCGGTCTGTCTCCAAACGAGATTGTTCACGGGTACAAGGCCCCTGTGCCACTTGACTTGGTTCTGTTGCCCCCAACATACAAGACAAGTCAGTTTGCACAATCCTTCGCCCAACAAATTCATGACCTACATGCACGTATACGAGCTACCTTGACTGCTCAATACGAGTCTTATCAGACGCACACTAATCTACATAGGAGAGTGTCACACTTCAAAGTCGGCGATTTAGTCCTAGTCCGGTTTGTTCCCGAACGCTTGCCATCTGGCACCGTTAAAAAGTTAGCACCAAAGCGCGCCGGCCCTTTTCGGATTATAAAGAAACTAGGTGACAACGCTTTCGTGTTGGATTTTCCAGCTGATTGGGGTATCTCCGCTATTTTTAATTTCTCGGATTTGACGTCGTTTGTTTCGCCTCCACCTGAGTTGAATTCTTTGTCGTCTTCTCCCTCCACTAAAATTTCTAATGGGTTGTGGAGTGGTAGTTCGGATGATCTCTCTCTTTCGGTCCCCGCAGGTATAACATCGGATGGTACGTTGCCTTCTTTTCTTCCTACTGCTGACATGTTTCTCAGGTTTCCCAAGACATTTCTCACTCCGGATATGATACTTGCTGCTGAGCCACTTACTACTCCTGATGGTGCTACTGACCGCTTCCTCATCCGTTGGCGTGACTGCCCCCTTCCGACGACTCATGGGTCCTCGCCACAGAGCTTAAACGTTTGGATGTCGAGCTTCTCCGCCGCTATCTCTTGGACCACGCATCATAGATACGTGATTTTGAGTGGGGGAGGATTGATGCCACGGCCCCTCCGCCACTACTTGATGATGACCCAGTTGCCGAGACACAACGACACAAAGTTCTTAGGTGTCGTGATGATGTTGAAGGAAGCCCGCGTTACAACCTCCGTCCGCGGCGTGTTAAATCCGTCGTGAAGAATTAATAATTATTTCATGCACTTTTATTTTATATTGATGAATATAAAATTATTCCATGTTTGGACGATAATTTTATATTCATAAATGTTATGTAATTTTGATTTTGGACATCTTATATTTCGTGGTGTGTATTTAACCATACGGATGGATGAGATTACATCTCCATCATGGATGGTTAAGGGCTTGTTGTAACTCCTATATAAGGAGACTCTTTGGTGGATTTTATTAATTGAATGAGAAGAAAACCTAATTCCACTAGAGAGAATTTCGGCCAAGGAGGATCTCCCTAGCCGCCGGCCTTGGTGTGAAGCCACCCCCACCCCCACCCCCACCCCTTGCATCCTCTTCCGACTTCGGTGCGACGCCGGCATGGCTTAGTTCGGTGCGACTCCGAGGAAGATGGATTGCAGCCCCATTCGGTGTGAAGCCGGTGGTTCCGTGGAGAGAGTGAATCTCTCACTTATCTTCTGTGATTGATGTTCTTGGTTGGGTAATCTCTTCATCTTTTAGTGATTCTTGCTTTGAGTTTGTGGAGGTTTTTGCGAACCGTCTTTTTCGTGATTTTAAAATACATCACTTGAAAAATCCGATCCGGCTTCATTGTTATTGAATCTCTTGTATTCCGGATCGGGAAGATCCGTTGTGGGAACGAGAATTGGCCTAGCCTTGACTTCCTCTCCAAGATCGGAACACTTTGTGTTAACAAGTGAATTAATCTCAACTGGAACTCGACCACCATTTGAAGTTTGCCGCTGTTCCGAAATAAATTACTGCTGTATTTGAAACGGCTCAAGTTGGTACAATAGATTCTTGTGTAGGTGTGGTGAGTTGTGTGCTTGTTGGAGAGGTAGGTCTTAAGGACGTTGTATTGAGTCCGGCTTATGGTGAGTTGTGTGCTTGTTGGAGAGGTAGGTCTTAAGGATGTTGTATCGAGTCCGGCTGGAATCTTCTATATCGATTTTATCATTCGGATTTGGGAGCCAACCCGACCCCTTTTCGCTCGCTTTTGTTCGTAGCCCTCCTATCTTGCTTTTATGTTTTGTGATGATAGTTTCTGTTAGTGTAGTCAAGCACGTAACACGGTCTCCCCAACATCAGCTAGCTATTCGCTTCGAGATGAAAGACTTGGTAGAGCTTCATCACTTTCTTGGTGTTGAAGTGGAGAGGAAGGAGAGCGGGATACTCATCTGCCAGAAAGGGTACGTGGATCGCATTGTAAATTGATTCGACATGAGTAAAGGGAAGAGTTGCTCTACTCCTCTGGATCATGGGCTGAAGCTTTGACGAGATGAAGGAAAATTTCTTCCTGATCCCTTGGTGTTCCGAGCTCTAGTGGGGATCTTGATCTACCTGATGATTACAAGCCCAGACATTGCTTACGCTGTTGGCTGAGTTAGTCGGTTTATGGCAGAGCCAAGGAAGTCGCATATGGTGGCAGCAAAGAATATCTTGAAGTATGTCAGGGCTACGTCTGATATGGGACTCTTCTATAGAAGGGACAAGGGCTTTTCTTTGCTTGGATACACAGATGCTGATTATTGTGGTGACTCGGATGATCGAAGATCAACTTCGGGTTATGTTTTCACTTGTGGATCAGCTTGCATCTCGTGGTCTAGTAAGAAGTAGGATTTAGTGTCCGTCTCTACTACAGAGGCAGAATACAAGGCTTCGACCTTGGCTGCTCGGGAAGCCATCTGGCTGAGAAAGCTTGTAGAGGACGTCCATGAGGAAGTGCAAGGTCCTACTTTGCTCTGTGGTGATAATGAGAGTGCTCTCAAACTGGTGAACAATCCAGTGTGTCATGCAAGGACCAAGCATATTGAGATCGAGCACCACTTCATAAGGGAGAAGGTGTTGGAAGGATCTCTTATGGTCGGGCATGTTCGGAGTGAAGATAATCTTGCTGACATCTTCACGAAGCCGCTGTCGAAGGGTCCATTTCAACGGTTACGAGGTTTGCTAGGCTTGATCACCACTTCTCACATCAGGGGGAGTGTTGAAATTTGTGAAGTGAAAGTGGATGATGAAGCAGGTCGGGCGGTCTGAGCGTTCTGAGTCCGTGGCCTGGGCAGACTGATGGTTGCTGCCTGGGTGACTTGGCCTGGTTGGAATTGGTGGCTTGGCTGTTCTTGTGGAGCGGCCTATGCTGCCTGTGTTTGCGGCCTGGGCGGACTGGTGCGTGGCATGGATGGTCTATGGCCAAGGAAGTCTTAGAGGCTTGGGCTTCTAGTGGAGCGGCCTGAGCGGACTGTGTTTGGCGGTCTGTTGGCGGTGCTCAGCTTTATCTACGGCCTTGCAGTTAGCCAGTTCTTGGGGTAACCGGGTGGATTGGAAGTTGTATTTGCGATGTTGTGGCAGACTTTCTTTGCGTCCGCGGAGTCCGCCTTTGCGGACTGGCTTTGGAGATGGGCTTTGGTTTTTTTCCGAGCTCTCCGGTGATGTTATGGATGTTAGCCACATTCTTGTGGCTGACTATCTAGATGATTGGTGGTCTGGGTCTTTTGTGTCTGCCATGTTCGCGCTAGTTGCTTGATGGGCTGCTTGACTTGGTCATTTTTTGTGGCAAGGCCATGGTGTTCGCAGTGTCCGCAGAGTCCGCTGTTGACCGGGTGGACTGTCTGTTGGTCGTGTACTCATGGCATACTGTGGCGTTGTTATTGAGTTGTGCAGACTGCTGCTTCGTCCACGTATAGTGTGAGGACTGATGCAGCATGAGGTGGCTGTGTTTGCGTGCTGTGTTGAGTGGAGGACGGGCGTTGTGCTTGTGTTGGGCGGACTAGTGTTGCGCTTGTGTTGTGCGGAATGGCATTGTGTCCGCATGGTGGCGGACTGACTTTGACCTGCGCCTAGCGGGTTTGAAGTTTGGCCAAGTCCTTGCGGACTTGGCGGACTGGGATGTGTTAGCGCGCGAGCTAGAGTGGTGACTATATTCACTAGGGTGGTGACCACACTCCTCACCTCGCCTATAAATAGACCCCCCCCCCCGGCACATCTACAGTATTTGAGTGAACAGTAAGTTGAGTCTTGGTTAAGTGTTGTGGTCTAGTTTTCCTGTCCGCGTGGGTTGAAGAGAGAATTGTTTGATGTTTGCAGGTTGTGAGGCTAGCACTGTGGAGCCAGTAGTTTGGCTTTGACTTCAGTCAGGATCAGTGAAGTTTGCAGTTACAATCGGCGGTCTCAGCAGGTCGCTTCTGCGGCTTGTCAGTTTTCTCTGCTTCAATTTTCCAAGTTCAATAACCTGTCCTCCGGACTCGGGCGGGTAGGCTGTATGTTCTTCAGTTCGGCAGCAGTCAGCGAATAACGGTGTGTCCGCGCGACCTCGCGGTCTCGGCGGGCTCCGTGTTCTATTCGGCTTCCAGCAGCAGCAGTTCGGCCGACTTTGACGACCTTGGCGGACTAGGCGGTCTCGGCGGTCTCCAGGTCTGTCCGCCCGAATTGTTTTGTTTCTTTCTGTTGTTCCTTGTACTGGCGAAATCATGTCTCACCATGTATACCTCTCCTTGTAAAGAAGTTTATAAATATATGATCTGCTTGTGCCTTCTACTTGCATTTGGTGTTTGAGCTCGCTTTCCTGGTTTTCGTATGATCAAGGTGTGATCTTGATAGTTCTGAGAATATTAATTTGGCGTTAGAATATCTCGTTGACCTCTTTGAGAAAATTCAACAGTATTCCGTACACCCGGGAGTTACGAATATGACTGCGGATCTGAAGAAGACCATGTACTGGCCAGGCATGAAGAAGGATATCACCTACTTTGTGACCCACTGCGAGACATGCTAGCTGGTAAAGGCGGAGTGCAGGAAACCCGCATAATTGTTTCAACCACTCCTGGTGCCGGTGCGGAAGTTTGATGGTATCGCAATGGACTTCATACATGGGCTTCCCCGATCGGGGACGGGGAACAATTCGATCTGGGTAATTATCGACCGGCTGATGAAGGTAGCCAGATTTATTCCGATCAGGAAGGATGACTCGGTTGGTGTGCTGGTGCGGAAGTTTGTGGAGCAGTTCGTTCGTTATCATGGTGTGCCCAGGACGATCGTGTCGGATCGAGATTGACAGTTTACGTCCAGGGAGTGGCGATCAGTGCAGGCCTATTTGGGCACTCAACTGACACTCAGTACATCTTTTCATCCCCAGACTGACGGGCAGACGGAACGCGCCAATTGGACTTTGGAAGATCTACTGCGACTATGCATTTTGGACTGCGGAGAGCCTTGGGAGAAGTTATTGCCACTGGTCGAGTTCTTATATAATAACAACTACCAGTCCAGCATAGGGATGGCCCCTTATGAGGCCCTGTACGTGTAACAACCCCATCCGTTCATATGATATATTCTAGAAGGTCCGGCCGGGGACCCACAGGATATATCACAAAACAGGCGGTGAAGGTACAGGATGATACCAGAGTAGCGCATCGCACATATCACAAAGCATTCTAGCGGAAGCCTAGACTACAATTTGAACTTCTCATGAATGTCCAACCATAAAACTCCACATTTTATATATAGGAATGTCTTACAACAAGTCCAAAGAGTTGGCCTTATGGCCTTACATGGCTTTCAAACAGTGGCCTAAACAAATTGGCGTGCAGGCCGGCCACAATAAAAGAAAACACACAACAACACAGATAGCCTTCGAGGGCTAGCAGCAGTAGCAGCAACAACCGCAGGAACATCAACCTCTATGCGTCCCGCTTGGCTCTCCAGCACCTGTCCAGGGACAATCCACCCAACGGTGGCAAACAAAAGCAACGGTCAGCGTTCAGCTGACCAAATTATAACGACCCTACCCCTTCTCTCGGGGCAGCGGTAGTCTTCCCTGCAGGCATAGCAAATCACAAGTATGGCAATATATAGATCAGGAAAATGTGCTTTCACGCTCACAAGCCATCACAACCGTTCGCCACCCGGCCCAACGGTCCGTGCACTCAAGGCACATTCTTGGTGTTCCGGCAAATCTCTTGCCCACCACCGTATTCGGGTCACAACCCAACGGTAAATCTCTTGAGCATTTACTCCATGGCGTGCAGCCGGAGTTAGTCTTCCTACACCGGGATGGCCCGTAGCCCCCCATTGTGTCATGGCGCGCAGGCCGAAGACTCTTGCTATGCGCTCCAACAGACCGCACCTTTGGTCTCACGTCGGACGGACATAGCGCAGGTCGGATCCTCCACCCCCCCCCCCCCCCCCCGTTGCTCAAATCGCCTTGCCTTCTCCGAGTACGGCGTACTCATGGCTATATCAAAGGCGCGGGTCGGTCTCACCAATCCTGTTCTTGGCATTCAAGCCTGGGCATATCTCGATACTCATTTCCTTAGCACAACAGCGGGTCTTTCCTGGGCCTCCCAGTACTTCCTGTGACGCTCTCCACAGGTGGACACCGCACAAGCACAAATGTCAGGGGTCTTTCCTGGCTATCATGTCAGTACTTCCTGTTACTCGCTTCACATGTGGACACCCTATGACATCAAGCATCACAAAGGGCATTTCCTGATCACACCAGTACTTCCTGTGCTTCATTCACAGGTTGGACCCAAAAATATCACATGGCTATTTTCCTGGGCTACCACCCCAGTACTTCCTGCTACTCCTTCTCGCAGGCATAACCCGTTGACTCCTTAAACGACACGTTATCACGGAGTCTTCTCCGGTTCGTATGCAACATCACCAATCCAGACCAACCTGTCCAGATGGGCTTCACACAGCATGCCTATTCCGTACTCCATTTCCGGATCTATATGCTAACAAAGGGGATTTCAAGCATCCACCCAAAGATTCCCAAAATCAGCCACCTCTTGGTGGGGGAAATCACAACACTATGCCAAAAAGAAAGCCTTCACATGGCTAGGAAGAAAAGTCGTTACCCTTGACGACCGCTTCGGTGCCATGACCACAAAGCTTGCTTGAAAGACTCGCAAGAGCGTTTCCTCCGCAACGCCGGCTTCGGATTTCTCGTCGGTAACCAGCAGCACCACCCGCAGCAGCCCCCTTTCCTTCTTCCTCCTCCTTTCTCTCTCTCTTTCTCTCTTAACTTGAAGAAAGATCAAGGCCAAATCAAAATGAGAATCACTTCTCAGTTTTCGGTCTTTAAGACAAGAGGAAGAAGCTGCAGCCCTTGGATCCCAGCTGAAGGAATGGACGGCCACGATTTTGCCAAAACACAGATTTTGACCCGACACGGCCGTGTGCCAGGCCGTGTGCCTCAAGCGGTGGTCAACCGACTTATCCAAACCAGTGATACGCCCATGGAACACGCCCGTGTCATGGGTCGTGTCACCAACACGCCTTCAGACACGCCCATGTCTGTGGCCGTGTGCCTGGGCGAAAAAAATCCCAAAACATCCCGAGACTTCACACGGCCTGTGACACGCCCGTATCCCAGGCCGTGTGCCCTGACACGGCACAAAGACACGCCCTGTCGAAATCCTTCGGCGGGCTGAGTTCGTCGACCCGATTTGACACGCCCTGTGACACGCCCGTGTCACAGGCCGTGTGCAACTTCTCGACACTCGACACCCACGTCTCGACACTCGACGATCGTCGCTCAAAAGTCGTCGAGACAACGACACGGCCTTGGACACGCCCGTGTCCTGGGCCGTGTGCCTACTCTCGACACATCGTCGAGAGAAAAATCGTCGACACAAAGCCCGATCGTCGACACAACCTCGACACGCCCTGCGACACGCCCGTGTCGCAGGCCGTGTCCTCAGACACGCCCTGGGACACGCCCGTGTCCCAGGCCGTGTCACCCAAAAATTCCTCTTTCAGAAATTTGGACTGTTACAATCCTCCCCTCCTACAGGAAATTTCGTCCTCGAAATTCAGACACAGGAAGGCAACAGTAAACAGCAAGAAATATGTTACAACATACAAAAGTTTATGTTACAACATCCTCTCTCTCGAGATTACAAAACAGCTCAGGGAACTCTTCGCGCATGGTTTGCTCTCGATCCCATGTCAGTTCTTCACGGCCGCAATTGTCCCAGCGGACTTTCACCATGGCGACCGTCTTGTTCCGCAACTGTTTCTCGGCTCGATCTTCGATCTGAATGGGTCTAACTCTCGTTGTTAGCCCATACTCCACCGGCACACGATCGTCCGCGATCACTTGAGCTGGATCTTTCACGGCTTTTCGAAGCACCGAGATGTGAAAGACATCATGTAATCCACCCAAGTCTGCCGACAGAATTAGCCGATAAGCCGCTTCGCCAACGCGCTCAACCACTTCAAAAGGACCCAAATATCTTGGACTCAACTTTTTCAATCTTCGAATCATTGAGACACCTTTGAATGGTTTGATCTTCAAGTAGACCCAATCGCCAACCGCAAATTCCACGTTCCGGTGCTTGGCGTTGTAGTACTTCACTTGTCGATCTTGAGCAATAAGCAATCTCTCTTGAATAGTCCGTATGGTTGAGTTTGCTTCATCAACCTCATTTGGTTTAAAAACCCGAGCTTCGCCCGCTTCTACCGAAGCCAAGGGAGTACGACACTTCCTGCCATATAGAGCTTCATATGGTTCCATCCCAATGCTTGCCTGGTAACTGTTATTATATGCAAACTCGACCATATAGAGATGATCTTCCCATCTCTTTCCGAAATCAAGGGCGCACATTCGGAGCATGTCCTCCATTGTTCTGTTGGTACGTTCAGTTTGGCCATCCGTTTGGGGATGAAAGGCCGTACTGAAAGTTAACTTCGTACCCAACAGTCGGTGAACTAGCCTCCAATCATTTGACGTGAATCGCCCATCTCGATCACGTACGATGCTCCGAGGAACACCGTGAAGCCGCACAATCTGGTCAATATATAACTTTGCCAAATATTCAACTGAATCATCTCGCCTGTTCGGGAGAAAATGTGCTACTTTCGTTAGCCGGTCCACAATGACCCAAATGGAATCATTTCCTCGCTGTGATCTTGGCAACCCATGCACAAAGTCCATGGAAATATCATCAAATTTCCACTCTGGGATTGGTAGTTACTTTAGATAACCGTCCGGCTTTTGGCATTCCGCCTTCACCATCGCACAGGTTTGGCATTTCGAGACATAAAGGGCAACATCTTTCTTGAGCCCTGGCCACCAGAAAAGCTTCTTCATATCATTGAACATCTTTGTGCTCCCGGGGTGAATGGAATACTTTGTATAATGCGCTTCATACATTAGTTCTTCCCTCAACTTCCCCACATTCGGGACGCACAAACGACCCTCTTTTCATAAAAGACCGTCAATCCAGGTGAATTTGCCCTCTGGCCCTTCATTCACATAGCGTAAGAGATTGTTATCCAACTCTGTTGCCCGTCGAACTTGGTCCGCAAGATCACATTGCACCTCCGTCTAGTTCAAACATGCAGTGGCAGTGGAACTCTTGTCAACACAATAGATCTCTAATGCTTCCAACTCCTGGATAAGACGTTTATCATGCCTTTGTAACCAATTCGCTCTAGCTGGAACTCACCGACTCAAGGCATCCGCGACAACATTCCCCTTCCCGGGCGTATAGTGAATCTCGAAAGTGTAGTCCCCAAGGAACTCCAACCACCTTCGTTGTCGCATGTTCAAGTCTTTCTGCTCCAAAAGATACTTTAGGCTCTTATGATCGGTATAGATCTCCACTTTCACGCCATAAAGGTAGTGTCACCACAACTTGAGTGCAAAAATCACCGCCGCTAGTTCCAAATCATGGACGGGATAGTTTCGCTCGTGCACCTTCAGCTGGCGTGAGTCATAAGTGATGGGCCCGCGAACAGACTCTTACTGTGGTTGGTTCGGTGAGTCGATCGCCGCGGGCTTGCTCGGGTAGGCAAGTGCACCTATCGCAAGTAGTACTCGATATTCGGGGGAATACCGAGGTCGTATTGTTCTCGGGGTCGCGTTGACTATTCTTACTCCTCCGGGAGGACTATTATTTTACTGAAAGAAAAGATGGATTTTTTTTACTTTAATAAAAGGCGGAAAAGCAAAGGAGCGAAAAAAAAAACGATTTAGAAAATATTCGATGAAGGGTTAACGCTCGGCATCGAATCGGATTAAGACTAAAACAATTTTTAATAATAAAAAGACTTAGTTTTCAAATTAATAATAAGGCAACTTGGCCGTGGAGGTTCCACAAATGTGAGCTCACCTAGCTATAGGGATATCGCTCACCTAAACGTTAAGACTATTCGGCCGAACGTTAGTCCGACGAAGGATTCCTCTTAACGCCCGCTTTACGCTAAGAACCCCGTTATTGGGTGGGGGACCCAATCCGGTAGAATTACGCTTGTCCTTTCTCGAGGGGGTGCACGCAACTCTATTTACCCAGGGGTGATCGGTCCATATGCACGGCCTCTCGGCTAGCTAGCATATGGACTACGGAAATAGGGCCCACACATCGATTATGTGGTCCTACGCGTCGTAAACCCGGGGTAAACCCTAAGTGCTTAAATTAAAATGAAAATAAAGAGCTTCAATTATTATAAATCATTTTAAATGTCCCAATGCTCATCGATGCCGAGGCTAATAGCGATTAGCCACACATCGGTATGGGGACGGCTTATAATTTAGTGAGGCGCGAGTTCGAGATTAAACACTAAACGTTTATAAGAAAGGGACAAAAGAAAAATAACAACATTTAGAAAGCTAAAAAGTTAACTAAACGAGAACTCACGCACACTCCAAATTATAAATTAAACAGAAACTAAGTTACACATGAATGAAATTTGCATAATTTAAATTTGCGAGTCCCACTCAAATGAGTGGGGGCGGTAAATAAAGGCTGAAAATTGCAAGTCCTACTCAAACGAGTAGGACTGAAATGAAAGCGAGTCCTACTCAAATGAGTAGGAGAAAATAAATACGATTACAGGGCTAAAAAGTCCGGCCATTTAACTCAAGTGAGTAGGCGAAAAAAATAAAGAAAGAAAAATTACAAATCCTACTCAAACGAGTAGGCGGGAAATAAAGTCCGGCCATTTAAACTCAAGTGAGTAGGCGGAAAAATAAAGAAAGAAAAATTACAAGTCCTACTCGAACGAGTAGGACTGAAAATGAAAACGATGCGCCATTTAACTCTTAACGAGTAGGCGGAAATAAATGCACACAAACACACACACTCCCTATGAAATTCAAGAAAGCAATAAAATTTAACACCTACACTCACACACTCTACAAAATTGAACAAAGCATTAAAAGATTATACACCTACACTCACACACTCTACATAATTTGAACAAAGCATAAAAATTATACACCTACACTCACACACTCTACATAATTTGAACAAAGCATAAAAATTATACACCTACACTCACACACTCTACATGAAAATTTAAGAAGAACAAAAGAAAGTTTATTCTCATACACTCACGCACACTAATAACAAAGAAAAATTAAAATTACCTAAAAATGAAAATAACAAGATTTCTACTCCTAAAACTTACCCAAAACACATGAAAGAACAAACAAAAAGAGAATGAGCAAAAAGTTTTACAAAATAAAGTCAAAATCAAAGGTGCTCAAAAATTAAAGCTTTAACTTTTTCATGCTTAGGTTTTGCCAAAAACAAATAAAAAGAGAAAATTACAGTTTTTAGAAGACTAAAGTTTTTTCAAAGCAAATTAAAAATTAAAGTTTTTGGAAAATTAAAATACCAACATTTTCATTCTTATGATGTTATGAAAGTGATAAAAAAAGTGAAAAAGAAGATGAAAAGAACAAAAGAGGTTTTACAATCCTAAAAGAAAACTAAGTAAAAAAGGAACAAATTCACTTTTTTTTAAAATCTCTTTTATAGAATCATAAGGATGAAATCAAAATCTAAGCATGAAAACTAGTTAAAGAAAAAAGACAAGGTGAGAAAAAGAAAGAAAACTATCATGCTTAAGCATGAAGACAAGTAAAAGACATGTAAAGTAAGCAAATTACACTCATACACACACACACACACTTTTCATAAATGAAGAACAAAGATGAAACTAAGAATAAAAAAGAGAAGGAAAGTGGGGCACAAGTGTTCATTCCAAAGCCATATATGAAGAGAAAATTTAACATTTTATTGATTAAAATGAAACTATTACAAGCTATTACAAGGGCTAAAGCTAAGACAAAACAAGAAATGAAATAAAAAAGGGAGAAATCTCCTTACATAGCATTGAAAATCACGGATGCAGCCCACAAAAAGACACTAAATTGGCCCAAAAATCTGAACCCTTGGACCTTACAGAACTGGGCTATTTATAGGAAAAAATTTCTAAGTACACGCCCTCGGTCACAGGCGTGTAGGGGGGGCGTGATAGTACTATTCATGAAGGCGGCTGGCGATTGGACAGCAAAGTTGACTTCGGGCTGAGTTCGCAGCAGTCACGCCCCAGGTCACGGGCGTGACTCTGGGCGTGTCGGGGAGGTAGAACCGGGCGTGGGTTGCGTCAAATGTCCTCGGCAGCATCTTGTCGGGCCAGCTGGAAAGGTCACGCCCCATGTCATGGGCGTGACTATGGGCGTGACAGTTGGGGTCGACACTCGACGAATGTCGAGCGGAAAGTGTCGAGTCGAAATCATTGAGCTGAAATTGGGTCACGCCCTTGGTCACGGGCGTGACACTGGGCGTGACTGTTGGTGTCGACACTCGACGATCGTCGAGCGGAATTCGTCGAGAGGAGAGGACACGGGCTTGGGTCACGCCCCGTGTCGGGTGACACGGGCGTGTCGCCAGGCGTGTCAAGCTTTAACTTCAGAAATTTTGTAATTTCACGGGAAATGCACAGTCACGGCTCAGTCACGGGCGTGACCAATGTGTCACGGGCGTGTACTTCCCAAATTTTGGCAGATTTTGGAATTTTTCTACAAAATCAAATAAAACAAGTTAGAAGAAAATTTACAAGAATATGAGCATTTTATTGAACAAAAATAAGTAAAAACGACGAAAATAAATGAAAATGACTAAATTAATGTTCATAAAAATACGCATATTTACAGTTCATCAAATAACCCCATACTTAGGCTTTTGCTATTCCAGAGCAAAAGTTTGAGGTGAATCTATAAGGAATAAAAAAAACTCTAAGTTTTGGCTATCGCTTAATCAATTATATGAGAGATCGAAATAAATATACGGGGTGTAAGAGTTAAGTCCTAGAATTATGTAGATGATTTAAATAGCGCAAAAGTTTTGGCCAAAAGACTTCTTGATGTAATCAAATAGAAGGCAACATTTGAAATGGTTAGATTAACGAAAATAGTTTGGAATTATAAGAACTCTAGCTTATACGAGTGCTACCGGAAATAATACAATTTACTAATTATGCTCTCAAAAAGATTTTTGAATTAATTCTAGAATCGTGTAATTGGCTAAGGGGTAGTGTGGTTTATGAAGAGGGTTTTGATATTTGAGGTGAGGTAATTTTTTCTCGAACCTCCATGTTTTTTTTCTTTTGGATTATTAGGAAAACGAAATCTTATTTTCCTAATATGATTTTTGTTTTTCAACTTCATAATAATAAAATTAACCCAATGTATATTTGTAGGAGTAATGAATTTTATCCTCTTACTCCTTATATAATCTTTTAAAATTATTGGGTGCCTATGTTTACGGAACGAAATCTTGTTCTCATTGACATAAGATCTTTTAAGGATAAAATTTTTCATGTCAAGTAGGTCATGAAAAGTAAGGGGAGAAAGGAAAACTAGATTGTAATCCTAAAAAATTTTTGAGAGCAACCTTAATAATTTGTACGTTCCAATTTTTTTCAGAAAGCTAAAAGTAAGTATAATTGAATTCTATAGTCGTTATTTCCTAACATAATATACGTGCTCCTATTAATGAAAAATTAGAAGTAGTGCCTAAAACGAGTTCGCTAGTTTTAACAAAGCATAAAGAATTCTTTAAAACTTAACCCCGGCTATTTAAATGTTTCAATCAATAATTAACAAACGGGTAGCAAACAGAGAATTAATAGTATTCACATATAAATAAACTCAGAATAGAATTTTTGGATAACGGAAAAGTAAAGTATGGAATATTTGATTTATTCATTGCAAAACATTTTTTTGATTTTTATAGTTTTTGTTATCATTCATTTTTTTTTGTTTTTTTTTTTTCATTTATTATCTTTCTTTTTTGTGTATTTTTGTTTTTCTCAAATTTTTTTTGAAAAATTTTTTTTGAACTATTATCTTTTTTTGTATTTTTTTTAAGAGAATTTTCATAATATGTACAAAAATAAGGGAGAAAAAGAAAAAGGTTTGTACAAGAATGAGGAAGGGGGAGAGAGAAAAAACAAAAAATATATACAAAGTGAAACTAAACAAAATAATTTTTTGTTTTGTTTTTTGAGTTTTTGGAAAAGAGAAAGAGAACAAAACAAGAAACAAATTTTTTGGATTTTTGTTTTTTCATTTAAATTTTTTTTTTGTTTTTTCATTTAAAAAATTTTTTGTTTCATTTTAAGATGTTTTTTAATTTTTTTGTTTTTGTTTTGTTGTTATATGTATTTTTTTGTATTTTGTTTTTTTTGAAATGCAGAAAAATTGAAGTGCAGAAAGTAAAGCACGAAAATACCCCCATACTTAAGTCCAACATTGTCCCCAATGTTGTATCGTAAGTATGCGGAACAGAATGGAAAAACAATATGTACAAAGAAAAGAAAGGGAAGGGGGTAGAAGCTTCCCTGAAATGCGGAGGGGGAGGCCGATCAGAAACCCTGCGTTTATTAGAAAAAGCAACAAAGGTAATGAGGAAAGGGCGAAAAAGATAAGCGAGGGGTGCCTCCCAGGAGCGCTTTGTTTATAGTCGTGTAGCTTGACTATTTTGGCGGGTTTATAATGTGGAGGAAAGTTATGGTTTCGCTAAAACCGATCACTGGGTCGCCCGCGATGTAAGACTTTAACCGATGACCGTTTACTTTAAAAGAGCCTTTGTCCGGGTGGGAGACGAGTACGGTTCCATAAGGAAAAACTTCTTCAACTAAGAAGGGACCCGACCATCTAGATTTTAATTTACCTGGAAAAAGCCTAAGGCGTGAATTGTAAAGAAGGACAAGATCGCCCGGAGAAAATAATTTTTGGGACTTGATTTTTCGATCGTGATATAACTTAGAGCGCTCCTTATAGAATTTATTGCTCTCGTAAGCGTTCGCACGCCATTCATCGAGCTCGTTTAGTTGCAGTTTTCTATTCTGAGCGGCTAAGTTGGAGTCGAGGTTTAAGAGTTTTAAAGCCCAAAGTGCGCGATGTTCTAATTGTACGGGTAAATGGCACGCTTTGCCATAGACTAACCGGAACGGCGTACATCCAATAGCGGTTTTGTATGCCGTCCGATATGCCCACAACGCATCGTCGAGTTTAACGGAACAATCTTTCCTATTTAGCGAAACGGTTTTTTCTAAAATTCGCTTAATCTCTCGATTTACTACCTCGACTTGGCCACTTGTTTGCGGGTGGTAGGGGTGGCAAGCTTGTGCGTGACTCCGTATTTAGCTAACGTCTTAGCCATAAGAGCATTACAGAAATGTGTTCCCCTATCACTAACAATTGCGCGAGGCGTGCCAAAGCGAGAAAATAATTTTTTAAGAAATGTAACGACGACTCGCGCATCGTTGGTGGGGAGAGCTTGCGCTTCCGCCCACCTCGATACGTAGTCGACCGCCACTAAAATATACATATTTTTGAAAGACGGAGGTAGGGGGCCAACAAAATCTATGCCCCACAAATCGAAGACTTCGCACTCTAAAAACATGTTTTGGAGCATCTCGTCGCGACGAGAGATGTTACCCGACCGCTGACAGCTATCGCATGCGCGCACAAAATTATGCGCGTCTTTGAAGAGAGTGGGCCAAAAGTAGCCCGCCTTTAGCGCCTTCCGAGCGGTCCGGTTGGCTTGATAATGCCCACCGGCTGGACCCTCGTGGCAGTGCTTAAGAATTTGTAAGCACTCCACACCCGCAACGCATCGTCGAACCGCTTGGTCCGCGCAGATACGAAAAAGAAATGGGTCCTCCCAAAAGAAATTTTTCAAGTCAGAAAAGAATTTCTTCTTTTGGTGACTGGAAAACTCTTTTGGAAGGACCCGCGCGACTAAAAAATTTGCAAAATCTGCGAACCAAGGCGAAGATGACGAAGATTTATTAATGGCAAGAAGGCGTTCCTCGGGGAATCTGTCATTTATTTCAGATTCGACGAGCGCTTCCGCACCCGGATTTTCTAAACGGGAGAGGTGGTCCGCCGCTAGATTTTCCGCTCCCCGCTTATCTCGGATCTCCAAATCAAACTCTTGTAGGAGGAGAATCCATCGAAGAAGGCGGGGCTTCGCATCATTTTTAGCTAATAAATACTTAAGCGCGGAGTGATCGGTAAAAACGATAACTTTAGATAGCGTTATATACGAGCGAAACTTATCGAAAGCGAAAACGACGGCTAAGAGTTCCTTTTCCGTTGTCGTGTAATTTACTTGTGCGGAAGTGAGCGTCTTGCTAGCGTAATAAATAGGATGAAAATGTTTTTCTACGCGTTGGCCAAGAACGGCACCTAAGGCAATATCACTAGCGTCGCACATTATTTCGAACGGAAGGGACCAATTAGGGGCCACTAAAATTGGTGAGGAGATAAGTTTTTGTTTTATCAAATTAAAGGCGGACTCGCATTCGCTACTAAAGATGAAGCGTGATTCCTTTTCCAAGAGGTGAGTTAGCGGCTTTGTTATTTTTGAAAAGTCTTGAATGAAGCGTCGATAAAAGCCCGCATGGCCTAAGAAACTCCTAATAGATTTTACGTTTGTTGGATGCGGAAGTTTTTCTATAATTTCTATCTTGGCCTTATCCACCTCTATCCCCTTAGACGAAATCATATGGCCGAGGACCAAACCTCCTCGAACCATAAAGTTGCATTTTTCCCAATTTAAAACAAGGCTTGTGTCCTCGCACCGTTGAAGGACACGATCTAAATTGTGAAGGCAATCGGGAAAAGAGCGTCCGAAAACAGAGAAGTCATCCATAAAGACTTCCATAATGTCTTCTACTAGCTCGCCAAAGATCGCTAGCATACATCTTTGGAATGTAGCTGGCGCGTTGCAGAGTCCAAATGGCATTCTTCGATAGGCGAAGGTGCCAAACGGGCAAGTAAAAGTTGTTTTCTCTTGATCATCGGGGGAAATGGGGATTTGGAAAAACCCCGATAAACCATCAAGAAAACAATAATACGGATGACCGGATAAACGCTCTAAAATCTGGTCTAGAAATGGCAGAGGGAAATGGTCCTTGCGGGTGGCGTCGTTAAGTTTCCTATAGTCGATGCACACTCGCCAACCCATAACAGTACGAGTTGGGACAAGCTCGTTATGCTCATTCGCCACTACGGTAAGACCGCCCTTCTTGGGCACGACATGCACGGGACTAACCCATGCACTGTCCGAAATAGGGTAGATAATCCCCGCATCTAATAACTTAATTATTTCGGCTTTAACGACGTCTTTCATGTTTGGGTTAAGACGACATTGCGGCTGTATCGTTTTGCGGCAATTATCGTTTAGGAAAATCTTATGGGTGCAAAAGGAGGGGAATCCCCTTTAGGTCAGAGATTTGCCACGCAATTGCGTGGCGATGTTTAAATAAAACTTCCAATAGATCGGAAGTCTCCGAATCGCTCAAGTCCGAAGAAATGATAACGGGGAGCGTATCACCTTTTCCCAAAAAAGCGTACTTGAGCGAGGCGGGTAAGGGTTTGAGGTCTAGGATGGGCGGTTCTTCTAGGGAGGTTTTAATTCCTATGTCTTTCTTACCAATTGGTTCGAAAGGCAAGTCTATAGATGTATCCTCATCGCAGTTAAAATTTTCGAGCGCATAAATATCGTCATTTAAAAATACGGACTCGAAAATGGGAGAAGAACGATCTCCGAAAAAGGTATCTAAAGAATAGCAGAAATCGTCGCTCGATGACAAATTGTCCATCGAGGGATTAATAGAGAAAGTAACTTGGTCATCGCCTACTCGGAGGAGAAGGCTACCATTACTAACATCTATTAGTGCGCGGGAGGTGGCGAGAAAAGGGCGACCGAGTATTATTGGTACCTCGGCGTCCTCCTCGATATCTAAGATGACGAAGTCTACCGGGAAGGTAAACTTGTCGACTCGGACAAGGACGTCCTCCACTACCCCGATAGGGAACTTAACCGAGCGATCCGCTAATTGGATGCGCATATTCGTAGGACTAGGAGTACCCAAACCTAAACGTGAAAAGAGCGAGAACGGCATCAGATTAATGCTAGCCCCTAAATCAGCTAAGGCGTACTTTACTAATATATCGCCAAAAAGGCACGGGATGGAAAACCGTCCCGGGTCGTTTTGTTTTGTGGGCAATTTATTAGTAAGGGCCGCCGAGCAGACAGCGTTGAGAGATACATGCGAAATATCCTCTAATTTGCGTTTATTAGAAAGTAGTTCTTTTAAAAATTTCGCATATTTGGGCATTTGCGAGATAGCCTCGCAAAAAGGAACATTAATGTGAATTTGTTTTAATAATAAAATAAATTTTTCATATTGCGCGTCCTTACGCTCGTTTTCTAACTTATGCGGATACGGAAGAGCCTTGTTTAAAATAATTTTTTCTTTTATAATAGGTAAAGGCGGCGTGAGCGAAGAAAGAGGAAGAGGGGTCGGAGGTGAAATATGTACCTGAGGGTCGGTCCGTTTTGGATCGACCACCTCCTTTCCGCTACGGAGGGTTATAGCGTTGGCGTTTTCCCGCGGATTGGGCTCCGTGTTTCCCGGCAGTGCCCCGAGCGCGCGCTCGGACATCATCCTCGCCAGCTGTCCAACCTGTTGTTCGAGTGTTTTTAGCGATCCGGTGATGTTCCGGATATTTGACTCGTTGGACGCAATATACTTCGAAAAATTTTCCTCCATCGGGGAGGGTTTCGGAAGAGGAGGGGGAGGAAGAAATCCGGGCGCATAAGAAATAGGGGGACGCTGAGCATTATTCGGGTTGCTCCACGAGAAGTTGGGGTGATTCCTCCAACCCGGATTATAGTTATTACTATAAGGGTTGTTGTTGGGGTTGAAGGGAGGACGACCCGAATTTCCCATGAAGTCCACGAACTCTTCAGCTACGCAGACGTTAGGGGGAATAAAACAAGGCGGAGTGGAGGAGGCAGCAGACATCTCCGCCACCTGCTTTGTTAACCTTTCAACTTGAAGGGTCAAGAGAGCAGTGGCATCCACTTCAAAAAGACCAGCCGCCGGCTTTGGCCGTCCCCGCGGGACGTTCCATTGATAGGCGTTCATAGCCATCTCTTCGAATAAAGCCTGGGCGGCCTCGGGGGTTTTGTTGTTAAGCGTACCCCCGGCAGCCGCGTCAATCATTTGACGCGTCTGAAAATTCAGCCCATTATAAAAAATTTGAACTTGCAACCACGTTGGCAGCGCGTGGTGCGGGCAACGGCGGAGGAATTCCTTAAATCGTTCCCAAGTCTCGTATAGAGACTCAGGATCGTTCTGCACAAACGAAGAAATGTCCGCCCGCAACTTTGCAGTTTTGGCGGGCGGAAAGTACTTCGTTAGGAACCGTTCCGTCAACTCAGCCCACGTGGTGATACATCCTCGCGGGAGGGCATTCAACCACGCCTTGGCTTTGGACTTAAGGGAAAAAGGAAATAAGCGCAAACGAATGGCGTCATCAGTGACGCCATTGATCTTGAAGGTGTCGCATATCTCCAAGAAATTGGACAAGTGGACATTCGGGTCCTCATCCGGCAGTCCATCGAACTGCACGGCGTTTTGGACCATTTGAATGACACTTGACTTTATTTCAAAATTATTATTGGCCACCGCAGGTCGAACAATACTCGACCCAGAATCATCCAGGTTAGGTCGGGCGTAATAAGACATAGTACGCTCGGCCGCCGGGGGAAGGTTAGGCGCGGCCATAACTACAACAGTGGGTTCTCCGATAGATTCCTCGGGATCTAAAGAAGGATTTCGGCGATGAGATCGGATACGCGCAAGAGAGCATTCGATCTCAGGGTCGAAGTCTAAATCTTCAGACTCTGAGGGTTGTCCTCGGGTCATACACCCAAACAAAAATAAAACAAAAATAAACTTTTTTTGTTTTGTTTTTAAAATAGAGTTTTTAGTTTTTTTTTGTATAGAAAATAAGTAAAATTAATAGACTCCGGAATTCGAAATAGCAACTCGAAAAAAGACTCCCCGGCAACGGCGCCAAAAACTTGATGGGCCCGCGAACAGACTCTTACTGTGGTTGGTTCGGTGAGTCGATCGCCGCGGGCTTGCTCGGGTAGGCAAGTGCACCTATCGCAAGTAGTACTCAATATTCGGGGGAATACCGAGGTCGTATTGTTCTCGGGGTCGCGTTGACTATTCTTACTCCTCCGGGAGGACTATTATTTTATTGAAAGAAAAGGTGGATTTTTTTTTACTTTAATAAAAGGCGGAAAAGCAAAGGAGCGAAAAAAAAACGATTTAGAAAATATTCGATGAAGGGTTAACGCTCGGCATCGAATCGGATTAAGACTAAAACAATTTTTAATAATAAAAAGACTTAGTTTTCAAATTAATAATAAGGCAACTTGGCCGTGGAGGTTCCACAAATGTGAGCTCACCTAGCTATAGGGATATCGCTCACCTAAACGTTAAGACTATTCGACCGAACGTTAGTCCGACGAAGGATTCCTCTTAACGCCCGCTTTACGCTAAGAACCCCGCTATTGGGTGGGGGACCCAATCCGGTAGAATTACGCTTGTCCTCTCTCGAGGGGGTGCACGCAACTCTATTTACCCAGGGGTGATCGGTCCATATGCACGGCCTCTCGGCTAGCTAGCATATGGACTACGGAAATAGGGCCCACACATCGATTATGTGGTCCTACGCGTCGTAAACCCGGGGTAAACCCTAAGTGCTTAAATTAAAATGAAAATAAAGAGCTTCAATTATTATAGATCATTTTAAATGTCCCAATGCTCATCGATGCCGAGGCTAATAGCGATTAGCCACACATCGGTATGGGGACGGCTTATAATTTAGTGAGGCGCGAGTTCGAGATTAAACACTAAACGTTTATAAGAAAGGGACAAAAGAAAAATAACAACATTTAGAAAGCTAAAAAGTTAACTAAACGAGAACTCACGCACACTCCAAATTATAAATTAAACAGAAACTAAGTTACAAATGAATGAAATTTGCATAATTTAAATTTGCGAGTCCCACTCAAACGAGTGGGGGCGGTAAATAAAGGCTGAAAATTGCAAGTCCTACTCAAACGAGTAGGACTGAAATGAAAGCGAGTCCTACTCAAATGAGTAGGAGAAAATAAATGCGATTACAGGGCTAAAAAGTCCGGCCATTTAACTCAAGTGAGTAGGCGGAAAAAATAAAGAAAGAAAAATTACAAATCCTACTCAAACGAGTAGGCGGGAAATAAAGTCCGGCCATTTAAACTCAAGTGAGTAGGCGGAAAAATAAAGAAAGAAAATTTACAAGTCCTACTCGAACGAGTAGGACTGAAAATGAAAACGATGCGTCATTTAACTCTTAACGAGTAGGCGGAAATAAATGCACACAAACACACACACTCCCTATGAAATTCAAGAAAGCAATAAAATTTAACACCTACACTCACACACTCTACAAAATTGAACAAAGCATTAAAAGATTATACACCTACACTCACACACTCTACATAATTTGAACAAAGCATAAAAATTATACACCTACACTCACACACTCTACATAATTTGAAAAAAGCATAAAAATTATACACCTACACTCACACACTCTACATGAAAATTTAAGAAGAACAAAAGAAAGTTTATTCTCATACACTCACGCACACTAATAACAAAGAAAAATTAAAGTTACCTAAAAATGAAAATAGCAAGATTTCTACTCCTAAAACTTACCCAAAACACATGAAAGAACAAACAAAAAGAGAATGAGCAAAAAGTTTTACAAAATAAAGTCAAAATTAAAGGTGCTCAAAAATTAAAACTTTAACATTTTCATGCTTAGGTTTTGCCAAAAACAAATAAAAAGAGAAAATTACAATTTTTAGAAGACTAAAGTTTTTTCAAAGCAAATTAAAAATTAAAGTTTTTGGAAAATTAAAATACCAACAATTTCATTCTTATGATGTTATGAAAGTGATAAAAAAAGTGAAAAAGAAGATGAAAAGAACAAAAGAGGTTTACAATCCTAAAAGAAAACTAAGTAAAAAAGGAACAAATTCACTTTTTTTAAAAATCTCTTTTATAGAATCATAAGGATGAAATCAAAATCTAAGCATGAAAACTAGTTAAAGGAAAAAGACAAGGTGAGAAAAAGAAAGAAAACTATCATGCTTAAGCATGAAGACAAGTAAAAGACATGTAAAGTAAGCAAATTACACTCATACACACACACACACTTTTCATAAATGAAGAACAAAGATGAAACTAAGAATAAAAAGGAGAAGGAAAGTGGGGCACAAGTGTTCATTCCAAAGCCATATATGAAGAGAAAATTTAACATTTTATTGATTAAAATGAAACTATTACAAGCTATTACAAGGGCTAAAGCTAAGACAAAACAAGAAATGAAATAAAAAAGGGAGAAATCTCCTTACATAGCCTTGAAAATCACGGATGCAGCCCACAAAAAGACACTAAATTGGCCCAAAAATCTGAACCCTTGGACCTTACAGAACTGGGCTATTTATAGGAAAAAATTTCTAAGTACACGCCCTCGGTCACGGGCGTGTAGGGGGGGCGTGACAGTACTATTCATGAAGGCGGCTGGCGATTGGACAGCAAAGTTGACTTCGGGCTGAGTTCGCAGCAGTCACGCCCCAGGTCACGGGCGTGACTCTGGGCGTGTCGGGGAGGTAGAACCGGGCGCGGGTTGCGTCAAATGTCCTCGGCAGCATCTTGTCGGGCCAGCTGGAAAGGTCACGCCCCATGTCACGGGCGTGACTATGGGCGTGACAGTTGGGGTCGACACTCGACGAATGTCGAGCGGAAAGTGTCGAGTCGAAATCGTTGAGCTGAAATTGGGTCACGCCCTTGGTCACGGGCGTGACACTGGGCGTGACTGTTGGTGTCGACACTCGACGATCGTCGAGCGGAATTCGTCGAGAGGAGAGGACACGGGTTTGGGTCACGCCCCGTGTCGGGTGACACGGGCGTGTCACCAGGCGTGTCAAGCTTTAACTTCAGAAATTTTGTAATTTCACGGGAAATGCACAGTCACGGCTCAGTCACGGGCGTGACCAATGTGTCACGGCCGTGTACTTCCCAAATTTTGGCAGATTTTGGAATTTTTCTGTAAAATCAAATAAAACAAGTTAGAAGAAAATTTACAAGAATAGGAGCATTTTATTGAACAAAAATAAGTAAAAATGACGAAAATAAATGAAAATGACTAAATTAATGTTCATAAAAATACGCATATTTACAGTTCATCAATAAGCAATAACCTTTCCATTCTGCAGAAGAACGCAGCCTAAGCCGCTTCCTGAGGCATCACTATAAATCACAAATCCATTGGTTCCACATGGCGAAGACAACACCGGCGCCGTGGTCAACCGAATCTTCAGCTCTTCAAAAGCTCGTGCGCACTCTGGCGTCCAAACGAACTTCTGATCTTTTCGCGTCAAGGTGGTTAGTGGCAAAGCGATCCGCGAGAAATTTTCCACAAATCTTCTATAGTAGCCCGCAAGTCCAAGAAAACTCCTGACCTCGGCCACGGAAGACAAGATTGGCAACTCCTGTATGGCCCTGATCTTCGCGGGATCGACTGCAATGCCCGCTCCACTCACCACATGGCCCAAAAATGCCACTGACGATATCCAAAACTCGCACTTCGAGAACTTGGCATAGAGCTGATTTTGCCTCAACGTGTTCAACACCAACCGCAAGTGAATCTCATGCTCGGCTTTCGACTTGGAGTACACCAGGATGTCATCAATGAACACAATCACAAACAGATCCAGGTACTCTCGAAAAATACGGTGCATCAAATCCATAAACACCGAGGGCGCATTGCACAGTCCAAATGGCATGACTGTGAACTCATAGTGCCCATAACGCGTTCCAAATGCGGTTTTGGGAATGTCACCTTCCCGAATTCTTAACTAGTAATAACCAGACTTCAGGTCCAACTTCGAATAGACGGTCGAGCCCACCAGTTGATCGAATAACTCATCAATCCGGGGTATCGGATACTTATTCTTCTCGGTCAGCTTATTTAGTTCACGGTAATCAATACATAACCGTAACCCACCATATTTCTTCTTTACAAAAAGCACATGCGCGCTCCAAGGTGACATACTTGGGCGTATATAACCTTGCTCCAACATTTCTTGTAGTTGAACCTTCAATTCAGCCATCTCTTTTGGTGCAACACGATATGGCGAGCGGGCCACAGGTTTCGCACCTGGCACCAACTCAATTGTGAAGTCAATCTCCCGCTGGGGTGGTAGCCCAGGGAGATCCGTGGGAAACACATCGGTAAATTCTGCCACAATCGGAACCTCGCACAAACTGGCCTTAGGCTCCACAGCCTGAATTAGTGCAAAATAACATTCTGCACCCTTCCGAACAGCCTTGACTACCTGGAGTGCAGACATTAATGTCCCGCCCACTCCTCGCATACCCGCAAACTTTGTCTCCTGTTCGGTATTCTGGCCCAACGTGATTTCTTTGGACTGGCAATCAATCATAGCATGCTGCTCCGCAAGCCAATCCATCCCAAAAATCACGTCGAATTCCGATATTGGCAAAACAAATGCAGTTAACCGAAACTCTCGACTTCCTAACTGAACCGCCAAATCGCAAGCTTGATCCGCAAGCATCCAACAGCCATTCGGCAACACCACTCTGACGCTATCTGTCTTTGCACGACTGGGTATCCCAAGCCGCGTCATAAACTCACTAGACAGAAAAGAATGCGATGCACCTGTATCAAACAGTGCTCGCGCCAGCGTGTCCCGAATCATCACAAAGCCTAGGACAAACATGTCACACACACAAACCGCAAACATAGGGGTACTAAGCAAAGCATACAAACAATAGCATATGCAAAACTAAACTCATACCTGTGACCACGTCACTCTGCTTGATGGCCTCTTGCAGGCCAAGATTGTAGACCCGGGGTTGCGCCTGAGAGGCAGAGGAATCCACCACCGCCTTTCCTTTTTCCGCATAAGATGCTCCCGCCTTCTTTTCACTCTTTGGCGGCATCCGACAATCTCGCGCAATATGTCCCATTCGGCCACAATTGAAGCAGATACGAGTATCTGGCTTGGAGGTAGCCCCTGATGTTGCTCCCGTTGCAACGGATGAATGAGCTTGTCCACTAGGCTTGGACTTCTTGCCCCCTCTCTTCTTATAAAATGGTTTCCCAGATCGGGGCGCCTTCCACTCCAGTTGCGATACAGCCAAAGCTCTCTTCCCTTGCACCTTTTTCATATCCTTCTCCAGCGTGCTCGCAGTGTCAACCAATGCTTGGAAACCTTGGTTCACCGAACTTGACACAAGGAACCTCAACTCGTCCCTCAGTCCTTCATAGAACCTGTTGGTCTTCCTCTGTTCATCAGCAAATATAGAACCTGCATACCGCCCCAAGCGAGTAAATTCATGCAAGTATGCGTCAACACTGTCATCACCATGTGTTAACCTTTGGAATTCATTTTCCATGGCTATCCGCTGAGCCGCAGGAAGGTGCTTTGCGAGTAAGAGCCGGGAGAATTCTTCCATCGATACTTGGGTTAACGGACGACCCTCCAAGTGATGCAACTCCATCTCATCCCACCATAACCGAGCTTCTCCTTCAAGCAAGAAGGTAACTAAAGAAACTTTCTGATGCTCCGCCGTTCCAATTGCCGTCATCACTCGCTTGATGCACGATAGCCAATCCTCAGCCTGCGTCGGAGTTCCCGCTCCCGAGAACGTAGGCGGATGGAAACTCATAAACCGCGTTAGCTGCTTCTCAGCCGCTCGAGGAGTCATAGCCACTACAGGTTCAGGTTCAGGCCTCGCCGCCACCTATTCTGGCCTCACAGCAGCTTGCTCCTGCCTAAGGGGCTGGCCTTGGATCATGGTAAATAAGGCCTCCGCAACTAAATGCACATGTTCCGCAGACGGTGGAGGTGTAGGCACCACGGCTGGTGTCGTATTTTCATCAGAATGCTGGGACTCACACGGCCCAGCTCCACTTCGTGTCACCTAAAGGTGGACAAGACACACATTAGCGGTCGTACCCAAGCAATCAACACAAAATAAGAACACGCAGGGTCCTCAAACAAACCAAGTTGCATTCCTATCATGGACATTCAGGAGTTCATTCGTAGACTTTGGTTTGCACAAACACGTGCTCGCCACCCCACAAAAGAAGTTGGCCACGACTTCGAGAGGGAAAGACCAAGACAACCGATACCAAAAATGTAACAATCTCATCCGTTCATATGATATATTCTAGAAGGTCCGGCCGGGGCCCCACAGGATATATCACAAAACAGGCGGTGAAGGTACAGGATGATACCAGAGTAGCGCATCGCACCTATCACAAAGCATTCTAGCGGAAGCCTAGACTACAATTTGAACTCCTCATGAATGTCCAACCATAAAACTCCACATTTTATATATAGGAATGTCTTACAACAAGTCCAAAGAGTTGGCCTTATGGCCTTACATGGCTTTCAAACAGTGGCCTAAACAAATTGGCGCGCAGGCCGGCCACAATAAAAGAAAACACACAACAACACAGATAGCCTTCGAGGGCTAGCAGCAGTAGCAGCAACAACCGCAGGAACATCAACCTCTATGCGTCCCGCTCGGCTCTCCAGCACCTGTCCAGGGACAATCCATCCAACGGTGGCAAACAAAAGCAACGGTCAGCGTTCAGCTGACCAAATTATAACGACCCTACCCCTTCTCTCGGGGCAGCGGTAGTCTTCCCTGCAGGCATAGCAAATCACAAGTATGGCAATATATAGATCAGGAAAATGTGCTTTCACGCACACAAGCCATCACAACCGTTCGCCACCCGGCCCAACGGTCCGTGCACTCAGGGCCCATTCTTGGTGTTCCGGCAAATCTCTTGCCCACCACCGTATTCGGGTCACAACCCAACGGAAAATCTCTTGAGCATTTACTCCATGGCGTGCAGCCGGAGTTAGTCTTCCTACACCGGGATGGCCCGTAGCACCCCATTGTGTCATGGCGTGCAGGCCGAAGACTCTTGCTATGCGCTCCAACAAACCGCACCTTTGGTCTCACGTCGGACGGACATAGCGCAGGTCGGATCCTCCACCCCCCGTTGCTCAAATCGCCTTACCTTCTCCGAGTACGGCGTACTCATGGCTATATCAAAGGCGCGGGTCGGTCTCACCAATCCTGTTCTTGGCATTCAATCCTGGGCATATCTCGATACCCATTTCCTTAGCACAACAGTGGGTCTTTCCTGGGCCTCCCAGTACTTCCTGTGACGCTCTCCACAGGTGGACACCGCACAAGCACAAATGTCAGGGGTCTTTCCTGGCTATCATGCCAGTACTTCCTGTTACTCGCTTCATAGGTGGACACCCTATGACATCAAGCATCACAAAGGGCATTTCCTGGTCACACTAGTACTTCCTGTGCTTCATTCACGGGTTGGACCCAAAAATATCACATGGCTATTTTCCTGGGCTACCACCCCAGTACTTCCTGCTACTGCTTTTCGCAGGCATAACCCGTTGACTCCTTAAACGACATGTTATCACGGAGTCTTCTCCGGTTCGTATGCAACATCACCAATCCAGACCAACCTGTCCAGATGGGCTTCACACAGCATGCCTATTCCGTACTCCATTTCCGGATCTATATGCTAACAAAGGGGATTTCAAGCATCCACCCAAAGATTCCCAAAATCAGCCACCTCTTGGTGGGGGAAATCACAACGCTATGCCAAAAAGAAAGCCTTCACATGTCTAGGAAGAAAAGTCGTTACCCTTGACGACCGCTTCAGTGCCATGACCACAAAGCTTGCTTGAAAGACTCGCAAGAGCGTTTCCTCCGCAACGCCGGCTTCGGATTTCTCGTCGGTAACCAGCAGCACTACCCGCAGCAGCCCCCTTTCCTTCTTCCTCCTCCTTTCTCTCTCTCTCTTTCTCTCTTAACTTGAAGAAAGATCAAGGCCAAATCAAAATGAGAATCACTTCTCAGTTTTCGGCCTTTAAGACAAGCGGAAGAAGCTGCAGCCCTTGGATCCCAGCTGAAGGAATGGACGGCCATGATTTTGCCAAAACACAGATTTTGACCTGACACGGCCGTGTGCCAGGCCGTGTGCCTCAAGCGGTGGTCAACCGACTTATCCAAACCAGTGACACGCCCATGGAACACGCCCGTGTCATGGGCTGTGTCACCAACACGCCTTCAGACACGCCCATGTCTGTGGCCGTGTACCTGGGCGAAAAAAATCCCAAAACATCCCGAGAATTCACACGGCCTGTGACACGCCCGTGTCCCAGGCCGTGTGCCCTGACACGACACAAAGACACGCCCTGTCGAAATCCTTCGGCGGGCTGAGTTCGTCGACCCGATTTGACACGCCCTGTGACACGCCCGTGTCACAGGCCGTGTGCAACTTCTCGACACTCGACACCCACGTCTCGACACTCGACGATCGTCGTGCAAAAGTCATCGAGACAACGACACGGCCTTGGACACGCTCGTGTCCTAGGCCGTGTGCCTCCTCTCGACACATCGTCGAGAGAAAAATCGTCAACACAAAGCCCGATCGTCGACACAACCTCGACACGCCCTGCGACACGCCCGTGTCGCAGGACGTGCCCTCTGACATGCCCTGGGACACGCCCGTGTCCCAGGCCGTGTCACCCAAAAATTCCTGTTTCAGAAATTTGGACTGTTACAATCCTCCCTTCCTACAGGAAATTTCGTCCTCGAAATTCATACATGGGAAGGCAACAGTAAACAGCAAGAAATATGTTACAACATACAAAAGTTTATGTTACAACATCCTCTCTCTCGAGATTACAAAACAGCTCAGGGAACTCTTCGCGCATGGTTTGCTCTCGATCCCATGTAAGTTCTTCACGGCCGCAATTGTCCCAGCGGACTTTCAATATGGCGACCATCTTGTTCCGCAACTGTTTCTCAGCACGATCTTCGATCTGAATGGGTCTAACTCTCGTTGTTAGCCCATACTCCACCGGCACACGATCGTCCGCGATCACTTGAGCTGGATCTTTCACGGCTTTCCGAAGCACCGAGATGTGAAAGACATCATGTAATCCACCCAAGTCTGCCGACAGAATTAGCCGATAAGCCGCTTCGCCAACGCGCTCAACCACTTCAAAAGGACCCAAATATCTTGGACTCAACTTTTTCAATCGTCAAATCCTGGAGATACCTTTGAATGGTTTGATCTTCAAGTAGACCCAATCGCCAACCGCAAATTCCACGTTCCGATGCTTGGCGTTGTAGTACTTCGCTTGTCGATCTTGAGCAATAAGCAATCTCTCTCGAATAGTCTGTATGGTTGAGTTTCCTTCATCAACCTCATTTGGTTTAAAAACCCGAGCTTCGCCCGCTTCTACCCAAGCCAAGGGAGTACGACACTTCCTGCCATATAGAGCTTCATATGGTGCCATCCCAATGCTTGCTTGGTAGCTATTATTATATGCAAACTCGATCATATAGTGATGATCTTCCCATCTCTTTCCGAAATCAAGGGCGCACATTCGGAGCATGTCCTCCATTGTTCTGTTGGTACGTTCAGTTTGGCCATCCGTTTGGGGATGAAAGGCTGTACTGAAAGTTAACTTCGTACCCAACAGTCGGTGAACTAGCCTCCAATCATTTGACGTGAATCGCCCATCTCGATCATGTACGATGCTCCGAGTAACACCGTGAAGCCGCACAATCTGGTCAATATATAACTTTGCCAAATATTCAACTGAATCATCCCGCCTGTTCGGGAGAAAATGTGCTACTTTCGTTAGCCGGTCCACAATGACCCAAATGGAATCATTTTCTTGCTGCGATCTTGGCAACCCATGCACAAAGTTCATGGAAATATCATCAAATTTCCACTCTGGATTGGCAGTGACTTTAGATAACCGCCCGGCTTTTGGCATTCCGCCTTCACCATCGCACAGGTTTGGCATTTCGAGACATAAAGGGCAACATCTTTCTTGAGCCCTGGCCACCAGAAAAGCTTCTTCATATCATTGAACATCTTTGTGCTCCCGGGGTAAAAACATCTCTTCTCCCATGTGGCGAGTGGGGAAAATGACTGATGGGCGAGACGACCCTTCTGTTCATCTCGCCGGCCTCTCGCCCTATAGGCCATCTCGCCTCCTAGAGCCATCTCCCCCTCCGCCCTAGGGCGTCTCGCCTACTTCAGAGAACCCCCTATGTCGCCTCGTGCATGTGGGCCTCCTGGTCTCACTCGTCTATCAAATTTGTCTCGCAAGCCTCCCCTTCTCGCTCCTTGAGCGACCTCTCGCGAGCCCCAATGTTGTACACAATCCCCGCTCTTTTCGAGGTTGCCCTAACCTCGGAAAGAAAAGTCCAACCGTGGGTCGCGATGCTGGGATTCGTTTATGAGAATCTTTGGTGCCCCCCCCCCCCTCTAGGGTCTATAAATATGAGATCCCACCTCCCCTTGGGGTGCCCCTTTCTATCTTCCAACATTTCTTTGACCCTCATCACGTCTCATAGCCAGAGTTTTCGCGAGCGTCTCGCGATGGTGTGAAAGCAAAATAAAGCCAACATTGCTGCCCTGATCCCGGACCTGGGGCGTACTCCTTCCTCAGCCCCTCCATCCTCTCGCCTGAAGAAGGTGAAGGCCGCCTGCCCTCCCCTCTCGGCCGGCGTGACCTCCTCCGCGCCCTCGACAACTGATAGTCTTCCTCCCGCATCTTCCGGGGAGAGACTGGTAATTTCTGATTCTTCCTCTCACCTCTTTTCTTTCGTCCCGCCTATTGATCACGCTTTCTTAGGGAAACCTCGCCGATTCCCCTATGCCTGCAAATCCTCCCGATGCTTCCAACAAATCTTATCAGCGCACCGACTCGCCCGAGGCATCCTCCCCACCCCTCACGCGGAAAGAAAACCTCTTGCGAGTTGTGGGAAACAGTCGTATCCCAAGTAAGAAAACTCACCCTCTCTTTTGTTTCACACCAATTCGCATTCTTTCACCTAACCCATGTGAGATCACCGGGTTAATCTCTGTAATCTTGGCGCATGGCCGCGAGATCATTCTTCATTATGATTTTTTGCTTTTTCTGCGCAGGCATCCAATTTGGATCTGACACTGAGAACGCTCTCGCGTCTCCTCCCCTCTCACCTCTTCCACGCCCTGATGAGATCTAAGATTACCTGGGTGATCCAATGGACACCCTGGAGCTGAAGCGACGGACAGCTACGATGTTTCACAAGTACACGCATATCATTCGCGAGATGGAGCTGAAGAAGCAGGCCTCTGACCGGCGCATAGACTGGCTAGAGACTGAGTGCATTCGCCTTTCTGCTGAAATTGAGGCCGACGGTGTAATGGATGGACAGACCCCAAGCCATCATAAATGAGACGGACGAACAGCTCCGTCTCGCTCACCGCGGCATAGTCGTCGCCCTTGCCTTTCATCTACCTGGCCACCCTCCTTGCGTGGGAGGTCGGGATGGCCGCTGGAAATGGGTCAAGAATTAAGCGGCCGCAACCTCGTCTCGCCTTCTGAAGGCTCTCCTATATCCTTATTACCGATTTAATTATGTGTATTATTAATTTGTATAAAACCCCTTGGACGAGATGCTTCCCCCGTGCGGGATGAAATAATTTATCATTATTGTTGAAACCGGAACCCGGCTTCCTGTGGAGCTCGCCCTTGGGGAAAGGGGTGGTCTCGCGCCTACTTCGCTCCTGCAAGAATAACAACAAGACAAGGAGGAACAAACCCAAGGGCTCGGCGGGGAGGTCCCACCACAAACCCGGAAGATCTCAGAGCGCTTCCCCTCCTTAGCCTGAAGCCGAGCTAAGGTACCCGCAGAAAGCACTTAGAGAATTTGGGGAGAGGAGCTCAGGGAACAAAACTTGCTCTCTGGGGTACCCCTTGGGTCCTATTTATAGTCTTTGAGACCCGGACTGCCAATAACCAAAAAAGCTGACCTGAAATTACCAGGAAACCCTTGGCTGGGCCTGCCAACAGCCAAACTCCGCTGTTTTGAAGGGCTATGGGCAGGCCAGCAGGGATAAAACAGTGAAAAGTACCTCTGATCCCCAGGCGAGCTGGGACCCCTGGCCACCTCGGCGTGCTTTGCTCGCCAGCTGCTGCCGAGCTCCACTGAGGGGTCGCGAGCCTCAGCCCGCTCGGTGAATGCCGGGCTCGGGGTCGCCGTTCGACGAACTCTGGTCGACGGATGCCGAGCTCAGTCTCGCCCCTGCCGCTGCCGAGCTCGCCTGCTGCTCCCAGCCTGCCCTACTCTCCCCTTGATGACCTTGCTCGCCGGACACGGGGTTGTACACAATCCCCGCTCTTTTCGAGCTTGTCAAAAAGCTCGGAAAGAAACATCCAACCCGAAGTGTGCGGCGAGCTCCGGCTGGCGAGTTGAAGGGAATCTTCTGGTGGGGGCCACCTGCGGCTATATATATATGCACCTGCTCTGCTGCCTGGCTCTTGCCATTCCCCCTGCTGCCTTGCCAAGATGCCCCTTCCCAAGGAGATTCAAGAGCGCATAGATCGAGCCCGCCAGGCTTCCGAGGCTCGCATTGCCGCGCTGACGGCGGTTCCCGCAAAGGTTCCTCAAATTGACCCCGCCGAGCCGAGCTCTAAGAGGACAAAGCCATTCCCCGAGGCGGCCGAGCCCATCTTCCACGACCTGAGGGCCACTTTGGCTCGCGAGACCGGCTCTTCTACTCGAACTATTCTGGAGAATGATAGGGAGGTCGTTGTTGTTGGTGACGATCAGGGCGGCCTTCCAGATGACGAGGGCACCGCGCCGCGAGTCCCTACGCCGCGAGGCGAGGTCACGCTCGCCACGTCGCAACTCTCGGCCCCGGACAACCATCCACGGGATCCGCCGCTCCTCTTCGGGATCCTGCCTGTGAGTTCGCAGAGGCCAGCTTCACCACCTGGCCCCCCTCCTCGGCAAATTGACGCTGCCGCCGGGGGGGGCCTGGGGTCCATTCCTGTCCCGGGCTTCGAGCCCATCTCGCCGGGGGCTCGCGGCCCAGGTCGCGGGAAGGACCTGAGGTTCATCCCTCCTCGCATCTCCTTTGAGCCGCCGAGCTTTTCAGGTCTGCCTCGCTCAACTCTGTGCTTCACAAGCTTTTGCTCTGTTGACATCTGCCTTTACAGCCCTTCCCAGTCAATCGGCTGCCGAGGAGTCCTCGCGGGCAGCTCATCACTCTCCCCTCCCGTCTCCGAGCTCGCTGGACTCTTACCTGGGCCCGGAGGTGGATCAAGGCGAGCTGATGAGGAGGGAGGTCAAGCTCCTCAAGAAGCTGGTGGGTGGTCTGCGCGAGGTGCAAGGAGTCAACGAGACGTTGCAGCGCGACTATGCGCGCCTTGCTGAGGAGGTGCGCCTCGGCCGACCTGGCGAGTTGATGTCTCCTTCCCGACTCCTGGATGAGATAGATGACGGTCTCTTGGTCGCGCAAAGGAACTCTGGAAGGATCCGTGAGCTTCTCCGCGCGCGGCAGCTTGGGGGGCGGGGATCGCGAGGCCGGGGTAGGTAAATTTGCGGGCTCCTCTGCCGAGCCGACCGGCGCTCGCATCCCGGTGCCCTCCCTGCTCGCGCACCTCGTTTTCTGTTTCGAACTTTCCCCTGCTGGGATGAATAATTTTTAGAACATTTTTAATTGTTATTTAAATAAAAAGAAACCGTAATGCTTGGCTTATCCTTGATTGGGATGTGCTGGAAGTCGGCGGGCTGGGTCGGCGAGATGGGGCGGCGAGCTGAGGCAGCGAGCTACTCCGATGTGACAGCCTGCCCCAGATCCCTTTTCCTATAAATAGCCCCCCCCCAGCTCACCTACCCCCGTATTATCTTTACTGCTTTGCTTCTCTTCCCTGCTTTTTTCCTTCTGCTCGCGCAGCGCCTCGCTTCTTCCCTGCGATCATGGGCAAGACCAACCCGGACGCTGATGGCCGCTCCAAATGCGCGCAGCACTTTGCGGATTACTGCTTCTTCGACGGCCACACCAGCGAGGAGGAGCTCGCAGAATTCAGGGCCCTGTATGTGCCACCGGGCTTTGAGGCGCGCAGGCCGGGACCGGGCGAGGCCATCAACACGTTCTACGAGAACGAGATCGCATTCCCCATCTCGCACTTCGAGGTGGGGCTGCGACTTCCCTTGTGGCCGGAGATCCGGCAGATCCTGAATACTACGGGGCCGTCCCCACGCAGCTGAACTCAAACGCCATCGCCATGATGGTGGCGTTCGCGAGCTACCTCTGGCGGGAGAGGATCGAGTTCAACCTGACAGTGTTCAGGAAACTCTTCTCCTATAAGGCGACGACGGACGGGGTCGCCTACTTCGGCGGATCCTTGATCAAAGTCTGCGAGATCGCGAACAAGCATCACACCTGGATGACCAAGATCGCCTTCATCAAGGGCGATCTCGGCAACATCCCCTACTCGCCGCAACAGAAAGGCGAGGAGGTGTACCGCCCGCCGTGTCCGGCAACGACGCCGAGCTCCACAAATTCTTCCTCCACAAATATTTCGAGGTCGCCTTCCTGCGGAGGGGCCTCGACGCGCTCCCTCCGGTTCTGCCCGGCGAAGGTACGCTCTCCCCATCTTGCCGAGCTCGCCCACTCGCGAGCTCGGCACATCATCAAATCTAAATTCTCTAACCTTCCAAGTACTTTTCTGCAGGGGAGCGGATAATCCCGGCGAACCCGCCTTTTGCGGACCCGGGGCTTGATACTGACCCTCTCGCTCGCGAGAGGGCGGCGGCAGCGGCCTGCCGATACGAGGCGGCCCTCTCGCAGCCCTCTTCCGGCAAGAGGCGTTCTGAGGACGCGGGGTCGAACCCGCCATCCGGCCCCCGTCAAATGAAAAAGATGCGGAGAGCCCTGCTAGCTCCGCGGGGGCAACAACAACAACAACATCAGTCCAGCCCCAAGTACATCAGCTCGTCGGAGACTCCTCCCGACGTGTCACCGGGGAGCCCGCTGAAGGAGACGACCAGCAAGGGCCGAAAGGGTGGCAAGGGTCCTTCCACCTCGGCTGCGGCCTCCCCTCCTTCTTTGGCGAAGAGGGCCGCCCGCGAGCGCGCGCCGCCGAAGCAGCACCCCCTCTTCAACTTCGGCGCGCGCTGGAAGGATTCCGCGGGCGAGCCCATGCTGCAGTGGGACGAGCTCGCGCATCGAGTCTCCGTCTCCACTCTGCACCCGTCCTGGCACGACCGCGAGCCCGCCACCGGTCATGCCTACGCCCTCGGCTTCGGCCTTTATGGCCGGGAGGATGCCGAGGCCTATAAGAGGTCGACCCTCCGGCAGCTCGGCCATGAGGGGCTGCAGTCCCATCTGCGGACCTTGGAGCTGCACCATATGCTGGCGCGCCGCAGCTTCGCCATCAGCCACCAGCTCGAAAAGGCCGAGCAGGCTCGCGACCTCGCCAAGGAGCAGGTTGTCGATCAGGCGAGACGGCTCGGCATCGCGGATAGTCTTCTCGCCAAGACTGCTGGCGGGCTGGTAAGTGTCACGCACCCCTCTCTTTTACTTAGAAAGCTTTGTGTTGTTGCTAAGTGAGCTCTTTTCCAGGATGCCAAGGCGGCGGGCGAGCTCCAGGCTCGCAACTCTGAGCTAGAGGAGGAGAACGGCCGCCTGCGCGCGCAGCTGGCCGTGGATGCCGACGCTGCTGGGGAGCTCCAGGCTCGCGACGTCGAGCGAGGGGAGGAGATCGTCCAACTGCGCGCACGCCTTGGCGAGTTGGAGAGCGCGAACGCGAAGCTGAAGGGGGAGAACCAGCACCTTCTCGGCGAAGTGCGTCGCCAGGCGGAGATCTTCTTCCCGGGGCACGACATCGATCCCACACTCCCCTACAAGAGCCCGCGCATCTTCGGCGAGGCGGACCTCGTCGAGAGACTGCGGATCAACTCCATCCAGACCTCCGAGTGCACCCTCGCGATGATGAAGGACTCAGGTGTGCTGGTGGAAGGATGCGGGGAGATCTCCGCTCGAGACCTGATGCCGAGTCTGTTTCCAGCGACGCTGCCCAGCGAGAAGGAAGATAGCCTGGACGCCATGTTCGGGAAGAGCTTCCAGGATCCTTCGGGCGACGGCGAGGACCAGCACGGCGGAGGGGGCGAGGCCAGCGGATAGCCTTGTATTTTTTCCTTTTCTTTTTTCTTTTTTGACTACTCGCAGTGGCGAGCTCCCTGTACATTTGTGAATAATCAATGAAAGTTTTGTGATCATACCGGTGTTCTTTACCATGCTTGTTGTATTATGAATGTATGTGAGTGCTTTCTCCCGCGACCTCGCAGAGACTGATTCCGCGGGCAGAGTGATTATGAGAGCGCGCACGCGAGCGAGGCGCGTTTGGAGTGTTCGCCGAGCCCCCAAATGATTTCGCTACGAGTTACCCTCCGCCCTTATTACGCTGTTAGTACTCGCGCGCGGCCTTCTGCCTTCTATTCGCCTACCTTCAATCGCACGCGAGCCACCCAGGTTGTGCCCATTGATGAAGAAATTTTTCGAAGTGTGATGGTCCTGGGGTGCGAGGCGCCCCGATCTGTCTTGTCTTTGGCGAAGCCCGGGCTCGCGGCCTGCTTCCCCATGCCGAGCCGGAAATGATGAGCCCGAACTCGCCTATGCCGAGCCCTCCAGTCCGGCCTGCCTTCTTGATTACGCCGAGCTGAGTTTGCCGAGCCCGAGCTCGCCCCGACAGGACCCTTTCCCCTCGCTCCCTGCCACAGACCTTGGCCTGTTCCCAACGACTTTAAGGCCGGCACCATCGAGCGACCTCCGGCTCTGCCAGCTAGGGAAGCCTGTCAGTGGGATCTGCTCGGAGTCCACTACTACTACCGTCGAGTGACTTCCAGCCCTGTCAGCTAGGTGAGAGCCTGACAGCGGGATCTGCTTGAGGCCAAGGATGACACCGAGTGACTTCCAGCCCTGCCAGCTAGGTGAGAGCCTGACAGCGGGATCTGCTCGGGGTCCATTACTACTACTATTGAGTGACTTCCAGCCCTGCCAGCTAGGTGAGAGCCTGACAGCGGGATCTGCTCGAGGCCGAGGATGACACCGAGTGACTTCCAGCCCTGCCAGCTAGGTGAGAGCCTGACAGCGGGATCTTCTCGGGGACCATTACTACTACCATCGAGTGACTTCCAGCCCTGCCAGCTAGGTGAGAGCCTGACAGCGGGATCTGCTCGAGGCCGAGGATGACACCGAGTGACTTCCAGCCCTGTCAGCTAGGTGAGAGCCTGACAGCGGGATCTGCTCGGGGTCCATTACTACTACCATCGAGTGACTTCCAAACCTGTCAGCTAGGTGAGAGCCTGACAGCGGGATCTGCTCGAGGCCGAGGATGACACCGAGTGACTTCCAGCCCTGTTAGCTAGGTGAGAGCCTGACAGCGGGATCTGCTCGGGGTCCATTACTACTACCATCGAGTGACTTCCAGCCCTGTCAGCTAGGTGAGAGCCTGACAGCGGGATCTGCTCGAGGCCGAGGATTACACCGAGTGACTTCCAGCCCTGCCAGCTAGGTGAGAGCCTGACAGCGGGATCTGCTCGGGGTCCACAATACATCACATTCCACCATGCAGGCCAATTACAGCGATATCAGAGAGCTTGAAGGAATTCACTATAATCAAAGTGTTGTTTACATGCTTCAGGGAAAAAAGCGTTTGAGGTCGTCACCGCTCCAGGTGAGACTCAGGGTCTCGCCTTCTACATTTTGGAGTCGATAGCCCCCCGACCCCAAGGCTACCTTTATAATGAACGGTCCTTCCCAGCTGGGATTGAGCTTTCCCACGGACGCTGACCTCCCCGCTGCATCTACTTTCTTCAGCACCAAGTCCCCCTCCACGAACTGCTTGACCCTAACATGCTTGTCAAAGTACTTGGCCATTCTCCTTTTTACCTCCTCCTGTCGGATGGCGGAAAGGTCTCTTACTTCTTCTACCATGTCAAGGGAGAGCCTCAGTTCCTTCTCATTCTCTGCCTGCCATTCCTCGCGGTCTTCCTTTGCTGCCACGACTCGCGGCGTTTGGACTTCGAATTCAATGGGGAGCACTGCCTCGCACCCGTGGGAGAGTTTGAAGGGGCTCTCTCCTGTAGCTGTGTTGGGGGTGGTCCTCAGGGCCCAAAGGACCGCGGGAAGCTGCTCCACCCAGCTCCCTTTCAGGTTCTCCACCTTATTCTTGAGGAGGTTGACGATGATCTTGTTTGCGGCCTCCACTTGCCCGTTACTCCTGGGGTGATGGACCGAGGTGAACCTGAGATCGATCCCAAGCTGTTCGCAAAAGCTGGTGAACTCGGCACTGGCGAACTGGGGCCCATTGTCCGTGACGATGGCCTGGGGCAGCCCATGGCGACAGATGATCTCCCCCCATACAAAGTTCCTGATCACCTGGGAGGTCACCTTAGCCAACGCTTTCACCTCCATCCACTTTGAGAAGTAGTCAATCATCACTAGGAGGAACCTTCTCTGACCGCTGGCTTGGGGAAACGGCCCAACCAGATCCATTCCCCAGATTGCGAAGGGCCATGGGGCCGTGATACTACGGAGTCGTTGGGCCGGCTGCAGCTGGAGAGGGGCAAACAGTTGGCACTTGTGACATCTCCTTGCGAATTCTGCAGCGTCCCGGCCCAGGGTGGGCCAGAAATAACCTTGCCTGACTATCCTACCTTCCAGGGTCCGACTTCCGGAGTGACTCCCACATTCCCCGGAGTGGACCTCCTCCAAGATCCTCCGCGCTTCTCCCTCGGTTACGCAGCGGGCCAACATTCCTGAGAGGGTCTTTCTGTACAGCTGCCCGTCCTGGAGGAGGTAGTATGCTGACTTGTGCCTCAGCTTCTTCTTGTCTACCCCCTCCGGATACTCCCCTGTGGAGAGAAAAACCACCACTGGATCCATCCATGAGGCTTGCTGATCGATCTCCATGATCTCTCCTTCTTCGATGGAGGGGCGAAACAGGTCGGTGATGGTGCCCCCCACCTGGGGACCATGCTTGGACAACTGATCGGCCTGTTCATTCTCTTCCCTGGGCACATGTCGGATGGCGAAAGTTTGGAAAGTTCCAATGATCCCCTTTACTTTGGCCAAATACGATCGTAGGGTGGGCTCCCTTGCCTCGAACTCCCCGTTGATTTGGGAGGCTACTACCATGGAGTCTGTGAGGACCTCCACATCTGACACCCCAAGCTCCCTGGACAGGCGAAGCCCTGCTATCACGGCCTCGTACTCGGCCTGGTTGTTGGTAATGGGAAAGTGCACCACCACTGTCTGCTCGATCCGGGTCCCTTGAGGGCTTTCTAGGATCACTCCTATTCCTAAGGAATGCCTTCCCGATGCTCCATCCACTCTCACCTTCCAAGGAGCTGGGCGAGTGAGTTCTTCTTCCGCTACTTCGACCACATAGTCAGCAAGAAAGTCGGCCATCGCCTGAGCCTTGATCGAGAGCCGCGGAATGAAAGAGACGTCGAACTCGCTTAGCTCCACCGACCACTTAGCCAACTTGCCTGAATGCTCCACCCCCTCGAAGATGTTGCGGAGGGGATGGTCGGTCACCACTCGGATTGAGTGTGCCTGGAAGTAAGGTCGCAGCCTCCGAGCCGAGACGATTAGGGCGAACGCAAGCTTCTCCAAGATCGGATACCGGAGCTCGGCCTTCCTCAAGACCCGGCTCACATAATAGACTGGGAGCTGTCTCTTCCCCTCTTCTCGAACCAGGACCGAGCTCAAGGCCTCCGCCCCGACCCCTAGATACAAGAACAAGTCCTCCCCCTCCTTCGGTCCTTGGAGCAGTAGAGCCTGTGTCAACTGCACCTTGAGGGCCTGGAAGGCCTCTTCACATTCCCTACTCCATTCAAACCTCTGACCCCCCCTTAGCGTCTTGAAGAAGGGGGAGCACTTCTCCCCTGCCGGAGAGAGGAAGCGACTCAGCCCTGCTAGCTTCCATGTCAACCGCTGGACCTCCTTAGCATTCCGCGGGGACCCCAGCTCAAGGATTGCCTTGACCTTGTCTGGGTTTGGCTCGACCCCTGCGGGGGTGAGGAGATGCCCCAAGAACTTTCCCCTGCCGGCCCCAAAGACACATTTTAGTGGATTTAATCGCATCTTGTACTTGCGCAGGGTGGCGAAGGTCTCCTCCAAGTCCCGAAGGTGGGAGTCCACATCCCGGCTCTTGATCATGAGGTCATCTACATATAACTCCAAGTTCCTCCCCCTCTGTTCCTTGAAGACCCTATCCATCATTTTTTGGTAGGTGGCCCCAGCGTTCTTCAGCCCGAACGGCATCATCTTGTAGCAGTAGCAGCCGTCCCCTGTGATGAATGAGACATCCTTGATGTCCGGGGGGTGCATCCTGATCTGATGGTAACCTAAAAACGCATCTAAAAAACTCATTACAGAAAAACCGGCGGCTGAGTCAACCAGCGCGTCGATCCGAGGCAAGGGGTAACAATCCTTAGGACAAGCTTTATTAAGAAGGGAAAAATCGATACACAACCGCCAGCGGCCATCTCCTTTTTTGACCATCACAACGTTTGAGACCCAGCCAGGGTACTGGATTTCGGACACGAAGCCAGCTTTGAGAAGTTTCGCCACCTCCTCCCTGATGGGTTCTGCCAGCTTGTCCGCCGTGGATCTTCTCTTCTGCTGAACGGGGCGTGTTCCCGGGTCCAAGTTGAGGCGGTGGCAGGCCACATCTGCGTCAACCCCCGGCATCTCCACGGTGTTCCAGGCGAAGATGTCCACGTTCTTCTGGATGCACTCCAGCATCCTGCCCTGGTCTTCCGGGGTCAGCCCCCCGCTGACGCGGATCTTTTCCACCCTTCCTCCTTGAGTGAGCACCTCCAGCTCCACCACCTCCTCAGCTGCCTCCAGCCTGGATTGCTCCGCCCATCCTTCGGCGTCCCTTCCCTCCGGAGCGGGGACCTCTACCTCCATCGCCTCCTCCTCGACCCTCACCTCGGTCACCTCCTCCAAACTTCCTCCGGCCGCTTCGTCTGCGCAGCCCTTCTCTCCCAGCTCTTCCCCCTCTGCTTCCTCTTCGACCTCCTCCATCCTTCGCCCCATTTCCTCGGCTCCCTCCTGCCAAGAGATGGTGTTCACCGCAGTGACATAACACTCCCGCGCCACCTTTGGGTCTCCCCTAACCCTGACTTGGACCCCCTCGGTGTTGAACTTCAAGCATTGATGAAAAGATGAGGGGACGCAGCGGAAGGCGCTGATCAGGGGCCTTCCAAAGATGGCGCTGTAGCTGTTGGGGGCGTCCACAATGACGAACTTGCAGTTTCGGGACTGCCCCCCCAAGGTGACATGGAGTCCGACTCCTCCTTCTACCTCCTTCCTTTCTCCTGAAAACCCGAACAGGGGGCCATCCTAGGCCAGCACCCTTCTCGCCTCCACCTTCATTGCGTCAAACGCCTTTTTGAAGACGACGTTGACGGAACTCCCGTTGTCCACGAGGATCCGTGAGACGGTGAAGTTCTCGATGGCCGTCTTGATGACCAGCGCATCACAGAACGGGTCCTTGTGGTCTGGTAGATCACTCCTGGAGAAGGTGATCCTCTCCTCCGGTGGTGGGGTTTGGGATGTAGAGGCGACGCTTCGCCGGTACATGGTGTGGAGACTAGCCTTGCGGGAGGCCTCGATCCCTGCTCCCCCGTGGATCATCCCGATCCCTCCTCGGGTCCCCACATCCACCCGGTCTTCACACCGATCCTCCTCCGCCCGAGGCAGGACCTCCTCGATCCTCACTTCCTGTCGCGCCCCCTGCTGCTGCTGCTGCTCCCTGTTCCCCCTCATCTCCAAGAATTCCGGGCACGTGGCTGTTGCGTGCCCTTCTTCCTGATGGAAGTCGCAGTAGGGCAGCTCCACCCTGACCTCCCTCCTTCTTCTCCTCCACTCTCCTCTCCTGGCTCCCAAGGCTATGGCCATGGCCTCCTCTTGATCGGGGAGCCGGGGCCTCTGGCCCTGCCTCCAGCCTGGGGGGTGGAATTGGTCTTGCCTCCCCTGAAAGTGACCTCTTCCGAAGTTTCCCCTCTGTGGCCCCTGCCCCTGCCACTCTGGCCTCCAGCCTAGCCGACGGTCGGGCTCCTGACGCCCCCACCCCGGCTACTGCTGCCCTTGGAGCTGCCTCTGCTCCCTCTGCCTGGGCTCCCCCCTTCTCTCCTCCTGACCTCTTCCTCCCTTCGACACCCTCTCCTACTCTGTGGCCCACCTGGCCAACTTCCTTGCAAACTCCGGGTTTGATGCCTCCGCGTCAACCTCTCTCGCCGCCCTTTCCATCAACTCCTCATAGGAGAAGGGGGGAACTCTCTTCAGCTCCATCCGGAAGAAGCCCTGCTGCAGGCCTAGGGTGAAGGCCATCATCAGACTATGGCCTGGCATCTCCTGAACCTGAGTAACTTCCTCCTGGAATCGGTCCACATAGCTTCCCAACGTCTCGTTTACCCCCTGCTTGATGTGAAACAGGGATTCGGACTCCTTCTTCCTCTTTTTCGAAGTGGTGAATCTCAGCATGAATCCTCGGCGCAAGTCCTTGAAGCAATAGATGGAGCTGGCCGGTAGCTGGTGGAACCATTCTCTCACTTTCTCCCGGAGGGTGATGGCGAAGAGCCGGCACTTGAATCCGTCCGACATCTGACGGATGGAGACCACGTCCTCGAACCATTGGACGTGCTGTACCGGGTCTCCCTTCCCAGTGTAATAGGACATCTCGGGCTCCCTGAACCCATCTGGAACTGGAGCTGAAGAGACCAGCTTGCTGAAAGGACTCCCGCCTCCCACTGGGCGAGCTGGCGAGTCTCGCGAGCCCAGCTCGCCGAAGCGACCTCGGCCTGCCGAGCCTGGGAAGAGCTCGCGCCCGGGGAGCTCGCACCCTCGGCCTTCCTCGGCCACTTCCTTCCCAGCTCGCCTGCCGGGAGCGTCCTCGCCCAATGAGGGGGCGGCCGCAATCTGGTTTGCCGGAGTCGAGCACTCGGCCCGCGTGCCGAGTGCGAACTTGACCAGATTTAGCACCTCGCTTCTGAAGTCTTCGAACATTCCCACCGTTGCGAGAGGCGGGGGGGGCGGCGAGCTCGGCCTGTCAGATCCTTGTCCCGTCATCGAGCTCGCGGAAACTTTTCTGCGCTGACCACGCTCCACGCTCACTGCACCAAAATGTTGAAACCGGAACCCGGCTTCCTGTGGAGCTCGCCCTTGGGGAAAGGGGTGGTCTCGCGCCTACTTCGCTCCTGCAAGAATAACAACAAGACAAGGAGGAACAGACCCAAGGGCTCGGCGGGGAGGTCCCACCACAAACCCGGAAGATCTCAGAGCGCTTCCCCTCCTTAGCCTGAAGCCGAGCTAAGGTACCCGCAGAAAGCACTTAGAGAATTTGGGGAGAGGAGCTCAGGGAACAAAACTTGCTCTCTGGGGTACCCCTTGGGTCCTATTTATAGTCTTTGAGACCCGGACTGCCAATAACCAAAAAAGCTGACCTGAAATTACCAGGAAACCCTTGGCTGGGCCTGCCAACAGCCAAACTCCGCTGTTTTGAAGGGCTATGGGCAGGCCAGCAGGGATAAAACAGTGAAAAGTACCTCTGATCCCCAGGCGAGCTGGGACCCCTGGCCACCTCGGCGTGCTTTGCTCGCCAGCTGCTGCCGAGCTCCACTGAGGGGTCGCGAGCCTCAGCCCGCTCGGTGAATGCCGGGCTCGGGGTCGCCGATCGACGAACTCTGGTCGACGGATGCCGAGCTCAGTCTCGCCCCTGCCGCTGCCGAGCTCGCCTGCTGCTCCCAGCCTGCCCTACTCGCCCCTTGATGACCTTGCTCGCCGGACACGGGGTTGTACAATTATGATGTTGTCTGCCTGTTATGTCATGCTGGGTTTTTCATCATTGTTGTGATAGCTCATTTTTCAATTAATTAATCTGTCATGATTATTTTGGCTCATCGAAAAAGCCGTCGCGGCGCTTCCGCCGCTTGGGTTCTGTAGAGAGAGAGAGAGGGGGAGAAGATGAACCGTCAGGTTGCCTCTTCAGTTTCTGCCTTTTTGTTTTCCCGCTCAGCCTCCTCTCTCTTCCCTATTTGCTATAAATACCCTTCTCCAGGATTCGGATACTTTCACGCCTTCATTACTATTCTTCGCTATTTTCGTGATCGGAGCTTCCGCCAACTCCTCTTCTTCTCCGCACCTCTCGCGTTTCGCTTTCCCTTCAATCTTTTCTCCTCTCCTATTTTTGCCTCCCCGCCGACTATGGGAAAGAATAGGGTAGAAGAAGGTGAGGGCCGCAGCCGCTATGGGAGGCGGTTTGCAGACCATGATTTCCCTCTCGGCAGGCTACCAGAGGAAGAGTAAACTCGCTTCGCCAGCGAGTTTCTCGCTGATGGCTATCTGTCTCGCCCACCCAAAGTTGGCGAGGGCATTAATACCTTCTACCCCAACGAATTAGCCTTCCCCGTCTCACACTTCGAGGCGGGGTTGAGACTTCCCCTCTGGCCGGAGGTTAAATTGGTCTTCAAGTACTTCGGGGTTGTTCCCGCTCAGTTCAACCCCAACTCGATCTCAATGTTGGTCGCTTTCGCATGTTACTTGCAGCGAGAGCGCATTGAATTCAGCTTGACTGTCTTTCACAAGCTGTTCATCTACCACGCGAAAGACGACGGTGTTTCCTACTTCACCGGCCAAGGCCTGAAGGTGTGCGAGACGCCAAACAAGAACCATGACTTGCTGACCCGCTTTGTCTTCATTCGCTGGGACTTGGGAGGTGTCCCTCTCGCCCCGGTGTCACCTGTCGAGGGCTACTACGAAACTCCCAAGGTTGGGGGTGCCGAGAAGGCTCTCTGCGACATCTACGCAGGGAAAAACTTCGAGGTCAACTTCCTCAGGCGAGACCTCGACTTGCTTCCTACTGTCTTCCCCGGCGAAGGTATACTCCTGCCCCCTTAGCATTGTACTCAACGTTTGGCTTTATGCTGACTATTAACCTGTTCAGGGGCGAGGACCATCCCTGTCCACCCTCCTTACCAGAGTAATAGGGGTCTCGCCCAGGCAATTATGGTGGCGGAGGCAGCAAAGGATAAGATGACCCCCACTCTAAAGAAAAGGCCGGGGGACGAGGACACCGCTTCTCGGCATAGCCCAAAGAAAAGGGTGAAAAAGTCGGTGTCCTTTAAAAAAGAGAAGAAAAAGGCCGCCCACAAAGAGATGAAGGACCTATCGGGGTCCATGTCCCCCATTTCTTTAGGAACTCCCTCTCCTCGACAACTATCAGTCTCGCCTACCTGCGAGACGGTCTTGTCATAACAAACCGCCACCACCATTGTCCAGCCCGCTGGGCTCCCCCCCCCCCCCCCCCCCCCCCCCCCCGCGAGGCTGGCCCCTCTAGCCGGCCGGCTCCCTCCTCGCACCCCAATTATAATATGGGGCCTGTGACAGATGATGTTGCCGGTGAGCTGGTACTCTTATGGGAGAAGGACGCCAACTGCGTGTCGTTGTTCACCCTCCTTCCCTCCTGGAAGGAGCAAGACCCGCCCACCAGTCACGCCTTCTCCCTTGGCTATAGGATATATGGTGGCCTCGACATTGATCCCGTGGATAATGAGGTGTCGCGGGACCTCATTCTAAAGAGCGCCCATGCCCAATTCCGCTCCTTGGAGCTCGCACACCGGGTCTCTCACCGCCTAGTCTTCAATAATAAGAAATGGAAAGAAGCGGAGGCCGGTCTCGCAACGGAACGCGAGAAGTCCTATGATCTCGAGAAGCGGCTGGCCGTCGCCGATAACCTCCTTGCACAAAGTCAAGGCGGTGTGGTAAGCTTCCTAACCATTGCTCTGCCAGCCTCACTCGCTAGTCATTATGATTTTTCATTGACTAAGTCTTCCTGCATGATGCCGAGACTGCCGACCGGATGCGTTCGCTCATTGAGGCATTGGAGGCAGAGAACAAGAGATTGAAGGTCGAAAACACCCGTCTCCAAGACAGCGCGACACCCCCTCTAGATCCATTTCAAGTTCCTCCTCGCTATTCCGTGGATGAGGTTGATGCCCTCTGTAGAGATTAAAACATCAAGACCCGCCCACCAGTCACGCCTTCTCCCTTGGCTATAGGATATATGGTGGCCTCGACATTGATCCCGTGGATAATGAGGTGTCGCGGGACCTCATTCTAAAGAGCGCCCATGCCCAATTCCGCTCCTTGGAGCTCGCACACCGGGTCTCTCACCGCCTAGTCTTCAATAATAAGAAATGGAAAGAAGCGGAGGCCGGTCTCGCAACGGAACGCGAGAAGTCCTATGATCTCGAGAAGCGGCTGGCCGTCGCCGATAACCTCCTTGCACAAAGTCAAGGCGGTGTGGTAAGCTTCCTAACCATTGCTCTGCCAGCCTCACTCGCTAGTCATTATAATTTTTCATTGACTAAGTCTTCCTGCATGATGCCGAGACTGCCGACCGGATGCGTTCGCTCATTGAGGCATTGGAGGCAGAGAACAAGAGATTGAAGGTCGAAAACACCCGTCTCCGAGACAGCGCGACACCCCCTCTAGATCCATTTCAAGTTCCTCCTCGCTATTCCGTGGATGAGGTTGATGCCCTCTGTAGAGATTAAAACATCAAGACAGCGGAGCTCGTTCTCAAGATGATGAAGGAGCTGGGGGTGGTACGGGATGATGCCGAGATGGTTACCGACTGAGACCTGGTCCCCCGATTATATGGCGAGACGGACGACAGTTCATCCTCCGACGGCGAGGAGTAAGGAGACGTCAATGCCTGGGACTTCTCCCCACCTCTTTTTTGTCTTGCCCTGTACTTGAATATTCATGATATAGATATTTCCTATGCGATAGTGAGGTGTTTTCTGTGATGATCCAAGGGAACTTTATTATAACTTTTTACATGTTACTGTCTTGAGATTTTTACCCTCCGCCATTTTGCTTGATAGTCTGAAACGCTAGACCCTGGATCTCTCTTCACCCATACCGCACGCGAGATCGCCTAACTCTTAGCTCTCGTCTTGCCGCGAGATCAACCGTATTGTAAGCCTTGCAGATCCACCGCTTTTTATGACAGGTCCCTTCTTTTTATACTAGGCATGTGCCTTATACAAGGAAGACCCACTCGCTATGGGCGAGACCCCCCCTGCCGAGTGTCGGCAAGAGATCTCCTCCTTGGCCTAATCTCCAATTCTTCCATTTTCTAGGAATTCTCTACCAATTTCCTGATAAATATGGACACTTCTCTTCGTGAGCTCTTACCACTTGACTTGCCCCCGAGTGAGCCTACAACCCTGCCAGCTAGATGACAGCCTGGTCCGCGGGTCTGCTCGGAGGTCTCCTCTCCAAAACACCTCCAACCACCGAGTGAGCCTACAGCCCTGCCCGCTAGATGAGAGCCTAGTCAGCAGGTCTGCTCGAGATCTCCTCTCCAAAACACCTCCAACCAATGAGTGAGCCTACAACCCTGCCAGCTAGATGAGAGCATGGTCAGTGGGTCTGCTCGTGGTCTCCTCTCCAAAACACCTCCAACCACCGAGTGAGCCTACAGCCCTGCCAGCTAGATGAGAGCCTGGTCAGTGGGTCTGCTCGGGGTATCCTCTACAAAACATCTCCAGACACCGAGTGAGCCTACAGCCCTGCCAGCTAGATGAGATCCTGGTCAGCGGGTCTGCTCGGGTTCACCTCTCCAAAATACCTCCAACCACCGAGTGAGCCTACAACCCTGTCAGCTAGATGAGAGCCTAGTCAGCAGGTCTGCTCGGGGTCTCCTCTCCAAAACACCTCCAACCACCGAGTGAGCCTACAGCCCTACCAGCTAGATGAGATCCTGATCAGCGGGTCTGCTCAGGGTCTCCTCTCCAAAACACCTCCAACCACCGAGTGAGCCTACAACCCTGCCAGCTAGATGAGAGTCTGGTCAGTGGGTCTGCTCGGGGTCTCCTCTCCGAAACACCTCCAACCGCCGAGTGAGCCTGCAGCCCTGCTAACTAGATGAGAGCCTGGTCAGCGGGTCTGCTCGGGATCTCCTCTCCAAAACACCTCCAACCACCGAGTGAGCCTACTGCCCTGCCAGCTAGATGAGAGCCTGGTCAGTGGGTCTGCTCGGGGTCTCCTCTCCAAACACCTCCAACCGCCGAGTGAGCCTACACCCCTGCCAGCTAGATGAGAGCCTGGTCAGCGGGTCTGCTCAGGGTCTCCTCTCTAAAACACCTCCAACCCCCAAGTGAGCCTACAGCCCTACCAGCTAGATGAGAGCCTAGTCAGCGGGTCTGCTCGTGGTCTCCTCTCCAAAACACCTCCAACCACCGAGTGAGACTACAGCCCTGCCAGCTAGATGAGAGCTTGGTCAGCGGGTCTGCTCGGGGTCTCCTCTCCAAAACACCTCCAACCACCGAGTGAGCCTACAACCTTGCTAGTAGATGAGAGTCTGGTCAGCGGGTCTGCTCGGGGTCTCCTCTCCAAAACACCTCCAACCATTTTGAAAAGTAGTCCACCATGACTAGCTTAAATTTCCTTTGACCGCTTGTTTGGGGAAAAGGACCCACCAGATCTAGCGCCCATATAGCGAAGGGCCAGGGTGCTGTGATTCTCCGCAACCTCTTGGCTGGAAGGAGTTATAGTTGGGCGAACACCTGGCATTTTTGACACCTTTTCGCAAACTCCTCTGCATCTTTCCCGAGAGTAAGCCAGAAGTACCCCTGTCTCAGCACCCTCCCTTCTAAAGTCCGGCTCCCCGAGTGACTCATACATTCTCCCGAGTGAATCTCTTCCAGAACCTTTGGAACCTCCCCCTCTGACACACATCGAGCCAGCAAACCCGATAGTGTCTTGCGGTACAAAACTCCATCTTTTATCAGGTAGTACGCCGATTTGTATCTGGTATGCTTCTTGTCGAATTCTCTCGCACGCAGCTGTCCCGAGGTCAGAAAGGTGATGAAGGGGTCCATCCAAGACCCTTGTTGGCATATCTCCATGAGTTCCCCTTCCTCTATGGACGGCCTGAAGAGCTTCGTCATTGTTCCTCCAACCCGAGGGCCATACTTGGCGAGCTGGTCAGCCGGAGTGCTCTCCTCCCTCGGGATGTACCGAATTGAAAAGCTTTGGAACTGTCCGATAATGTCCTTGACCTTCCCTAGGTACAGCGTGAGGGTGGGCTCCCTTGACTCGAACTGCCCTTTGACCTGGCCCGCCACCACCATGGAGTCCGTCGAGACCTCAATGTCTTGTATGCCCAACTCTCGGGCTAACCTGAGACCTGCGATGATCGCCTCATATTCCGCCTGGTTGTTGGTGATCGTGAAGTGGATCTTCAAGGCCTACTCAATCCTGGTCCCCTCTGGACTTACCAAGATCATTACTCCTCCAAAGGAATTTCTTCCTGACGCTCCATCTACCATCATCCTCCAAGCCACTTGAGGGGACGCTTCAGCCTCTAGGACCTCAACTATGTAGTCAACCAGGAAGTCGGCCACCGCTTGTGCCTTGATGGAAAGCCGAGGAATGAAAGCGAGGTCAAATTCACTGAGCTCTATTGACCACTTGGCCATCCTCCCGGAGTGCTCCACCCCCTCCAAGATGCGACGGAGGGGGTGATCCGTCACCACCTGAATAGAGTGAGCCTGAAAATACGTCCTGAGCTTCTTGGCCGAGACGATGAGGGCAAATGCTAATTTTTCAAGAATGGGGTACCCGATCTCCGCCTTCTTTAGGACCACGCTCATGTAATAGATCGGAAATTGCTTCTTCCCTTCCTCTCGCACAAGAACCGAGCTTACAGCCCCAGTCCTTACTCCCAAGTATAAGAACAAGACCTCTCCTTCCCTTGGCCCCTGGAGTAAAGGTGTCTGGGTGTGCTATTGCTTTAGAGCCTGAAAAGCCTTCTCAAATTCAGGAGTCCAATCGAATTTCTTGCCTCCTCTTAATGTCTATAAGAAAGGCGAGCATCTCTCCCCGGCTCAAGAGAGAAACCTGCTTAGCCCTGCCAACTTGCCAGTGAGACGTTGAACCTCCTTGGCATTTCTAGGAGACTCCAACTCTAGGATTGCCTTCACTTTATCGGGGTTGGGCTCCACTACAGATGGGGTGAGAAGATGCCCCAGGAACTTTCCCCTATTGGCTCCAAACAAACATTTTAGGTGGTTAAGTCTCATTTTATGTTTTCTCAAGGTCTCAAAGGTTTCCTCAAGGTCCAAAACATGAGATTTGAGGTCCATGCTTTTGATCATCAAGTCATCCACATACACCTCGAGGTTCATTCCTTTCTGCCCTCGAAAGATCCGATCCATCATTCTTTGATAGGTTGCTCCCGCATTTTTCAACCCAAAGGGCATCATGTTAAAATAGAAGCATCCATCCTCCGTGACGAGACTGACGTCCTTGACATCCGGAGGGTGCATGCATATCTGATGGTATCCTGAAAATGAATCCAAAAAACTCATAAATGAGAAACCGACGGCTGAGTCAACCAGCGCGTCGATCCGAGACAGAGGGTAACAATTCTTAGGGCATGCTTTATTTAAAAGAGAGAAATGCACGCACATTCTCCACCTACCCTCCCCCTTTTTAACCATTATAACATTGCTCACCCACCCCGGATACTTATAGGCAGACACAAACCCCGCCTTAAGTAACTTATCTACCTCCCCTCTAATAGGCCTGGCCATCTTAAAGGCAATGGCCCTCTTCTTCTGTTTTACTGGGTGAGTGTGGGGATCAAGGTTGAGGCGGTGGCAAGCTATGTCCGCATCGACCCCGGGCATGTTTTCGGCGCTCAACGTGAAGACGTCAATGTTTCTCTGCACGCAGGTCTTGATCTTCTCTCGGTCTTCTGGGCTGAGCTCGCCGCTGATCTTTATCTTCTCCACTCTTCCTTCCTTGGTGCGGATCTCCATATCGAGTACCTCGACGGCCTCCTTCAGCCTTGATGGCTCTTCCTCTCCCTCCTACTCTGCCAGTGAATCATGTTCTCTAGCTTCGTCTTTCGCGACAGCCACCACCATTTCATCCCCAAGCTTTTCCATCTCCCGCTCGCTAGCGTCCTCTCCTTCACATAGTGAGGCACTTCTTTTTTGCAGCTGGGCCCCCATCCTGGGCGACCCTCTCGCTTCCTCCATCTTCCTCATCTATTTCCTCCTCCTTTTATCCTCCTTTAACTCCCCTTCCTCTCCCGCCTCCATCTCTCCTTTCTTCTCTCTCTCCATTCTTGGCTCCCCCGCAATGCCACCAACCATTACTGCTTCGCCCTCTCCTCCATCCACCTCTTCCTCTATCTCTTCTACTATCTCCATCTCTCTGTCCATCTCTCCCGCCATTTCTAGCTCCCCCGCAATGCCACCAACCATCACCACTTCGCCCTCTCATCCGACCTCTTCTTCCTCTCTCTCTTCTACTTCGCCTCCAAGCTCCTGTTGCCATCGTTCCATCCACTTCTCCATCTCTTCAGCATCTCCCTGCCATGAGATGGCATTCACTGCCGTCACGTAGCACTCCCTTGCAGCCTTCGAATCCCCCAACACTCTGATTTGGATACCTCCGGAGTTTAACTTCAAGCACTGGTGAAAGGATGATGGAACACATCTGAAAGCGCTGATCAAGGGCGCCCAAAAATGGCATTGTAACTACTAGGGGCATCCGCTATGACAAAGCTGCAATTTCGGGATAGCCCCCCCCCCCCCCCCAGGGTTACCTGATGTCCCACTCCCCCTTCGACTTCTTTCCTTTCTCCTGAGAACCCAAACAATGGTCCATCCGCCACCAACACCCTCCGGGCCTCCACCCTCATCTCATTGAATGCCTTCTTGAAAATAACATTCACAGAGCTCCCATTGTCTACCAGGATCCGTGACACCGTGAAGTTCTCGATGGCGGTCTGGATCACCAGCGCGTCGCAGAAGGGGTCTTCATGGTCTGACATGTCCTTTCTGGAAAAAGTGATTTTCTCATCTGGGGGAGGAGATTGCGATGTTGAGGCTACGCTTCGACGATACATAGTATGAAGGCTCGCCTTTCGAGCAGCCTCAATCCCCACCCCCACCCCCACCCCCCCATGGATTACTCCAATTACCCATCGATCCCCTACATCTGTTCGGTCTACGCATCGATCCTCCTCTCCTGTACCCGTCACTTCTTCTATCCGCACCGACCTCTGCTGCTCTCCTGCTCCTCTAGTTCTCCTCACCTCCACGAAATCTGGGCAGGTAGCCGTCGCGTGACCTTCCTCCTAGTGGAAGTAACAATATGGCAACTCTACCTCCCCTCCCCCTTGCCTTCCTCCCTGAGGGTTTCTCCTTCTCCCAGCCCCTACTACTCTTTCTCTATCCTGGCCTCTACCTCTCCCTCGGCCGATTGCCATAGCCTGCTGCGGAGGGGGCAGGGGTGGTCTATGACCGTACCCCCACCCTTGCTGGTGAAATCTTCCAGGTCCTCCCTATTGGTTCCTCCCCCCATGGGGAAATCCTTTCCCTTGTCCAGGGGCAGGGCGTCCCTGCTGCCTCCATCTAAACTCTTGATATGTCGGCGCCCTCAGCTCTTCTCTTCTCATCGCTTCCTGCTGTCTCTCTCCCGACTCCCTCGACTCCACCTCTGTAAGTCTTGCCAACATTTTTGCAATAGCGGGATTCGCTGCCTCCATCGCGATTTCCTTTGCCGCCTTCTCCATCAACCCCTCAAAAGACAGTGGCGCTTTCCGGGTGAGGCTCATTTTGAAGAAGCCTTCCCGCAGTCCCATGGTAAAGGCCATCTGGAGGGAAAACCCAGGCACCTCCTGTATATCCAAGATCTCCACTTGGAATCAGTCCACGTACTGAGCTAGGGACTCATCCGCCCTCTGCTTAATCAAAAAAGATCGACTTTGGGTTCATATTTCTCTTCTGCGAAGTTGAGAACCGTAGCTGGAAGCTTCTGCTGAGATCCTCAAAGCAGTATATCGAGATAGTTGGGAGCTGGTGAAACCAGTCCCGAGCCTTATCCTTCAGTGTGGTGGAAAAAAGACGGCACTTGAACGCGTCCGTCATGGGCCTGATCGAAACCGCATCCTCGAACCACTGCAAGTGATGGAGGGGATCATCCTTCCCCACATAATTTTTCATTCCGGTTCTCGGAACCCCTCTGGGACGGGAGCCGACAGGATCAACTCACAGAAAGGCGACCCTCTCGCCACCGGTCTCACCGACCCTACTCGCACGACGACCTCCCCTGGCGAGTCGGTACTCGCCGGGCGTGGGAACAGCTCCCTTCCCGCCATATCTCTCTTGCTGCCTTCCACCATCACCTCCTTCCCCATCCTCCTTCCCGGGACATCTTCTCCTGCTCACGCTGAGACGAGCTCTTCTTTCGGTGTGAGAACGGGCACCTGAGGTAGTGGTGTTGAACAATCTTCCTGTCGCGAGATCCCTTGCAGCAAGTCCATGATGCCCTTGATTGACGCCATGAACTCTTCTCTTCCAACAAATCATCCCGGGTTATCCGACCCCGCTCCTTCTCCTTCTTCATGACCTCCCGCCATGTGGTTGCTCAAGATTCTTCTCTGAGGGCTGCGTTCCATGCTCACCGAACCAAAAATGTTTGAACCAGCTTTCTGGTCCCTCCTAAAGTTTTAAATTGAGGATGCAGCCCACACGTACTCTTCTTGAACTACCGTCCCTACGTGAGTCGGAGACCTGGAAATAGACCGATGGCTCTCAGCTCGGAGGTCCCACCTCTTTCCCGAAAGAAATTGAAGATCTTCCCCTCCCTAGCCAATGTTGAGCAAGGTGCCTGTGAGGAAGAAAGTGGAAAGGTTCAACAACCATCCCAGGCACCTTATCGGTCTATTTATAGGCCTCTGAGTTTGATCTGCAAATATCCCTTCTGAACTAACCTGAAATGACCAAAATACCCAGGGTTGGGTCTGCCAACAGCCAAACTCCGCTGTCCTGGAGGGCTATACGCAGACCTCCAGGAGTAAAAGTGTAAAATTACCTGGGGAAAAAAAGTAAAATCCCCATTGGGGTAAAAAGGTAAAAACATCTCTTCTCCCATGTGCCGAGTGGGGAAAATGACTGACGGGAGACACGACCCCCCTGTTCGTCTCGCCGGCCTCTCGCCCTATAGGCCATCTCGCCTCCTAGAGCCATATCCCCCCCCCCAGGGCGTCTCGCCTACTTCAGAGAACCCCCTATCTCGCCTCCTGCAGGTGGTCCTCCTGGTCTCACTCGCCTATCAAATTCGTCTCGCCATCCTCCCCTTCTCGCTCCTTGAGCCACCTCTCGCGAGCCCCAAGGTTGTACATATTCCTCGCAACCTCTCGGGATGTTATATTTTATTTTTCATACTCGAAACCCCGTAGGCCTAACTTAAATTTCGAGGATGAAATTTTTGGTTTATGTATTGGGATTTGTAACATCCCTCAGACAACTAGACCCCCAGGAGTGGTTTTGTCATGACTAGGTCATGACAAAATCCTGAGAAGACCAAGTGAACCTAGGAATGTAGGTGAGATCATTATGGTCTACAAATAGTAGAATTTTTAAACACTAGGTTAGGCTGATCATGGGGCTTCACCATGACTCCAAGACCTCACCACAATCTCACTAACCTGTTAGCGGGTCCATTAGAGTCATAGGGACCCACTAGGGGCAACTAAAATGGTCAAGTTGACTAAAGTCAATCCAAACCCTAATCAGGTCAAACTAAGCTCATGCATGGTCAACTGACCTCCCCTTGGCCAAAGGGGCCCACCTAGACCTTCCCAAGCCCAAAGGCAGGCCAATGGGTCACCAAGGACCCATTGGGGTCAACCAAGGAGGCTAAGTTAACACAAGTCAACTCTAGCCCTAATTTGGTCAAAGTATCCTTCCTAAGGGTCAAGTGACCCCCAAAGTGCCAAGACAACCCTACACAGCCCAACCTAGACCCTAGGGTAGGCCAATGGATCACCAAGGACCCATTGGGGTCAACCCAAATGGTCAAAATTACCAAGGTCAACCCTAGTCTAGTTTAGGTCAACTTAGCACAAATAGGCTAACCCAAGCTCAAGCCTGTTTTCATTTGGGCTAACCACCTCTTAATTATGGATGATATGATTTAGTGGGCTGCAAAAAGCTTAAAGGGATGACCAAGTCAGCCTTAGTGACTAGGAGAGAGAGAGAACTCCACCTCACCCTTAATGGAGGAAAGAGAAAGAGGGAGGAAGAAGCCATTCATGGCTTAGGGAGGCCAAGGGACACCTTTAATGGCTGGATTCAACTCCTCTGGGGAAGAGGAGGAGTTTCCAGCCGTTTCCCAGCCACCCCAAGCCAGATTCACCCTCCACCACCATGGCTGAGAATGGACCTTAATGTCCATTAATGGCCATTCAACCCACACTCTTCCCCTACCTCGTTTGGGTGTTTTAAAAGCATCACTGGGCACCAAGGAGTCGTTTTCACCATTCCCCCAGCGATTTCAAGCTTGTCCATTGTGCTGGTGCAGAATTCCGGCGACATCACTATCGTTAATGGCAACCCAGAGATCGGCTTGACTCCAGACCACCACAAAGGTCATCCCCTTCTTCTCTCTCTATGGGTAGATCATAGGAATCAATAGGGACAAGCATAGGGCTCAATTGAGCCCGATCAGGTGAAGAAAATTACTAGTTTTGGGGTAAATTTCAACCTGTCGGGAACGCTGGAAATGACCCCTCCGGCGGCTGTGCCGCCGCCTAGCGATAGCCACCACCTCGACGGAGGTGGTGGTGGCGGTGGCCGGCCGGGGAGGTGGCTGGGTGGCCGGCGGTAGCGCATGGAAGCAGCTCCAAGAAGAATGAATCTTGGCCGCTGGCGCGCTGGAGAAGACGACCCGATATCGTCCATTTCGCGCCAAGATTCGTGCCGCTTGATTTTAATCTTAGGTTAATTATTCCATTTCATGTGATTTTCTGTCACACTTTTTACAGTCAATGTTTTTAATTATTAAAAATACCTATATACCTCTAGTGAAAAAATGGTAAACATAAAAGTTGTAGCCCTAGGGGTGTACTTTAATTTAAAATTGGTATGAACCAATTTGGATATCTGGTTTCATCAGGGCACTCATTTTGGTGGGGTCTATACCTAGGGTTAGTCAGAGATTAAAATGTGTGCCCCCACTTCATCTCCTGTCCAAATGACCTAAAATTTGGATAGGGAGTCCTTCTAACCTATACCTAGGCCTGACCAAAAATGGGAATGTATGGGTATAATATTTCTATAGTTTTTGGAAAAATTTAATAAATCATATACTAATTAATTAGGTGTCTTAAACACCTCAAAAATCTCAAAAATTTGGTGGGTGATATTGGGGAGTATTTTAGGCTCTGGTAAAAATTTCACCCCTTTTGGAATTGATTTTATAGGGTAATTGTATAGCCAAGGGTTGACCCTTTTAGGTCAAATTAGGGCTAAGTGCCCTAAGTGCTCTAGAGTTGGTAAACCTCACCCAAAGATGATGGATCTTGGCACTCAGCTATTAGTACACAAAATAGCCCCCCCCCCCACTATTATTGGGTGGAAGTTGAAGGGTAGAGCCCTAGGACACTAGGTAAGGTCCTATTTGTGTAAACCTAGGGTTTGAAGTCAAGGGGTCAAGTGACCTTGAAATGACTTAAAACTTGGTGGAGAGGACTTTAGGGTTGTCAAGGTCCTTTGGTAAAAATGTCATGAGATTTAGAGGCTGATAAACTCCCCAAAACCCTAACCCTAGTTTAGGATACAAACCTTGTTGGATCCCTAGTTTGATTTGGGCTAGGTTGACTAATTAGGATGTTTGACCCACCTTGTATAGTCAGGGTCATGTCTTTGTGTCTTAGAGTTTTGGCTAAGTCATTATAAACAACCACACATGTACCAGCCAACAGAAGACAGCAAAAGACTAAATACTTAGAAGATAATCAAGCTCAGACAAGTGAGTTCGACGTTCGTCGAACTCAGCTCGACGAAAGTCGTGCTCCGCTCGACGAACTCAGAGTAAATTCTCTGAGTTTAGCTCGATGATATTCGAGCTCAGGTTGACGATTTCAGGAAGCTCAACTTCAACACATTAAGTCCAGAATCCTTTCTTTGAACTCAGGTCGATGAATTTGCATTATCAACCAGACAAACTTAGGGCATAGAAATAGGAAGTTCTTTACAAAAAGCAGTTAGCTGATCTCAGGTCGACGAACCTAGTTCTCAGCTCAACGAACATGGATTCCCAGGTCGACGAACAAGATTTCTCAGCTCGATGAACTTTGGACTCAAGTCGACGAAATCTGTTATTTGCTCAACGAATTCTGTGCAGATCCAGACTTTGTTTTTTCTGTCTTTTGTCCTTATTTTATTGCAGTAATTCCTGAATAATCAATGCTTAATATTCTCTGAATATAACCATTAGAAGCAGCATTGATTATGGTATTCATCAGGATTATTGCTTGTCGTTCTTCAATAGGACAGTTGGGGAAATCCATTAATGCAGATATTCTATCCAGTCGTATTACATTCTCCAGGCCGTCAGCAATTAATGCAAAAAAAGGAATTCAAAAATTCAAAGGAGAAATCTGACTGATCATATAAAAGAGATTTTCTCTCTTTTCAACAACAAGAAGAAGACAATCTAGATAAGAAAGATAATACAAGGCACATAGAGGAGATCAAGAGCAATTATATTCTAATCCTTCTCTGTGTAGAAAACAATCTTGTTTTCACCTTGACAGTGCTGAAGAAGAAGAAGAACATTCATTCTAAATCAAGAGTCTTCTTCAACCTTCACTCCAGGATTCTTCAAGGACAACAAACTTCTATCAGTCAAGAATTTCCATGGATCTGTTCAAATCAAGGCTGAAGATAGAAGACCTATACACTGAAGCAAAGCTCCAATCTTCCTGAACAAAGTCAATATCTCAGGGGGAGCTTTGACAACATCAAGATCCACTAGTCTTCTCAGTTGTTTTGAGAAAGAGAAGACATCATAAATCTCTCACCCCGTCTTTGTACAAAGGGTTCTTTAACTCCCTTCAAAAGTTATTCCTTGGTTGCAAGTCTCCTGATCAAAAGAGTTGGGTTGGTTTTTAAGCATCTGATCAAAAGCTCATTGGTGGCAGTCACCTGATCAAAACCTGCTAGTGGATTCCTACCAGGGTCATAGAAGAGTGGATGTACCCAGGTTGGGGAACCACTACAAAAGTTCTTGTATTGTTTGGTTGCCCTCTTTCTTTTTGTTCTTGTTGTGCCTGTGTAAGTTTAGTTTTTGTTGTGCCTGTGTTAGATTAGTTTATCTTAGGTTATATCTTTGCTTACAGTAAATATTAGTATATATTATTTGCTCTACTCTGAAAAGTTTATAAACAGCAAAAAGGTTTAAAGATACTCTATTCACCCCCCACCCCCTAGAGTATATCACGTCTAACCCTCACTTTCAATTGGTATCAGAACTGTGTTCCTTTGGTTGTACAAGCTAACCCTTGAACCAAACGATCTTGTGTTAGATCTAACCTTTTATTTCTCTTAGGATTATTTTCACAGCATGGCACAGAACATGGATTATGCAAGCACCAGACCTCCAGTATGCAACTTGAATAAGTCTGCCATCTGGAAGGCAAGAATTAAACTTTATATGAATTCCATTGATGAGGACATCTACAATTCTATTTTGACAGGTCCTCCTCAACCATCTACATCTACATCTATATCAACTTCAAGCACACATGTTGTTCCACCACCTGAGTGGACTGAAGCTCAGAAGAAGGCCAAGATTGCTGATGCAAAGGCCATGAACATTCTGGCTCAGACTATGTTTGATGACATCTTCTAGAAAGTGGTTGAATGCACATCAGCCAAGGCTATTTGGGACTCTCTTAACCAGATGGTAGCTGGTTTTGCTGATGAGAGAAAAGATAGAAGATCAACTCTCATCTCCCAATATGAGAACTTCAAGAAGGATGAGTCAAAATCTGTTGCTGACATGTACAACAGATTGAGCTCAATAATCAATGAGCTGAAGAATTTAGACAAGGAAATCACTCCTACTGAAGTGAATAATAAGATCCTCATGTTCTTCCCAAGCTCATGGGATTCCAGGATCTGGCCAATCAAGGAGGCCTGGAGTTTAAATGAGATTTCCACAGAATCTCTATTGGGAAAACTCAAATCTTATGAGCATCTAATAAGGTCTAGAGAAGCTGCAGAACAAAGGAATCCTCCACTAGTAAGAAAGGAGCAAAATATAGCATTCAAGGCTGCTGAAGAGACAAAAACTTCAACAGTTAATGAAGAACTAATGAGTCTCTTTGCCAAGAGGTTCTACAAAATGGCAAGAAAGGACTTAAGGAGAAAAGCATCCAGACAGGATGATAAGCCCAGGTATGATAAAACTCCTACTAAAGAAGTAGTGTGTTTTGGGTGTAGGAAACCTGGACACTTTATCTCATAGTGTCCAGAGAATCAGAAGAATGAAAGAAGAAGAGAGAAGGACTCCAGAAGACAACTATACAACAATCCATCCTCCAATAAACAGAAAAGGAAGGAGAAGGGCTTTGTTGCTGATACCTGGAGTGACACAGAAGATGAATCCATATCTTCCAGTTCCAGTGAAGAGGAAGAAGAGGCAAAGTCCAAGGAAGTCTGTCTCATGGCCATCAATGCCTCTAGCAGCCCATCAGATGATGAAGAAGAATCTGATAATAAAGAAGCTTCAGAATTAGAAGCTGATCAGGTACTATTATCATTTGATTATAATTTTGATAGTTTTAAAATTGAATTTAAAACCAGGTGTATAGATTTAATTAACTCTGAAAAAAAATCAAAATGCTTAGGGAAAGACTGACTAATCAAGAAAATTTAGTTTTTGAAAATACTAAATTAAAAGATGAGCTAACCCTAACAAATGAACAAATTATGTCTTTAAGATCTGAACTGACTGAGATAAGGAAACTTGAAGAATCCCTGAATGGGAGAAGCATCAAGTTGATGGACATCACTAGCACAGCGAATGCCAGACTTAATGGCAAGTTGGGCTTAGGTGCTTCATCAAGCCTACCCCCACTCATTCAGAAAAACATATTAACCACCCCAATAAAATTTGTTTCTGAAAAAGGTAAGGAGAAAGTAGAAGATAACAATCTTAATCAAACTGAAATTACACACAAGAATAAGAAAAGAAGAAAGAATAAGAAAAATAATAATCAGAACAATGTTCAGCAGTTTTCGTCGAACTCCGATCGACGAAACATGTACAGTTCGTCGAACTCAAGTCGACGAACTCCGAACGCAGATCTATATTATAATAATTCATTGAACTACGATCGACGAAACCAATATGGTTCGTCGATCAGAGATCGATGATTTTGGGCCTCAGAAAATGACTTCTTTCATTCTCTGAATGGAGTTCGACGAACTCATCCCAATTCGTCGAGCGTAGGTCGACGAACATACCAGAGTTCATCAAACCAAAGTCATTATTACAGAAACTCTAAATCTAACAGAAACTTTAATAAAGATCTTAACCAACCTAGGGAGAATATCAACCCATTCACCCAATGGATAATTCCTCCCAGAACATTTCACCCCTTAGGATATAAAAGTCAACCTGAATGTTCTTACATTTCAAGTTTTTCTTATGAAAAGAAACAAGGACCCAAGGTAACCTGGGTCAAAAACATCTAACTTATTTCCTTACAGGTGAAGAACTATCCTATTACTCAAAATAAGTGATATCTGGATAGTGGGTGCTCAAAGCACATGACTGGATGCAAGGACAACCTAATCAATTTCAAGACAAAGCTGGGTCCAAGAGTAATCTTTGGAGATTCCATCTTTGGACAAACTGAAGGCTATGGAGACTTCAACATTGGAGCTGTCACTTTCAGAAAAGTGGCATATGTAAATGGTCTCAAACATAATCTAATATCCATAAGTTAGTTATGTGATGCAGGTTATCAAGTTTGCTTTACTAATTCCAAATGCATTATTTCTTCAAATAACAAAACTGTTTTAATAGTTTGTAGACAAGGGAACATATACATAGTAAACTGTTGGATCCCTAGTTGGATTTGGGCTAGGTTCACTAAACTAGGATGTTTGACCCCACATGTATAGCCAGGGTCATGCTTGTGTCCTAGAGTCTAGGCCATGTCCTTAGAGTCAACATTGCATGGACCAGCCATCAACATACTACAGAAGACTTAAGACTTAGAGAAATTTCAAAGACTCAGGAAATGAGTTCGACTTTTGTCGAACTCAGCTCGACGAAAGTTGTGCTCAGCTCGACGAACTCAAAGACAATTACCTGAGTTGAGCTCGACGATCTTGGTTCTCAGTTCAACGATCTATGGATGCTCTACGTCAACATTCTAAGTCCAGAAAGATCTAAATATTCTAAGTCCATAATCATACTCCAGTCGACGAATTCATGTTCTCAGCTCGACGAACTTGGACCATAGTCTCGACAAGTTGTATCAAGTAGCTCTTAGCAGTTCTCAGATCGACGAAATCAATTCTCAGGTCGACGATTTCTGAACACCTTACTTCTACATTTTTAAGTCCAAGAAACATTTCACTGAACTCTAGTCAACAAAGTTAGAATCTCAGCTCGACGATCTTGATGAATAGAATTGGCAAGGTTCTAGAGAAAGTAGTTATCTGTTCTTAGGTCGACGATCTTGGATCTCAGGTCGACGAATAATAGTTATTTGGTCGACGAACATAACTTCTCAGCTCGACGAACTCAGGACCCAGGTCGACGAATTCTGTTCTTCACTCGACGATTTCTGTGCAGTTCCAGACACGAACTTTTCCTCTCTCTGTCCCATATTTTAATGCAGTAATTCATGTATAATCAATGCTTAATATTCTCTGAATATTACCATTAGACGCAGCATTGATTATAGACTTCATCATGATTATTACTTGCCGATTTTCAATGGGACAGTTGGGGAAATCAATCAATGTAGATATTCTCCAGGCTGTCAGTAATCAATGCTGAATAAATTCAAAATTCAGAAGGAAGATTACATGGAAAACATAAAAGGATTTTTCTTCTTCCTTCTCGACAACACAGAGCGCAGAGCACATAGATTGTCATAGAGAGATCAAGAATCAGAAAGAGCACAAGCAATACTCAGGGCAATACAACAGAAAAGAAACAATAAGCCCAGACCAGAGAAATAACATCTAGCTGAAGAAGAAGAACATCCATTCAAAATCAAGAGTCTTCTTCCTTCTTCATTTCAGGATTCTTCAAGGACAACAACAACTCTATCAGTCAAGAAGTTCCTGGATATCTTCTGGTCAAGGCTAAAGGATTCAAGGCCTACTCACCATGAAACAAAGCTCAAACATTCCTGAACAAATCAATATCTCAGGGGGATCTTTGTTAACATCAAAGATCCACTAAAGTCTTCTCAGTTGTATTTGAGAAAGAGAAGACACCATCACTCTCTCACCCCAACTGTAAAAATGGTTCCTTAACTCCCTTCAAAAGTAATTCCCGGTTGCAAGCCACCTGATCAAAAGACTTGGGATTGGTTTTTGAGCACATGATCAAAAGCTCATTGGTGGCAGTCACCTGATCAAAAACCTGAGTGGATTCCTACCAGGGTGGTAGAAGAGTGGATGTACCCAGGTTAGGGAACCATTATAAAATTCTTGTGTTGTCTGGTTGCCATCTTTTTCTTTTGCTCTTGTTGTGGCTGTGCTAGTTAAGTTTGTTGTGTTTGTGATTAATTAGTTTATATTTTGTTGTGCATGTGGTAGGGTATTTTATCTTAGGACTGTTCTGTTACTTGCAGCATAGTTTGGTATCAAATAGCTTTCTTACTTAGTAGATTTTATTAAATAGCAAAAAGCCTTAAAAATTTCAAGATACTCTATTCACCCCCCCCCCCCTCTAGAGTATATCAGATCTAACTCTAACTTTCAATTGGTATCAGAGCAGGTTCCTTTGGTTGTACAAGCTAACCCTTGAACTAAAAGATCCTTTGGTAGATCTGATTTTTGTATTTCTATTAGGATTATATTCACAGCATTGCACAGAACAAAGATTATGCAAGCACCAGACCTTTAGTATGCAACTTAAATAAGTTTTCCACCTGGAAGGAAAGAATAAAACTTTATATGAATTCAATTGATGAGGACATCTACAATTCTATCTTGACAGGTCCTCCTCAACCATCTACATCAACAGCAACTTCCAGCACTAATGTAGTTTCACCACCTGAGTGGACTGATGCTCAGAAGAAAGCCAGAGTTGCTGATGCTAAAGTCATGAACATTCTGGCCCAAACAATGTCTGATGACATTTTCCAGAAGGTGGCTGAATGCACATCAGCTAAGGCTATTTGGGAATCTCTTAACCAAATGGTGGTTGGCTCTGTTGATGAAAGGAAGGATAGAAGGTCAAATCTCATATCTCAGTATGAGAATTTCAAGAAGGATGAAGCAGAATTTGTTGCAGACATGAACAACAGGCTGAGCTCAATAATCAATGAGCTAAAGACCTTGGATAAATACATCACCCTCACTAAGGTGAATGACAAAATTCTCATGTGCTTCCCAAGCTCATGGGATTCAAGGATCTGGCCAATCAAGTAGGCTAGGAGCTTAAATGAGATTTCCACAGAATCTCTATTGGGAAAGCTCAAATCCTATGAGCAGCTAATCAAGTCCAGAGAAGCAGCTGAACAAAGGACTCGTCCACCAGCAAGGAAAGAGCACAACCTGGCATTCAAGGTTGTTGAAGAAACTGAAGCCTCAACAGTGAATGAAGAGCTAGTGAGTCTTCTTACCAAAAGATTTTACAAAATGGCAAGGAAAGATTTCAGAAGAAAATCATCCAGGCAGGATGATAAGCCAAGGTATGACAAAACTCCCACTAAAGAAGTAGTTTGCTTTGGCTGCAGGAAACCTGGACACTTCATCTCAGAGTGTCCATAGAATCAAAAGAAAGAAAGATAAGAGAGAAGGACTCCCGGAGACAACAAAGCTCATGGCCTTCCTCCAGCAAATACAAAAAGAAGGAGAAGGGTTTTGTAGCTGAAAACTGGAGTGATACTGAAGAAGAATCCACATCTTCTTGTTCAAGTGAAGAGGAAGAAGAGGCAAGGGCCAAGGAAGTCTGTCTCATGGTTATTGATGCCTCCAGAAGTCAATCAGATGAAGAGGATGCATCTGACAATGAAGGAGCTTCAGAATCTGAAGCTGATCAGGTATTGTCATCTTTTGACTATCATTCTGAAAGTTTTAAAATTGAATTTAAGATTATGTGCATTGATTTAATAAACTCTGAAAAGGAAATCAAAACACTTAGGGAAAAATTATCTAATCAGGAAAATATGATTTCTGAAAACACCAAATTAAAAGAAGAACTAACTTTAGCTAATGAACAAATTAACTCTTTGAAAATAGAGCTATGTGAGGCCAAACAACTTGAGGAATCTCTCAATGGGAGAAGCCTTAAGTTGATGGACATCACAAGCATAGTCAATGCCAGACTAAATGGCAAACTGGGCTTGGGTGCATCCTCAAGTTTACCCCCTATTCTCAAGAACATATTATCAACCCCCATCAGATTTGTTACAGCTAAGGATAAAGAAGTAATGAACAACAACCAAACCACAGAAGAAGTAACTAACTTTAAAAATCACAATAACAGAAACCAAAAAAACCATAGATAAAAACAAAGTTCAGCAGATTTCATCGAACTCAGATCGATAAAATGTGGCCAGTTCGTCGAACTCAAGTCGACGAACTTTGAACGTAAATCTATATAGTAATAATTCATCTTACTCAAACGACGAACTGTGTATGGTTTGTCGAGCAGAGATCGACAAACTTGGGGCACAGAAAATGGGTATGTTCATTCTCTGAGCAGAGATCGACGATCTCATCCCAAATCGTCGAACTCTGGTCGACGAACTCACAACATTTCGTCGAACCCAGAAAGACTTAATAAAAGTCATAACTATAAAAACAACTCTAATAAATCTAGGAAACCTTTTAATCCACTGCCTGATTGTATAATTCCTCCTAGAAGATATCACCCCTTAGGGTATAAATCTCAACCTGAATTTTCAGTAATATCTAGTTTCTCTTATCAACAATATAAAGGACACAAGGTAACCTGAGTCAAGAACAACTAACTATTTTCATTGCAGGAAAAGAGCTGTCCAGCTGTTAACCAAAAATGGTACATGGACAGTGGATGCTCCAAACATATGACTGGCATCAAGGATAATTTAATTAACTACAAGTCCAAGCTGGGACCAAAGGTCATCTTTGGTGATTCAAAGTGTGGCCAGTCTGAAGGCTTTGGAGAAGTAAAGATTGGAGCAGTCACTTTCAAAAAGGTGACATATGTAAATGGGCTCAAGCATAACCTCATCTCTATAAACCAACTATGTGATGAAGGTTATCAGGTACACTTTAACTCAACTTCTTGTATTATTTCTAATAAAGATAAACAAACTGTTTATATTGGAAATAGACAAGGCAGCATATATATAGTAGATTTTCTTTCTGCACCTTCAGACATTTGTTTGCTTAATATAGTTAGTAATCAAAATAATCTTTGCGAAAAAGGCTAGGACATGTTAATATGAAAAATATTGCTAGGCTATCTAAAGACAACCTTGTGAGAGGTTTACCTTCTAGTCCCTACAAGAAGGAAGGCCTCTACAGGTCTTGTCAACTAGGCAAGCAAACTAAATCTAGCTTTAAATCAGTAAATAAAAGTGATTCACCTAAGATTTTGTACTTGCTACACATGAATCTATTTGGAACTATTGTTGTACAAAGCCTAGGAGGGAAATCCTATACCCTAGTTATTGTAGATGAATTCTCAAGATTCACTTGGGTGTTCTTTCTGAGATCTAAGTCAGATACATTCGAAGTTCTTATAGATTTTATCAGGACCATACAGATTAAGTAGTCTACTCATATTGCATTGATCAGAAGTGATTATGGTACAGAGTTTGAGTCTCTTCTTATGCATAAGTTCTGTGAGAAGGAAGGTATCAGGCATTGCTTCTCAGCTCCTAGAACTCTCCAACAAAATGGGGTAACTGAAAGGAAGAACAGAACCTTAATTGAAGCTGCAGGCACATTACTTGCAGATGCTTACATGTCCCTATCCTTTTGGGCAGAGGCTGTAAGCACAACAAACTATGTACTGAACAGGAGTCTAATGCATAAACTTAAGAATAGGACTCCCTATGAATTGTTTAAAGGGAAGAAACCTAAAATCACATATTTTAAAGTATTTGGCTACATATGTTATATACATAATAATAACAAGAAATATCTTAGAAAATTTGAAGCTAAGGATGAAGAGGGAATTCTTCTAGGATATTCCCAAGTAATCAAATCTTATAGGGTGTTTAACAAATCTTCTTTAAAAATTGAAGAATCAATTCATGATACTTTTGATGAGACTAACATGTCTTATAAGGAGAAAGAGATTTCAACCAATAGAACCTTGCAGGTACCTCACTTGTGTGAGAAAATGGGTGAGATGAACCTTCCACAAGAAGTTATATCACCCTCTCCTCCACAGGTTGATGAAGACAGTTAAGAAGAAAGCACAGAAGTGGTCGAACTTCATCCAACAGCAGACATAATTCCATAAGAGGAATTAATTCCAAATGATATTGCTGAACCAACTCCACACACAGATCTTGATACACTAAGCGATCATCCCAGATCTCAAGTGATTGGAGACATATCAGTAGGTATACAGACAAGGCATCAACTCAACCAAGATTTGATGCATGCATGTTTCCTCTCTCAAGTTGAGCCCCAATCCATAAAAGATGTTGAGCAAGATCCCCACTAGATCACTGCAATGCAAGAGGAACTCAACCAATTTGAGAGATGTAGAGTTTGTGATTTAGTTCCATGACCCAAAGACTATCCAGTAATTGGAACTAAATGGGTATATAGAAACAAACTAGATGCCCATGGTGTAATTGTGAGGAATAAGGCTAGGCTTGTTGCTCAAGGTTATAGGCAAGAAGAAGGGATAAACTATGACCAAACTTTTGCACCAGTTGCAAGGTTAGAAGCAATCAGGATCTTCCTTACTTATGTTGCATACAAGAAGTTCAAAGTTTATCAGATGGATGTAAAGAGTGTCTTTCTGAATGGAGTACTTAATGAAGAGGTTTATGTTGAACAACCTCCAGGTTTTATCTCTCCAATCCATCCTTCATATGTTTTTAGATTGCATAAAGCTCTTTATGGTTTAAAGCAAGCTCCAAGAGCTTGGTATGAGACCCAAACTAGCTTTTTGATGGAGCATAAATTCACTAGAGGCATTGTAGATAAAACATTGTTTACTAGGCACCATAAGGATCAAACTTTGTTAGTACAAATATATGTAGATGAAATTATATTTGGGTCTACTGATTTTAAACTATGCAAGAGGTTTTCTGACCTCATGCATTCTAAGTTTGAAATGAGTAGCATGGGTGAGCTCTCTTGCTTCCTTGGTCTCTATGTGAAGCAGCTATCGGATGGCATTTTCATCTCCCAGGCTAAATATGCTAAAGAGCTTATTAAAAAATTTGGGATTGTTGATGCCTCAGCTAAGAAAACACCCATGGCCACTAATGCTATAATAGACACAGATGAACATGGGAAACCAGTTGATCAGAAATTATATAGTGGTATTGTTGGGTTCCTACTATTCCTTACAATAAGTAGACCTGACATAATGTTTGTCACATGTCTTTGTGCTAGGTTCCAAGTGAACCCTAAAGAATCTCATCTAGTTTTTCTAAAAAGAATTCTGAGATATATAAAGAGTTGTCCTAGTCTAGGACTCTGGTATCCTACTGAGTCAGAATTAGAGTTAACTGGATACTCAGATCCTAACTTTGCTGGATGCAGGGTTGACAGAAAGAGTACCTCAGGGACTTGCCAGTTCCTTGGTATGAGATTAGTGTCTTGGTTCTACAAGAAACAATCATCTGTGTCTACATAAACTACTGAAGCAGAATACATAGCAACTGGCAGTTGTTGTTCCCAAATGTTGTGGATTCAAAACCAACTCCTGGACTATGGGTTCAACTTAAATAATTCAACTCTATTATGTGATAACACAAGTACTATATCCATAGCACAAAATCCAGTCCATCACAGTAGGACTAAGAATATAGACATTAGGCATTATTTCATTAGAGACTGTGTAGACAAAAACAAAATTAAACTTATCTATATCTACACTGATTTACAAAGAGCAGACATTTTCACCAAACCCTTGGATGAAAGAAATCACTTGTTCTTTATAAATCATCTTGGAATGATCAATAACGAAGCTTTATTTTAATTTATGTCTGCAGTCGAAGAATTTTTCAAAGATCATCGAACGGAGTTCGACGAATAGTGAGAAGTTCTAGAGAAATTCATCGAACGGAGATCGACGAACTCTCTATGAGTGAAGTTATTTTCCTTGAACGGAGATCGACGAAGCTGCTTCAAAAATCTTTCGTCGAACGGAGCTCGATGAAATGTTTTCGAATCTTCAGACTGAGCTCGACGAATTATTTAACTACAAATTATTTTGTCGACATCAGATCGAAGAATTATTTATTTTTCATGGAATGGAGTTTGTCGATTCATATTCTGAAAAATCCTATATCTAGGTTTTTCTTCAACCTCCGTCCCGCGCTTTCAATTCCATAGCACTTGATCTTTGTTTCTCTCTTGCAGGTGCACTATGGAAATTCCAGCGGGCAGTCTTGCGGCCATGAAATTTGATACCGGATTTGATGTGGACTTTGAATCGTTTCAACATTCCGATCATATCTTCATGAATATCTTGCAACTGCTTGAAGATCAGCAGTTGAAAAATTTGATAACCACCAGGATCAAGCTCGCCAGTGCAGAAATCAGGGAATGGGTCTATACTTCCTTCACAACAGATGAGAACACCATGACCGGCACAATATCGGGTAATGTTGTTTCTCTCACCCCCGCCGTTTTTACTGAAATCTTTGGATTAACCAATGGTATAGACGAACTGGATATTGATAGTGAAGAATTTAAAGAAATGTTGAATAAAATGGGCTATTCTGGAGACACTCCAAATAAACTACTGAAGAAACACCTCTCTGCTGAGTATAAGTTTCTCGCAGATGTTGTGGGCAAGGTGTTGCTGGGTAAGCACACAGCCCATGACTACATCACCAGGCATCAATTTCTGGTGTGCGGTGGTGAATAAGAAGCCAATGAATTAGGCTCAGATTATCTTTGAACTAATAAAGAGGAAAAACACCAAGAAAGAAGTTTTCTTCGGCCGGATACTGGGGATTTTTCTACAAGAAAGGGCTTCTGAACACTTGGTATCAACAACAGTGTTCATCAATGCCTCCAAGAGGCTTACCTTTTCTCTCTTTGGCAGATGGGAAAGGAGGATCACCAAGCCCACCAAAGTTGCCTCCTCATCCAGGCCTTCTGAAAGCACTAGGGCAGTCACAGCCGCTCCTCTAACCCCAGAATAGGCCCCCTCCACCTCCAACATTCTTTCTTCTCCTCAACATCAACAGCAACAACCACTTCACATTTCTACACCGGTTCTATCTCCTGCACATTCTCAACCTCCGTCCTCTCCTCAAATAAATCTCACTGTCATCCAATCAATTGAAATCCCATCTTCCCCCATTCAGGAATCCATACAACACTCTCCTTCCCAATCACCACAACCATCCACACATCAATCCCCTCTTCCACCTCATTTAACTACCACAGATCATGACACCTTTATCTCCTCCCACACATTCAATCTAGTTATTCCCCCATCATCCCCACATCAAGAATCCATCCCCACAACTGTAATTCCATCTTCTGCACCTGACCACACACACCAAGATATGTCTAGTGCATTTTTTGTTTGTTTAAATTGTGCTCACCACAATCCCTACTCCTCCACTGCTCCAGAATCCCTTTATTTAAATTTCTCTGATATTGCTAAGGATTTGCTTGCTTTCATCTCTCCCACTCTTAAAACTCTTCTAACTAATGCTCTAGCTCCTATCACTGTGTCTGTCCAAACTCTCTCTTCCATAGTTGCTGCTCTATCCCCTATCCCTTCTTCTGGGTGACTGGCTTCAGGACCTTCTGCAGCCAGTCAGGGGTAGATGCTTCATGATGAAGAAGTTCCAGTGAATGTAGCAGCAGAAATAGCAGCAGCAGCAGAAAAAGCAGCAGCAGAACATGATTCTTTCAAGACTGACTCTTCAGAAGATGTAGCAGATCCTTCTGACATAATAGATTTCATATAATCAGATACGGATATGGATGAGCCTGTTTTGGCTGAGATAGACACTCTTGGTGATTATATTATAAATCCCATAGTTGATCTTTTGAATTTGTTGAACATTTTTGATACATTTCATTTGAACTTTCTGCCAGAGCACGGCATAAAGCCATCTTTGGCTATAGTCCCCTACACCTCCCCCATAAGCCCCAAGGTTGCCAAGCAACTAAAGGCTAGTTCTGTTGTTCCAGAGGCTCCAGCCATTCCATCTCCACCAAAATCTAACTCCCTCATTGTTGCATCCCCTCATAGAGACATTTCTTCTCCCACTTTTGTTATGGATGACTCTCCAATGCCTGATCTTGATGCATTATCATGGCTGATATAGAAGAAGAGAATAAAATAGTTGCTAAAAACATTGTTGTGTATAGTTCTCCTGCTCCAGCTCCAGCTCCTCCTCCAGCTCCTTCCCAGGCAGAGAAACCCTTGATATCTGTAGAGGCTCTGAAAGAAATAAATGCACTATATGATAATCCTTAAGACTCTTCTGATGATGATGATGATGAAGAGGATTGTGATGATGAGCCTAAGAAGAAAGTCTCCAATAAGAGGAAAACTCCTCCACCTCCAGCCCCAAAACCAAATCCAACAAATGATACTCCATATTATATACTTCAAAAAATCACACCATACAAGGGCATGCCAGCATGGATGTGGCTATCCAAGAACCAGCAGAAAGAGAGAAAGAAAAGCAGGAAGTACTCACCTCCTCCTCCTCAAAGATTCAATAAGGACCCTCCTCCTCCTCCTCCACCTATTGCTGGTGCTTCAGGCACTTCATCTCAGAGGACTACCCAATATCAAACATATCAGAGACATCAGGGTAGGTCCTCCTCCTCTTCAGGAAGCAGCCAACAGACGCATTATTCATCAGGCAAGCAGCAACAACAACAGCAACATCAACCGCAGCAAATTACTAAACATCAAAAAGCTGAAAGCCCAAAGAGACCTGCCTCCCCTCCTATACCTTTTGAAGATCCAGAAACAGCTACAACTGCAAGGATGGCTAGATTCCAGGAATTAGTTGGCCTATCCATGATCAACAAAGCAAAAGTTGAAGGAAAGGATCCTTCTGAATACACTACCATGTCCAAATATAGGAAGGAAGAACTCAACAGGTTTGCTAAAGCTAACAAATTTTTTAATGTTGATGACTACATGAAATTGCATCCAGAAGCTGTAGTGCCAAGGGCTACCTCCCTTAATATCATTGGAGCTGCTGATATGACAATGACAAAAACTCAAGCAGCAAACCTAAACAAGGAAATCAAATTTACACAGCCTGGTGACAATGCTAAGGAGTTTAAGCCAAAGGAGTCCAAGAAGAAGAAATAAACTTTAAACTGTTTAGTCTCTTTGATTATTTTAAAAATTGTTTGTTTATATTCTTGATACAAAGCTCTCTGTACATATATATCTGCTGCATATTTTAAAATTTCTTGCCAGATATATTTTCTCTTGCTTTGTAATTATTGTGTGTGTCTATATTTAGTGACCTCACCCAAATAGGGGGAGATTGTTGGATCCCTAGTTGGATTTGGGCTAGGTTCACTAAACTAATATGTTTGGCCCTGTTGGATCCCTAGTTTGATTTGGGCTAGGTTCACTAAATTAGTATGTTTGACCCAACATGTATAGCCAGGGTCACGTATGAGTTCTAGAGTCTAGTCCATGTCCTTAGAATCAAAACCACATGGACCAGCCGTCAACAGATTGCAGAAGACTCAAGACTTAGAGAAATTTCAAAGACTCAGAAAAATAAGTTCGACGTTCGTCAAACTCTGGTCGACGAAAGTCATGCTCAGCTCGATGAAATCAGAGATAATTCTTTGAGCTGAGCTCGACGAACATGAATCTCAGGTCGACAAATTCCAGAGTATACTTCAACAGCAAGTCCAGAATTCTTCACACTTAATTCCCGTCGATGAACTTAGTTCTTAGGACGACAAACTTAGTTCTCAGGTCGATGATCTCTGGGTATTCTACTTCCAACACCTTATTCCAGAAACATCTAAGTATTTGAAGTCCATCTTCACACTCTAGTCGACGAAGTTAGAATATCAGCTCGATGAATTGGGATCTTAGTTCGACGATTTCTGGAACATCTACTTCAACACTATAAGACCAGAAACAACTAAGTATTCTAAGTACAGAATCACTCTCCAGTCGATGCACTCACCTTCTCAGCTCATCGAACTTAGACCACAGTCTTGGCAAGATTTATCACGTAGCAGTTAGAAGTTCTCAGCTCGACGAAACTAGTTCTCAGGTCGACGAACCCAGTTCTGAGGTCGACGATTTATGGACACGTTGCTTTAACAATCTTAAGTCCAAGAAACATGGAATTCTGAACTCCAGTCGACGAAGATATATTCTCAGCTCGACGAACTTGATGCACAGAATTGACGGGTCTAGAGAAAGCAGTTATCAGTTATTAGGTCGACGATCTTGGATCTCAGCTCGACGAACAACTATCATCTGGTCGATGAACTTGATTTCTCTATTCGACGAACTCTGGACACAGATCGACGAATTCTTCTCAACGAATTCTGTAAAGTTCCAGACTTAGAAATTTCCCTCCCTCTGTCTCTTTTATATTGCAATAATTCCTGAGTAATCAATGCATAAATATTCTCTAAATATTACCATTAGAAACAAGCCTTGATTACGGCCTTCATCAGGATTATTGCTTGTTGTTTTTCCATGGGACAGTTGGGGAAATCAATCAATGCAAATATTCTTCAGGTCGTCAGAATTCAATGCAGAAAGGAATTCAAATTTCAAAATGCAATGTATATGGAAAATATAAAAGGGATTTTCCTTCTCTTACAATTTAGAAGAGTTGTTAGAAAAACACAGTCAAGAAGGATCTTCTTCTCTCTCGACATCACACTGAGAAATAACTGAGAAAGATACTTTCAGGGCCATAACACAGTAAAGAAACAGAAGCCCTAGACCAGAGAAGTTGCAGGAGGAAGAAGAAGAACAATCATTCAAATCAAGAGTCTTCTTCTGTCTTCATTCAGGATTCTTCAAAGGACAACAAACATTCAATCTGTCAAGAAGTTCCTGGAGCTCTTCTGGTCAAAGCAACAGTCTGAAGACCCATCACCCTGCAGCAAGGCTTCAACTTCCGTAACCATTCTATATCTCAGGGGGAGCCTTTGCTAACATCATTTTCCACTAAAGTCTTCTCAGTTGTATCTAAGAAAGAGAAGACAAAATCACTCTCTCATCCCTCACTGTATAAAGGGTTCTTAACTCCCTTCAAAATTTATTCTTGGTTGCAAGTCACCTGACCAAAAGACTTGAGGTTTTGTTTTTGAGCACCTGATCAAAAGCTCATTGGTGGCAGTCACCTGATCAAAAACCTAAGTGGATTCCAACCTGGGTGATAGAAGAGTGGATGTACCCAACTTTAGGGGAACCACTATAAAATTCTTGTGTTGTCTGGATTGCTCTTTTTCTTTTATTCTTTTCGTGTCAGTGATAATTAGGTTGTTGTGTTTGTGTTTTTAATTTAATTTCTGCAGCACTAGTATTAGATTGAATTAATTAGCAAAAGGTTGATAAACCTAAATACTCTATTCACCCCCCCCCCCCCTCTAGAGTATTTCAGATCTAACCCTTACTTTCAATTAGTATCAGAGCAAGGTTCCTTTGGTTGTACAAGCTAACCCTTGAACCAAAGATCCTGAGTTAGATCTGCTTTTATTTCCATTAAGATTATACACACAGCATGGCACACAACAAAGAGTATGCAAGCACCAGACCTCCAGTATGCAATCTATATAAGTTTGCCATCTAGAAGGCATGAATTAAATTATATATGAACTCTATTGATGAGGATATCAATAATTCCATTGTAACAGGTCCTCCTCAAGCTACTGCCTCTACATCCACAGCAGCTTCAAGCACAAATGCAGTTCCACCACCTGAGTGGACTGAAGCCCAAAAGAAAGCAAAGGTTGTAGATGCCAAGGCAATGAACATTCTGGCCCAAACCATGTCAGATGACATCTTCCAGAAGGTGGCTGAATGCACATCAGTCAAGGCCATCTGGGATTCTCTAAATCAAATGGTGGCTGGATCTGTTGATGAAAGAAAAGACAAGAGATCAAATCTCATATCACAATATGAGAACTTCAAGAAGGAGGAAGCATAATCAGTAGAAGATATGTACAACAGACTAAGCTCAATCATCAATGAGCTAAAGACCTTGGATAAGGACATCACCCTCACAGAGGTGAATGATAAAATTCTTATGTGCTTCCCAAGCTCATGGGATTCAAGAATCTGGCCCATCAAGGAGGCCAGGAGTCTAAATGAGATCTCCACTAAATCTCTTTTAGGAAAGCTTAAGTCCTATGAGCAGCTGATTAAATCCAGAGAAGTAGTTGAGCAGAGAACACCTCCACCAGCAAGGAAGGAGCACAGCATTGCATTCAAGGCTACTGTGGAGACAAAGACTCTAACAATAAATGAAGAGCTGATGTCTCTCTTTGCCAAGAGATTATATAAAATGGCAAGGAAAGATTTCAGAAGAAAGTCATCCAGGCAGGATGACAAGCCAAGCTATGACAAAACCCCCACTAAAGAAGTGGTTTACTTTGGCTGCAGGAAACATGGACACTTCATCTCAGAGTGTCCAGAAAATCAAAAGAAGGAAAAGAGAAGATAGAGGGACTCTAGAAGACAGTAAAGTAGCAGGCCTTCTTCTAGCAAATACAAGAAGAAGGAGAAAGGCTTTGTAGCTGAATCCTGGAGTGAAACTGAGGATGAATCCACATCCTCCAGCTCCAGTGAAGAAGAAGATGAAGAGACAAGGGCCAAAGAAGTATGCCTCATTGTACAACCTTATGCTCGCGAGAGGTGAGCCAAGCAAGCAAGGAAGGAGGATTGGCGAGAGGGGACGAGGCCCACCTACAGGAGGCGAGAGGGGTGGACAGCCCACAGCGATAGGCAAGACCTCTTGTTAGGCGAGACCTCCTAGGGGGCGAGATGGCCCACCGAGCGAGAGGCCGGCGAGACGGACGGGGTGGTCATCTCGCCTGACATTTCTTTCCCCACTCGCCACATGGGAAAAGAGATGTCTTTACCTTTTTACCCCCAAGGGGGATTTTACCTTTATGCCCTAGGTGATTTTACGCTTCTACCCCTGGAGGGCTGCGTATAGCCCTCCAGAGCAGCGGAGGTTGGCTATTGGTAGACCCAGCCCAGGGTGTTTTGGTCATTTCAGGTTAATTCAGAAGTGATATTTGCAGATCAGATTCAGAGGCCTATAAATAGACCAATAAGGTGTCTGGGAGAGGGGTTGTTGAACCTTTCCACTATCTTCTTCATAGGCACCTAGTTCAGTACTGGCTAGGGAGGGGAAGACCTTCAGTTCTTCCGGGTAAGAGGTGGGACCTCCGAGCTGATCCCCCTCGGTCTGTTTCCAGGCTTTCGACTCTCTTCAAGAGGGTAGCGCAGGGAGAGTACGTGTGGGCTGCATCCTATTTTGAACTTTAGGAGGGATCAGAAAGCTGGTTCCAACATTTTTGGTGCGGTGAGCATGGATCACCTTCGTCCCGCGATGATAGTACGGTGAGCTAGGGAGAGGGATCCATGCTCACCGCACCAAAAATGTTGGAACCAGCTTTCTGATCCCTCCTAAAGTTCGAAACAGGATGCAGCCCACACGTACTCTCCCTGCGCTACCCTCTTGACGAGAGTCGAAAGCCTGCAAACAAACCGAGGGGGCTCAGCTCGGAGGTCCCACCTCTCACCCGGAAGAACTGAAGGTCTTCCCCTCCCTAGCAAGTACTGAACTAGGTGCCTGTGAAGAAGATAGTGGAAAGGTTCAACAACCTCCTAGTGCGGTGAGCGTGGACCGCAGCCCTCAGGGAAGAACATTGAGCAACCATATGGCGGGAAGTCAGGGAGAAGGAGAAGGAGAGGGGTCGGACAACCCGGGAGGATTTGTCGGGAGAGAAAAGTTCATGGCTTCAATCAAGGGGATCATGGATTTGCTGCAAGGGATCTCGCGACCGAGAGATTGTTCAACTCCACTGCCACGAGTGCCAGCTCTCGCAACACAGGAAGAACTCGTCTCGGCGCGAGTAGGAGAAGATGCCCCGGGGAGAAGGCCGGGAAAGGAGGTGATGGTGGAAGGGAGCGGGAGAGACTTGGCGGGGAGGGAGCTGTTCACAAAGTCCGGCGAGTACCATCTCGCCAGGAGAGGACGTCGCGCGAGTAGGGGCGGCGAGACCGGCGGCGAGAGGGTCTCCATTTTGCGAACTAATCCTGTCAGCTCCCGTCCCGGAAGGCTTCCGAGAGCCCGAGATGAACTACTATGTAGGGAAGGATGATCCCCTCCATCACTTACAGTGGTTCGAGGATGCAGTTTCGATCAGGCCCAAGACGGACGCGTTCAAGTGCCGTCTTTTTGCGATCACCCTAAAGGACAAAGCTAGGGACTGGTTCCATCAGCTCCCGACAGGCTCAATATACTGCTTCGAGGACCTAAGTAGGAGCTTTCAGCTCTGGTTCTCTACATCTAAGAAGAGGAAAAGGAACCCGGAGTCGATCTTTTTGATTAAGCAGAAGGCGGATGAGTCGCTGGCTCAGTACGTGGATAGGTTCCAAGAAGAGATTTTGGATATACAGGAGGTGTCAGGGTTTGCCCTCCAGATGGCCTTTACTGTGGGACTACGGGAAGGGTTCTTCAAGATGAGCCTCACCCAGAAGGCGCCGCTGTCTTTTGAGGGCTTGATGGAGAAGGCGGCGAAGGAAATAGCGATGGAGGCGGCGAATCCAGCTTTTGCGAAGAAATTGGCAAGGCTTACCGAGGTGGAGTCGAGGGAGTCAGGTGGGAGACAACAGGAGGCAAGGAGAAGAGAGGAGCCGAGGGCGCCGGCGTATCCGGAGCTGGGTTGGAGGCAACAAGCAGGCTCGTCCCCGGGGCAAGGTAGAGGATTTCCCCAAGGGGGGAGGAATCAACAAGGAGGACCGGGAAGGTTTCATTAGCAAGGGTGGGGATATGGTCATAGACCGCCCTTGCCCCCTCTGCAGCAGGCTATGGCCATCGGCCGAGGCAGAGGAAGAGGCCGGGAGAGGGGAAGAGGAGCAGTAGCAGGGAGAAGGAGGAACCCTCAGGAAGGGAGACAAGGGGGAGAGGTGGCGTTGCCATATTGTGACTTCCACGAGGAGGAAGGTCACGCAACGGCTACCTGCCCAGATTTCTTGGAAATAAGGAGAACTCGAGGGGCAGGAGAACAACAAAGGCCGGTGCGGATAGAGGTAGTAACAGCTACAGGAGAAGAGGATCGATGTGTGGATCGACCGGATGAAGGGGATCGCGGAGGAATTGGAGTGATCAATGGTGGGGTGGGGATAGAGGCGGCCCGAAAGGCGAGCCTTCACACTATGTACTGCCGAAGCGTCGCCTCGACGTCACTATCCCCTCCCCCAGATGAAAAGATTACCTTTTCAAGGAAAGACATGTCGGACCATGAAGACCCCTTTTGCGACGTGCTGGTAATACGGACCGCCATCGAGAACTTCACGGTGTCACGGATCCTGGTAGACAATGGGAGTTCGGTGAACGTGATTTTCAAAAAAGCATTCAATGCGATGAGGGTGGAGGCCCGGAGAGTGCTGGCGGCGGATGGACCACTGTTTGGGTTCTCAGGGGAGAGGAAAGAAGTCGAGGGGGGAGTAGGACTTCAGGTGACCCTGGGAGGGCTGTCCCGGAATTGCCGTTTTGTCATAGTGGATGCTCCCAGTAGTTACAACGCTATCTTTGGGCGCCCCTTGATCAGCGCTTTCAGATGCGTTCCGTCATCGTTTCACTAGTGCTTGAAGCTGAATTCAGGTGGTACCCAAATCAGGGTACGGGGAGATCCAAAGGCCGCAAGGGAATGCTACGTGACGACAGTAAACACCATCTCCTGGCAGGGAGACGCGGAGGAGTTGGGAAAGAGGATGGAGCAATTACAACAAGAACGGGTAGGCGGAGAAGAGCGAGGAGAGGAAGGTGTCGGAGGAGAGGGAGAAGTAGTAGTGGTTGGAGGCATTGCGGGGGAGCCAGAAATTGCGGGAGAGGAGTTCAGGGAGACGGGGATGGTAGAAGAAAAGGAGAAGGAAGGAGCTGAAGGAGAGGGAGAAATGGTGAGGAACAGGGGCATGGTAGAGAAGCTAGAAGTGGCTGGAAAGGAGGGAGAAGAGACGGAGGAGGCAGAGGAAAAGGAGCCAAAAGAAGAGGAAGGGTGGAGAGAGAAAAGGAGGATGGAAGAAGCGGGAGGGTCGCCCGGAGAAGGGGCCCGGCCAGAAAAGAGAAGGGCCTCACGACAGGAGGAGGAGGACGCAAGCAAGTGGGAGATGGAGCAGCTGGGGGAAGAGATGATGATGGCCAATGTGGAAGGCGAAGCCAAGGAGCAGGACGCGCAGGCAGAACAGGAAGGTGAGGAAGAGCCATCGAGGCTGAAAGCGGCCGTGGAGGTCCTCGAGGTAGAGATCCATACCAAGGAAGGCAGAGAGGAGAAGATAAAAATTAGCGGCGAGCTCAGCCCGGAAGACCGTGAGAAGATCAGGGCCTGCGTGCAGAAAAATATTGAGGTCTTCGCGTGGAGCGCCACGGACATGCCAGGGGTCGATGCAGACGTCGCCTGTCACCGCCTCAATCTCGACCCCGACACTCGCCCCATACAACAGAAGAAGAGGGCCATTGCCTCCAAGATGGTCGGACCTATTAGAGAGGAAGTGGAAAAATTGCTTAAGGCGGGGTTTGTGTTTGCCTGTAAGTATCCGGGGTGGTTGAGTAATGTTGTAATGGTTAAAAAAGGGGAGGGTAGGTGGAGAATGTGTGTGGGTTTTTCTCTTTTAAATAAAGCATGCCCCAAGGATTGTTACTCGCTGCCCCGAATCGACGCACTGGTTTGCTCAGCCGTCGGTTTCCCTTTTATGAGTTTCTTGGATGCATTTTCTGGATATCATCAAATACGCATGCATCCTCCGGACGTTAAGGACGTCACCTTCGTCACGGAGGATGGATGTTTCTGTTTTAATATGATGCCTTTCAGTTTGAAAAATGCGGGAGTAACCTATCAAAGAATGATGGATCGGATCTTCCGAGAACAGAGAGGGAGGAACCTCGAGGTGTGCGTGGATGACTTGATGATCAAAAGCAAGAACCTCAGAGCTCATGTCCTAGATCTGGAGGAGACCTTTGAAACCCTAAGGAAGTATAAAATGAGACTCAACCCCCTGAAATGTGTATTCGGAGCCAATAGGGGAAAGTTCCTCGGACATCTTCTCACTCCATCCGGAGTGGAGCCCAACCCCAAGAAAGTAAAAGCAATCCTAGAGTTGGAGTCCCCTAGAAATGCTAAGGAGGTTCAGCGTCTCACTGGCAAGTTGGCCGGGCTAAGCAGGTTTCTCTCTCGAGCCGGAGAGAGATGCTCGTCTTTCTTTTGGACGCTGCGAGGAGGCAAGAGGTTCGAGTGGACCTCGGAATGTGAGAAGGCTTTCCAGGCTATAAAACAACAGCTTACCCAGACTCCCTTACTCCAGGGACCAAGGGAAGCGGAGATCTTGTTTTTAAATTTGGGGGTAGGGACTGGGGACGTGAGCTCGGTTCTTGTGCAAGAAGAAGGGAGGAAGCAATTTTCGATCTATTACGTGAGCAGGGTCCTGAAGAAAGCGGAGCTCGGGTACCCCATTCTGGAGAAGTTAGCATTTGCCCTCATCATCTCAGCCCGAAAGCTCAGGCCGTATTTTCAGGCTCATTCCATTCAGGTGGTAATAGATCACCCCCTCCATCGCATCTTGGAGGGGGTAGAACATTCCGGGAAGCTAGCAAAAGGGTCAATAGAGCTCAGTGAATTCGACCTCATCTTCGTTCCTCGGCTTGCCATAAAGGCACAGGCGGTAGCTGATTTCCTGGTAGACTATGTAGTTGAGGTCCAGGAGACGGAGGTGTCCCCTCGGGCAACCTGGAAGATGTTAGTGGATGGAGCGTCGGGAAGAAATTCCTTTGGAGGAGGGATGGTCTTGATCAGCCCAGAGGGGTCCTGGATTGAGCAGGCCTTGAAGATTCATTTCACGATCACCAACAACCAAGCAGAATATGAGGCGGTCATCGCAGGACTCAGGTTAGCCCGAGAACTGGGCATACAAGACATTGAGGCCTCGACAGACTCCATGGTGGTGGCAGGCCAGATCAAAGGGGAGTTCGAGGCAAGGGAGCCCACCCTACGGTTGTATCTAGGAAAGGTCGAGGACATCATAGGGCAGTTCCGCAGCTTCTCAATTCAGCATATCCCGAGGGAGGAGAGCACTCAAGCGGACCAACTCGTCAAGCATGGCCCGCGAGCCGGGGGAACAATAACGGAACTCTTCAGACCGTCTATAGAAGAAGGGGAACTCATGGAAGTATGCCAGCAGAGGTCGTGGATGGACCCCTTCATCACCTTTTTGGCATCGGGACAGTTACCCGCGAAGGAACTCGACAAGAAGCATACCAGATTCAAATCGGTGTACTACCTGCTGAAGGATGGGGTTTTATATCGCAAGACCCTATCAGGTTTGCTGGCCAGATGTGTGTCAGAGAAGGAGGTTCCCAAGGTTCTGCAGGAGATTCACTCGGGAGAATGTGGGAGTCACTCGGGGAGCCGGACATTAGAAGGGAGGGTGCTGAGACAGGGGTACTTCTGGCCTACCCTCAGGAAAGATGCAGAGGAATTCGCGAAAAAGTGTCAAAAATGTCAGGAGTTCTCCCCCGTTCAGCTCCTTCCGGCCCAGAGGTTGCGGACCAACACAGCTCCCTGGTCATTCGCTATATGGGGCTAGATCTGGTGGGCCCCTTTCCCCAAGTAAGTGGCCAAAGGAAATTCCTGCTAGTCATGGTGGACTACTTTTTGAAATGGTTGGAGGTGAAGGCGTTGGCTAAGGTAACATCACAGGTGGTCAAGAATTTCGTATGGGGGGAGATCATCTGCCAGCATGGGTTGCCCCTAGCCATTGTGACAGATAACGGACCACAATTCGCAAGTAGAGAATTCGTGGATTTTTGCATTCGTTTGGGAATAGATCTCCGCTTTGCCTCTGTTCATCATCTACGGAGTAATGGACAGGTGGAAGCAGTTAATAAGGTCATTGTCAATCTATTGAAGAAAAAAGTGGAGAATTTGAGGGGGAGGTGGGTAGAGCAGCTACCTTCAGTACTGTGGGCCTTGAGGACCACACCGAACACCTCCACGGGGGAAACCCCGTTTAAGCTCTCTCATGGTTCAGAGGCTGTCATACCTATCGAGTTTGAGGTCACGTCACCGCGAGTAGCAGTTGCGAGGAAAGGAGCCGAAGAATGGAGAGCAGAGAACGAAGAAGAACAGAGACTCTCATTGGATCTCGTGGAGGAGCTCAGGGATTTGGCAATGGTCCGGCAGGAGGAGGTCAAGCGTCGGATGGCAAGGTACTTCGACAAACATATAAGGGTCAGGAAGTTAGAGAAGGGAGATTTGGTACTAAAAAAGGTAGATGCAGTAGGTAGAGGGGCCTTCGTAGGGAAGCTCAATCCCAATTGGGAGGGTCCTTTTGTAGTGAAAGAGGTCTTAAAGTCAGGAGGGTACTACCTCCAGGATGTGGACGGGGTATCACTCGAGCAAGCCCGAAGTGGTGATGATTTAAAGAGATTTTATCCGTAGCACTTTCTGTTCATTGCACTTTTTATTGATTGTACAATACTCGCAATTTTGATGTGATGGGAGTGTGGGTGACCTTTTTATGGCACCAAGGGTGAGATGAATGAGAGGAGACCCCGAGCAGACCCGCTGACCAGGCTCTCATCTAGCTGGCAGGGCTGTAGGCTCACTCGGTGGTTGGAGATGTTTTTGAGAGGAGACCCCGAGCAGACCCGCTGACCAGGCTCTCATCTAGCTGGCAGGGTTGTAGGCTCACTCAGTGGTTGGAGATGGTTTGGAGAGGAGACCCCGAGCAGACCCGCTGACCAGGCTCTCATCTAGCTGGCAGGGTTGTAGGCTCACTCGGTGGTTGGAGACGTTTTGGAGAGGAGACCCCGAGCAAACCCGCTGACCAGGCTCTCATTTAGCTGGCAGGGCTGTAGGCTCACTCGGTGGTTGGAGATGGTTTGGAGAGGAGACCGCAAGCGGACCCGCTGACCAGGCTCTCATCTAGCTGGCAGGGCTGTAGGCTCACTCGGTGGTTGGAGATGTTTTGGAGAGGAGACCCCGAGCAGACCTGCTGACCAGGCTCTCATCTAGCTGGCAGGGCTGTAGGATCACTCGGTGGTTGGAGATGGTTTGGAGAGGAGACCCCGAGCAGACCCGCTGACCAAGCTCTCTACTAGCTGGCAGGGTTGTAGGCTCACTCGGTGGTTAGAGATGGTTTGGAGAGGAGACCCCGAGCAGACCCGCTGACCAGGCTCTCATCTAGCTGGCAGGGATGTAGGCTCACTTGGTGGTTGGAGATGGTTTGGAGAGGAGACCCCGAGCAGACCCGCTGACCAGGCTCTCAACTAGCTGGCAGGGTTGTAGGCTCACTCGGTGGTTGGAGATGTTTTGGAGAGGAGACCCCGAGCAGACCCGCTGACCAGGCTCTCATCTAGCTGGCAGGGCTGTAGGCTCACTCGGTGGTTGGAGATGGTTTGGAGAGGAGACCCCGAGCAGACCCGCTGACCACGCTCTCATCTAGCTGGCAGGGTTGTAGGCTCACTCGGTGGTTGGAGATGTTTTGGAGAGGAGACCCCGAGCAGACCCGCTGACCAGGCTCTCATCTAGCTGGCAGGGCTGTAGGCTCATTTGAGGGCCAGTCTCAGGGTGGGAGCTCGCGAGAGGAAGGGTCCATATTCATCAGAAGGTTGGCGGAAAATCCCTAAAAAAGAGAGGTGCCAGGAATCAGGCCAGGGAAGAGGGTCCCTGGCCGGCACTCGTCATGGGTGGTCTCGCGCCTGGTAGGGGGACCTTCCTTATTCAAAGTGCCTAAAAGCCTTAAAAGGCGGAACCTGCCAAGCGAGACGGCTGGTCTCCAGGGACTTTAACGCAGGAAAATCTTGCGACGAGACGAGCACTAACGGTCGGTTGATCTCGCGGATAGCATCCAAAATGTGTCTCGCCCTCTTGGCTAACTATTAAGCGAGACGGCAGAAGATAAAAGCAGTGATCAAATAGTATCTAAAAAACTTTTTGCGCGTATTTGACTAGCTATTAAACAAGACGGCCGAAGAAGGAAGCAACGATTAATATGTAAAAGGCTTTAACAAAATATCCTTGGGACGAGAACATCTCGCTTTCCTTTTTCGAAGAATTGTCTATCAAAATTACAAATACTAGACGAAAAGAAAAAAGGTAAGAGAAGCCACTGCAGTTGATGATGAACTACTCGCTGTCAGAAGAAGAGTTGTCGTTCGTCTCGCCGTACAAGCGAGGAACCAGGTCGCGGACAGTTACCGTCTCGGCATCCTCGCGCACCACCCCAAGCTCCTTTATCATTTTAAGAACAACCTCCACCGTCTTGATGTTGGAGTCACGGCAGATGGCGTCCACCTCATCTACGGAGTAGCGGGAAGGAACAGGAAATTGGTCCGAGGGAGGTGTCGCGCTGTTCCGGAGGCGGAGATTTTCGGCTTTCAACTTCTTATTCTCCCCCTCCAACTCTTCAATGCGCAAGCGCATCCTGTTGGCTGTCTCGGCATCCTGCGGGAGGAGTGCGAGTAAGGGACTATAAAAAGTAGTAAGACTAGCGAAGCAACGGAGAGGAAACTTACCACGCCACCCTGGCTCTGTGCGAGGAGGTTGTCAGCAACAACCAATCGCTTCTCCAGGTCGAGGGATTTCTCCCGCTCTGCGGCGAGACCGGCCTCCGCCTCTTTCCACTTCCTGTTGTTGAACACGAGGCGGCGCGAGACTCCGTGCACGAGCTCCAGGGAGCGAAACAGAGAGTGGGCACTTTTTAGAATAAGATCCCGCGATGCCTCGTTATCTGCGGGCTCGGAACCAAAGCCGCCATACAGCCCAAACCCTAAGGAGAAGGCATGACTGGTGGGGGGGTCCTGCTCTTTCCAGGAAGGGATAAGGGTAGACACCGACACGCGGTTGGCATCTTTGTCCCATAAGAGGATCGACTCGCCGACGTCATCATCCGTCAGAGGTCCCATATTGTAGTTAGGGTGCGAGGCGGGAGTTGGGCGGCTGGATGAGCCAGTCTCGCCAGGATGGAGCTGAGAAGGCTGAACATTGCTGGGGTGAGCTGGCTCTAAAGAGATCATCTCGCGGACGGTCGAGACGGGTAGTCGGGGAGGCAAGGGAGACGATAGAGAGATGGGGGACAAGGACCCCGGTGGCTCTTTTCTTTCTTTAGCAGATTTTTCCATTTTGAAGGACACGGACTTTTTCTTCTTCTTGGGGCTGAGGAAAGAAGTGCCCTCGCCCGCAGGCCTCTTCTTGGGGGCAGGTGTCATCGTGTCGTTCGCAGCCTCTGCCGCCATACTCGCCAAGGCAAGAGCTCGGTTACTTTGGTAGGGGGGATGGATGGGGACGGTTCTCTCTCCTAGATAAGATGACAGTGAGCGGGGAGGGAGAATTTACAAGGATAAAGAGGGAAAATAGAAGAGTACCTTCGCCGGGGAAGACGGCGGGAAGCGAGTCGAGGTCTCGCCGAAGGTATTGGACCTCGAAATTCTTCCCTGCGAAGAAATCGCAGAGATCTTTCTCGGCACCCCCCACATTGGGGGTGTCATAATAGCACTCGGCAGGAGACACGGGGGCGAGAGGGATACCTCCCAGATCCCCGCGGATGAAGACAAATCGGGTCAGCCATTGGTGGTTCTTGTTCGGCGTCTCGCACACCTTCAGGCCTTGGCCTGTGAAATAAGAGATGTCGTCGCCCTTTGCGTGGTAGACAAACAACTTGCGGAAGGCAGTTAAGCTAAACTCAATGCACTCTCGCCGCAGGTAACAGGCGAAAGCGATCAGCATGGAGATGGTGTTGGGGTTGAATTGGGCCGGGACGACCCCAAAGTACTTCAGCACTAGCTTGACCTCTGGCCAGAGGGGAAGCCGCAGCCCCGCCTCGAAGTGCGAGACGGGGAAGGCCAGGTCGTTAGGGTAGAAGGTGTTGATACATTCGCCAACTTTGGGCGGGCGAGACAGATAACCGTCGGCGAGGTACTCGTTGGCGAAACGAGCGTGGTCTTCCTCTGGCAGCCTGCCGAGAGGGAAGTCGTGGTCCACGAAACGCTTTCTGCAATGGCTGCGCCCCTCGCCCTCTTCCATCTTTTTCCTTTCCCATGGCGGGCGAGAAGGCAACAAAAGAAGGAGAGGATGGTTCAGAGAGAGAAGGACGCGGGATGAGGAGAGAGACGAGAGCCGCGATCAAAGAAACAGCTTAGAGTAACAAAAGCAGAGAGGCCTGGATTGGAGATATTTATAAGGGATAAGGGAGAGAGGGGATTAAGCGGGAAAGTCAGGCGGCGGGAAATGAGGAGACACCCCGACGTTTTGTCTCTCTCTCTCTCTCTCTCTCTCTCTCTCTCTCTCTCTCTCTCTCTCGCACTCACTCTCTAGAACCCAAGAGGCGGGAGCGCCGCGGCAGTCTTTTCGAGACAACAGCCATCATCACAAAACAAATCAAAGGATAGCTAATCATGATAATGATGAAAAGACGGCATGACATGACTAATACAGTACCAAAAGTTTAAAATAGATCGTCCCGCATAAGGGGACATCTCGCCCAAATAAGTTTTATACAATGCGTCAGTAATCAAACATCTAAATTGACATAAATATAAGGACCTGGAGAGGGCGAGACGGGACCGCGACAGTTTAGTTCTACACCCACTGCCAGTGGCCATCCTTACCTCCCGCGCATGGAGGGCGGCCAGGAAGATGAAAGGTGCGAGCAGCGATCACGTCGCGGCGTGCGATACGAAGATGTTCGTCCGTCTCGTTTAAGATGGCTTGGGGGTCGGTCCCGTCTAGTACCCCATCCGCTTCCATCCTGGCAGAAAGGCGGTGATAATCTGCTTCTATCCACTCCATGCACCGGTCGGAGGCTTGCTTCTCCAGCTCCATCTCGCGGATTATGTGCGTATATTTACGAAACATCCTGGCTATCCTCCGCTTCAATTCCAGGGTGTCCATGGGATCACCCAAGTAGTCCTCGATCTCGCCAGGATGAGGAAGAGGCGAGAGGGGGGAGACGCGGGAGCTTCTTAATTATCGAAATCAAATTGGACGCCTGCGGAAAGAGAGAGTCATCACAAGCAAGGATGAGCCCGCGCGAATCGGATAAAAGAAGGAGGCAAATCAAGGGGGAGGCGAGAAGGGAGAAGATCTTACTGGGGAGGCGAGGGTTCCCCACAACCCGCGAGAGGTTTTCTCTCCGCGAGGGGGGTGGGGAGGATGCCTTGGGCGAGTCAGTACGCTGATGAGCTTGGTTTATTTTATCGGCAGGATTGGCAGGCATAGGTGAATCAGGAAAACTTCCCTGAAAAGCGTAGTCAGCAGGCGAGATGATAAATTGTAAATATACGTATTTTTGTGCACTTTAATTTAGTCGTTTTCATTTATTTTCGTCATTTTTACTTATTTTTGTTCAATAAAATACTCCTCTTCTTGTAAAATTACTACTAACTTGTTTTCTTTAATTTTGCAAAAAAATTTCAAAATCTGCCAAAATTGGGCAGTACACGCCCGTGACAATTTGTTCACGCCCGTGACCGGGCAGTGACATTGCATTTCCCGTGAAATCGGACGATTTCTGAAGTACAAGCTTGACACGCCTGGTGACACGCCCGTGTCACCCGACACGGGGCGTGACCCAAGCCCGTGTCCTCTCCTCTCGACACTTTCCGCTCGACATTCGTCGAGTGTCGACACCAACATTCACGCCCAGCATCACGCCCGTGACCTAGGGCATGACTCAATCTCAGCTCAACGATTTCAACTCGACACTTTCCGCTCGACATTCGTCGAGTGTCGACACCAACTGACACGCCCCGAGTCACGCCCGTGACCTGGGGCGTGACCTTTCCAGCTAGCCCGACAAGATGCTGTCGAAGACTTTCGGCGCAACCCGCGCCAGGTTCTACCTCCCCGACACGCCCCGAGTCACGCCCGTGACCTGGGGCGTGACTGCCGCGAACTCAGCCCGAAGTCAACTTTCCTGTCCAATCGACGGCCGCCTTCATGAATAGTACTGACACGCCCCCCCTACACGCCCGTGACCTAGGGCGTGTACTTAGAATTTTTTGTCTATAAATTGCCCATTTCTGTAAGGTCTAAGGGTTCAGATTTTTGGGCCATTTTAGTGTCTTTTTGTGGGCTGCATCCGTGATTTCCTTGCTATGTAAGGAGATTTCTTTCCCCTTTTTCTTTCAATTTTGCCTTTGCTTTAGCATTGTCTTTGTAATAGCTTTAGTAGTTTCTTTTAATCAATAAAAATGTTAGATTTTCTCTTCATATTTGGCTTTGGAATGAACACTTGTGCCCACTTTCCTTCTCCTTTTTATCCTTGGTTTCATCTTTGTTCTTCATTTATGAAAAGTGTGTGTGTGTGTATGAGTGTAACTTATTTACTTTACATGTTTTTAACTTGTCTTCATGATTAGGTATGATAAGTTTCCCTTTTTTTCACCATGTCTTTTTCTTGAGAGAATTATGATTTCATTCTTATGAATTTATAAAAGAGATTTAAAAAGTGATTTTGTTCTTTTTTTTTACTTAGTTTTTCTTTTAGTATTGTAAAACCTCTTTTGTTCTTTTTATTTTTTGTTCACCTTTTTTATCACTTTTATGAATTCTTAAGAATGAAAAAGTTATAGATTTAATTTTTGAGCACCTTTGATTTTGACTTTATTTTGTAAAACTTTTTGCTCATTCTCTTTTTATTTGTTCTTTTTATGTGTTTTGGGTAAGTTTTAGGAGTAGAAATCTTGTTATTTTAATTTATAAGAAACTTTGATTTTTCTTCGTTAATTAGTGTGTGTGAGTGTATGAGCATAAATTTTCTTTTGTTCTTCTTAATTTTCATGTTGTGTGTGTGAGAGTATGAGTATAACTTTTTATTGCTTTCCTCATTTATGAAGAGTGTGTGAGTGTAGGTGTTAAATTTCAATGCTTTCTTTTAATGCTTTGTTTAAATTATGTAGAGTGTGTGAGTGTAGGTGTTAGCTTTATTGCTTTCTTGAAATTCATATGGAGTGTATGTGTTTGTGTGCATTTATTTCCGCCTACTCGTTAAGAGTTAAATGGCCTATTCATATGTGAGTGTAGGTGTTAGATTTATTTCCGCCTACTTTGATTTCATTCCCTGTAAATATTTGAGAAAGCCCTGTAATCGCATTTATTTTCTCCTACTCATTTGAGTAGGACTCGCTTTCTTTTCAGTTCTACTCGTTTGAGTAGGACTTGCAATTTTCAGCTTTTATCTCCCGCCCCCACTCATTTGAGTGGGACTCGCAAATTTCAATTATGCAAATTTCTTTTATGTGTAACTTAGTTTCTGTTTAATTCATAATTTGGAGTGTGCGTGAGTTCTTGTTTTAGCTAACTTTTCAGTTTTCTAAATGTTTGTTATTTTTCTTATGTCCCCTTCTTATAATCGTTTAGCGTTTAATTTCGAACTTGGGCCTCACTAAATTATAAGTCGTCCCCATACCGATGTGTGGCTAATCGCTATTAGCCTCGGCATCGAAGAGCATTGGGACATTTAAAATGATTTCTAATAATTGAAGCTCTTTATTTTCATTTTAATTTAAGGACTTAAGGTTTCCCCGGGTTTACGACGCGTAGGACCACATATCGATGTGTGGGCCCTATTTCCGTAGTCCATATGCTAGCTAGCCGAGAGGCCGTGCATATGGACCGATCACCCCTGGGTAAATAGAGTTGTGTGCATACCCTCGAAAGAGGACAAGCGTAATTCTACCGGATTGGGTTCCCCACCCAATAGCGAGGTTCTTAGCATAACGCGGGCGTTAAGAGGAATCCTTCGTCGGACTAACGTTCGGTCGAATAGTCTTAACGTTTAGGTGAGCGATATCCCTATAGCTAGGTGAGCTCACATTTGTGGAACCTCCACGGCCAAGTTGCCTTTTATTAATTTGAAAACTAAGTCCTATAATTATTAAAAATTGTTTTAGTCTTAATCCGATTCGATGTCGAGCGTTAACCCTTCATCGAATATTGTCTAAATCATTTTTTCGCTCCTTTACTTTTTCCGTCTTTACTTTACTAAAAAAATCCACCTTACTTTCAGTAAAATAATAGTCCTCCCGGAGGAGTAAGAATAGTAAACACGACCACGAGAACAATACGACCTCGGTATTCCCCCGAATATCGAGTACTACTTGCGATAGGTGCACTTGCCTCCTGTAGCACGCCCGCGGCGATCGACTCACCGAACCAACCACAGTAAGAGTCTGTTCGCGGGCGCATCAAGTTTTTGGCGCCGTTGCCGGGGAATCTCTTTTCGAGTTGCTATTTCGAATTCCGGAGTCTATTACTTTTACTTTTTTTTCTATAAAAAAAAACTAAAAACTTTATTTTAAAACAAAAAAAGAGTTTATTTTTGTTTTATTTTATTTGGGTGTATGACCCGTGGACAACCCTCCGAGTCTGAAGATTTTGACTTCGACCCTGAGATCGAACGCTCTCTTGCGCGTATTCGATCTCAACGCCGAAATCCTTCTTTAGATCCTGAGGAATCTATCGGAGAACCCACTGTTGTAGTTATGGCTGCGCCTAACCTTCCCCCGGCGGCCGAGCGTACTATGTCTTATTACGCCCGGCCTAACCTGGATGATTCTGGGTCGAGTATTATTCTCCCTGCGGTGGCGAATAATAATTTTGAAATAAAGTCAAGTGTCATTCAAATGGTCCAAAACGCCGTGCAGTTCGATGGACTGCCGGATGAGGACTCGAATGTCCACTAGTCCAATTTCTTGGAGATATGCGACACCTTCAAGATTAATGGCGTCACTGATGACGCCATTCGCTTGCGCTTATTTCCTTTTTCCCTTAAGTCCAAAGCCAAGGCATGGTTGAATGCCCTCCCGCTAGGATGCATCACCACGTGGGCTGAGTTGACGGAACGGTTCCTAACGAAGTACTTTCCGCCCGCAAAAACTGCAAAGTTGCGGGCGGACATTTCTTCATTTGTGCAAAACGATCCTGAGTCTCTATACGAGACTTGGGAACAGTTTAAGGAATTCATCCGTCGTTGCCCGCACCACGCGCTGCCAACGTGGTTGCAAGTTCAAATTTTTTATAATGGGCTGAATTTTCAGACGCGTCAAATGATTGACGCGGCTGCCGGGGTACGCTTAACAACAAAACCCCCGAGGCCGCCCAGGCTTTATTCGAAGAGATGGCTATGAACGCCTATCAATGGAACGTCCCGCGGGGACGCCCAAAGCCGGTGGCTGGTCTTTTTGAAGTGGATGCCACTGCTCTCTTGACCCTTCAAGTTGAAAGGTTAACAAAGCAGGTGGCGGAGATGTCTGCTGCCTCCTCCACTCCACCTTGTTTTATTCCCCCTAACGTCTGCGTGGCTGAAGAGTTCGTGGACTTCATGGGAAATTCGGGTCGTCCTCCCTTCAACCCCAACAACAACCCTTATAGTAATTACTATAATCCGGGTTGGAGGAATCACCCCAACTTCTCGTGGAGCAACCCGAATAATGCTCAGTGTCCCCCTATTTCTTATGCGCCCGGATTTCTTCCTCCTCCTCCTCCTCTTCCGAAACCCTCCCCGATGGAGGAAAATTTTTCGAAGTATATTGCGTCCAACGAGTCAAATATCCGGAACATTACCGGATCGCTAAAAACACTCGAACAATAGGTTGGACAGCTGGCGAGGATGATGTCCGAGCGCGCGCTCGGGGCACTGCCGGGAAACACGTAGCCCAATCCGCGGGAGAACGCCAACGCTATAACCCTCCGTAGCGGAAAGGAGGTGGTCGATCCAAAACGGACCGACCCTCAGGTACATATTTCACCTCTGACCCCTCTTCCCCTTTCTTCGCTTACGCCGCCTTTACAAATTATAAAAGAAAAAATTATTTTAAACAAGGCTCTTCCATATCCGCATAAGTTAGAAAACGAGCGTCAGGACGCGCAATATGCAAAATTTATTTTATTATTAAAACAGATTCACATTAATGTTCCTTTTTGCGAGGCTATCTCGCAAATGCCCAAATATGCCAAATTTTTAAAAGAACTACTTTCTAATAAACGTAAATTAGAGGATATTCCGCATGTATCTCTCAACGCTGTCTGCTCGACGGCCCTTACTGATAAATTGCCCACAAAACAAAACGACCCGGGACGGTTTTCCATCCCGTGCCTTTTTTGCGATATATTAGTAAAGTACGCCTTAGCTGATTTAGGGGCTAGCATTAATCTAATGCTGTTCTCGCTCTTTTCGCATTTAGGTTTGGGTACTCCTAGTCCTACGAATATGCGCATCCAATTAGCGGATCGCTCGGTTAAGTTCCCTATCGGGGTAGTGGAGGACGTCCTAGTCCGAGTCGACAAGTTTACCTTCCCGGTAGACTTCGTCATCTTAGATATCGAGGAGGACGCCGAGGTACCAATAATACTCGGTCGCCCTTTTCTCGCCACCTCCCGCGCACTAATAGATGTTAGTAATGGTAGTCTTCTCCTCCGAGTAGGCGATGACCAAGTTACTTTCTCTATTAATCCCTCGATGGACAATTTGTCATCGAACGACGATTTCTGCTACTCTTTAGATACCTTTTTTGGAGATCGTTCTTCTCCCGTTTTCGAGTCAGTATTTTTAAACGACGATATTTATGCGCTCGAAAATTTTAAATGCGATGAGGATACTTCTTTAGACTTGCCTTTCGAACCAATTGGTAAGGAAGACATAGTCATTAAAACCTCCCTCGAAGAACCGCCCATCCTAGACCTCAAACCCTTACCCGCATCACTCAAATACGCATTTTTGGGAAAAGGCGATACGCTTCCCGTTATCATTTCTTCGGACTTGAGTGATTCGGAGACTTCCGATTTATTGGAAGTTTTATTTAAACATCGCCACGCAATTGCGTGGCAAATCTCTGACTTAAAGGGGATTAGCCCCTCCTTTTGAACGCATAAGATTTTCCTTAACGATAATTGCCGCAAAATGATTCAGCCGCAACGTCGTCTTAACCCAAACATGAAAGACGCCGTTAAAGCCGAAATCATTAAGTTATTAGATGCGTGGATTATCTACCCTATTTCGGACAGTGCATGGGTTAGTCCCGTGCATGTCGTGCCCAAGAAAGGCGGTCTTACCGTAGTGGCGAATGAGCATAACGAGCTCGTCCCAACTCGTACTGTTACGGGTTGGCGAGTGTGCATCGATTATGGAAAACTTAATGACGCCACCCGCAAGGACCATTTCCCTCTGCCATTTCTAGACCAAATTTTAGAGCGTTTATCCGGTCATCCGTATTATTGTTTTCTTGATGGTTTATCGGGGTTTTTCCAAATCCCCATTTCCCCCGATGACCAAGAGAAAACAACTTTTACTTGCCTGTTTGGCACCTTTGCATATCGAAGAATGCCATTTGGACTCTGCAACGCGCCAGCTACATTCCAAAGATGTATGCTAGCGATCTTTGGCGAGCTAGTAGAAGACATTATGGAAGTCTTTATGGATGACTTTTCTGTTTTCGGACGCTTTTTTCCCGATTGCCTTCACAATTTAGATCGTGTCCTTCAACGGTGCGAGGACACAAGTCTTGTTTTAAATTGGGAAAAATGCAACTTTATGGTTCGAGGAGGTTTGGTCCTCGGCCATATGATTTCGTCTAAGGGGATAGAGGTGGATAAGGCCAAGATAAAAATTATAGAAAAACTTCTGCATCCAACAAACGTAAAATCTATTAGGAGTTTCTTAGGCCATGCGGGCTTTTATCGACGCTTCATTCAAGACTTTTCAAAAATAACAAAGCCGCTAACTCACCTCTTGGAAAAGGAATCACGTTTCATCTTTAGTAGCGAATGCGAGTCCGCCTTTAATTTAATAAAACAAAAACTTATCACTTCACCAATTTTAGTGGCCCCTAATTGGTCCCTTCTGTTCGAAATAATGTGCGACGCTAGTGATATTGCCTTAGGTGTCGTTCTTGGCCAACGCGTAAAAAAACATTTTCATCCTATTTATTACGCTAGCAAAACGCTCACTTCCGCACAAGTAAATTACACGACAACGGAAAAGGAAGTCTTAGCCGTCTTTTTCGCTTTTGATAAGTTTCGCTCGTATATAACGCTATCTAAAGTTATCGTTTTTACCGATCACTCCGCGCTTAAGTATTTATTAGCTAAAAATGATGCAAAGCCCCACCTTCTTCGATGGATTCTCCTCCTACAAGAGTTTGATTTGGAGATCCGAGATAAGCGAGGAGCGAAAAATCTAGCGGCGGACCACCTCTCCCGTTTAGAAAATCCGGGTGCGGAAGCGCTCGTCGAATCTGAAATAAATGACAGATTCCCCGAGGAACGCCTTCTTGCCATTAATAAATCTTCGTCATCTTCGCCTTGGTTCGCAGATTTTGCAAATTTCTTAGTAGCGCGGGTGCTTCCAAAAGAGTTTTCAAGTCACCAAAAGAAGAAATTCTTTTCTAACTTGAAAAATTTCTTTTGGGAGGACCCATTTCTTTTTCGTATCTGCGCGGACCAAGCGGTCCGAAGATGCGTTGCGGGTGTGGAGTGCTTACAAATTCTTAAGCACTGCCACGAGGGTCCCGCCGGTGGGCATTATCAAGCCAACCAGACCGCTCGGAAGGCGCTAGAGGCGGGCTACTTTTGGCTCACTCTCTTCAAAGACGCGCATAATTTTGTGCGCGCATGCGATAGCTGTCAGCGGTCGGGTAACATCTCTCGTCGCGACGAGATGCCCCAAAATATGTTTTTAGAGTGCGAAGTCTTCGATTTATGGGGCATAGATTTTGTTGGCCCCCTACCTCCATCTTTCAAAAATATGTATATTTTAGTGGCGGTGGACTACGTATCGAGGTGGGCGGAAGCGCAAGCTCTCCCCACCAACAATGCGCGAGTCGTCATTACATTTCTTAAAAAAACTATTTTCTCGCTTCGGCACGCCTCGCGCAATTGTTAGTGATAGGGGAACGCATTTCTGTAACGCTCTTATGGCTAAGACGTTAGCTAAATACGGAGTCACGCACAAGCTTGCCACCCCCTACCACCCGCAAACAAGTGGCCAAGTCGAGGTAGTAAATCGAGAGATTAAGCGAATTTTAGAAAAAAACTGTTTCGCTAAATAGGAAAGATTGGTCCGTTAAGCTCGACGATGCGTTGTGGGCGTATCGGACGGCATACAAAACCGCAATTGGTTGTACACCGTTCCGGTTAGTCTACGGCAAAGCGTGTCATTTACCCGTAGAATTAGAGCATCGCGCTCTTTGGGCTTTAAAACTCTTAAACCTTGACTCCAACTTAGCCGCTCAAAATAGAAAACTGAAACTAAACGAGCTCGATGAATGGCGTGCGAACGCTTACGAGAGCAATAAATTCTATAAGGAGCGCTATAAGTTATATCACGATCGAAAAATCAAGTCCCAAAAATTATTTTCTCCGAGCGATCTTGCCCTTCTTTACAATTCATGTCTTAGGCTTTTTCCAGGTAAATTAAAATCTAGATGGTCCAGTCCCTTCCTAGTTGAAGAAGTTTTTCCATATGGAACCGTACTCGTCTCCCACCCGGACAAAGGTTCATTTAAGGTAAACGGTCATCGGTTAAAGTCTTATATAGCAGGCGACCCAGTGATCGGTTTTAGCGAAACCATAACTTGCCTCCACATTATAAACCCGCCAAAATAGTCAAGCTACACGACTATAAACAAAGCGCTCCTGGGAGGCACCCCTCGCTTATCTTTTTCGCTCTTTCCTTATTAGCTTTGCTGTTTTTTTCTAATAAACTCAGGGTTTCTGATTGGACTTCCCCGAACGCGTTTCAGGGAAGCTTCTACCACCTTCCCTTTCTTTTCTTTGTACATATTGTCTTTCTTTTTTTGTTCCGCATACTTACGATACAACATTGGGGACAATGTTGGACTTAAGTATGTGGGTATTTTCGTGCTTTACTTTCTGCACTTCAATTTTTCTGCATTTCAAAAATACAAAAAATACATATAACAACAAAACAAAAACAAAAAAATAAAAAAACATCTTAAAATGAAAAAAAATTTAAATGAAAAATCCAAAAAAAAAAAATTTTTGTTCTCTTTCTTCCAAAAACTCAAAAAACAAAACAAAAAAAATTATATTTAGTTTCACTTTGTCAATTTTTTTTTGTACATACTCTTTTCTCTCTCCCCCTTCCTCATTCTTGTACAAACCTTTTTTTTCCCATATTTTTGTACATATAATGAAAATTCTCTCAAAAAAAATATACAAAAAAAGATAATAGTTCAAAAAAATTAAAAAAAATATTGAGAAAAACAAATATACAAAAAAAAGATAATAAATGAAAAACAGAAAAAAAATGATGATAAAAACTATAAAAATCAAAAAAAAAATCTTTTGAAACAAATAAATCAAATATTTCATCCTTAACTTTTCTGCTATACAAAAATTCAGTTTTGAGTTTATTTATATGTAAATTTGATTAATTCTTTGTTCACTACCCGTTTGTTAATTATTGAGTGAAAAATTTAAATACCCGGGGTTAAGTTTTAAAGAATTCTTTATGCTTTGTTAAAAATAGCGAACTCGTTTTAGGCACTACTTCTAATTTTTCATTGATAGGAGCACGTATATTATGTTAGGAAATAACGACTATAGAATTCTATTATACTTACTTTTAGCTTTCTGAAACATTGGAACGTACAAATTATTAAGGTTGCTCTCAAAAATTTTTAGGATTAAAAATCTACTTTTCCTTTCTCCCCTAACCTTATCATGACCTACTTGGCATGATAAAATTTTCTATCCTTAAAAGATCCTATGTCAATGGGAATAAGATTTTGTTCCGTAAACATAGACACCCAATAATTTAAAAAGATTATATATGGAGTAAGAGGATAAAATTCATTACTCCTACAAATATACATTGGGTTAATTCTGATGAAGTTGAAAAACAAAAATCATATTAGAAAAATAAGATTTCATTTTCCTAATAATCCAAAAGAAAAAAAATGGAGGTTCAAAAAAAAATTACCTCACCTCAAATATCAAAACCCTCTTCATAAACCCACTACCCCCTTAGCCAATTACACGATTCTAGAATTAATTCAAAAATCTTTTTGAGAGCATAATTAGTAAATTGTATTATTTCCAGTAGCACTCGTATAAGCTAGAGTTCTTATAATTCCAAACTATTTTCGTTAATCTAACCATTACAAATGTTGCCTTCTATTTGATTACATCAAGAAGTCTTTTGGCCAAAACTTTTGCTCTATTTAAATCATCTACATAATTTTAGGACTTAACTCTTACACCCCGTATATTTATTTTGATCTCTCTTACAATTGATTAAGCGGTAGCTAAAACTTAGAGTTTTTTTTATTCCTTATAGATTCACCTCATACTTTTGCTATGGAATAGTAAAAGCCTAAGTATGGGGGTATTTGATAAATTGTAAATATACGTATTTTTGTGCACTTTAATTTAGTCGTTTTCATTTATTTTCGTCATTTTTACTTATTTTTATTCAATAAAATACTCCTCTTCTTGTAAAATTACTACTAACTTGTTTTCTTTAATTTTGCAGAAAAATTTCAAAATCTGCCAAAATTGGGCAGTACACGCCCGTGACAATTTGGTCACGCCCGTGACCGGGCAGTGACATTGCATTTCCTGTGAAATCGGCTGATTTGTGAAGTACAAGCTTGACACGCCTGGCGACACGCTCGTATCACCCGACACGGGGCGTGACCCAAGCCCGTGTCCTCTCCTCTCGACACTTTCCGCTCGACATTCGTCGAGTGTCGACACTAACAGTCACGCCCAGCGTCACGCACGTGACCTAGGGTGTGACTCAATCTCAGCTCAACGATTTCAACTCGACACTTTTCGCTCGACATTCGTCGAGTGTCGACACCAACTGACACGCCCCGAGTCATGCCCGTGACCTGGGGCGTGACCTTTCCAGCTAGCCCGACAAGATGCTGCCGAAGACTTTCGGCGCAACCCGCGCCCGGTTCTACCTCCCCGACACGCCCCGAGTCACGCTCGTGACCTGGGGCGTGACTGCCGCGAACTCAGCCCGAAGTCAACTTTCCTGTCCAATCGACGGCCGCCTTCATGAATAGTACTGACACGCCCCTCCTACACGCCCGTGACCTAGGGCGTGTACTTAGAATTTTTTGCCTATAAATTGCCCATTTCTGTAAGGTCCAAGGGTTCAGATTTTTGGGCCATTTTAGTGTCTTTTTGTGGGCTGCATCCGTGATTTCCTTGCTATGTAAGGAGATTTCTTTCCCCTTTTTCTTTCAATTTTGTCTTTGCTTTAGCATTGTCTTTGTAATAGCTTGTAGTAGTTTCCTTTAATCAATAAAAACGTTAGATTTTCTCTTCATATTTGGCTTTGGAATGAACACTTGTGCCCACTTTCCTTCTCCTTTTTATCCTTGGTTTCATCTTTGTTCTTCATTTATGAAAAGTGTGTGTGTGTGTATGAGTGTAACTTATTTACTTTACATGTTTTTAACTTGTCTTCATGATTAGGTATGATAAGTTTCCCTTTTTTTTCACCATGTCTTTTTCTTGAGAGAATTATGATTTCATTCTTATGAATTTATAAAAGAGATTTAAAAAGTGATTTTGTTCTTTTTTTTACTTAGTTTTTCTTTTAGGATTGTAAAACCTCTTTTGTTCTTTTTATTTTCTCTTCACCTTTCTTATCACTTTTATGAATTCTTAAGAATGAAAAAGTTATAGATTTAATTTTTGAGCACCTTTGATTTTGACTTTATTTTGTAAAACTTTTTGCTCATTCTCTTTTTATTTGTTCTTTTTATGTGTTTTGGGTAAGTTTTAGGAGTAGAAATCTTGTTATTTTAATTTATAAGCAACTTTGATTTTTCTTCGTTAATTAGTGTGTGTGAGTGTATGAGCATAAATTTTCTTTTGTTCTTCTTAATTTTCATGTTGTGTGTGTGAGTGTATGAGTATAACTTTTTATTGATTTCCTCATTTATGAAGAGTGTGTGAGTGTAGGTGTTAAATTTCAATGCTTTCTTTTAATGCTTTGTTTAAATTATGTAGAGTGTGTGAGTGTAGGTGTTAGCTTTATTGCTTTCTTGAAATTCATATGGAGTGTGTGTGTTTGTGTGCATTTATTTCCGCCTACTCGTTAAGAGTTAAATGGCGTATCGTTTTCATTTTCAGTCCTACTCTTTTGAGTAGGACTTGTAATTTTCTTTCTTTATTTTTCCGCCTACTCACTTGAGTTAAATGGACGGACTTTATTTCCCCCCTACTCGTTTGAGTAGGACTTGTAATTTTCTTTCTTTATTTTTCCGCCTACTCACTTGAGTTAAATGGACGGATCTTTATCTCCCTGTAAATATTTGAGAAAGCCCTGTAATCGCATTTATTTTCTCCTACTCATTTGAGTAGGACTCGCTTTCTCTTCAGTCCTACTCGTTTGAGTAGGACTTGCAATTTTCAGCTTTTATTTCCCGCCCCCACTCATTTGAGTGGGACTCGCAAATTTCAATTATGCAAATTTCTTTTATGTGTAACTTAGTTTCTGTTTAATTCATAATTTGGAGTGTGCGTGAGTTCTTGTTTTAGCTAAATTTTCAGTTTTCTAAATGTTTGTTATTTTTCTTATGTCCCCTTCTTATAATCGTTTAGCGTTTAATTTCGAACTTGCGCCTCACTAAATTATAAGTCGTCCCCATACCGATGTGTGGCTAATCGCTATTAGCCTCGGCATCAAAGAGCATTGGGACATTTAAAATGATTTCTAATAATTGAAGCTCTTTATTTTCATTTTAATTTAAGGACTTAAGGTTTACCCCGGGTTTACGACGCGTAGGACCACATATCGATGTATGGGCCCTATTTCCGTAGTCCATATGCTAGCTAGCCGAGAGGCCGTGCATATGGACCGATCACCCCTGGGTAAATAGAGTTGCGTGCATACCCTCGAAAGAGGACAAGCGTAATTCTACCGGATTGGGTTCCCCACCCAATAGCGGGGTTCTTAGCGTAAAGCGGGCGTTAAGAGGTATCCTTCGTCGGACTAACATTCGGTCGAATAGTCTTAACGTTTAGGTGAGCGATATCCCAATAGCTAGGTGAGCTCATATTTATGGAACCTCCACGGCCAAGTTGCCTTTTATTAATTTGAAAACTAAGTCCTATGATTATTAAAAATTGTTTTAGTCTTAATCTGATTCGATGCCGAGTGTTAACCCTTCATCGAATATTGTCTAAATCATTTTTTCGCTCCTTTACTTTTTCCGTCTTTACTTTACTAAAAAAATCCACCTTACTTTCAGTAAAATAATAGTCCTCCCGGAGGAGTAAGAATAGTCAACACGACCCCGAGAACAATACGACCTCGGTATTCCCCCGAATATCGAGTACTACTTGTGATAGGTGCACTTGCCTCCTATAGCACGCCCGCGGCGATCGACTCACCAAACCAACCACAGTAAGAGTCTGTTCGCGGGCGCATCACGAGACCAGATAACGGAAAGAGTAATGCGATTACCTGCTTCTCTCCGGAATAATCGAAGGGGTTGTATGGTGAAGGGGCAGAGGAGGTGGCGCCCGCCGAGAGAGGGGGGCAAGCGGCTTTCGTCTTTTTTAGGCGAGAGGGCGGGGAGGCTAAGGGAGGAGTGCGCCCCAGGTCCGGGAATAGGGCGTCCGTGTTGGCTTTGTTTCGCCTTCGCACAATCGCGAGGCGCTCGCGGAAGCTTTGGCTATGAGACATTCTGAAGGAGGAAGAAACGAAGTCTAAAGGGTCCCAAATAAGGACTGGGATCTCATATTTATAGGCCCCATAGGGGGTGATGCACCAAAGATTCAAATTAAGGAATCCTAGCATCGCGAGCAATGGTTGGACTATCTTTCCGAGGTTAGGGCAACCTCGAAAAGAGCGGGGATTGTGTACAACCTTGGGCTCGCGAGAGGTGAGCCAAGAAAGAAAGGAAGGAGGATTGGCGAGAGGGGAGGAGGCCCACCTACAGGAGGCGAGAGGGGTGGACAGTCCACAGCGATAGGCAAGACCTCTTGTTAGGCGAGACGTCCTAGGGGCGAGATGGCCCATCGAGCGAGAGGCCGGCGAGACGGACGGGGTGGTCGTCTCGCCTGACAGTTCATTCCCCACTCGCCCCATAGGAAAAGAGATGTATTTACCTTTTTACCCCCAAGGGGGATTTTACCTTTATTCCCCGGGTGATTTTACGCTTCTACCCCTGGAGGGCTGCGTATAGCCCTCCAGAGCAGCGGAGGTTGGCTATTGGTAGACCCAGCCCAGGGTGTTTTGGTCATTTCAGGTTAATTCAGAAGTGATATTTGCAGATCAGATTCAGAGGCCTAAAAATAGACCGATAAGGTGTCTGGGAGAGGGGTTGTTGAACCTTTCCACTATCTTCTTCACAGGCACCTAGTTCAGTACTGGCTAGGGAGGGGAAGACCTTCAGTTCTTCCGGGTAAGAGGTGGGACCTCCGAGCTGAGCCCCCTCGGTCTGTTTCCAGGCTTTCGACTCTCGTCAAGAGGGTAGCACAGGGAGAGTACGTGTGGGCTACATCCTGTTTCGAACTTTAGGAGGGATCAGAAAGCTGGTTCCAACACTCATGACCATTGATGCCTCCAGGAGTCATTCAGATGAAGAAGATTATAACATTGAAGGAGCTTCTGAATCAGAAGCTGATCGGGTATTGTCCTCTTTTGATTATAGTTCTGAATCTTTTAAAATTGAATTTAAAACCATGTGTATTGATTTAATAAATTCTGAAAAAGAAATCAAAGTACTTAGGGAAAAACTAGCTGGTCAAGAGATGCTGAAATCTGAAAACACCATGCTAAAAGATGAACTTACACTAGCTAATGAAAAAAATACTCTATTAAAAACTAAGTTATGTGAGGCCAAACAACTTGAGGAATCTCTCAACGGGATAAGCCTTAAGCTGATGGACATCATAAGCACAGTCAATGTCAGACTAAATGGCAAGCTGGGCTTGGGTGCTTCATGAAGTTTACCCCCCATTCTCAAGAAAAACATTTTAACAACCCCCATAAAATTTGTTTCTGCTATGGGCAAAGAAATAACAAACCATAAGCAAACTACAGAAGAAATGCCCGAATTAAATGATCAAAATAATAAAAACCAAAAAATAAGTAAAAACAAAGTTCAGCAGATTTCGTCGAACCCAGATTGATGAAATGTGGCCAGTTCGTCGAACTCAAGTCGATGAACGCTGAACGCAAATTTATATAATGATAATTCATCTTACTGCGATTGACAAACAGTGTATGGTTCGTCGAGCAGAGATCGACGAACTTGGGGCACAAAAATGACTATATTCATTCTCTGAGCAGAGATCGACGATCTCATTCCATTTCATCGAACTCTGTTTGACGAACTCACAACAATTCGTCGAACCCAGTCAGACTTAACAAAAATTATAATTATAACACCAACTCCAATCAAACTAAGAAACCATTTAACACACTTGCAGATTGGATAATACCTCCTAGAAGATATCATCCATTATGATAAAAATCACAACCAGAATTTTCTATGATATCTAGTTTTTCTTATCAACAATATAAAGGACCCAAGGTAACCTGGGTCAAGAACAACTAACTATTTTCATTGCAGGAAAAGGGTTGTCCAGTGATTGATCAAACATGATACTTGGACAGTTGATGCTCTAAACACATGACTGGCAGCAAGGACAACCTAATCAACTATAAGTCCAAGCTGGGACCAAAGGTAATCTTTGGAGATTCAAAGTGTGGCCAGTCTGAAGGCTATGGAGAAGTAAGGATTGTAGCAGTCACATTCAAGAAGGTGACTTATGTAAAAGGACTCAAGCATAACCTCATCTCAATAAGCCAATTATGTGATGAAGGTTATCAGGTACATTTCAATTCATGAACTTGTATTATTTCTAATAAAGAAAACCAAAAAGTTTTAATTGGAAATAGACAAGGAAACATTTATTTAGTTGATTTTCTTTCTGCCAATTCAGATATTTGTTTGCTTAATATAGTTTGCAATCAAAATGAATTATGGCATAAAAGGCTAGGACATGTAAACATGAAAAATATTGCTAGGCTATCTAAAGACATTCTTGTAAGAGATTTACCTTCTGGTCCCTATAAGAAGCAAGGCCTCTGCAAGGCTTGTCAACTAGGCAAGCAAATTAAATCTAGTTTTAAATCAATTAATAAAAGTGATTCACCTAGGATCTTGTACGTGCTACACATGAATCTCTTTGGACCCATTGTTGTATAAAGCCTAGGAGGGAAATCATATACACTAGTCATTGTAGATGACTTCTCAAGATTCACTTGGGTGTTATTTCTGAGATCTAAGTCAGATACCTTTAAAGTTCTTACAGATTTTCTCAGGACCATACAGATTGAGTACTCTACTCATATTGCATTGATCAGAAGTGATCATGGTACATAGTTTAAGTCTCTTTTTATGCATGAGTTCTGTAAGAAGGAAGGTATCAGGCACTGCTCTCAGCTCCTAGAACTCCCCAACAAAATGAGGTAGATGAAAGGAAGAATAGAACCCTGATTGAAGCTGCAAGCACATTACTTGCAGATGCTTACATGCCACTATCCTTTTGGGCAGAGGCTATAAGCACAGCAAATTATGTACTGAACAGAAGCTTGATACATAAACTAAAGAATAGGACTCCCTATGAATTACTTAAAGGGAAGAAACCTAAAATCACTTATTTTAAAGTATTTGGTTGCATATGCTATATACATAATAACAACAAGAAATACATTAGAAAGTTTGAAGCTAAGGCTGAAGAGGGTATTTTTCTAGGATATTCTAAAGTAAGCAAAGCTTATAGGGTGTTCAATAAATCAACTTTAAAAATTGAGGAATCTATACATGTTAACTTTGATGAAACTAACATGTCTTACAAGAAGAAAGGGATTTCTACTAGTAATCCTTTGTAGGTACCTCACTTGTGTGAGAAATTGGATGGACTAAACCTCACCCAAGAGGCTCCAACACATCCTTCTCCACAAGTTGATGAAGACAGTGAAGAAGAAGGCACTGAAGTGACTGAACTTCATCCAACAGCAAACATAATTCCATAATAGGAATTAAATCAAAATGTTGTTGCTGAAACAACTCCACACACTGATCTTGTCATAGTAAGGGATCACCCAAGATCCCATGTGATTGGAGACATAACAGTAGGTGTATAGACAAGGCATCAACTCAACCAAGATGTGATGCATGCCTATTTTCTCTCTCAAGTTGAGCCTCAATCCATACATGATGTTGAGCAGGATCCCCACTGGATCATTGATATGCAAGAGGAACTCAACCAATTTGAGAGATGTAGAGTTTGGGATTTGGTTCCAAGACCCAAAGACTACCCAGTCATTGGAACCAAATGTGTATACAGAAACAAACTAGATGCCCTAGATACAATTGTGAGTAACAAGGCTAGGCTTGTTGCTCAAGGATACAAGCAAGAGGAAGACATAGACTATGATCAAACCTTTGCACCAGTTACAAGGTTAGAGGCAATCAGAATCTTTCTTACCTATGCTGCCTATAATAAGTTCAAGGTATATCAGATGGATATAAAGAGTGCTTTTCTAAATGGAATACTAAAAGAAGAGGTTTATATTGAACAACCTCCAGGTTTTGTCTCTCCAACTCATCCCCCTTATATATTTAGACTACATAAAGCCCTCTATGGTCAAAAGCAAGCTCCAAGAGCTTAGTATGAGACTTTAGCTAGCTTTTTGATAGAGCATGATTTCACTAGAGGCATAATACATAAAACATTATTCACTAGGCACCATAAGGATAAAATCTTGTTAGTACAAATTTATGTGGATGACATCATATTTGGGTGTACTGACTCTAAACTATGCAAGAGGTTTTCTGACCCCGTGCATTCTAAGTTTGAGATGAGTAGCATGGGTGAGCTCTCCTACTTCCTTAGTCTCCAAGTGAAGCAGCTACCTGATTGCATCTTCATCTCCCAGGCTAAATATGCTAAAGTGCTTATTAAGAAGTTTGGGATGGCTGATGCCTCAGCAAAGAAAACACTTATGGCTACTAATGCCGTAATAGATTCTAATCCTCATGGGAAACCTGTTGACCAGAAGTTATATAGGGGCATTGTTGGGTCCCTATTATATCTTACAGCTAGTGGACCTGATATCATATTTGTCACATGTCTTTGTGTTAGGTTCCAAGTGAACCCTAAAAATTTCACCTAATTTTTCTAAAAAGAATTTTGAGATATATAAAGAGTTGTCCCAGTCTAGGCCTATGGTATCCTACTGAGTCAGAATTTAACTTAACTAGATACTCAGATGCTGACTTTGTTGGATGCGGGGTGGACAGGAAAAGTACCTCAAGAACTTGTCAGTTCCTTGGTATGAGATTAGTGTCCTGGTTTTGTAAGCAACAGTCATCTGTCTCTACCTCAACTGCTGAAGCAGAATACATTACAGCTGGCAGTTGTTGTTCATAGATGCTATGGATTCAAAACTAACTCCTAGACTATAGTTTCAACTTAAATAATTCAACTCTACTATATGATAACACAAGTGTTATATCCATAGCACAGAATCCAGTCCATCACAGTAGGACTACGCATATAGATATTAGGCATCATTTCATTAGAGAGTGTGTAGACAAAAACAAAATTAAACTTGTCTATATCTACACTGATTTACAAAGAGCTGATATTTTCACCAAACTCTTGGATGAAAGAAATAACTTGTTCTTTATAAATTAGCTTGAAATGATTAATGGAGAAGCCTTAGTTTAATTTCTGTCTGCACTCGACGAATTTGCAAAAGTTTGTCGAACAGAGCTCGACGAACTGGGGAAAGTTCTTGAGATATTCGTCGAATGGAGTTCGACAAACTCTCTGTGAGTGAAGTCATTTTCGTCGAACGGAGATCGACGAATCTACTTCAAAAAAAATTTCATCGAACGAAGCTCGACAAAATGTCTTCAAATCTTCAGACTGAGCTCGACGAATTATTTAACTGCAACTTATTTCGCCGACCTCAGATCGAAGAATTATTTTATTTTTTGTGGAACGGAGTTTGTCGATTCATATTCTGGAAAACCTTATATCTAGGTTTTCTTCGACCTCCATCCCACGCTTTCAGTTCCTTTGCACTTGATCGTTGTTTTTCTCTTGCAGGTGCTCTAATGGCGATTTCAGCATGAAATCTTGCGGCAATGAAATTCGACACCGGCTTTGATGTTGATTTTGATTCATTCCAGCATTCAGACCCTATATTCCTAGAAATCCTGGAACTGCTTGAAGAACAGCAGTTGAAGAGTATGCTATACACCAGGATCAAGATCGCCAGCACAGAAATCAGGGAGTAAGTCTATACCGCCTCCACCACAGATGACAACACCATGACTGGAACTATAGCGGGTAATGTTGTTTCCCTCACCCCCGCCATTTTAATAGAAACTTTTGGATTAAGTAATGGTGAAGAATAGTTAGGAATTGACACTGAGGAATATGATGTGATGCTGGGTATGATGGGTGACTTAGGGCGTGCCGCCACCTCAAAAACTTGATTGATTATTTTTTGCATCGGGTCCGAAAACTTGATGCGGTTAAAACTCCAAAATTGGTGAGAATTCACACAGCGCCCCGGGCGGTTTATTTAAGGAAAAAGGCGGATTCAGTTTTTTTTAGAAAATGGGGCGCACGAATTTATTTACTTGGATATAAAATGGTTTAAGATCGAGTTTTAATGAAAGGAGGCAAGTGCACCTATCGCATGTAGTACAGGATATTCCGGTGTGGAATATCGAGGTCGTATTGTTCTCGGGGTCGGTTCGATTATTTCTACTCTTCCCATGAGGGAACTATTATTTTACCGATAATTATCTTATCGGGATATCTTTTTTATATATAATAAAAAGGCAAAAAGAAAGACAAAAAATGAAAGCATAAAAGGTGGAGCCGATGAAAAGCTTAGCGTGACGGAATCGAATCAAATTGAACTAAAATAAACTTTTAATAAAAAGAGATCCTAATTTTCAAATTAATTAAGGCGGAGACTTGGTCGTGGAGGTTCCACTAGAATGAGCTCACTTATCTCTAGGACTATCGCTCACCTGAACGCTAAGACTATTCGACCGAATGTTAGTCCGACGAAGGATTCCTCTTAACGCCCGCATTACGCTAAGAACCCCGCTATTGGGTGGCGAACCTAATCTGGTAGAGTTGGCGTGCCTCCTTTCTCGAGGGTTAGTGTGGAACTCTCTTTACTAAGGGGTGATCGGTCCATACGCACGACCTCTTGGCTAGCTAGCATATGGAGTACGGAAATAGGGCCCACACATCGATTATGTGATCCTACGCGTCGTAAACCCTAGGCAAACCTTAAGTAATTTTAATTAATTAGAAAATAAGACCTTTGATTATTTAATGCTATTTTATTTTTACCAATGCTCTTCGATACTGAGGGCTAAGAACGGTTAGCCACTCATCGGAATGGGGACAGTAGCGGTGAAAGCAATAAAGAAAGTAGTAAATGAAAGCGATAAAATGAAAGCAGGAAAATAAAGCAGGAAATAAAGCAGGAAATTGCAAGTCCTACTCAAACGAGTAGGACTGAAATGAAAGCAGTAAAGTGCGAGTCCCGGCACAAATGCGTGGGCGGGAGAAATGAAAGCGAGTACTACTCAAACGAGTAGGACAAAATAAATGCAACGCACGCACACACTCGACAGAAATTAAAACTCACGCACACACTCGACAGAAATTAAAACTCACGCACACACTCGACAGAAAGTAAAACACACTCACTCGACAAAACATTAAACACACTCCACACTATCTACTTGAATGAAATAAAAACAATGCGTCATTTAACTCTTAATGAGTAAGCGGAAATAAATGTGCATACATAAAAAATTGCAAAAAAACTAAGTTACCGGAAAATTAAAACGACTGCATTTCTACCACTAGAATGCAGTAGAAATGCATAAAAAGCTGAAATAAAAAAAACGAGCAAAAGGGTTTGTAAATAAACGTAAAAATGCAAGTGCTCGAAAAATTAAAATGAATACATTTCTACCGCTAGAATGTTGTAGAAAGGCATAAAAAGAGAGCAAAAAAATTAAACGGGCAAAAGTTTTTGAAAATAAAAGCAAAAATGAAGTGTTTGAAAAAGTAAAATAACAATTTATCCATTCTTATAACTATATAAAAATGCTTAAAAAGTGGAAGAAAAGTTAAAAGAACGAAAAGTTTTATGAAAATAAAATGCTAGGTAAAAATCAAAACCACATTCATAACCATTTTTATATGTTCATAAGGATGAATATGAAGAGTTCTAAGAAGCCTAAGTCTAAAGCAAGTTAAGTAAAAATAACAAAAACATAAAAACAAAAGCTATACTCATACACACACACCCATTTTAAAGAAAAGAGAAACAAAAGAAACAAAATAACATTCCATAAGAGAGGTGTTTAGATGGAATCCAAAACCATGTAAATAGAGAAAAACACAAATTTTATTAAGTAAAAACGAATTACATAGAAAGATAAAAAACAAAAACTAAGGAGAGGGGGAGAAAATCCCTTTCATAGGCTTTGGACGCATCTAAACAGCATTTCCCCTATACAAAATGGATCCAAAATGGGAACAGGATTACAAGCAGAATGCTGGAATTTATAGACAAAATTTTTCATGGGACACGCCCTCTGACACCGGCGTGTCAGGGGGCGTGTCAACACTATTGAAGATTCGATCCGGTGAGGTGACGACTTGGTTGACCTCGGGGAGGACACGTGTCGGTATCGCGGCGGTCACGCTCCAGGTCACAGGCATGACAATGGGCGTGTCAGGGAGGTAGAACTGGGCACGGGCCGCGACGAAAGTCGCGGGTGCAGTCTTATCGGCCAATTGGAGATGTACATGTGGCGGTCACGCCCGTGACTTTATCTACACGGGGCGTGTCGGGTTGGCTGACACGGGCGTGTCCGGTTGAGCCGACATTCATCGAGTGGAAAACATCGAGCGCGTTTTCGTTAAGTCAGGTGGAGGCACGCCCTAAGTCATGGGCGTGACGATGGGCGTGTCGACGATCGTCGAGCTTGAATTCGTCTAGCTTGAATTCGTCGAGCTGATTTCACGGGAAATTGAATTGTCACGCCCTGGACACAGGCGTGACCAGTAAGTACACGGGCGTGTACTTACTGTTTTGGGCAGTTTTTTTGGATTTTTCCTACAAATTTCAGAAAACAAAATTAAAGCAAGTTAGAACTATTTTTACAAAAAAGAAACATTTTATTAAAGAAAAATAACAAAAAGAAACTAAAACGACTAATTTAATGTACATAAATATAGGTATATTTATGATTCATCAAATACCCCCATACTTAAGCTTTTGCTATTCCAGAGCAAAAGTTGGAGATGAACTTATAAGTAATTAAAGAAATCCTAAGTTTAGCTACCGCTTGAATTAAATAAAAGTAAGATCAAAATAAATATCTGGGGTACTAGAGTTAAATCTTAATTTATGAAAATGTTATAAATATAGGAAGAGTTTCAAAAAGACTTCTAGATAAAACAAATAGAAAGCAAAAAATTATTTTTGTTAGTTTAACAAAGATGGATTGAAATTATATAAAAAACTTTAGATTAAAAGAAGTTAAAGGAAATAATGCAATTTAAAAATTATGCTCTCAAAAAATTTTAAATTAATTCTAGAACCATTGAAATAGGATAAGTGGTTTGGTGGTTTATGAAGAGGGCTTGGATTTAGAGGCGAGGTAATTTTTTCTCGAACCTCTATATATTTTTTTCTTTTGAATAATTAGAAAAATGAAATCTTATTTTCCTAACATAAATTTTTTTTTCTTTCTTCATAATTAAAATTAACCCAATGTATATGTATAGGAGTAATGAATTTTATCCTCTTACTCCGTAACATATAATCTTTTTAAATATTAGGTGCCTATGTTTGCGGAATGAAATCTTATTCCCATTGACATAAGATCTTTTAAGGTGTGAAATAGGGGTAATCATGCCTAAGTAAGACATGAAAAAAGAGGTGGGGTTTATTTTTTCAAAAAGAAAACTAGATTTTAATAAAAACGTTTTGAGAGCAACATTTTTAAAATGAACGTTCCTATGTTTCTAAAAGCATGAAGTAGGAATAATTGAAATCCATGTTTATTATTTTCTAACATAAAATACGAGCTTCTATTTATAAAAATTAGAAGTGGTGGTGAAAAACAAGTTCCCTATTATAAGGAAAAGACATAAAAAATTCTTTTAATCATAACCCCAGACACTTAAATCTATCGAACTTTAATTAATAAACGAATAGTAAAAAAATAATAAGTAAAATTTGCATATAAATTAACTCGAAACTAGATTTTTGGAAAGCAAAAAGGGTTAAGAAATGGTATATTCGATTTATTTTGTTACATAATTTAACAAATTATTTTTCGGAATTTTTAGAGTTTTTATCATTTTTTGTATTTTTTTTATTATTATCTTTTTTTGAATTTTTCTTTATCATCTTTTTAGGATTTTTTTATTTTTATCTTTTTAGGGTTTTTGGATTTTCAGATTTTTTTTTGATTTTTTAGTTTTTTATCAAATTATTTACAAGAAAGGGGAGAGAAAGAAATGTTATTTATAAAGAAGAGAGGGGGAAAGAGAAAAAATTTTACAAAAAATGTACAAAGTAAAAACTCGATGACCCGCGAACAGACTCTTATTTAGGTGGTTGGTTCGATGAGTCGAACACCGCGGGCTTGCTAAAAAGCGAGCTTTTACAAAAAAAAAAGAAGAAAGATGGGGGAAGATTTTTTTGATTGTTTTTTTTAAAAGAAGAAGAAGAGAGGGGGGAAAGAGAAAGAGTTTTTACAAAAAATGTTTTACAAATTAAAGTAAACAAAATGTTTTGTGATTTTTCTGTTTTATGATTTTTTTGAGTTTTTTGATTATATAAAAAAAGGTTTTTTTTTGTTTTAAGTTTTGCAATTTTTTTTATTTTTTATGAGTACAAAATAAAAAAAATACAGAATAGGAAAACACCCCCATACTTAAACCCAACATTGTCCCCAATGTTGCAATCTAAGTATGTGGAACGAATAATATACAGAATAATTTGTACAAAATGAAAAGGGAGGGTAGAAGCTTCCCTAAGATGAGATATGGGAGGCCCGGGTTGAAACTCTGCATTATTAATAAAAAAGGAAAAATATAGCAAAACTATAACCGAAAAAACAAAAAAACGATAAATTCGGCAAAAAGGTTGTGGGCGGTAGGGGGGCAAGTGCGTGGTTGTCTCGAAGGTTGCTAAGGACTTAGCTACAAGAGTGCGACAGATATGCGGTCCCCTAGCACGCACAAGAGTGAAGTGCGCCGAAGCAAAATAAAATAAATTAAAATAAAACAAGTTAAAATAAATTAAGTTAAACAAAATATATATATTTTAATAACAAATTATTATATTATTTTTTGTGTTTTTTAAGTAGGTTTTATTATTATTATTATTATTATTATTTTGGTGATTTTTAGGTAGGTTGTGTGGGTTTTTTTTTGTGGTTTTTTAGATGTTTAGGTTTTTTAGATTTTTTTAGATTTTTAGAGTTTGGAGTTTTATGGTTTTTTTTAGTTTTTACGATTTTAGTTTTTAGGATTTTAGTGTTTTTAAGTTTTTAGGATTTTTGTTAGTTTGTAGGATTTTTTTTTGAACAATAATATGATAATAATTTTTTTCTTTTTTTTTTCGAAACGACGTCATTTCAATTTTTGTGTTTTTATAGATAAGAATAATATAATAATCATTTTTGTTAAGTTTTTCTTTTTTTTGTTGGTTTTTTTAAAGTATTTTATTATTATTATTATTAGGTTTTTTTTGTTGGCCATTTTTAAATTTTTTGTTATATATATAGATATAGGTAAAATTAATAGATTTCCAGGGTTCAAAATAACGACACGAAAAATCCCCGGCAACGGCGCCAAAAAACTTGATTGAAATATAGTGCATCAAGTCCCCGGCAACGGCGCCAAAAACTTGATTGATTATTTTCGCATCGGGTCCGAAAACTTGATGCGGTTAAAACTCCAAAAATTGGTGAGAATTCACGCGGCGCCCCGGGCGATTTTATTTAAGAAAAGTGGATTTGGTTTTATTTAGGAAAATGGGGCGCGTGGATTTATTTATTTGGATATAAACCGGTTTAGATCGAGTTTTAACGAAAGGAGGCAAGTGCACCTATCGAGTGTAGTACAGGATATTCCGGGGTGGAATATCGAGGTCGTATTGTTCTCGGGGTCGGTTCGATTATTTTTACTCTTCCCTGGAGGGGACTATTATTTTACCGATAATTACTTGTCGGGTATTTTCTATATATATAAAAGCAAAAGGTAAGACAGAAAACTGAAAATGAAAGCAATAAAAGGGAAAGCAATAAAGGTACCGATGAAAAGCTTAGGGCGACGGAATCGAATGAAATTGAACTAAAATAAACTTTTAATAAAAAGAGATCCTAATTTTCAAATTAATTAAGGCGGAGACTTGGTCGTGGAGGTTCCACTAGAATGAGCTCACTTATCTCTAGGAGTATCGCTCACCTGAACGCTAAGACTATTCGACCGAACGTTAGTCCGACGAAGGATTCCTCTTAACGCCCGCATTACGCTAAGAACCCCGCTATTGGGTGGGGAACCCAATCCGGTAGAGTTGGCGTGCCTCCTTTCTCGAGGGTTAGCATGGAACTCTCTTTACTAAGGGGTGATTGGTCCATACGCATGGCCTCTCGGCTAGCTAGCATATGGACTACGGAAATAGGGCCCACACATCGACTATGTGGTCCTACGCATCGTAAACCCTAGGCAAACCTTAAGTAATTTTAATTAATTAGAAAATAAGACCTTTAATTATTTAAATTTATTTTATTTGTCTCAATGCTCTTCGATACTGAGGGCTAAGAACGGTTAGCCACTCATCGGAATGGGGACGACAACGGTGAAAGCAATAAAGAAAGCAGTAAATGAAAGCGATAAAATGAAAGCAGGAAAATAAAGCAAGAAATAAAGCAGGAAAATAAAGCAAGAAATAAAGCAGTAAATTGCAAGTCCTACTCAAACGAGTAGGACTGAAATGAAACCAGTAAAGTGGGAGTCCTGGCGCAAATGCGTGGGCGGGAGAAATGAAAGCGAGTCCTACTCAAACGAGTAGGACAAAATAAATGCGACGCACGCACACACTCGACAAAAATTAAAACTCGCGCACACACTCGACAAAAATTAAAACTCACGCACACACTCGACAGAAAGTAAAACACACTCACTCGACAGAAAATTAAACACACTCCACACACTCTACTTGAATAAAATAAAAACAATGCGCCATTTAACTCTTAACGAGTAGCCGGAAATAAATGTGCATACATAAAAAATTGCAAAAAACTAAGTTACCGAAAAATTAAAATGACTGCATTTCTACCGCTAGAATGCGGTAGAAATGCATAAAAAGCTGAAATAAAAATAAAACGAGCAAAAGGATTTGCAAATAAAAGTAAAAATGCAAGTGCTCGAAAAATTAAAATGAATACATTTCTAATGCTAGAATGCGGCAGAAAGGCATAAAAAGACAGCAGAAAAATTAAACGGGCAAAAGTTTTTGAAAATAAAAGCAAAAATGAAGTGTTTGAAAAAGTAAAATAACAATTTATCCATTCTTATAACTCTATAAAAACACTTTAAAAGTGGAAGAAAAGTTAGAAGAGTAAAAGTTTTATGAAAATAAAATGCTAGGTAAAAATCAAAACCACTTTCATAACTGTTTTTATATGTTCATAAGGATGAATATGAAGAGTTCTAAAAAGCCTAAGTCTAAAGCAAGTTAAGTAAAAATAACAAAAACATAAAAACAAAAGTTATACTCATACACACACACACCCATTTTAAAGAAAAGAGAAACAAAAGAAACAAAATAAGATTGCATAAGAGAGGTGTTTAGATGGAATCCAAAACCATGTAAATGGAGAAAAACACAAATTTTATTAAGTAAAAACGAGTTACATAGAAAGAAAAAAATAAAAACTAAGGAGAGGGGGAGAAAATCCCTTACATAGGCTTTGGACTCATCTAAACAGCATTTCCCCTATACAAAATGGATCCAAAAGGGGAACAGGATTACAGGCAGAAGGCTGAAATTTATAGACAAAATTTTTCATGGGACACACCCTCTGGCACGAGCGTGTCAGGGTGCGTGTCAACATTATTGAAGATTCGATCCGGCGAGGTGACAGCTTGGTTGACTTCAGGGAGGACACGTGTCGGTATCGCGGCGGTCACGCCCCAGGCCACGGGCATGACTATGGGCGTGTCGGGGAGGTAGAACTGGGCGCGGGCCGCGTCGAAAGTCGCGGGTGCAGTCTTGTCGGCCAGTTGGAGAAGTACACGTGGCGGTCAAGCCCGTGACTTTGTCTACACGGGGCATGTCGGGTTGGCTGACATAGGCGTGTCCGGTTGAGTCGACATTCGTCGAGCGGAAAACGTCGAGTGTGTTTTCGTCAAGTTAGGTGGAGGCACGCCTTAAGTCACGGGAGTGGCGATGGGCATGTCGACGATCGTCGAGCTTGAATTTGTCGAGCTTGAATTCGTCGAGCTGATTTCACTGGAAATTAAATTGTCACGCCCTGGTCACGGGCGTGACCAGTAAGTACACGGGCGTGTACTTACTGTTTTGGGCAGTTTTTTTGGATTTTTCCTGCAAATTTCAAAAAAACAAAATAAAGCAAGTTAGAACTATTTTTACAAAAAAGAAACATTTTATTAAAGAAAAATAACAAAAAAAACTAAAACGACTAATTTAATGTACATAAATATAGGTATACTTACGATTCATCAATGGGTTACTCTGGAGAAACACCAAATAATTTGCTGAATAAACACATGTCTGCTGAATTCAAATTCCTAGCAGACATTGTGGGCAAATTGTTTTTGGGCAAGCATACTACACATGACTACATAACCAGGCACCAATTCCTGGTTATGTGTGATGTGGTAAACAAGAAGAAGGTGAACTGGGCTCAGATCATGTTTGATCAGATTAAGAAAAAGAATACCAAGAAAGAAGTCTATTTTGGAAGGATCTTAGGGATCTTCCTCAGAGAAAATGCTGCTGAATCCCTGGTATCCCAGACCATATTCATCAATGCCTCTAAGAGGCTCACATGTGCCAATTTTGGCAGGTGGGAGAGGACCATCACCAAGCCCTCCAAAGCTTCTTCCTCTACCACCAGGGCTTCTGAGAGTACTAGGGCTGCTCCAGCCACTTCCCACCCTACCGAAGAGATCCCTCCTCCACCTCCATCACCTCCAGCAATCCAACCTCATCTTCAAATGGCACATCAACTTCCATCCACCCCCACCATTTCTTCTCCTCAACAACCACAATAATAACCACAACAACAACTAGTTCATATTTCTACTCCAGCTCCATCTCCTACAAATTCTCCACCAATAGATATAACTGACATCCCCTCTTCTCCTCTTCAGGAATCTCACCAACCCTCTCCTTCTCAATCACCAAAACCAACCCAACCCCAATCATCCCATGGTACACCAACTCCATCACCACCGTCATCTCCTTTACCCCCCCCCCCCATCTGGACAACATCCCATTCTTCAATCTGCCTTCCCCCACCCTCCATACCTCTACTCCTCGGGATGAACTCATGCAAGATGCACCACCTCCACCTCCACCATCCTCCTCCATTCCTACCCTTGTCTCCACTGCTACACCTTCTACACAACCCTCTACATCTCTACTTCTGGATCCCTCCATCATACCACAACTTATTGCACTCCTCACTCCTCTTCTTGAAACCATTATAGTAGAGGCCATTACACCTCTTGCTACTTCCATTTCTACCCTAGCTGCACAAATATCTGCTCTCTCTGCTCCTTCCTCTTCAGTTAGGGGCCTGGCTCCAGTATGTACTGAAACCAGGCAGGGGGAGATACTTCATGAAGAAGAAGTAGCAGCAGCAACAGCAGAAGAAGCAGAAGCAGCAGATGAAGTAGAAACAACAGATGCAGTAGATGCAGCAGATGCAATAGAAATAGAAGAAGCAGAAGCAGCAACAGATGCTGATAAAGATCTAATTGATTTCATTAATTTTATTGAAACAGATATGGACATAGATACTGTGGATGGTACAGTAACAAAGGAAATAATAACTGCTGGTAATTTTATTATAAATCTGACAGTAGATTTGTTTAATTTATTGAGAACTTTTGATATAGTTCATTTGAATTTTCTTCCAGAATACAGTACTAAGCCATCCATGGCTATAATCCCATATACCTCACCCATAAGCCCCAAAGATGCCAAGCAACTAAAGGCTAGTTTTGTTACAATATAGGTTCCAACTACAAAGGTTCCACCTATAGTGATTCCAGCCATTCCATCACCCAGAGTTGTTTCCCCCCATTACTTCATCCCCTCCAACAGATATTTTTGCTCCAGTTTTTGTAATGGATGATTAACCACTGCCTGATCTTGATGCACTGATCATGGTAGATATAGAAGAGGAAAATAAGTTAGTTGTTGAAAGCACTGAAGTGTACAGCTATCTAGCTCTTGCTCCAGCTCTAGTTCCAGCTCCTCCTCCAGCTCCCTCCCAGGCTGAGAAACCTCTAATATCTGCTGAAGTTTTAAAAGAAATAAATGCAATGTATGATAATCCACAAGATTCATCTGATGATGAGGAGGAGGAGGACTCAGATGATGAGCCAAAGATGAAGAAAGCATCTAAGAAGAGGAAAGCTCCTCCATCTCCTGCACCAAAGTTAAATCCAGCAAATGACACAACATAGTATATACTTCAAAAGATCACACCTTATAAGGGCATGCCAGCATGGATGTGACTATCCAAGAATGAATAGAAAGAAAGGAAGAGAAGCAGAAGATATTCTCCTCCTCCACAAAGATTCAGAAAGGACCCTCCTCCTCCTCCACCAGCTGCTGGTGCTTCTAGTTCTTCAACTCCAAGGACTACCCAGTTTCAGACCTATCAGAGACATTAGGGTAGATCCTCATATTCAGGAAGCAGCTAGCAAAGACAGTATTCATCTGGCAAGCAGCACCAACAACAACAACAATAGCATCAACAACAATAAAAACAAAAATTCCCTGAACATCAAAAGGCTGAAAGCCCCAAAAGACCTGTTTCCCCACCTGTACCATTTGAGGATCCAGAGATAGCTACAACAACTAGGATAGCCAGGTTGCATGAACTGGTTGGCCTATCCAAGGTTAACAAAGCTAAAGTTGAAGGGAAGGATACCTCTCAATACTCTACAATGTCCAAGTACAGAAAGGAAGAACTGAACAGGTTTGCTAAGGCTAACAAGTTTTTTAATGTTGATGATTATATGAAACTGCATCCAGAAGCAGTAGTGTCAGGGCTACATCTCTTAATATCATTGGGGCTGCTGACATGATAATGACCAAGGCTCAAGCTGTAGATCCCAACAGGGAGATTAAGTTTACTCAACCATGTGAGAAGGCTAAAGAGGAAAAGCACAAGGAACAAAGGAAGAAGAAGTAAATTATAAACTGTTTTCAGTCTTTCTGTTATTCTAAAAACTGCTTGGTTATATTATGATACAAAGCTCTGTGTATATATATATATCTACTGCATATTTTAAATTTTTCATGCCAGATATATGTTTATTGCTTTGTTATTAATGTGAGTCTGTAATTAGTGACCTTAACCAAATAGGGAGAGATTGTTGGATCCCTAGTTGGATTTGGGCTAGGTTCAATAAATTAGGATGTTTGACCCAACATGTATAGCCAGGGTCACGTATGAGTTCTAGAGTCTAGGCCATGTCCTTAGAATCAAAACCACATGGACCAGCCATCAACAGATTGTAGAAGACTCAAGACTTAGAGAAGTTTCAAAGACTCAGGAAAATGAGTTCGACGTTCGTCGAACTCAGGTCGACGAAAGTCGTGCTCAGCTCGACGAAATCAGAGACAATTCTCCGAGCTGAGCTCGACGAACTTGAATCTTAGGTCGATGAATTCCAGAGTATACTTCAACAGCAAGTCCAGAATTCTTCACACTTAATTCTTGTCGACGAACTTAGTTCTCAGGTTGACGATCTCTGGGTATTCTACTTCCAACACCTTATTCCAAAAACATCTAAATATTTGAAGTCCAGCTTCACACTCCAGTCGACGAAGTTAGAATATCAGCTCGACGAATTTGGATCTTAGTTCGACGATTTCTGGAACATCTACTTCAACACTATAAGACCAGAAACAACTAAGTATTCTAAGTCCAGAATCACTCTCCAGTCAACGCACTCACCTTCTCAGCTCGACGAACTTAGACCACAGTCTTGACAAGATTTATCAAGTAGCAGTTAAAAGTTCTCAGCTAGACGAAACGAGTTCTCAGGTCGACGAAACCAGTTCTCAGGTCGACGAACCCAATTCTGAGGTCGACGATTTATGGGCATGTTACTTCAATATTATTAAGTCCAAGAAACATGGAATTCTGAACTCCAGTCGATGAAGATATATTCTCAGCTCGACGAACTTGATTTACAGAATTGACGGGTTTAGAGAAAGCAGTTATCAGTTCTTAGGTCGACGATCTTGGATCTCAGCTCGACGAACAACTATCATCTGGTTGACGAACTTGATTTCTATCATCTGGTTGACGAACTTGATTTCTCTATTCGACGAACTCTAGACACAGATCGACGAATTCTGCTCAACGAATTCTGTAAAGTTCCAGACTTAGAAATTTCCCTCCCTCTGTCTCTTTTCTATTGCAATTATTCCTGAGTAATCAATGCATAAATATTCACTGAATATTATCGTTATAAACAAGCTTTGATTATAGCCTTCATTAGGATTATTGCTTGCCGTTTTTCCATGGGACAGTTGGGGAAATCAATCAATGCAAATATTCTCCAGGCCGTCAGAATTCAATGTAGAAAGGAATTCAAATTTCAAAAGGCAATTTATATGGAAAATATAAAAGGGATTTTCCTTCTCTTACAATTTAGAAGAGTTGTTAGAAAAACAAAGTCAAGAAGGATCTTCTTCTCTCTCGACAACACACTGAGAAATAACTGAGAAAGATATTTTCAGGGTCATAACACAGTAAAGAAACATAAGCCCAAGACCAGAGAAGTTGCAGCTGGAAGAAGAAGAACAATCATTCAAATCAAGAGTCTTCTTTTGTCTTCATTCAAGATTCTTCAAAGGACAACAAACATTCAATCTGTCAAGAAGTTCCTGGAGCTCTTCTGGTCAAAGCAACAGTCTGAAGACCTATCACCCTGCAGCAAAGCTTCAACTTCCTGAACCATTCTATATCTCAGGGGGAGCCTTTGCTAACATCATTTTCCACTAAAGTCTTCTCAGTTGTATCTGAGAAAGATAAGACAAAATCACTCTCTCATCCCCCACTGTATAAAGGGTTCTTAACTCCCTTCAAAAGTTATTCCTTGTTGCAAGTCACCTGACCAAAAGACTTGAGGTTTGGTTTTTGAACACCAGATCAAATGCTCATTGGTGGCAGTCACCTGATCAAAAACCTGAGTAGATTCCTACCAGGGTGATAGAAGAGTGGATGTACCCAAGTTTAAGGGGAACCACTATAAAATTCTTTTGTTATCTGGATTGCTCTTTTTCTTCTGTTCTTGTTGTGCCTGTGATAATTAGGTTGCTGTGTTTGTGTTTTTAATTTAATTTCTGCAGTACTGGTATTAGTTTGAATTAATTAGCAAAAGTTTGACAAACCTAAATACTTTATTCACCCCACCCCCCTCTAGAGTATTTCAGATATAACCCTTACTTTCAGACCCAACATGTATAGTCAGGGTCATGTTTCTGTCCTACAGTCTAGGCCATGTCCTTAGAGTCAACATTGCATGGATCGGCCATCAACAAACTGAAGAAGACTCAAGACTTAGAGAAATTTCAAAGACTCAGGAAATGAGTTCGACGTTCATCGAACTCAGCTCGACAAAAATTGTGCTCAGCTCGACGAACTCAGAGACAATTATCGGAGCTGAGCTCGATGATCTTGGTTCTCAATTCGACGATCTCTGGATGCTTTATGTCAACATTCTAAGTTCAGAAACATCTAAATATTCTAAGTCTAGAATCAAACTCCAGTCGACGAATTCATGTTCTCAGCTCGACGAACTTGGACCACGGTCTCTACAAGTTGTATCAAGTAGATGTTAGCAGTTCTCAGATTGACGAAATCAATTCTCAGGTCGACGATTTCTGGGCACCTTACTTTTACATTTCTAAGTCCAAGAAACATTTCACTGAACTTCAGTCGACGAAGTTAGAATCTCAGCTCGACGATCTTGATGCACAGAATTGGCAAGGTTATAGAGAAAGCAGTTATCTGTTCTTAGGTCGACGATCTTGGATCTCAAGTCGATGAACAACAGTTATCTGGTCGACAAACATAACTTCTCATCTCGACAAACTCAGGACCCAGGTCGATGAATTTTGTTCTTCACTCGATGATTTTTGTGCAGTTCTAGACATGGACTTTTCCTCTCCTTATCCCTTATTTTAATGCAGTAATTCATGTATAATCAATGATTAATATTCTCTGAATATTACCGTTAGACGCAGCATTGATTATGGCCTTCATCAGGATTATTACTTGCCGATTTTCAATGGGACAATTGGGGAAATCAATCAATGCAGATATTCTCCAGGCCGTCAGTAATCAATGCTGAAGAAATTCAAAATTCAGAAGGAAGATTACATGGAAAACATAAAAGGATTTTTCTTCTTCCTTCTCGATAACACAGAGCGCAGAGCACACAGATAATCATAGAGAGATCAAGAATCTGAAAGAGCACAAGAAATACTCAGGGCAATACAACAAAAAAAGAAACAACAAGCCCAGACCAGAGAAACAACTGCTAGCTGAAGAAGAAGAAGAACATCCATTCAAAATCAAGAGTCTTCTTCCTTATTCATTCCAGGATTCTTCAAGGACAACAACAACTCTATCAGTCAAGAAGTTCCTGGATATCTTCTGGTCAAGTCTAAAGGATTGAAGGCCTACTCACCCTGAAGCAAAGCTCCAACCTTCCTGAACAAATCAATATCTCAGGGGGTGCTTTGTTAACATCAAAGATCCACTAACGTCTTCTCAGTTGTATTTGAGAAAGAGAAGACACCATCACTCTCTCACCCCACTGTAAAAAGGGTTCTTTAACTTCCTTCAAAAGTTATTCCTGGTTGCAAGTCACCTGATCAAAAGATTTGGGATTGGTTTTTGAGTACCTGATCAAAAGCTCATTGGTGGCAGTCACCTGATCAAAAACCTGAGTGGATTCCTACCAGGGTGGTAGAAGAGTGGATGTACCCAGGTTGGAAAACCACTATAAAATTCTTGTGTTGTCTGGTTGCCATCTTTTTCTTTTGCTCTTACTGTGGCTGTGCTAGTTAAGTTTGCTGTGTTTGTGATTAATTAATTTATATTTTGCTATGCCTGTGGTAGGGTATTTTATCTTAGGACTGTTCTGTTACTTGCAGCATAGTTTGGTATCAAATAGCTTTCTTACTTAGTAGATTTTATTAAACAGCAAAAAGCCTTAAAAGTTTCAAGATACTCTATTCACCCCCCCCCCCCCCCTCCCCTCTAGAGTATATTAGATCTAACCTTAACTTTCATAAACTTTAACTCTGCTAATTCAAAACTATCCTTATTCAATCAAGTTAGTAATAACAATATTCTTTGGCATAAGAGACTAGGTCATGTTAACCTTAAGAACATATCTAAGCTATCTAGGGACCACCTTGTTAAAGGATTGCCTTTTGGCCCCTACAAGAAGGAAAGCCTATGCAAGGCCTTTCAAGAAAGCCAGCAAACTAAAAATAGCTTTAAGTCGATTAATAAGAGTGACTCACCTAAGATTTTGTACTTGCTACATATGGATCTCTTTGGACCCATTGTTGTACAAAGCTTAGGAGAGAAGTCTTACACTCTAATTATTGTAGATGACTTCTCTAGATTCTCTTGAGTGTTCTTCTTGAGAAACAAGTCAGATAACTTTAAAGTCCTTACAGACTTTCTTAAGAGCATAAGGATTTAGTATTCTACTCCAGTTACATTGATCAGAAGTGATCATGGTACTGAGTTTGAATCTCTTCCCATGCAAAGATTTTGTGAGGAGGAAGGTTTCAGGCATTGTTTCTCTGCTCCTAGAATTCCTCAATAAAATGGGATAGCAAAAAGAAAAAACAGAACCCTCATTGAATCTGCAGGAACATTGCTTGCAGATGCACACATGCCCCTATCCTTTTGGGCAGAGGCTGTGAGCACAACAAACTATGTGCTGAATAGGAGTTTGATACACAAACGTAAGGGTAAGACCCCCTATGAATTACTCAAAGGGAAGAAACCAAAATTTGATTACTTTAGAATTTTTGGGTGTAGGTGTTTCATTCATAACAATAATAAGAAACACATTAGAAAATTTGAAGCTAAAGCTACAGAGGGAATTTTTCTTGGATATTCCCAAGTTAGCAAGGCTTATATGGTTTTCAATAAATCATCCCTGAAAATGGAAGAATCTGTACATATTTCTTTTGATGAAGCTAGCATGTGTTATAAGGAAAAGGACTCTTCTACCTCAGATATTTTGCAGGTACCTCACTTGTGTGAGAAATTGGGTGAGTTGAACCTTACACAAGAGGTTATATCACCTCCTCTTCCACAAGATGATGAAGACAGTGAAGAAGAATTTTTCGAAATGGAACTTCCTTCAACAGCAGACATTATTCCACAAGAGGAATTAACTCCAAATATTGTTGCTGAACCAACTCCACCCACTGACTTTGTCATACTAAGGGATCACCCTAGATATCAAGTGATTGGGAACATGTCAGTAGGTGTTCAGACAAGGCATCAACTCAATCAAGATGTGATGCATGCCTATTTCCTCTCTCAAGTTGAGCCTCAATCCATAAATAATGCAGAGCATGATCCCCACTAGATTATTACAATGCAAGAGAAACTCAACCAATTTGAGTGATGCAGAGTTTGGGACTTTGTTCTAAGGCCCAAGGGCTATCCAGTAATTAGAACCAAGTGGGTATTCAGAAACAAACTTGATGCCCATGGTGTAATTGTAAGAAACAAGGCTAGGCTTGTTGCTCAAGATTATAAACAAGAGGAAGGAATTGACTATGACCAAACTTTTGCACCAGTTGCAAGGCTGAAAGCAATCAGGATTTTCCTTGCATATGTTGCATACAAGAAGTTTAAAGTCTATCAAATGGATGTCAATAGTGCTCTTCTGAATGGAGTACTTAAAGAATAGATTTATGTTGAACAACCTCCAGGTTTCATCTCTCCAACTTATCCTTCATATGTCTTTAGATTGCATAAAGCTCTTTATGGTTTAAAGCAAGCTCCAAGAGCTTGGTATGAGATCTTAGCTAGCTTCTTGATAGAGCATAAAATTACTAGAGCCATTGTAGACAAGACATTAGTCACTAGGCACCATAAGGATCGAACATTGTTAGTACAAATTTATGTAGATGACATTATATTTGGGTCTTTAGATTGCCTAAAGCTCTTTATGGTTTAAAGCAAGCTCCAAGAGCTTGGTATGAGACCTTAGCTAGCTTCTTGATAGAGCATAAATTTACTAGAGGCATTGTAGACAGGACATTATTCACTAGGCACCATAAGGATCAAACATTATTAGTACAAATTTATGTAGATGACATTATATTTGGGTCTACAGATTCCAAACTATGCAAGAGGTTTTCTAACCTCATGCATTCTAAGTTTGAAATGAGTAGCATGGGTGAGCTCTCCTACTTCCTTGGTCTCCAAGTGAAGCAGCTACCTGATGGCATTTTCATCTCCCAGGCTAAATATGCTAAAGAGCGTATTAAAAAGTTTGGGATGGTTGATGCCTCAGCTAAGAAAACATCCATGACCACTAATGTTGTAATAGACACTAATGAACATGGGAAACCAGTTGATCAGAAATTATATAGGGGCATTGTTGGGCCCCTACTATACCTTAAAATAAGTAGACCTGACATAATGTTTGCCACATATCTTTGTGCTAGGTTCCAAGTGAACCCTAAAGAATCTCATCTAGTTTTTCTAAAAAGAATTTTGAGATATATAAAGAGTTGTCCTAGTCTAGGACTCTGATATCCTCTAAGTCAGAGTTTGAGTTAACTGGATACTCAGATGCTGATTTTGTTGAATGCAGAGTAGACAGAAAAAGCACCTCAGGAACATGTTAGTTCCTTGGTATGAGATTAGTCTCATGGTTTAGCAAGAAGCAGTCATTTGTGTCTACATCAACTGCTGAAGCAGAATATATAGCTGCTGGCAGTCGCTGTTCCCAAATGCTATGGATTTAGAACCAACTCCTGGACTATGGGTTCAAATTCAACTCTATTATGTGATAACACAAGTGTTATATCAATAGTACAAAATCCAGTCCATCACAGTAGGACCAAGCATATAGATATTAGGCATCATTTCATAAGAGAGTGTGTACACAAAAATACAATTAATCTTGTTTATATCTACACTGATTTATGAAGGGCAGATATCTTCACCAGACCTTTGGATGAGAGGAATCATCTGTTCTTTATAAATCAGCTTGGTATGATAAATGGAGAAGACTTAATTTGATTTCTGTCTATGGTCGACGAATTCTTCAAAGTTCGTCGAACGGAGATCGACTAACTGTGAAGGGTTCGAGAGACATTCGTCGAGCGGAGTTCGATGAACTCTTTGTGAGTGAAGCTATTTTCGTCGAACGGAGATCGCCGAATTTGCTTCAGAAAACTTTCGTCGACCGGAGCTCGACGAAATGTTTTCACATCTTCTGACAGAGATCAATGAATTCTTTTGACCATCAAATATTTCGTCGACCTTAGCTCGAAGAATTTTTAATTTCTCACCGAACGGAGTTTGTCGATTCACATTCTGAAAAATAAACCTTATATCTAGGTTTTTCTTCAACCTCCGTCCCGCGCTTTCCGTTCCCTTTGCGCTTGATCTCTGTTTTTCTCTTGTAGACAAACTCATGGCGATTCCAGCAGGTGTTCTTGGAGTGATGAAATTTGATACAGGCTTTGATATCGACTTTGAGTCATTTCAACATTCTGACCCGGTCTTCCTGGAAATTCTGCAATTACTTGAAGATCAACAATTGAAGAATCTGATGACCACAAGAATAAAGATAGCTGGTGCAGAAATATGAGAATGGGTTTACACCTCCTCCTCCCTAGATGAGAATACCATGACGGGAACCATATCGGGTAATGAAATATCTCTTACCCACGCCGCCTTAACAGATATTTTTGGATTAGTTAATGCTGAAGCAGAATTGGAGATTGATAGTGATTAATTTGATGAGGTGTTGAATAAGATGGGTTATTCTGGAGCCACACCCAAAAAATTGCTAAAGAAACATTTATCTGCTGAATACAAGTTTCTAGCAGATGTCGTTGGTAAGGTACTGCTGGGAAAACACACAGCCCATGACTACATCACTAGGCATCAATTCCTGGTGATGTGTGCTGTTGTGAATAAGAAGACTGTGAATTGGGCTAGGATTCTGTTTGAGATGATCGGGACGAAAAACACCAAGAAAGAGGTGTGTTTTGGAAGGATTCTGGGAATCTTCCTTCAAGCCAAGGCTGCTGAATCCCTGGTCACACCAACCATATTCATTAATGCCCCCAAGAGGATTACTTGTGCCCTCTTTGGCAGGTGGGAGAGGAACATAACCAAGCCATCCAAGGCTCCCTCCTCTTCCTCCAGACCATCTGAGAGTACAAGAGCTGCTCCAGCCACTCCCCACCTTGCTGAAGATGCTCTACCTCCAACTTCTCCAGCCTCCCCAATTCGTCTCCCTTCACCAGTTCACACCACAGTCCCTACTCCTCCACCTCCATCATGTCCAGTACATCATCCACAAACTCATATTCACTCTCATACACCAACTCCATCACATCATGGTACACCAACTCCATCACACCATGGTACACCAACTCCATCACACCATGGTACACCAACTCCATCACACCATGGTACACCAACTCTATCACACCATGGTACACCAACTCCATCACACCCTGGAACCCCACCCTCATCTCCTCTACCAACACATCTAGCCAACATACCTCTTTCCAACCTCCTAACCTGAAGATGAGCCAATACCAGACTCTCTACCTTCCCCTCCACCATCATCTTCCATCCATGCTTCTGTATCCACTCGGACACCTTCTGAGTTCTTACCATTGGACACTCTTTTCATTCCATCTCTTCTTCCAATGCTTACTCCCCTCATCAAAAACCTCATAGTAGAGGCTATTTCACCTCTTGCTTCTTCAATATCATCCCTTGCTGCTCAAATCTCTGCCCTCTCTGTCCCTCCTTCTTCAATCAGGGGCCTGGCTCAAATGACTACCGAAACCAGACATGGGGAGATACTACATGAAGAAGTAGCTCCAGTCCCAACAAAAGAAGAAGCAGAAGCAGCAGCAATAGAAGTAGTAGTAGAAGCAGAAGCAGTAGCAGAAGCAGAAGCAGCAGCAGAAGCAGTAGCAGACTCAGCTATTACTGTTGATTTACTTGACTTTATTGAATCTGAAATGGATATGGATGAGCTAGTTATAGATGAAATAAACACTATTGGTGATTATATTATAAATCCCACTGTAAACATTTTGAGTCTATTAACTATTTTTGATACGGCTTACTTAAACTTTCTTCCAGAAGATAGCTTTAAGCCTTCTATGGCAATAGTTCCTTATACTTCTCCAATAAGCACCAAAGTTGTCATGCAACTCAAGGCCAGTTTTGCAAGTATAGAGGCTTCAGCTATTCCATCTCCACCAAGAGAAGATTCTTTCATTGTTTCATCCCCTCCCAAAGCCATCTCTGCTCCAACATATATAATGGATGATAGCCCCATGTCAAATCTAGATGAGTTAATAATGGCAGATATAGAGGCAGAGAACCAATCAGCTATTGTACATAGTCCTCCAGCTCCAGCACTAGCTCCAACTCCAACTCTAGCTCCTCCTCATGCTGAAAAATTATTGATATCTGCAGAAGCTTTAAAAGAAATAAATGCCTTATATGATACTCCTCAGGGATCTTCTGATGATGAAGATGAGGAAGATGATTCTGATGATGAGCCAAAGTCTAAGAAGAAATTCTCTAAGAAAAGGAAAGCCCCTCCAGCAGCTGCACCAAAACTAAACCCAACTCATGATACTCCATATTATATTCTTCAGAATATCACTCCTTACAAGGGTATGCCAGCTTGGATGTGGTTGTCCAAGAATCAGCAAAAAGATAGAAAAAAAGTAGGAGATATTCTCCTCCTCCTCAAAGATATAGGAAAGATCCTCCTCCTCCTCCCTACCTGCTGCTAGTGCTTAAGGCACTTCTTCTCAGAGATCTACCCAATTTCAAACTTATCAGAGACAGCAGGGTAGATCCTCTTCTTACCCTGGAAGCAGCCAGCACAGGTACTTCTCAGGCAAGCAACTTCAACAGCATCAACATCAACAACCTCAACAACATCTACAACAAGCTCCAGAATCTCAAAAAGTTGATAGTCCCAAAAGACCTGCATCTTCTCCTGTTCCTTTTGAGGATCTTGAAACAGCTACTTCTGCCAGAATGGCCAGATTTCAAGAACTAGTTAGATTATCTATAATAAATAAGGCCAAAGCTGAATAAAAGGATCCCTCACAGTATTCAACCATGTCCAAGTACAGGAAAGAGGAATTAAATATGTATGCAAAAGCTAATAAGTTCTTTAATGTAGATGATTACATGAAATTACATCCAGAGGCTGTTGTTCCAAGGGCTACTTCCCTCAACATCATTGGAGCTACTGACATGACTATGACAAAGAGTCAATCAGCTAATCCTAACAGGGAGATCAAATTCACTCAACCTGTTGATAAAGCAAAGGAGGATAAGCAAAAGGAGATAAAGAAGAAGAAATGAGTATAAGATGTTCAGTTTTTTTGTGTGTCTTTAAAACTGTCCATTTATTTCACAGACACAAAGCTACATTGTATATATATATATATATATATATATATATATATATATATATATATATATATATATATATATATATATATATATCTGCAGCATGTTTTAATCTTTCTGCCAAATATATTCTTTCTTTTGCTTTGTGAATGTTGTTTTGTTTTCATTTACATTAGTGACCTCGCCCAAATAGGGGGAGATTGTTGGATCCCTAGTTTGATTTGGGCTAGGTTCACTAATTAGGATGCTTGGCCCACCTTGTATAGCCAGGGTCATGTCTTTGTGTCTTAGAGTTTAGGCTAAGTCCTTAGAAACAACCACACATGGACCAGCCAACAGAAGACAGCAAAAGACTCGAGACTTAGAAGAAAATCAAGTTCAGACAAGTGAGTTTGACATTCGTCGAACTCAGCTCGATGAAAGTCGTGCTCCGCTCGACGAACTCAGAGTAAATTCTTTGAGTTGAGCTCAACGATATTCGAGCTCAGGTCGATGATTTCTGGAAGCTCAACTTCAACACATTAAGTCCAGAATCCTTTATCTGAACTCAGGTCGATGAATTTGCATTATCAGCCCAACAAACTTAGAGCACTGAAACCGGAAGTTCTTTACAGAAAGCAGTTAGCTGATCTCAGGTCGACGAACCTAGTTCTCAGCTCAACGAACATGGATTCCCAGGTCGACGAACAAGATTTCTCAGCTTGACGAACTTTGGACTCAGGTCGACGAAATCTGTTCTTTGCTCAATGAATTCTGTGCAGATCCAGACTTGGATTTTTCCTTCTTTTGTCCTTATTTTATTGCAGTAATTCCTGAATAATCAATGCTTAATATTCTCTGAATATAACTGTTAGAAGCAGCATTGATTATGGTATTCATCGGGATTATTGCTTGCCACTCTTCAATAGGACAGTTGGGGAAATCCATTAATGCAGATATTCTATCCAGCTGTATTACATTCTTCAGGCCGTCAGCAATTAATGCAAAAAGAAGGAATTCAATAATTCAAAGGAGAAATCTGACTGCTCATATAAAAGAGATTTTCTCTCTTTTCAACAACAAGAAGAAGACAGTCCAGACAAGAAAGAGAATACAAGTCACACAGAGGAGATCAACAGCAATTACATTCTAATCCTTCTATGTGCAGAAAATAATCTTGTTTTCACCTTGACAGTGCTGAAGAAGAAGAAGAACATTCATTCTAAATCAAGAGTCTTCTTCAACCTTCACTCCAGGATTCTTCAAGGACAACAAACTTCTATCAGTCAAGAAGTTCCTAGATCTGTTCAAATCAAGGCTGAAGATAGAAGACCTACACCCTGAAGCAAATCTCTAATCTTCCTGAACAAAGTCAATATCTCAGGGGGAGCTTTGATAACATCAAGATCCATTAGTCTTCTCGGTTGTTTTGAGAAAGAGAAGACACCATAAATCTCTCACCCCCTCTCTGTACAAAGGGTTCTTTGACTCCCATCAAAAGTTATTCCTTGGTTGCAAGTCTCCTGATCAAAAGACTTGGGTTGGTTTTTGAGCACCTGATTAAAAGCTCATTGGTGGCAGTCACCTGATCAAAACCTGCTAGTGGATTCCTACCAGGGTGGTAGAAGAGTGGATGTACCCAGGTTGGGTAACCACTATAAAAGTTCTTGTGTTGTCTGGTTTCCCTCTTTCTTTTTGTTCTTATTGTGCCTGTGTTAGTTTAGTTTTTGTTGTGGATGTGTTAGATTAGTTTATCTTAGGTTATATCTTTGCTTACAGTAAATATTAGTATATATTATTTGCTCTACTCTGAAAAGTTTATAAACAACAAAAAGGTTTAAAGATACTCTATTCACCCCCCCCCCTAGAGTATATCAGGTCTATCCCTCGCTTTCATAACTTATACATGTAAAATAGACCATCAAGACTTTATGTAAAGTTGTGAAACTTGGGTAGTGTAGTCATAGGGTTAATATGAGCCCCTGGTAATTTTATTGGAATTTTTGGAACAACAATTTTAGTAACTCTTTTGTAATACATGGATGTGCCCTTGATAGACATTTGTTTATTATAATCTCATTGTTCATTGGAAAATTTGGCAGAGGGTGTTTTAGGTCGTTATACTCATACCTGAATTTTATTATAATTTTTTGATGTATATTCTCAGTACTTACTTCACAAGCTTGTAATTATGCAATTATGTTCAAAATAGATTCAGAGCTTAATGATGCTTAGATAATTGTGAAACTTATGCAAAAGAGTACTTAGGTCATTATGCTTATGAGAAAATTTTATCATAATTTTTAGATGAATATTTTCAGTAGTTGTCTCATTTATTTATGAAATAGGAGTATTGTTCTAAATTAAAATTAGAGTTCATTATTCACTGTAAAGTTTGGAAAGTTGGTCAGTAGTGTTTTTAGGGCATGTTGGTCATGATTGAATTTTCTTATAATTTTTGGAAGCCTATTTGCAGCACTCGTTTCTTTAATTGATAAATATGTATTTTCATTTAAAATTTTGGATCAGATGCCTAAACCTTGCAAAAACACTGGGGGATTTAAATTTACTGTTTATTAGTTGCCTAGTATTTATCATAATTTTGTGGAGCAATTTGCATGATTATAAAAGCCACTTCATATTCATAACTAGGGCATTTGGATTTAGGGAAAATAAATAAAATATCTGTTTAAATAGGAAAATTCCAAGTTTCTGGATTTAGACCAAAAATATCATGATAGGCCGCCATTAATTATCTTAGGGCATTTGGAAGAAAATTTGGAGTACATCCTATCATGTACATCATACAGCTTAGGTTGGTCTGCATTTACTAAAACTACAAAAAATACGAGCGCATTTGAATTGGGCATATGGGTTGGGGCTAGTAGTTACTATTTTGAGTAAAATGATATTTAGTTCATCACTAGAAGTTGGGATGAGTAGAGTGTTGGGTCTACTAGATTTAGGTGGTGCCCGGGATCGACGAAAGATCGTCTTTCCTGTGGTCGGAGAGAGAGGGTCAAAACACACTAGGGTTAGATCTAGAGTAATATAAAAGGGATTGGGAGTCGGGTATTGAACAATAATAGTAAGTGCCTTGCGAAAGGGATCTTTGGGCTTCAGCCCATCGTAGTTCCTAGTGCACTCGAGAGCCCTTCACGGGGAATACCTTGGGCAGTCCTAGGCTAACCTAAACAGTAAACAAAATAAACTGCAAGAGTAACTAGCATATCTAGGGATTCACTTTCACTCACCTCGATGTCTCGGGATGTTAGGTTTGGTCACAAGGGCAGTAAGCTCGGTGGTTTTGATGATGGGCAGGTTGGCCCGGCGAGCTTTGGCTTGGTTGTTGTTTGTGACGGACGGGATGGTCCGGGAGCTTTGGCTCGGTAGCTGATACATAAGGATGCATGTGCATAGGTATAAGGTGGTGGGTCTTCGGTATTGGAGGGTCAATGCACCGACACCAATATGTTAGCTCGGCAAGTGTGGTTTTGCACTTCGCCAAGATAAGTCCGGTGGACTTGCCGGCAAAGAGTACGCAGGAGCTCCGCTTAGTGCACCAGCGTCGAGGCGTACGATAGGTCTGACTGGTAGTATAATTACCGATTTATAGGTGGGCGAGGCCTGACCCGTCGCTTTTGTTTGACACTACAGAGGTATCCTGGGAGGTTAGGCGCCAGAAAGGGGGAACTAAAGGTCTGTGTACACAGAGTCGGGTGGGTGTGTTGCACTTGCATGTTCGCATCATGGCATACTTGCATGTCATAGCATCATCATTGCATATAACCGCTGACACCTATTGTATAAAGTGGTATGGGACGCTTTATACAATAGGCCCTACAAAATGACCCCTTGGTTTATAAGCTTGTGTGAGCGTGCTTATAAGCTAAGGTTATTATTCTATGGATATATATATTGCTTGCTTGAAAACCTACACCCCAACGTATAAATCGGTATGGGACTTTATATGGTGGGAGCCTTGCAAAAGATCCCTTAACTTATAAGTGTGTATGGGCGTTCATATAAGTTAAGGTTACATGTTTCTTAGTTTACATTTCATTTACTACTGCTTACATATACTTGTTCTGTTTATATACTCATGCTAGAATAGTTCCACTATCACCTGTTTTGTTTATTCTCCACCTTCAGAGCTTCCCTTTCCTCCTCTCCGCATGGTGCCTAGGAGCCATGGGGGAGGGGGAGGGGATGATAGGACTTAGTCTTTTAGACTAACGGTTTTCGAACCACATCATTTTAGGGGACTGTGAATCCCAGCATGGAGGAGCAGCCCCGGAGGTCGGCACGCTTGGAGATGGGACAGTCTAGTACCGGGGTTCAGACAGCTGGGACTGTGAGTCCCGATCTCTAGTAGTTGTTTTAGTTTTTCTTCTACAATGAGAGATATGTAGTGAGGAAATTGATGTATCGGGCGTGAGCCCTATTTTCAGTTCCTTTATTATTATTACTGTGGACTCTCCCTTCGTAGAGATTATTTATATATATGTGATCTTTGTGGACAAGTGTTAGAGTTTTTGTTTAATTTACTCTCTTGCTACCTTTTTTGTGATCGATATGGCCGGCAGGATCGACATTTTGTAATGACGACCTCCCCGGGCGTGGAAGTGTCACCGCAAAGCGGCGGTTCTGGGCCTAAGACCCCATGGTTTAAAAAGAAAAAAGAGGGTATTACAGCCTCCAGCTTGCCCATTCGAGCCCGGCTAGTGGAACGCAAGTAGGGCCATCCGTGCCCGTACCCGCTGGGAGGTGAGTAGGAGCGGCGAGTACCAGCCAGTATAGACAGCGCAGTTCTTCCTTGGCGATTGAGATAAGCCCGCCCAGTCCACTCAGTTTGTCGAACGGAACTCGGAGTTCGTCGAGCTCAGGGCCTTTTGTCAAGTCCTAGGCTGTTCGCTGAGTTCTGACCGCTGAGCGAACTCGCAGCAAGCGAGCAGGGCAGTCCAGACCCGTACTCGCCAAAGGCAGGGCGGAGGTGGCAAGTGCCAGCTGCATCGAGCACTCGCCGCCCTTACCGAGCAGAGGTTGTTGAGGGCTACTCGTCCAATGATCTATGAGGTATTTTTACCATTTTTCCCCCGTTTGCATGCCCATAGCCTGCTAAAAAAGCGAAGTTACGTTGTTGGCAGGCCTGGTTGGGCTGCACATAGCTATTCAAAACAGCGGAAGTTGGCTATTTGTAGGTCGTTTTCAGAAATCTATAAATAGGACTCAAGGGGTACCTCAGAAAGCATGCTCACTTGTTCCCTAGTTTTCTAGTGCTTTCTAAGGTATCCTTAGCTCGGCCTTTGGCTAAGGAGGGGAAGCGCTCTAAGATATTTCGGGTGTGTGGTGGGACCTCCACGCCGAGCCCTTGGGTCAGTTTTCCTTTGTCATTTGGATTGCAGGAGAGTAGGTTTGTGATCACCCCTTCCCCAAGGGTGAACTCCACAAGAGACCGAGTTTTCGGTTTCAACATGCAACCTATATAAAGAAGAGTACCACTCGCTCGATAGTCTCTATGTCCCACCGGGCTTCACCACGTGACACCCGGGGAAGTACAAATCAATTAACCACTTCTCACCCAATGAACTCGACATTCCTATCGTACACTTTGAGGTAGGATTGCACCTCCCATCTGGTCAGTAGTCCGCCAGGCCTTTCTCTATTTTGGCGTCGTTCCCGCACAGCTAAACCCCAACTCCATCTCTTTGCTAGTAGCATTTGCCTGCTATTTGTGGTAGGATATGATGGAGTTCAGTCTTCCCATCTTCCGCAAACTATTCAACTTCCGCACCAAGAGAGACGGGATCGCGTTCTTCTCCGGCAACAACCTCAAGGCCAAAGGTCTCGCCAATTAAAACCATCACTGGATTCAGAATTTCATTTTCATCTCCGGTGATTTCCGCAACCTCCCCCTCTCGCCAGTCCAACAGGAAGAGTCAATCTACCACCCTCCATCTCTCCGCAGCCACGAGTCCAAGCTCCATCAATTCCTTTTTGGAAAGGACTTCTATGTTCCCTATCTGAGAAGGAATGTTGACATGCTCCTACCTATACTTGTTGGGGAAGGTAGTTCTCGCAATCTTTTATCCTTAGAAAAATGGAACTTTGCTAACCTATGGCACATATACAGGGGTGCAAGATCTTCCCCTCAACACACCTTTCCAAAGAAGCACAACACTCATCTCCAAGAGGGCACGCGTGGAGGCCGCTGCTGAGGCATGCAGAAGCGAGCCAAAGTCATTGCCGAAATTAGGCAACCAAAAGCGGAAGCCCGAGACACTTCCTCCTCCACCGCCTCCTAAGAATCCCACAACCGCACATCCCGCCAAAGGCAAGGGGTCATCTCAGATCCTCCCGCAAGTGTCTCGGTAGCTGGCGAGAATGCTGGGAAGAAGATCGGCGAGATCGGCGGGACTTTAGCGGAGACAGAGAAACCAGAGCCCAGAGGCCATTGAATCTTTGGCCTGGGCGATAAGTTGTTGGACGACGTCGGCGATCCCCTACTGATTTGGGACCGCGAGATCAACAGGACCCATATCTCCACCATCCTCCCCTCCTGGCAGTAGGGTGAGATTATCTCCGGCCAGGCATACGCACTCGCATTCGGGCTGTATCGGTGGGAAAGCACCGCCTACTATGACGACGCTCTCATGCAGTCCCTCGCCTATGAGAGATCGCGAGCACAACTCTGTGCTATTGAGCTTGCTCACATGACCGTTGCCGGTACATCCGCCTATCGCGACAGATGGCGGATGTCAACCCCTCGCGGTCTGCACTCTCTAAAGAGGTGTCAACCCTAAAGGAGAAGCTCGTGATTGTTAAGAACGATCTCGTCGGGTGAGCAGGAAGAGTGGTAAGGTTTTTCGCATCCCGTTCATTTATTGAACACCCTTCTCGCTATAACTTTGATTGTCTTGCAGGATGTCGCGGCTGTTGCCAAGAAGGACGCACACATAGCCCAACTCGAGGAGGATAATCGGAGGACAAAGGCCCAGTACCAAAAGTGGATTGGCTCACTGATTCCCCCTCCCCCAGCCGAGAAGAAAGCTCTATTGTACTCGCAGCATGAGCTGGAGCTGATGATGCAGGTTAATTCCATCGCGGCAACAAGACACTCTATCCAGACGATGCAGAGAGCTGGATTCCTAAAGGGTGAGGGCGAGAAAGTGACTGCCGAGATCCTGGTTCTAGAGCTCTTTCTCCCCATCCCCGAACCCGAGGACAGTGCTGACGACGTCTCTGGCGAGAGCGAGTAATCGACATCGATCATCGCCTTGAAACTCTCGCTTATATATTTTGTACTTTTTCTTTTGGGGCCTTACCCTTCTTTTGTGAGATGTAACAGTTGACTGATGAATGAAAATGATATGATTTTAAAAGTTTTCTATCTTCTTTCCTTTCCTTCTAACTTTGAAAGATCTATCATGCAAAAACATATCTTACTCGCGCTTCAGCTTAGGTATCCCAAGGTCGAGACATCTCGCAAAATCATAGATCAACTTTCACTGTGTCAACCCATAGACTTCATTTTGCTATCATGATATATATATAATTGGCTCACGCATCGTTATCGCCCCATTAGCTCATGCGCGCTTAGAGTGTTCGACCACTCGAACTTACCGCTTATAATAGGGTCATGCGTTGTTCTCGCTGTAAGGGCTCAAGCCCACCGATGACGTTTGGCTTAGAGCATTTTGTTTAGGACTCATCTATCGCGCCGTTCTCGCTATATTGTCTCTCACATGCCTTGAGTGAGTGATTTGCAAGATCTTCTTCCGAGCATTCGCATTAGCTTGAAGACCATTTGCCTATGGCACTTTGCCTCAGTCTTATCCTTGAGTGCCTTCTATTGACTAGAGAGACGGCGAGATCCCTGAGGATTCTTCAATCACTCCCATATTCCAACAAGGACCTTCCAAACTCGTCAGCTAGGTGAGAGCTTGACAGTAGGGGCAATTCTGGGCCTTACTTCAAAGCTTTTCACAACGCTCACCGAGGGCCCAACAACCCAGTCAGCTAGGTGAGAGCCTAACAGCGGGAGGTGAGCATCAACCATGTTTTCCTATTCGACCAATCACCGGGTACTATCACCGGCACAATCAGATAGTGAGAGCCTGACGACGGGTGTTTAACATCAACCAGACATATATCTCTTTGGCCATCCACCAGGCACTACCACCAGCACAATTAGCTAGTTAGAGCCTGACGGCGGGTGTTGAGCATCGACTAGATATATGTCTTTGGCCAGCCACCGGGCGCTACAACCGGCCCAATTAGCTAGTGAGAGCCTGACAACGGGTGTTGAGCATCGACCAGACATATCTCTTTGGCCAGCCATCGGGAGCTACCACCGGCCCAATCAGCCAGTGAGAGCGTGACGGCGGGTGTTGAGCATCAACTGGACATGTATCTTTGGCCCACCGGCCCGATCAGCTAGTGAGAGCCTGACAGTGGGTGTTGAGCATCAACGGGACATATTTCTTTGGCCAGCCACCTGGCGCTACCACCAGCCCGATCAGCTCGTGAGAGCCTGAAGGCGGGTGTTGAACATCGACCGGACATATCTCTTTGGCCAGCCACCGGGCGCTACCACCGACCCAATCAGCTAGCAAGAGCCTTATGACGGGTGTTGAGCATCAACCAGACATATCTCTTTAGCCCGCCACCGGGCGCTATGTAACGCCCCGAAACTCAAAGGAGCAAAGGGGGACGTTTTGGGCCAGTTTTGGTTTCTGGCTGAAGGCACACGGCCTGGGACACGGGCGTGTCCCAGGGCGTGTCAAGCGCATGTCGGCACTTAGCCGCGAAGTCGTCGAGTTATACTCGACGATTCGTCGAGAGTGGGCACACGGCCTGCGACACGGGCGTGTCGCAGGGCGTGTCGACCCGTGTCGACACTTAGCCGTGAAATCGTCGAGTTATTCTCGACGATTCGTCGAGAATGGGCACACGGCCCGCGACACGGGCGTGTCGCCGGGCGTGTCGACCCGTGTCGACGATCGTCCCGGGAAAGTCGTCGAGATTCACTCGACGATCGTCGAGACAAGGCACACGGCCTAGGACACGGGCGTGTCCAAGGCCGTGTCATCCAGTCGTCGTTCTCCCCTCGACGAAATGTCCCGTGTACACGGCCTGGGGTCCAGGCGTGTCAATGTGACACGGGCAAGGACACGGGCGTGTCCTAGGACCCGTGCAGTGCTCGGGTTGAAAACGGGGGAAAAATCATGGGGTACACGGCCGGCTACACGGCCGTGTCAGCTGGAACACGGGCGTGTCAGCTCGAACACGGGCGTGTTCGATACCCGTGTGAGGGTCCAGGAGATTTGATTTTGACGGCGAATGCGGCACACGACCCTGGACACGGGCGTGTGCCAGGCCGTGTTCGGTCCAGATTGGGCATTTCAGCCCCGAATCAAAGCCGTTCGTTTTCTTAGGTTGAGATCCAACGGCTGGGGGTGGTTCCTGAGAGGATATACCCGGGTTTGACTTAGAAAAATCCATTCTTTCTTACCTTTTTCATCTCTCCAAACCCTTGTAGAAAGAGGAGAGCCCTTGGAGGAAGAAGAGCTAGATCCGCCATTGGAGGAGCTTCGGAGCTCCGAATCGCAAGCCGACTCCGGATCCACGGAGGCAACGCAAGTGCGGTGATTTCTATCCGATTACTTTTCGATGGCACCAAAGAGGAACGCAAGGGTAACGATCCTCATCTTGAGCATGAATCGCTCCTTTTCTTAGCATAGGAAGCCCGCTCTCGCAAGTTTGCGGAGAGTTGGAGGCGTTCCTTCGGGTAGATATGTAAAGTCCCCGTTGTTTAGAGTCCGTATGCGAGAACGGACGTAGGCATTTTGTGTGAAGCCTACCCGGACATATTAGTCTGGATCGGTGATGTTGCATTGCTTAAGGTCGTAGAAGACTCCGTGCTATTGGGTGTTTTTCGGGTTTTCTACGCGGTAGATTGCAGCAGGGAGCCTTGGGGACTAACCCAAAGGTGCACCCGGAAAACTGGGCGGATACGAGATCTTGCCAACTTGGTGGCCTGAGAGCCAACTCGAACATAACTGGGTTATGTGTCTTGCGGTAGAATGGGACTCGGTGGAAGTTTGACCCGCGCAAATGGCTTAAATTGTCGTTGCGATGTGAGCACGGGTTAGATGGAACCTTACCCGCTTTATGTCGTTCGGTTAGAGAGACCTAAGGTTACGTGGCACTCGTCGTTGGCATAGATGGGAGTCTTCGGTGGTCAATGGCTTAAATTGACGTGATCAATGCCAGGAAGACGAATTACTCATAGGAATGACCGTCTAAGTGGCGGTGGTGAGTCCGGAATGTTAATGGCTTTAATTGACGTGACATCGACCGGTTCACCGAGAATGTGCCCTGAGTGCACGGGACGTGTGGCCGTACGAGCGAACGTCTGTGATGAAATGGCTATGGTTTATGCATTGCTCGCTTGTGCTAATGAAATGCAGGGAAGGAGCATCGCCGCCCCGAGTTGGGGGCGGGATCGTTCTAATTTGGTCAGCATTGCTGACCGTTGCCTTGTTTGCCCCCGTGCGGTGGTTTGTTGCTTGCAGGTGCAGCTGGACAAGCGGTCAATAGCGGGCTAAAGCCCTTTTTGCGAAGCTGGCCCTCGAAGGCCCAAGTGGAAATGTTTTCTGTTTTATTCATGTATGACCGGCCTACGTGCCGAGGTTTGTAAATCATGTATTATTCAAGTGAAACATTCTGTAAGGCCTTAAGGCCGATTTTTGGGTATTTTGTATACATTCCTAATTATGTACTAGTGGACATTCGTGCTCTAATGCTGGGTTCTTGTTTACAACTTATATAAACTGCTTCCGCTACAATGCTCTATGTAGGACGTTGAGATTGGTTGGATGGTTTCCATACGTAACCACCCGGTCTGTCTGTGGTATATGGCGTCGGTCCCCGGCCGGACCTACTGCTATATGCTATGCGACGGATAGGGGGTGTTACAATTTGGTATCAGACTACTGGTTTTGGTCGGGCTTAAAGTGAATTCGTGGTCGAATTCTTTTTAAGGGGTGGTGAGCACATTGTGTGCGTCATCGTTATAATGGTAAAAGAACCCATGAATGTCCACTTAGGAATGAAAATACTCGTGTTTGAGGAACCTGCGTGTTCCTATAATTGCTGTTTGCAATGTTATGTGGTCGCTTAACGGTGTTTTGTACCACTATAGGTGACCAGAAGTGGTGTTGGGCCATCAGAACGCCGAGTTTTTGAGGCTAGCAGTGCACCGGATGTTGCTCCCGCAACACCTCTGTCGGCTGAGAATATTCGATTGGTGGCTGAAGCGGTGTTGGCCGTGATAAACGCGCAGCCTGGAAGGCAAGCGCAGCAGCCCGCTCCTGTGATGGAGCAAGTACCTCTGCAAGAGGCTGAGCCGAGGAGGGTGGAGCAAGTGGTTGCGGAACCAATAGTGCCAAGGAGGGCAACTGAGAGGCAGTTGAAGCATGTAATGAGCTTTAACCCTCCGTTATTCTCGGGGTTGGGAACCCCATCTCAGGCTGAAGACTGGCTCTCCAGGGTGAAGAGAGTCATGACAGCGACGGAGACGGAGGAGTGGCAAATGACCACCATCGCTATGTTCCTGCTGGACGGTGAAGCGAGGATGTGGTGGGAAGGTTTGGAGCTGCACTTACTGAGAGGTAGGCAACTTTGTGATGTCTCGATAGAAGAGTTCTCGGGATTGTTCTTAGCAAGATACCTCCCTTCTACTCAGAGGATTTCAATGGAGAATGAGTTCCTGAAGTTGGTGCAGGGTGAGAGGAGCGTGGATGAATATCTCCACGAGTTTACGCGGTTGAGTCGTTATGCTAGCTCCACCATCATGGATGAGGAGCGCAAGACTAATCGTTTTTATGAAGGCCTAAGGGATGAGTTGAGATTATTACTTTCAGGGCCGATGACGCAGGGTTTCTTAACCTTGGTCAATACTGCCCGGTCCTTGGAAAAGGACATGAAGAGCGTGCAAGAGAAGAAAAGCTTGGGTGAGAAGAAATCTGAGTTCAGAGTGCCGACTATTTCAAAGTCCGGCTATCGGAGGTCTTTCAAGAAGCATAGGACTTCGGGTCCAGCTCCTTCTGGTGCTTCTGGGGCGACTACGAGTCGGACCCCGGGCGCGTGTTTTACATGCGGAAAGACGGGGCACTTTGCCCGTGATTGTTGGAGCGGACGTCCTAAGTCCGAGAGGAGGCCGGGAGCCACTTATGAAGAGAAGGGAAAGGCGGTGGAGTCGACCGCATCACATTATGCTCCGGCCCAACCAAGGGTCTACAATCTTGGCCAACAGGAGGCCATTAAACAAGTTGATGTGGTGACAGGTACGGTTTAATTTATAGCAAGTCAATTTCCTTTATATGCTTGTTATGCACATGTTACCTTACCACTACTTGTTTAGGATTCGTATTGATTTGCGAAAATCCGGCACGAGCACTCTTCGATACGGGAGCCTCACACTCCTTCTTGTCCGAAGGATTTATATCACGCATCGGAGTCCCTTCTTCGATGGCGAAGGATAAGTTGGATGTGTTGTTGCCCAATGGGTGTTCGATGCGAGCGGATAGGATCTACGATGTTAAGATTCGTATTGGGGAGCAGGAGTTCGACCTGCGAGCGTCTTTACTCCCGTTAGTGGAGTTCGACGTCATATTTGGCATGGACTGGCTCTCGGAGCAGCAGGCCCATATAGATTGCGGTAGCAAGGAAGTTAAGCTGGGAGCGAGTCGTGAGACGACATTTGCGGGCTTAAAGGGGTCGAGCAAGACGTTGATGTCTGCTCTTCAGGTGGTGAAGGCGGTTCGTGCTGGAGCAGAACTGTTCTTTACACTAGTGGAGGTTGTAAAGTCGAAGCCCGCGTTGGATTGTATTTCAGTGGTATAGGAATACCCTGATGTGTTCCCCGCAGATCTTCCTGGAGCCCCGCCTCAACGGGAGATAGATTTTACGATCGAGCTAGTGCCAGGTGCAAAGCCTGTGTCATGATCTCCGTATCGGCTAGCGCCTAAGGAAATGGCGGAGCTGAAAGTTCAACTGCAAGAGTTGTTGGAGCAAGGGTATGTGCGCCCGAGTTCTTCGCCTTGGAGCGCACCGGTCCTCTTTGTTAAGAAGAAGGACGGAAGCTTGAGGTTGTGTATTGATTATCGGGAGCTAAACAAGCTGACTGAGAAGAACAAGTACCCGATCCCTAGGATTGATGATCTCTTTGATCAGTTAGTCGGGTCGACGGTGTACTCGAAGTTAGATCTCAAGTCTGGGTACTATCAGCTGCGGATAAGGGAGAGTGATATCCCGAAGACAGAGTTTAGTACGAGATACGGGCATTATGAGTTTACGGTCATGCCGTTTGGGCTGACTAATGCGCCGTCAGTATTCATGGATTTGATGAACAGGACGTTCAGGGAGTACTTGGACCATTTCGTGATCGTCTTCATCGACGATATTTTGGTGTACTCTCAAAGTGAGGAAGATCACTTCAAGCATCTTCATTTGGTGTTGGAGACGCTAAGGAGAAATCAGTTGTATGCCAAGTTCTCGAAGTGCGAGTTTTGGCTATCCTCAGTGGCGTTCCTCGGGCATATAGTGAGTGGAGAGGGTATTGCGGTGGATCCGGCGAAGATTGTTGCGATACGGGAGTGGCCTGAGCTTGCTACGGTAGCAGAAGTCCGGAGCTTTTTGGGGCTTGCCGGTTATTATAGGCACTTCGTAGAGAACTTCTCGCGGATAGCGCTACCTCTCACTACTTTGACGAGGAAGGAGCATAAGTTCGTTTGGACGCCGGAGTGCGCGCGAGCTTTTGAGGAATAGAAGTGTCGGTTGACCACGGCGCCTGTGCTGAGTTCGCCATGTGGAACCGAAGGCTGTGAGATATATAGCGATGCTTCGGGCAGCGGTTTGGGTTGCGTGCTACTGCAGCACGGAAGCGTGATAGCTTATGGCTCGAGACAGCTAAAAGTGCACGAGAGGAATTATCCGGTCCATGACTTGGAGTTAGCGGCCGTGATTTTTGCCTTGAAGCTGTGGAGACACTATTTGTACGGTGTGAAGATTGATATCTACACCGATCACAAGAGCCTAAAGTACCTGATAGATCAGAAGGATCTGAATATGCGGCAGCGTAGATGGATGGAGTTCCTGGGGGACTATACATTCAAGATCCACTACGTGCCTGGCAAAGGGATGCGGTTGTGGACGCGTTGAGTCGCCGAGCCCCAGCTCAAGCAAATTGGCTATCAGTGCATAATGAGCGGTTGGTGCAGGAGCTGGAGGCGTTGGAGATTGTTTGTGTGGACAGACAATCTAGTGCTGAAGCAGTGCTGAATTGGACTGAAGTCCAATATGACCTGGCTGATCGGATTCGGCAGGCTTTGGATATGGATGCTCATATGAAGCAGTTCATGATAGAGGCTCTGGATGGGTCAAATTCCCAATTCGTTGTGGAGGACGGATTGCTGTGGAAAGACGGTCGTTTGTGCGTCCCAAGTGTGGGCAATTTACGGGTGGAATTGTTGTACGAGGCACACCATACCAAGTACTCGATTCACCCGGGGAGCACGAAGATGTACCGCAATATGAAAAAGCTATTTTGGTGGCCGGGTTTGAAGAAGGATGTGGCGCTATACGTAGCGAAGTGCCAAACTTGCGCCTTGGTAAAGGCGGAGTGCCAAAAGCCGGGAGGATTTCTTAAGTCCTTGCCTATTCCGGAGTGGAAATTCGACGACATCTCTATGGACTTTGTGCATGGTTTGCCAAGGTCGCAAAAAGGGAAACGACGCCATTTGGGTGGTTGTCACTCGAGTAACGAAGGTGTCTCATTTTATTCCGCATAGGAAGGATGTTCTGGTGGAGAAGCTAGCAAAGCTTTATGTGGATAACATAGTGCGGCTTCATGGTGTGCCCCGCAGCATCGTGAGTGACCGAGATGGGCAGTTCACGTCCAATGATTGGAGGCTGGTGCAGCAAATGTTGGGAACAAAGCTGAAGTTTAGCACAGCCTTCCATCCGCAAGCGGATGGGCAGACCGAGAGGGTCAATAGAACCATGGAAGACATGCTTCGCATGTGTGTCTTGGATTTCGGAAAGCAATGGGAAGACCACCTTTATTTGCTGGAGTTCGCATACAACAACAGCTACCAAGCAAGTATTCAGATGGCGCACTTCGAGGCCCTATATGGTAGAAGATGTCGCACGCCGTTGTCTTGGATAGAAACGGGTGAGTCAAAGTTGTATAAGCGATCGGAAGTAGAGGGTGCTACTTCTTTGGTGAGAACCATTCGGGAGAGGTTGCTTATTGCTCAGGACCGGCAAGCAAAGTACTATAATGCCAAGCACAGGAACGTGGAGTTCGCTGTGGGCGATTATGTATACTTAAAGATCAAGCCATTCAAGGGTGTCTCGCGGGTGCGGCGGTTGAAAAAGCTAAGCCCAAGATACCTTGGACCGTTCGAGGTTCTGGAGCGAGTTGGAGAAGCGGCCTATAGATTGAAGCTTTCAGTGGAGCTAAGTGGTTTACACGATGTATTCCATATTTCGGTGCTTCGGAAGGCGGTGCAAGATCCTACGCAAGTGATCGCGGTCGATCAAGTGTCGGTGGAAAGTGGGCTAATGACAAAGGTCAAGCCCGTGCGGGTTGAGGACTCGGAGGTCAAGCGGCTACGCAATAAAGAGATCAGGATGGTCAAAGTCTGGTGGGACAATTGCGGTCGTGAGGAGCTCTCTTAGGAGCGAGAGCAGACGATGCTTGACGAATATCCGGAGTTGTTCCGCTCAGGTACAAATTTTGTTTTGTACATGTTTTTCCCTTTATGTAATTTCGTGGGCGAAATTCTTTTAAGAGGGGTAGAGTTGTAACGCCCCGAAACTCAAAGGAGCAAAGGGGGACATTTTGGGCCAGTTTTGGTTTCTGGCTGAAGGCACACGGCCTGGGACACGGGCGTGTCCCAGGGCGTGTCAAGCGCGTGTCGGCACTTATCCGCGAAGTCGTCGAGTTATACTCGACGATTCGTCGAGAGTGGGCACACGGCCTGCGACACGGGCGTGTCGCAGGGCGTGTCGACCCGTGTCGACACTTAGCCGTGAAATCGTCGAGTTATTCTCGACGATTCGTCGAGAATGGGCACACGGCCCGCGACACGGGCGTGTCGCCGGGCGTGTCGACCCGTGTCGACGATCGTCCCGGGAAAGTCGTCGAGATTCACTCGACGATCGTCGAGACAAGGCACACGGCCTAGGACACGGGCGTGTCCAAGGCCGTGTCATCCAGTCGTCATTCTCCCCTCGACGAAATGTCCCGTGTACACGGCCTGGGGTCCAGGCGTGTCAATGTGACACGGGCAAGGACACGGGCGTGTCCTAGGACCCGTGCAGTGCTCGGGTTGAAAACGGGGGAAAAATCATGGGGTACACGGCCGGCTACACGGCCGTGTCAGCTGGAACACGGGCGTGTCAGCTCAAACACGGGCGTGTTCGATACCCGTGTGAGGGTCCAGGAGATTCGATTTTGACGGCGAATGCGGCACACGGCCCTGGACACGGGCGTGTGCCAGGCCGTGTTCGGTCCAGATTGGGCATTTCAGCCCCGAATCAAAGCCGTTCGTTTTCTTAGGTTGAGATCCAACGGCTGGGGGTGGTTCCTGAGAGGATATACCCGGGTTTGACTTAGAAAAATCCATTCTTTCTTACCTTTTTCATCTCTCCAAACCCTTGTAGAAAGAGGAGAGCCCTTGGAGGAAGAAGAGCTAGATCCGCCATTGGAGGAGCTTCGGAGCTCCGAATCGCAAGCCGACTCCGGATCCACGGAGGCAACGCAAGTGCGGTGATTTCTATCCGATTACTTTTCGATGGCGCCAAAGAGGAACGCAAGGGTAATGATCCTCATCTTGAGCATGAATCGCTCCTTTTCTTAGCATAGGAAGCCCGCTCTCGCAAGTTTGCGGAGAGTTGGAGGCGTTCCTTCGGGTAGATATGTAAAGTCCCCGTTGTTTAGAGTCCGTATGCGAGAACGGACGTAGGCATTTTGTGTGAAGCCTACCCGGACATGTTAGTCTGGATCGGTGATGTTGCATTGCTTAAGGCCGGAGAAGACTCCGTGCTATTGGGTGTTTTTCGGGTTTTCTACGCGGTAGATTGCAGCAGGGAGCCTTGGGGACTAACCCAAAGGTGCACCCGGAAAACTGGGCGGATACGAGATCTTGCCAACTTGGTGGCCTGAGAGCCAACTCGAACATAACTGGGTTATGTGTCTTGCGGTAGAATGGGACTCGGTGGAAGTTTGACCCGCGCAAATGGCTTAAATTGTCGTTGCGATGTGAGCACGGGTTAGATGGAACTGTACCCGCTTTATGTCGTTCGGTTAGAGAGACCTAAGGTTACGTGGCACTCGCCGTTGGCTTAGATGGGAGTCTTCGGCGGTCAATGGCTTAAATTGACGTGACCAATGCCAGGAAGACGAATTGCTCATAGGAATGACCGTCTAAGTGGCGGTGGTGAGTCTGGAATGTTAATGGCTTTAATTGACGTGACATCGACCGGTTCACCGAGAATGTGCCCTGAGTGCACGGGACGTGTGGCCGTACGAGCCAACGTCTGTGATGAAATGGCTATGGTTTATGCATTGCTCGCTTGTGCTAATGAAATGTAGGGAAGGAGCATCGCCGCCCCGAGTTGGGGGCGGGATCGTTATAATTTGGTCAGCATTGCTGACCGTTGCCTTGTTTGCCCCCGTGCGGTGGTTTGTTGCTTGCAAGTGCAGCTGGACCAAGCGGTCAATAGCGGGCTAAAGCCCGTTTTGCGAAGCTGGCCCTCGAAGGCCCAAGTGGAAATGTTTTCTGTTTTATTCATGTATGACCGGCCTGCGTGCCGAGGTTTGTAAATCATGTATTATTCAAGTGAAACATTCTGTAAGGCCTTAAGGCCGATTTTTGGGTATTTTGTATACATTCCTAATTATGTACTAGTGGACATTCGTGCTCTAATGCTGGGTTCTTGTTTACAACTTATATAAACTGCTTCCGCTAGAATGCTCTGTGTAGGACGTTGAGATTGGTTGGATGGTTTCCATACGTAACCACCCGGTCTGTCTGTGATATATGGCGTTGGGCCCCGACCGGACCTACTGCTATATACTATGCAACGGATAGGGGGTGTTACACGCTACCACTGGCATGATCAGCTAGTTTGAGCATGACGTCGGGTGTAGAGCATCAACCATCCATATCTCTTTGGCTAGCCATCGGGCGCTACCACCGGCCCAAATAGCTATTTATAGTCTGACGGCGGGTATTGAGCATCAACCAGACATATCTCTTTGACCATCCACCGGGCGCTACCACTGACCCAATCAGCTAGTGAGAGCCTGATGTCAGGTATTGAGCATCAACCTGACATATCTCTTTTGCTAGCCTCTCTCAATGTTCCTCCTGTTGATCAAATGAGCTATCAATAAGAAATAAGAATGTGAAAGAGAACCATTTAATTACTCTCAAGGATAGTAGTGTTTTAAGTCATCACCACTCTAGGTGTAACTGAGGGGCTCTCCCTCCACATCTTGGAGGTGATATCCCCCCGACTTCAAGGTTTCTTTAATAACGTAAGGACCCTCCCAATTGGGATTCAACTTGTCGACGGCTGCTGATCTCCCGGCTGCATTGACCTTCTTCAATACCAAATCTCCTTTTGTGAACTGATTGATCCGGACGTGCTTGTCGAAGTACTCAGCCACCCGCCGCTTGACCTCTTCTTGTCGTATGGCTGACAAGTCGTGTAGCTCCTCCACCATATCTAGGGAGAGCCGTAACTTGTCTTCATTCTTAGCCCTCCATTCTTCCCTGGCTTCCTCTACCTCCATTATCCATGATGTCTGGACCTTGAATTCTATCAGGTGCACAGCTTCGCAGCATGAGAGAGCTTGAAGGGGGTTTCTCCCATGACTATGTTGGGAGTGGTTATCAGGACCCAAAGGACTGAAGGTAGTTGCTCCACCCAACTCTATTTCAGATTTTCCACCTTCTTTTTTAACAAGTTTACAATTATCTTGTTTGCTACATCCACCTGCCCATTACTCCTGGGGTGGTGGCCGACGTGAACCGGAGATCGATCCCAAGCTGACCACAAAAACTGATGAACTCCATGCTGGAGAACTGTGGCACATTGTACGTGATAATGGCCAGAGGCAACCCATGCCGGCAAATGATCTCTCCTCATACAAAGTTTAGGATTACCTGGGAGGTCACCTTGGCCAGCGCCTTAACCTCAGCCACTTAGAAAAAATAATCAATCATGACCAACAATAACCTCCTCTGCCTGCTGGCCTGGGAGAAGGGCCCCACAAGATCCATGCCCCGGATAGCGAAGGATCAGGGTATCGTGATGCTTCTGAGCCTCTTGGCTAGTAGCAGTTGGAGAGGGGCGAACAGGTGACACTTCTGACACTTCTTTGCAAACTCGGCGGCAGCATGGCCCCCGGTCGGCCAGAAATACCCTTGCCTTATTATTCTTCCTTCCAGGATCCTGCTCCCTGAATGACTCCCGCACTCCCCAGAGTGATGTTCCTCCAAGATCTTTGGGACCTCCTCTTCAGCCACGCAGAATGCTAACAAGCCCAAGAGGGTCTTCCTGTATAACTTCCCATTACGCATCAAATTGTATGCTGACTTATACTTGAAGCTTTTTTTGTCCTGGCCTTCCTGGAACTCCCCTATGGATAAGAAGGTTGTGAAGGGGTCCATCTAGGAGGGGCATCAATCCACTTCCATCAGCTCCCCTTCTTCAACGGAAGGGAGGAATAAGTCAGTCAGGGTTCCACCCGCAAGGGGTCCGAACTTGGCTAGTTGATCCACTTGCTCATTTTCTTCCTGCGACACATGTCGGATGGAGAACATTTGGAACATGTCGATGACTCCTTTCACCTTTGTTAGGTACAGCTGGAGAGTAGGCTCCCTCACTTTGAACTCGTCGTTGATTTGAGAGGACACCACCATGGAGTCTGTTAGCACTTCCACATCGTGCACTCCTAATTTCCTGGCTAGCTGTTGCCCTACTATCACTGCCTTGTACTCTGCTTGATTATTACTAATGGGAAAATGAATGACCATCGTCTGCTATATCCTTGTCCCTTGAGGACTCTCCAGGATTACTGCCACTCCCAAGGAGTGCCTTCCCGAGGCACCGTCCACCATCACCTTCCAAGGGATCGGATGAGTGAGCTCGGTCTCCACCACCATGACCACATAGTCGACCAAGAAGTCGGTCATCGCCTAGGCCTTGATCGAGAGGCGAGGGACAAAAGAAATATCAAACTCGTTCAGCTCTACCGACCATTTTGCCAGCCTTTCAGAATGTTCCAACCCTCAAAGATGTTGTGAAGGGGATGTTTAGTTACTACCCCGATAAAATGTGCCTAGAAGTATGGTCGGAGCCTCCGAGCCGATACGACCAGGGCGAAAGCCAACTTGTCTAAAATAGGGTACTGAAGCTCTGCCTTCCTCAGGACCCTACTCTCATAGTATATCGGGAGTTGCTTCTTGCCCTCCTCCCGGACCAGGACGGAGCTCAGACCATTCAAATTTCTAGCCTCCTCTTAGCGCTTTGAAGAAAGGCGATGAAAGTGATGCCTCAGATACTGAGGGATTGATCTAACTAACTCTAAAGGGGGGTGAATAGAGTATTTTAAAAACTTTGAGTTGAATTTATAGCGGATTAAAATAGGTGATATATATATATATAAGAAATGAAAATATCACAGCACAGCAAATAAGAAAGTAGAGCACAACCAGACGACACAAGTAAATTTATAGTGGTTCTCCAATAAACTGGGTACATCCACTCTTCTACCACCCTGGTAGGAATCCACTACAGATTTTTGATCAGGTGCCCTACCACCATAAGTTTTTGTTCAGGTGCCCTGTCACCACAGGTTTTTATTCAGGTGCCCTGTCACCACAAGATCTATTTTCTAAGGGAGATTTAGCAACCCTTTGAGCTTTTGATCAGGTGACCAAAAACCAAATCAAGTCTTTTGATCAGGAGACTTGAGAACCAAATGGTTTAACTTTTAAAGGGAGTTATAACCTTGTACATCGTGAAAGAAAATAAAGATGTTGTCTTCTCTGTCTCAATTCTCTAAGAAGACTAGTGGATTTGATGATGTTGTCAAAGCTCCCCTGAGTTATTGAAATCTGATCAGGAGAGGAGACTTTACTTTAAGGTGTAGGCTTTCAAAGATGAACACTTATTCTTCCAGTAAATGTCTCTGGGAGATTGAGCTTTTGGTCTCATATTGAATATTGTGTTGCTGGAAGAAAAAGGCTTGAAGAAGATGATGATGAACAAGATGTTCTCTGTATCTATTTCTTGTTCTCTGTTTGCAGATGTTCTCTGTCTTCTTCTCCTGACTAACTGTTATTCTTATTCTGGACTATTAGACTTGTACTCAGCAATCTTCTGAAAAAAAATTTTATATATTAATTGTTGATTTGAATTTCAAATTCCTTGAAGTCCTCTGCATATTTTCTGGGAATTAGAACATCTGTTTTTGTCTTCAATGTATTTTCCCAGCTGTCCCAGTAAATATGTTAAGTAATAACACAGTGAAATCCCTAATTAATGCTACCAGGAAAAGACTATATTATTGAGAATATTGAGCATTAATTAACAGAGTATTACTATCTTAATATCTGAAGTTAAACTGCCTTAGTCGAACTGAGAAATTGCAGAAAAGTTTAGTCAAGTAAAACCTGGATGGAGTTAGTCGAACTCAGTAAAGTTTTCATCGACCTTAGCTCCAAGTTCGTCGAGCTGATAATTCTCCTTCATCGAGCTGAGCTCCAAGATCGTCGAACAGAAAATATACTTGCCAAAGTGAGCTCCAACTTTGTCGAGCTGAGAAGGCACTTCGTCGAGCTGAGATTCTGATATAAGCTCAAAGTTCGTCAACCTGAGCCAGACTTTCGTCGAGCTCAAATTAGAGAAGGAACTCTGAGTTCGTCGAGCTGAGTTTGACTATCGTCGAGTTAAGTTTAGCTATCATCGAACACCTTTTCTACAATCTTCAAAACTGTCTTGTCTCTTAAGTCTTGAGTATCTAATGTCTTCTGAAGGTAGGTTTCAGTAATCTAACCTTATGTGATTGACCTTAACCCTGGAACTAACATATGACCCAAGACTATACATGGTGGGTCATCAATCCTAAAAGTGAACCTAGCCCAAATCACAAGTAGGGTCCAACAGGCGAGCACTTCTCTCCAGCCCAAGAGAGGAACCTGCTTAGCCCTGCTAGCTTCCCTTTCAGGCGCTGGACTTCCTTGGCATTCTATGGTGACGCCAACTCCATGATTGCTCTTACCTTATCAGGTTTGGCCCCCACCCCCACGGGAGTAAGAAGGTGACCTTGGAACTTGCCCCTTGCCCCGAAAACACACTTCAAGGCGTTCAGCCTCATTTTATACCTTCAAAGGGTGTCAAAAGTATCTTACAGATATTGGAGGTGAGAGTACACATCTCGACTCTTGATCATGAGGTCATACACGTACACCTCTAGGTTCCTTACCTTCTGCTCCCGGAAGACCCGATATATCATCCTTTGATATGTCACCCCTACATTTTTCAGCACAAAGGGCATCATTTTATAATAGTAACACCCCTTCCCTGTGATGAAGGAGACAACTTTAATGTCGAGCGGGTGCATCCTGATCTGGTGATAACCTAAAAATGCATCTAGGAAGCTCATTAGAGAAAAACTGACAGTTGAGTCAACCAACGCGTCGATTCGAGGCAGGGGTAACAATCTTTAGGACATGCTTTATTTAAAAGAGAGAAGTCAATACACATCTTCCAGTGGTCGTCTACCTTTTTGACCATCACCACATTGGAGATCCAGCATGGGTACTGGATTTCTAATACAAACCTCGCCTTCTGGAGCTTCTCCACCTCTTTATAGATGCACTCGGCAAGCTTGTCAGTAGTAGATCTCTTCTTCTGCCAGATGGGGTGAGCCTCAAGATAAGGGTTGAGGTGGTGGCAAGCAACATTCGCATCAATCCCCGGCATGTCTGTCGTACTCCATGCGAAGATTTCCACGTTCTTCTGGATGCACTCCAGCATCCTCCTCTGGTCTACCGGGTTCAGACCCTCGTTGATCCGCACATTCTCCACCCTTTCTACCTGGGTGAGAACTTCCATCTCCAACACCTCATCCACTGCTTCCAGCCGGGATTGCTCTTCCCGCTTGACTGCGGCCCCCTGTCTTAGGGAAAGAACTTCCTCCTCAGCTTCCTCTATGGCCATCACCTCAGCCTGCTCCTCCAGCACTTCTTCCTGTCGCCTCCATACGGGCGCGAACCTCTTCCTACTCCACTTCCGTCTCCTCAGCAACTCTCATGGTCTCCTGTCCAGATAACTCCTCCATCCTTATTTCCATCTCCTCGACCACTCCTTGCCAGGAGATAGAGTTGACCATAGTAACATAGCACTCCCTTTCTACCTTGGGATCTCCCCAGAGCCAGACCTGGATACCTTTAGCATTGAGCTCGAGGCATTGGTGGAATGAGGATGGCATGAAGCAGAAGGCGATGATGAGGGTCCGTCTGAATATTGTATTGTAGCTGCTAGGAGTGTCCACGATGACAAACCTGCAGTTCCTGGACTAACCCATGGAGCCCCACTCCTCCTTCTACCTCCTTACTCTCCCTAAAGAATCCGAACATGGGCCCGTCTGAGGCCAACACCCTCCTGGAATCCACCTTCATGGCGTCAAACACCTTCTTGAAAATGACATTGACGGAGCTACCATTGTCCATGAGGATCCTGGAGACGGTAAAGTTCTAGATGGTGGCCTGAACTACCAGTGCATCGTAGAATGGATCCTCATGATCCGGCATGTCCTTCTGTGAAAAGGTAATCTTCTCATCTCGGGGTGGGGTTAGGGACGTGGAAGCGATGCCCCGATGATACATTGTGTGGAGACTCATCTTATAGGCAGCCTCGACTCCTACCTCCCCGCCCCCCCACTATGGATCACCTCGATCCCCCCTCGGCCTCCTACATCATCCTGATATTCGCACATATCTTCCTCTGCCCCCGACAGGACCTCTTCTATCTGCACCTCCTAGCGGTGCTGCTGTTATTGCAGGTCATGTCCCCTGGCTCCCCTCATCTCCAAGAATCTGTGCAGTTAGCTGTCACATGCCTTTCTTCCCGGTGGAAATCACAATAGAGCAGCTCTGCTCTACCTCCTGGCCTCCTCCACCCCAAAGCTATGGCCATTGCCTGATGTTGCTCAGGGAGAGGGGGACTCTGCCCTTGTCTCCAACCTAGAGGGTTGATCTGGCCATGTCTCCAACCTAGAGGGTTGATCTGGTCCTACCCCCCTAGCGGTTTTCTACCCCATGGAAACCTCTCCTCTGCAACGGGTCGTGCCACTCCTTCTTCCTCCACTCCAGGTGATTATTCAGCTCTTGCTGGCCCCACCTCGGCTATTGTTGTTGCTGCTATTGCCACTGCCTGGGCTCTGCCCTTCGCACCTCCTGACCCATGCCACCTCTTGGCTCTCTCTAATCCTCCGCAACCCACTTGGCTAACTTCCTGGCAAACGTCGAGTTCGATGAATCTCCCTTGACTTCCCTTGCTTCCCTATCCATCAACTCTTTGAACGACAGCAGAAGCACTCACTTAAGCTCCATCAAAAAAACCATGCTGCAGTCCCATAGTAAAGGCCACCATAAGGGTGTATTCGGGTATCTCCTGTACTTGAAGGATCTCCTCGAGAAACCTGTCCACATAGCTTCCCAGCGTCTCATCCACCCTCTGCTTGATGAGAAACAGGGACTCTAACCTCTTTTTCCTCTTTTTCCTCTTCTTAGAAGTGGAGAACCTCAGCAAGAATCCACGGTGCTGGTCCTCGAAGCAGTAGATGGAGCTGGCGTGCAGCTGATGGAACCAATCCCTCACCTTCTCTTTGAGGTTTATAGCAAACAGCTGGCACTTGAAGGCGTCTGACATCTGCCTAATCGAGACCACATCCCCTAACCACTAGGTGTGCTGGACCAGGTCCCCCCTTTCGGTGTATTAGGACATCTCCGGCTCACGGAACCCCTCTAGGACAAGGGCAGATGCGACCAGCTCGCTGAAGGGGCTCCCGCCACTCGCAAGGAGAGACTGACGATCTCATGTATCCATCTCGCTAGTCCTTCTCGCACTCATCGAGTCGGGGAATAGGGCTCGCCCTGGGAGCTCTCGCTCACTGCCCTCCTCTACTGCTTCCTTCCCATGTCACCTAACGGGGGCGTTCTCACCTAAAGCTTGAGCGGCAACCACTAGGACAACGGGTGTTGAGCACTCGCCTCGTGCTTCGAGTGCAAATATGATGAGGTTCCGCATCTCCTGCCTGAAGTCCTCGAACATTCCGAGAGTGGTGAGTGGAGGGGGAGGTGGCGAGTCAGCCTGGTCAGATCCATGTCCTTTGCCTCGAGTCATTGAACTCGCTTGGGTTTTCTCTGCTAGTCACTCTCCACGCTCACTACACTAAAATGTTGAAACCGAGAACCGGCTTCTGTGGAGTTCGGACCCTTGGGGAAGGGGAGACTGTACACTTACTTCTCCTAGCAAGCTTGGCTGACTGAAGACTTAGAACTCAAAACTGACCCAAGGCTCCAGCACGAAGGTGCCACCACATACCCAGAATATCTTAGAGTGCTTCCCCTCCTTAGCCAGTGCTGAGCTAAGGGCACCTCAGAAAGCGTAAGAAGATCAGAGAATAAGAAAATTAAAAAGCCCCCTTCTGAGGTACCCCCTTGGGCCTATTTATAGATTTTAAAATATGGCCTGCAAATAGCGTGGCTTTGTTGTTCTAAATGGCTATATGCATCCCAAAGTGCTCTGCTATAACCAAACTCCACTGTTCTAAGGAGCTAAATGCAGACCATTGGGGGCATCCAGGTAATTTTGCCTCTAGACCCTACTGGAAAATGGTCCATGAAGGCACCACTCGCCTAAGGGAGCGAGTTCTGGTAGAGCCATGCACTCGCCTCCTTGGCTCTTTCTGAAGGGTGAGTGCTATCTTGGGTAACCACTCGCCTAGCTCAGTGAAGTGTCTTCTTGCATGCGCGCTGAGGTGTGAGATCGGGACATGTGCGTGATGAGGATCGCACTTTCCAAATGGCCTGATCGCTTTCCCCTGGTCTGGGCGAGTGCTCCTTTGGGCACTAGGCGAGTGCAGGTCAGCCTACCCTACTCTCCAATCTGGTATTTTTTGGGCCTAAATGTCATATAATACCTTGAACCTACCAGAAGGGGCTCACTCAGCGAATACGGGGTTGTACATCGCCATATCCTTCAAATACTAATTTCCTCTTCCGATCATGGCCCAACAGAACAATAGCAGAACGCTCCATATTGATGGAAAGGTCGCATTGCAACAAGCACTTCTCCTCCACGAATAAAGAGATACTGAAAAGAGGGTTCGCCAATTCTTGTGGCTCAGTAAATCACAACATTTGTGTAGACTTGTGCTCACTCTCTTTCACCCGGCGACATCAATCAGGGAGGGTGCTCCAAAGTTCTCACCACTCCCAACAATTCTGAATATAACCATACATTGTGTTCCCATGGCGCTTGTCTATCCAGTTCTCAAACACCAACCAACTATTATTTTTATGGACTTCAATACGGGCGCCACTATCAGCGCGTGTAATGGACTCCCCAGCATACAGCTTGAAAGGACGGCCGCCGACACCAGTTTCTGAAGATATACGACAAGAATCTTGAACTCTGTTCCCAGAAGAAGACTATAGATCCCTTGATACGTGTCATAACAAGAGGGATAAATAGTGATGCTGGCACTCATCAATGCTTCAGGATCTCTTTTACCTCCTCGCAATGTGGCAACCAGAGCATGACCTTCAGTGAAGACTAGAACAATGTCATCCACCCGACCAGATGATTCTGATCTCGCTGCTCGGCATGCAGAATTTTTATTTCAAGATTGGAGGGATTGTTGAATCACACCCTCCATGTGGTGTATTACTCTGTTGTAAGCAAAGAACACATCCGTACCGACCAACCTTAGGAATCACGCCTTGAAACCGAAATGAAAATACACCCTAAAATGGCAAAAAGAAAAATCAAAAGATTAGCGTAGGACAACTTGAAACAACATCTAATTTGGTACGCGTAACAAAGACGTTATGCACCCAAGCCCAAGTGCGCCGAGTCAAGCACTGTGCATGCAAACACACACCCACATTCATCACAAGCACAGGCATGCGCGGCATCCGCGAGAGCGCACCGAGCACATGCACAGCATCGTGCACAACGAGCGCGGGGAACACCACGCGCACATTCCATATGCGCGAGCGCCGCACACAAGTGTATTGTGCGTGCGCGCAGCGCCAACCTGCAATGTGCATGGGTGGGCTTCCTCGCACGCTAGAGATTTGTGTGTGTGCACACCACACGCACATGTGGGAGAGCACCATGTGTACGGGAGAGCACCATGCGTCCAGGGGAGCACCACACGTGCGGGAGAGCACCGCGTGTGCGGTAGAGCACCTCGCATATGGGAGAGCACCGCGCATATGTATTGTGCGCACGTAGGTACCACACGCGCAGTGCGCGAGGGTGGGCACTGTGTGCACGTAGCGTACAAGTGCGAACCGCCCGCTTGCGTAGCGCCCGAGTGTGCACTGTCTACTTACACTGCAGTTAATTGCATACACGAGTGCGCACCCCACCCGTGTACGCGCGACTGTGCATACCGCATGTGCATGAATGAGCATACGACATGTGCGAGCTCCCTGAGCTATTGTACGACCCTACATCTAGGCGGCCCTTTCTTGTATGCCTCCCGCCTTGCTAGCCTACATACCTTTTCGGCCTCAATCGCCTATTCTAACGCCCTTTCATTCGCTCCCGCCATGGAAACCAAAAATCCGCCTAAGGATGAAAGACCTCACACTCCACTCACTCCTGCACTTGACTTTGAGGGCTTTGTTGGGAAATTGGTGGGGTCGACCCCAATTTATAGAAAATCCTGAACTGTGAATAGCAGCATTTCCCTCTCACCCCACCACCGAAATTGGAAGTTATGGATGTAACTACTGTGCCCATGATCCATGCTCCCAATCTGCACGATAACCGTCGCACATGGGATCCTAACCACTGCACGGGATCCCATGTGTTGGACTCTCCTTGGCTGCTCCTTGGCCGCCCGGCTCTCGGGCGGCCTCGGCCATGGTAGTCCCAGCAAGGGTCGGCCCTAGGCCGCCCGATACTCGGGCGGCCTCGACCGGCCTCGTAAGGTTGGCCGCCACTTGGCCCCCTGGCACACGGGCAGCCCCAACCATAGCCAATCCCGCAAGGGCTAGCCTCCCGGTGCACAGGAGACTCCAATCCCAGTTGGCCCAGCAAGGGGCGGTCGCTGCTTAGTCGGCCAATTGACTGGCGGCCTTGGATACGACCGGTCCCGCAAGGGCCGGCCCTAGACCGTTAGTCGCTCAGGCGGTCTCGGCCTTAGCCGGCCCTGTATGGGCCAGTCACCCCTTGGTCTACCAGCATACGAGCGGCCTAGGCCTCGGCCGACCCCGCTTGGGCGGGCCTTAGGCCGCCTAGTGCTCTGGGGGCCATGTCGCCCGGTGCTCGGGGGGCCACGCCGCCCAGTGCTTGGGGGGCCTCCCCCCACTTACCATATAGGACAACCTCCCCTTGGTCGCTCATCCCACGAGCAGCCTCAGCCGACCCTGAGAGGGTTGGCCTCCCCTTGGCCACCCGACACAATACCGGCTTCGAAGGGGACGGCCTCCCCTTGGCCGCCCGGGCCAAGGGAGGCCTCAGCCGGCCCTACCAAGGCCGCCCCCCCCCCCCCCCCATCCGCTCGGCATGGAGGGGCGGGGCGGTCACCGGCCTTTCCCGCAGCCAGGACTATCGGGCCTCCTATTTTTTCGGGTGGGCCTTTTTCCGGCCCCGGGGTAGAGTCATCATTTCAGTAAAAATGACCATCTGCATGCCCAAATTTGGACATTCATATTCGTTCGTCCGGTAGTTATTGGGTAAAATTACAAATCCCCTCTTAAAAATCTATAAATAGCCCCCTTCTTTACTTCATTTGGATCTTTTTTTGGATTCTCAAATTTCTCTCTATTTCTTGTCTCTCTCTCTCTCTCGCCACTCTTTTTCCCTCTTTGCAGGATCTCCATCAAGAAACTCTGCCAAGATTCGTATGGACGGACAAAGTCTCCCCGAGCCCCATCAAGCACTTGGAGGGTGGCAATCTCTCAACGATCGCTCATTGTCTTCGGCTATGTACGAAGCATTGAAGGAAGCGGCAAGCTCTCTCAGCATCACCAAGTTGAGCCTGTCAAGATACCCAAGTTCGCACGCCCCTCTTCGCACAGAGGAGTGAGTCCACTGGAAAAGTACAGAGCATTGTCGCACTTTGTGTTCTCTGTCTCATCTTGTCAAGTTTAACGTGGAGTGACCTGTCGCCCTTGTCTTCCCCCAAAAACCTTGTAACAAACTTTGATTAGTGGAAGTTAGGTCGACATCAAATCGAACGTGTGATTTTGAACCCCGATTACGGGTTTTCCACATCATAAAGTCTCTTCTCTCTCTCACTGATCAATGATATTTTGATTGTTTGCACGCTCTATCGTTCAACAAGGTAAGACGGTTCAATAGGTCCAGACTACCAAGAACCTCAAGCAGACAACAATAATATATATATAATCTTGGAATCACCTTAACAAAAGAATCAGTTATTTTGATTCTAATAGCACCCAAATATTTAGAAGAACCACTGTAATTTATGTGGCTCCTGGTTGCATAATTCTCTTTACTTAACTTACACTGCTTTGTAATTAAAATTTGTGACATGTTAATTATGCAAAATTTTAATAACTATATTCAATCACCCCTCTAGTAATTCTTGACCGTTGTTTATCCACTCTTCAGGTGCATTTATTTTAAGCTTAATTATTTTTGATATGAGTGATGTCCCATGCTTGTCACGGTCAGTGTACTATCACAATTATCCGGAGGGGCAGTGCCCGTGCCTCACTCGTGTGTGTATCTGATGAATTATAAATTTACGTATTTTTACGTACAATGAATAAGTCATTTTAGTTCTTTTTCGTTATTTTTAGTTAATTTTCATCATAAAATGTTTCCTTTTTGTAAAAATTGTTCTAACTTAGACTTATTTTTGTTTCAGGAAATTTTCAGGAAAATTGCCAAAAAAATTACAAGTACACGCCCGTGTACTTTGGGTCACGCCCGTGACCTGGGCGTGATACTTCAATTTCGGTGAAATCAGCCGTTTTCTAAAGAAAATGCGTCACACACCCTACGACACGCCTTTGTCATTTGACACGCCCCGTGACCAAGGCCCGTGTCATTCCAGCTCGACGAAACCGTGATCGACGATCGTGGACTGACCCGACACGCCCGTGTCAAAATGCGACACGGGCGTGTACTTCTCCACCTGGCACGACAAGACAGCATGGCGACTTTTCGATGCGACCCGCTCCTAGATCGACCTCCCTGACACGCCCTGCTACACGCCCGTGACCAAGGGCGTGACTTCCACGTGGACCGCCCCGAAGTCAAAGTTGTCATCATGAATAGTGCTGACACGCCCCCGGACACGCCCGTGTCATAGGACGTGTACCCAAACAATTTTCCTATAAATTGAACTTCTCTGTCTGAGCCCATGTTCTCCTTTTTTGGAACCATTTTGTATAAGGGATATGATGTTAGATGGATTTCCAAAGCCTTGTAAGGGATTTTCTCCCCCTCGGTTATATTTTTGTTTTAGCTTTGTAATCATCTTTTAGTACTAATAAATTCTATAGCTTTTCTCCCATTATATGGTTTTGGAATGCATCTATGTGCACCTCCCTTATGCAATCTTATTTATTTTTGTTTTAACTTTGTTTTTGTTCTTTTAAAATGGGTGTGTGTGTGTGTGTGTGTGTATGAGTTTAGTTTTTATGCTTTCATGATTTTCATAAATTTCATAGTTTATCTTTTTATCACTCTTCATATTCATCCTTATCAACCTATAAAAACGGTTACAAAAGTGGTTTTGATTTTTTACTTAGTCTTTTATTTTTAGTTTTGCAAAACTTTTCGTTCTTTTACTTTTTTTCCCACTTTTTAAGCATTTTTATAGAGTTATAAGAATGGATTAGCGTTCGTTTTAATCTTTCAAACACATTTATTTTGCTTTATTTTCAAAACGTTTTTTTTTTGCTCTTTTAATTTTTCTGGCTTCATTTTAATCATTTCTACCGCATTCTAGCGGTAGAAATGTATTTCTTTTAATTTTTCGAGCACTTTGTTTTTAATATTTTTGTACGTGTGCGTGTGTGTATGAGATAATTTTTACCACTTTATTTCATTCCAGTAGAGTGCGTGTGTTTTTCGTTTCAGTGGAGTGTGTGCGTGTGTTTTCCTTCAGTAGAGTGTGTGGGGTATTTTATTTTCAGTAGAGTGTGTGAGTGTGTGGTTTAATTTTCTGTTGTGTTTGTGCGTATTTCATTTCTTTCAAGTGCGTGGGTGTGTGCATTTATTTTCTCCTACTCGTTTGAGTAGGACTCGCTTTATTTTCCTGCCTACTCATTTGAGTAGGACTTGCAATTTCCCGCCCACTCGTTTGAGTGGAACTTGTCTTTTTAAGCTTTCATTTTTCGCCCACTCATTTCAGTAGGACTTGTGTGTGAGAGTTTTCATTTTCAGTAGAGTGCGTGTGTGGGTGCATTTATTTTCTCCTACTCATTTGAGTAGAACTTGCTTTCATTTTCATCCCACTCGTTTTAGTGGGACTTGTCATTTTCTGCTTTCATTTACCGCCTACTCGTTTAAGTAGGACTCGCACTTTTACTGCATTCTTTCCTACTTTATTTTACTGCTTTCATTTTCAGCTTTCATTTTCTGCTTTAATTTTATTGCTTTCATCGCAAGCCGTCCTCATTCTGATGACTGGCTAACCGCTCTTAGCCCTCAGTATCGAAGAGTATTGGGACAGATAAAATCGCTTTAAATCATTAAAGGTCCTGTTTTTCTAATTAATTAAATTACTTAGGGTTTACCTCGGGTTTACGAAGCGCAGAACCACATAATCGATGTGTGGGCTCTATTTCCGTAGTTCATACGCTAGCTAGCCGAGAGGCCGTGCGTATGGACCGATCACCCCTCGGTAAATGGAGTTCTGCACTAACCCTCGAGAGAGGAGGAGCGCAAACTCTATTGGATTGGGTTACCCACCCAATAGCGTGGTTCTTAGCTTAATGCGGGCATTAAGAAGAATCCTTCGTCTTACGAGAGCCCGGTCGAATAGTCTTAATGTTCAGGTGAGCGATAGTCCTAGAGATAGGTGAGCTCATTTTAGTGGAACCTCCACAGCCAAGTTTCTGTCTTAATTAATTTGAAATTTAGAATCTCTTTTTATTAAAAGTATATTTTAGTTCAAATTTTATTCGATACGGTTACGCTAAGCTCTTCATACGCTCCATCTTTTAAAGCTTTTATTTTTTGTCTTTTTTATATATAAAAATATCCTGACAAGATAAAAAATCGGTAAAATAAAAATCTCCTCTAGGGAAGAGTAAAAATAATCAACCCGACCCCGAGAACAATACGACCTCGATATTACACACCGAAATATCCTGTACTTTAAGCGATAGGTGCACTTGTCTGCTCTCGCTAAAACTCGGTTTCAACTTTTTATACTTAATAAATCTGCACGCCCCATCCTTCCTAAATAAAATATATAATTTGCTCTTTTGTCAAATAAACACTCGTGGGGCGCCGCGAGTTTTAACCATCAAGTTTTTGGCGCCGTTGTCGGGGACATTTTCGAGTCGTTATTTTGAACTCTGGAGAACTATTACTTTTACCTATATATATATCTATATATATATATATATATATATATATATATATATATATATATATATATATATATATATATATATATATATATCTTTATCTATTATAAAGAAATAGTTTTGAATTTTAGAATCAAATCACGATCAATCACAACCGTTGAATTTAAATCGAAATGTTGATCGTAATCGTTGTTCACAACAACGAATCAGGGCCGTTCATAATTTTTCTTAGATCTCCTAAACCTATATAGGGACTCTAAAATCTAGATATTTTATAGGGCACCCTACAACCCATCAGCTCAATCCAAACCTATAATATGGTGCTACAAAATCAAGCCCAAAATTCTGCAATAATAGAAAAGTGCGGGCCCGCCCGCAAGCCTAACAAACAGACCGGCCCGCAAGTTTCGAACCCGCAATCCGGGGGCTTAACAAACAAACCGGCCCGCTAGTTTCAAACCCGCAATCAAATAATCAAAGGCGCAAACCTATATATACCTGAAATGTCCACTCTATTCTGGCGGTGTGGGACTAAATCCCGCCTGGGATTTAATCCCAGGCGGGATTAATTAGGCGGGAGGGATTAATCCCGCCTAAACAGGCGGGATTAAATCCCGCCTAACTTAGGCAGGATTTAATCCCGCCTGCTTAGGCGGGATTTAATCCCGCCTAAGCAGGTTATTTTTTAAATATTATAAATATATATTAAAATAAGATTATTTAAATATTAAAGATATATATTAATATAAATATTATTTAAATATTATAAATATTATTTAAATACTATAAATATTGTAAATATTTTTTAAAATATTATATAAAGATTATTATAAAATATTTAAAAATAAGCCTTTTTTTAATATTTAAATACAAACAGCGCCCTCCTCCGCGAGCGCAGCCTGTCGGGGGGCGCGCCCCCGCAGCCCGCCGGGGGCGGGCGCAGCCACAGAAATAAGCAGTTTTTTTAATATTTAAATATAAGTGACGACTCCTCCGCGAGCGCAGCCCGCCGGGGGGGCGGGCGAAGCCCGCCGTCACGGGCCGGGTACTGTGGCACGTAGTCATAGGGGCGGAGCCCCGTGTCGAGCACTAATATATATATATATAATGTCCACCAAAACAATTAATAATAATAATACTAATAATAAAATTACTTTAAAAAAGTACAAAAAACATTATTTTTTTAAAAAAATCAACAACCTAAGAATACAAAAAAAACAAACTACGCAAAAAAAAGACTAATTACAAAAAAATGCCTACTTAAAAACACAAAAATATATATAATACTTTGTTCTTTTAAATGTAATATGTATAGAAAAAAATTCTCTCCTAAAAACCAAAACAATTCTCGTATATATGTTTTGTTTTAATTTCTTTTATTTCTTTTCCAAAAACCCAAAAAAAATTTTACCTAAAAAAATACTAAACAATGGAAATAAATAAATTTTTCCTATTATTAAAAATTATATTTCTCTTTTTCGCTTCGTCGTACTTCACGCTATTGTGGGCGCTAGGGGAACACATATCTGTAGCGCTCATATGCTAAGACGTTAGCTTACGAGTCACCCACACACTTGCCACCCCTACCACCCGCAACCTTTTGGCCGAATTTATCTTTTTTGTTTTTTTCTGTTATATTTTTGCTATTACTTATTAATAATGCAGGGTTTCAACCCAAGCCACCCTGACCTCCTCTCAGGGAAGCTTCTACCCTCTCTTTTTTCTTTTGTACATATTATATTTTGTCTCTTATCATTCCACATACTTAGATTGCAACATTGAGAACAATGTTGGGTTTCAGTATTGTGATGTTTTCTTATTTTTCTGCACTTTTAGATTCTGCAATAATAAAAAAAATCATCAAAAATACAAAAAAAATTACAAAAATTAAAACCTTCAAAAAAAAATTTCTCCTTATTTTTTTGTAAACAAAAATTCAAAAAAATTCAGAAAACACAAAAAAATCCCAAAAACATTCTCTTTCTCTTTCCCCCCACTCTTCTTTGTAAAAAATAGCCTCTCTCTTTCCCCCCTCTATTCCAAAAAAAATTCATAAAACAAAAAAACAAACACTTATAAAACAAAAAAAAGAAAAGTTTTAAAAAAAATCTTTCTCTTCCCCCTCTCTTATTTGTAAATAACATTTTTTCCTCATCCCTTTCTTATAAATAATTTGATAAAAATTGTCAAAAAAATATTTTAGAAAAACCAAAAATCCTAAAAAGAGAATAACTCTAAAAAATTCAAAAAAAAGATCTTTGTAAATAACACTAATTTCTCATCCTTTTCTTTTAAATAACTTGATAAAAATTGTCAAAAAAACATTTTAGAAAAACCAAAAATCCTAAAAAGAGAATAACTCTAAAAATCCAAAAAAGGATAATAATACAAAAAAAATAATACAAAAAATGATGAAAACTCTAGAAATCCCAAAAAATGTTAATTATGTAACGAATAAATCAAATATCTCATTCTTAAATCTTTTTGCTCTCCAAAAATCTAGTTGCGAGTTTATTTATAAACGAGTTTTATTAATTCTTTGTTTACTATTCGTTTATTAATTGGAGATCGATAGATTTAGATATCTAGGATTAAGTTTTAAAGAATTTCATATGCTTTATTTTTTATTTAGATAAGATAGCTGTTTTCAGCATCACTTCTACTTATCTAAATAGTTGCATATTTATTTTATTAGATAATAACAACCTTAGATTTCATATTATGTTTACTCCAAATTTTTTTTTGAAACATAGGAATGTCTAAGTTATAAAGATTACACTCAAAAAAATTTTATTAAGCCTAGTTTTCTTTCTGAATAACCTATCACCTTTTTTCATGTCTTACTTGACATGATTTTGATCATTAAAAGATCATATGTCAATGGGAATATGATTTCGTTCCGTAAACATAAACATCCAATATTTGAAAAGATTATATGTTACAGAGTAAGAGGATAAAATTCATTACTCCTATACATATACATTGGATTATTATGAAGTTGTTAAAAAAAATTATATGTTATGGAAAATAAGATTTTGTTTTCCTAACATCCATATTCGAACCAAAAAAATTCATTAGAGGTTTAAGCGAAAAAATATACCTCGCCTCTAAAATCCAAAACCTTCTTCATATACCATGACATCCCCCTCCGCCAATTTCAAATGATTCTAGATTTAATTTTAAAATCTTTTCGAGAGCTGAAAGGGGAAACTAGATCTGATATACTCTAGAGGGGGGTGAATAGAGTATATGATGCTTTTTAAAACACAAAGAAAAACTTTTGCAAAGCTTTACAACAATTGTTGTAATGAGTGTAAGCAGGGAAGCAGAAATAAAACTAATCACAAACTAAGCTATGCAGAAACTAAGCACAATAAAATCTAGGCCAGAAACAAAAAGAAAACATGCAGAACCAGATGACACAAGGAAATATAGTGGTTCCCCAACTTGGGTACATCCACTCTTCTACCACCCTAGGTAGGAATCCACTGCAGGATGAGTTGATCAGGTGTCCTGGGCACCAATGAGCTTTTGATAAGGTACTCAAAAACCAAATCAGATTTTTTGATCAGGTGTCTTGCCACCAATGAGCTTTTGACAAGGTGCTCAAAAACCAGATTCAAACTTTTGAAGGGAGTTTGAAAAACCCTTTACAGAGAGGGGGTTGAGAGAGTTATGGCAGTCTTCTCTTTCTCAATCAACTGAGAAGACTAAGTGGATTGATTTCAAAGCTCCCCCTGAGTCCTTGATCTTCAGGAAGATGAGCTTTGCTGAGGGTGATAGGCCTTCAAAGATAGATCTCCAGCAGAAGATGATTTCAGCAAGCTGAAATGTTGATTGTCTGGAGTCTTGAAATGATGTTGGCCTTGAACACTTGAGAGCTGAAGAGATCTGAAGAATGTTTGAAAGCTTGATCTCTTGATGATGAGTGTTCTTCTGAATTCTTGTTGACAGAATATTTTTCAGAGTCTCTGTATATTGAGAGGTGTCCTATTCTTGTCAATCTCTGTATTTCTTCTCTGTTTCATCAAAAAAACATTCTGTCTTTTTATTCTCTGTGTCTGAATAGGATATTACTCTGTCAAAGATAGTCGTTGGTCTGCATTGATTACAGCCTTAATTGCATAATTTCTTCTGAAGGAAGGTCCACTGAATTGTTCTTTGAAAAATCCCTTGAAACTTGCTCCAGGAGTAAATGAAAACGGCTGGCAGATCTTCTGAATTAAATGCAGAATAACTTCTATCTGATTTGAATTTGAATTCTGAAAGATAACTGAAATCGTCGAACTGAGCTCTGCTATCGTCGAGCTGAGCTCAGCGAATTGGAAAATGCAAGCAGCAAAGAAATCGTCGATCTGAGCTCAAAGATCGTCGAACTGAGCTCAAAGATAAGGATCCAGTGCAGAGTCAAAATCATCGGCCTGAGCTCAGCGATCGTCGAATGGAGTTCGACGATATTGAGAAGTTGAGCTCAGCGATCGTCGACCAGAGCTCGACGATATTATGAGGGTTGAGCTCAGCGATCGTCGAATGGAGCTCGACGATCTGTCAATAGTTGAGCTAGACGATCGTCGACCGGAGTTCGACGAAACGTCGTGCTGAGCTCGACGATTTGGACTTAGTCTCCAGAAAAACTTGGGTCTTCAGGGCAGCTTCCAATCCTAGCCTTCTAACCCTTAGACTCAATTCTAATTGACCTATTAAGCTATACAGAAGGTCAAAACACAGATTCCTAGAGACATAGTGATCCTGACCCAAATTAGTAATAGGGTGTTCCAACAATCTCCCCCTATTTGGGTTAGGAAAACTATTTACAGACATAGGAAAAACAAACAACATCATACAGTCACAAAAACATAAAGACAGCAGCAGCTAGACATCACAGAACCATCACAGAGATATATATAAACATGATATCCAGAAGGCAGTCAGAAAAACCAAGAGTTATCACCTTACAGAGTTATTCCTTTTCTTTGCCTTTTACCATTTTAATTTCTCTGTTAGGATTTAATGCTTCTTTGTTGGATCTTGTATCATCAGCTGCTCCCAGATAAGTTTGCTTAGAAGTCCTTGGAACCACTACAGCAGGATGCAACTCCATGTACCTGTCTGCATCAAAACAATTTGCTGGAAGCATATCTTTCTAGTTCTTTCTGTCTTTGTTCTGACATTGTGGAGATGTTGGAAGTGTCTAGGCCTTTCTCTTTGGCTTTCTTGATTTGATCTAAAGCAGCCAGCTCTTTCATTCTAGCAGTCCAAGCCACAGGATTCTTCTTAGGGTCCTCAAATGGAACAGGTGGCTCATACCTGTTGGAAGAAGTATCTTGAGGAGTCCTGGCAGTCACAGTATCTTTGAGCTTATAGGGGAAAGGACCAGAAGATGTGTCAGAAGGAACATGTCCTCCCCTAGAGTAAGGATGCTGCCTGGAATGCCCTTTGGAGTAAACCTGAGTCTCTCTTTGGTTTCCCCTATATCCTCCCCTTCTAGAGTAAGAGCCCCTAGACTGGCTTTCCCTTTGATATGTTCTAGCATGAGGTTGGTAGGGAGCCTGGCTTCTAGCAGGGCCTGAACTTGCAGAGCTGCCACCTGCACCTGCATCAGGTGGAGGTGGTGGAGGAGGATGAGGGTGCTTGAACTGAGTGGAATCTTTCTCATACTTCCTCTTCTTCTTCATAGCCTTTAGCTGGTTCTTAGAGAACTGCATCCAATGCTCAGTGATTGGGCAGTTGTGCAGAATATAGTAAGGAACATCATTATCATCTCTAACTTTGGCAGGAGGAACCCTCTTCAATGCCTTACTTCTTGCTTTCCTTTTCTTTGCAATGGTGGCAGATGAATCATCAGAAGTAGTGTTATAATCCTCAGATTCAGAACTCTGTGCATCATATAAGGCATCAATCTTCTTCATCAATGTTTCTTTCAGTTGAACAGCAGCTGATGGGGCAGAAGCAGAAGGGGCAGCAACAGGAACAGCAACAGATATAACAACAGGTGCAACAGCATATGGAGCAACAGAAACAATTTCAGAAACAGCACTAGTAACTTCAGGAGAGACAACAGCAGCAGCTTCAGTAACAACAACAACAACAACTTCAGCAGGCTCAAAAACAGCAGCCTCTGTCATCAGAGAATCCTGGGAAAAGGGCTCAACAGAAGCAATTTCTTCAGCAGCAGGGATAATTTCAGAGGCAGATACAGCCTTTTCTTCATCAACAGCAGCAGTAACATTATCAGAAGCAGCAGTCACTGAATGAATAAAAGCAGAAATTATACTGGGGTCACAGCATGAGAAGGGCACCAGAGCCTTGGACAGATCTTCAGAGGGCTGGACAGCATTGGGCTCTAGGAGGCAGCAGTAGTATGTAGTATCAAATGTAGATAGCAAAGACCTTAGGTCTATTGCTAGGACTGGAGTAGCAGAGGCAACAGATGCAGGAGCAGCAGCAGTAGCAGAAGCAGACACAGAAACAGCATCAGTAGCAGCAGAAGCAGCAGCAACAGCAGCATGAAGGCTGGCTTCATAGGGCATCTCCCCCTGCCTGGATACAGATACAGCTGTATCAAGGCACACTGCTGGGGGTGCTGCTTGAGGAGTAAGGAAGGAGGAAAGCCTGGCAGAGAGAGCTGCCACTGACTGTTGTAGAGGAGCTAAAGAGGCCTCCATGAGAAGAGAGAGCCTGGGTGCAAGGATCTCATACAACTAGTCAACCAAGGCTGGGAGATCTACTTGCTCAAGAAGAGGAGCAGAGGTAGAGGGTACAGGGATGGCTGATGGAGCTGGAGGAGGAGGGCTGAAGGGTGGAATGAATGGCTCAGGAGAGGGGATGGTGGAGATGGAGGATAATGGGATGGAGATGGATGCAGTGAATGTGGGTTGGGCAATAATGTGGTGTAGAAGGTCTTGGAAAGAGGTGGAAGAGGATGGTAATTCTGGAGGAGAGGAGGGGGAATCATCCATGTAGGATTCATCCAGAAGTGTGAAGGATGGAAGGGATGGGGATGAGGTGACATCTGGTGGGGGATAAGAGAATAGGGGATGGAAGTGGTCTGCTGGTGGAGATGAGATGGTTGCTGGAGATGGAATAGAAGTTGGAGATGGGCTGGAAATTGTAATGGTGGAGGGAGCTGGAGTGGTGGATGGAATGGGTAGGGTTGGACTTGGAGGAGGAGAAGAAGCAGCACTAGCAGCAGGCAGGTCTTCTGCAGGGGCAGAGACCTGGGGGGAGTGACTCTCAGAGTCCTGGTGCCTGAAGGGGCAGATGGAGAGGGCCTGCTGGGCTTGATGATTTGCCTGTCCCATTTCCCAAATAGGGCACAGGTGAGTCTCTTGGAGGCATTGATGTGCACTCCAGAGGAGACTAGCAGGGTAGGGCACTTAGCCTGAAGGAAGACTCCCAGAATTCTTCCATAATTCATAAAGGTTTTGTTTATCTTTTTCTTCAACAGATCAAAAAAGACTTCTCCCCAGTTCAAGCTTTTCCTATCTACCAGAGCTCCCATGAGGCAGAGCTGATATCTGGAGATGGTGTCATGGGCAGAATGTTTGGCCAACAGAACCTTGCCTACAACATCTGCCAGAAACCTGTATTCCACTGACAGGTTCCTCTTAAACAACTTGCTAGGGTTCCCCTCAGGATGACCCATCCTGGCAAGTATATCAGAGAATTCTTCTCCAGAAAGTTCAGCAGAGTCTTCACCATTCCTTAAACCAAAAACCTCTGTGAGGACTGTTGGGGTCAGAGGTACCTGGGTGCCACCAATGGATCCAACAATGGTGTTGTTGTCAAGGTTGTGTGCAGTATATACCCATTCTTTGATTTCATCAGAGGCAAGTTTGATTCTTGTTGTCATAAGGGCAGATAGATGCTGATCTTTGAATAAACTGAGGATGTCCTGGAAGACTTGATCAGTTGTGTTGAAGGAGTCTAGATCAATGTCAAAACCCGCATCAAATTTCATTGCGGCGAGTACAGCAACTGAGACGGCCATGGTACCTGCAAAAACTTAACAAACAAAATGACCAAGGTAGAACTGTTTGGAGGGAAGAAAATTTCTGCAGAGAAATTGAAAGCGCAAGAGAGAACGACGGCGAAAAATGAGTTTTATATTAGGGTTCGACGCAGAATTGGAAAGATCGTTGAACTCAGTTCGACGATCGAGGCTTCTAAAGGAATCTGAAGAGACTCCAAAATCGTCGATCTCCGTTCGACGATCTGGAAAGGCGTCGAGCTCCGTTCGACGATCGTTCAGTGAACAAAATTGTCGAGCGCCGTTTGACGATCGTTGACCGAAGGAGACAGTTCATGCTGTCTGAGGGGCGCTGAACTCAGTTCGACGATTCTGGAAATCGTCGATCTCCGTTCGACGATCTTTGGGGCAATCGTCGAGCGTAGTTCAGAGATCAGAAAATCCTAAATACTAAGAAAAATCAGAATTTTGCCTAGTCTTGGTCCATTTTTAGCTTTCAAAATCTTGGGGATTATTTAAGACTTCCTCCATCTAACATTCCTAACTGATTTAGGAAGAAGGTATGTTTCTTTTCATCCAAAGGCTTGGTGAAAATATCTCCCCTTTGTAAATCAGTTGGGATATATTGCAGTTCAATTTTATTCTTTTCAATATTGTCCCTCAAGAAGTGATGCCTAATCTCTATGTGTTTTGTCCTACTATGGAGGACTGGATTTTGAGCTATGGAGATAGCACTTGTATTGTCACAAAAGATTTTTGACTTCTCTAGGTTGTAACCATAGTCTAGGAGTTGATTTTGAATCCACAATATTTGTGAACAACAACTGCCTGCAGCCATATATTCAGCTTCAGCAGTTGAAGTTGACACAGATGTTTGTTTCTTGCAAAACCAAGAGACAAGTCTATCACCAAGGAACTGACAAGTTCCACTGGTGCTTTTCCTGTCAATTCTGCATCCAGCATAATCAGCATCAGAGAATCCAGTTAACTCAAATGCTGAATCTTTTGGATACCAGAGACCTAGATTTGGACAACTTTTAACATACCTAAGAATCCTCTTTACTAATGTGAGGTGTGACTCTCTAGGGCTAACTTGGAATCTAGCACATATACATGTAGCAAACATTATATCTGGTCTACTAGCTGTAAGATACAGTAAAGAGCCAATCATTGCTCTATATGTTGTCTGATCAACAGGTTTCCCATGTTCATCAGCATCCAGTACAGCATTGGTAGGCATGGGTGTTTTCATACAAGATGCCTCAGACATACCAAATTTCTTAACCAGTTCATTAACATATTTGGTTTGAGAAATAAAGATGCCTTCAGCATGTTGTTTGACTTGCAATCCTAGGAAGAAGGATAGCTCACCCATGCTACTCATCTCAAATTTAGAATGCATTAGGTTAGAAAACCTTCTGCACAATTTTGAGTCAGTAGAGCCAAAAATGATATCGTCTACATAAATTTGTACTAGTAGGGTATGGGACTTATGGGTTCTAATAAAAAGAGTTTGGTCTACTCTACCCCTTATAAAACCATTTTCCAAAAGAAAGCATGCTAGGGTCTCATACCATGCTCTAGGAGCTTGCTTGAGACCATATAATGCTTTATTTAATCTAAAAACAAAATCAGGATGAGTTGGAGAGATAAAACCTGGAGGTTGTCTGACATAGACTTCCTCTTTGATGTCTCCATTTAAGAAGGCACTCTTGACATCCATCTGATAAACCTTGAAGCCCTTGTGAGCTGCATAGGCTAAAAATATCCTGATGGCTTCTAATCTTGCAACAGGTGCAAAGGTCTGGTCGTAGTCAATTCCTTCTTCTTGAGAATATCCTTGGGCAACTAGCCTTGCCTTGTTCCTTATTATTACTCCTTGATCATCCAGTTTGTTTCTGAATACCCATTTTGTTCCAACAATGGAATGATCCTTAGGCTTGGGCACTAGTTCCCATACTTTGTTCCTCTCAAATTGATGCAACTCCTCTTGCATGGCAATGATCCAGTGTGGATCTTGCTCTGCATCTTGAATGGACTGAGGTTCAATTTGAGAAAGGAAGCAGGTGTGCAACAGGTTTTGGTTGACCTGATTTCTGGTTTGCACACCAGCTGAGATGTCTCCAATTATCTGGGAAATTGGATGGTCTCTTGATGTTACTAAATCAACCGGGGGTGTTGATTGTTCACCAACCTGTGTTGTTGTTTCCTCTTGTGGTACAACAACTGGCTCTTCAGGTTGTGCTTCAATATGTTGAGCATTGCTTTCATCTTCACTGCTTTCATCCTCTTGAGCAACCTGTAGCTTGTTCATATCTTCAACTAGAGAGTGTTCCTGCAAAGGTTCTATGGTAGAAGGGATCTTCTCCTTGAAAGACATGTTAGTTTCATCAAAAGAAACATGAACAGATTCCTCAATTTTCAATGATGATTTATTATAAACCCTATAGGCCTTGCTGATCATGGAGTATCCCAGAAACACTCCTTCATCAGCTTTGGCTTGAAATTTTGCTAGATGTTTCTTATCATTATTGTGAATATAGCAAATGCAACCAAAAATTTTGAAATAGTCAACTTTAGGTTTCTTCCCTTTGAGTAATTCATAGGGAGTCTTTCCCTTCAGTTTATGTATCAGGCTTCTGTTCAACACATAGTTGGAGGTGTTCACTGCCTCTGCCCAAAAGGATAGAGGTAGATGAGCATCTGACAACAATATAGTGGCAGATTCAATAAGGGTTCTATTTTTCCTTTCAGCTACCCCATTTTGTTGAGGAGTTCTAGGAGCTGAGAAAGTATGCCTGATCCCTTCACTCTGGCAGAACTCTTGCATAAGAAGAGAATCAAACTCTGTCCCATGATCACTTCTGATCAGGGCAATGTGAGTATTGAACTCAATCTTTATACATTTGAGAAACTCTGTCAGACACTTAAAGTTATCAGACTTCTTCCTTAGAAAGAACACCCAAGTGAATCTAGAGAAGTCATCTACAATCACTAAAGTGTAGGATTTCCCTCCTAGGCTTTGTACTGTGATGGGTCCAAATAGATCCATGTGTAACAGATACAATATCCTAGGTGAATCACTCTTATTAAGTGACTTAAAACTGTTCTTAGTTTGCTTGCCTAATTGACAAGCCTTGCAGAGTCCTTCCTTCTTGTAGGGGCCCGAAGGTAGTCCTCTAACAAGGTTGTCCTTGGAGAGCCTAGCAATAGTTCTAAGGTTTAGGTGTCCTAATCTCTTATGTCATAAAACATTTGGTCTACAAACTGAATTGAATAAACAGATATCTATAGAAGTTGAAAGAAAATCTACTAGGTAGATGTTACCTTTCCTTTTACCTGTCAACACAGTTGTGTTGTCCTCTGACTTGATTTTGCATAAGGTTTTGCTGAAGGTCACCTGGTAGCCTTCATCACATAGCTGACTGATGCTGATTAGGTTGTGCTTCAGTCCTTCCACATATGCTACCTTCTTGAAGGTTACAGAACCAATCTGGACTTCTCCATATCCTTTAGTCTGTCCAAAGTTGGAATCACCAAAGATAACTTTGGGTCCAAGCTTGGCTCTAAAGGAATTGAGGTTGTCCTTGTTCCCTGTCATGTGCTTTGAGCATCCACTATCCAAATACCATTGCTGGTTAGATGTTGGATAGGTCTTCACCTGCACATAAAACAATTTACTTGTTTTTGACCCAGTTTACCTTGGGCCTAGGTTGATAACCTTTAAATTCAGAAATGAAAGATATCCCTGGCTGACTCTTATATCCTTCAGGATGATATCTCCTTGGAGGTATAATCCATTCAGTATAAGGGTTAAAGGTTTGGGATGAAGAACCCTTAGGATTCAATTTTGACTTGCCTTTGAAAGAATTTCCAGAGCTCTGACCTCTGTTCGACGATCTTGGAGCTGCGTTCGACGATCGTGGGTCAGATCGTCGAGCTCCGTTCGACGGTCGACTATGGCTGAGGTCAGGTATATGGGATCGTCGACCAGCGTTCGACGATCTTGGCTGAGATCGTCGATCAGCGTTCGACGATTTGTCCTGAGATTGTCGAGTTGCGTTCGGCGATCGTCGATCTTCATTCGGCGATCGTCGAGCTTCGTTCGACGATTTCTGCTGGGACTTGAATTTCTGAGGCAGATCAGAATTTTTCCTGGCAACCTCTACAACTCCCTTTCCCTTGTCAGAGATGAACTTATAGGGGTTGTTAGAACAATAGGTTGGCTGGATGAGGCACCCAAGCCCAGTGTACTGTTGAATCTTGAGTTCACTGTGCTTGTGATGTCCATCAGCTTGATGCTTCTCCCATTGAGAGATTCTTCAAACTTCTTGGCCTCAGTGAGCTCACTCTTCAGTGAAGCTATCTGTTCCCTATAGTTCTCCAACTCCTGAGAGAGTTTGAGGTTTTCTGATTTTAAACCACTTTGTTCAGATAATTGATTTTTGAGAGAGATGATCTCTTTCTCAGACTTTAGCAGGTCTAAACATAGTGCTTTAAATTCAAGTTTAAAATCTTCTGAAGTGAAATCAAAAGAGCTGATTACCTGATCTTCTTTAGGTTGAGTCTCTGAGTCTGACTCTGACTCCTCTTCCTCTGAGTTGTGTTGTGAGGCATTGATTGCCATCATGCAGAACTCCTTTTCCTCTGCATCATCCTCATCATCACTTGAGCTGGAAGAGGCTTCTGACTCCTCTTCAGTCTCACTCCAGGATTCAGCAACAAATCCTTTCCTTGTGTGCTTATTTCTGCTGGAGGAAGGTTTGCTATTTCCATTCCTTTTGGAGTCCTTCTCCTTTCTTCTTTCTTTTCTGTCCCTTCTGTCCTTGTTCTTGTTTTCTGGACAGTCAGGAACCATATGCCCTGGTTTCCTGCAACCAAAGCAAATAATGTCTTTGCTATTGCCAATGGACTTGTCATACCTTGGCTTATCCTGCTCCTTGTATGATCTTCTTCTGAGGTCCTTTCTGGCCATCTTATAGAATCTTTTGGCCAACAAGCTGAGAAGTTCATCATTGGCTGTTCCTTTTTCTTCAGGCAGATCCTCAGTTGCCTTGAATGCTATAGTCTTCTCCTTTCTTGTGGCTGGTGAAGCAGCCTTCTGTTCTTCTTCTCTGTTCTTGATGAGTAGCTCATAAGATTTGAGCTTACCCAACAAGGCTTCAGTCGTGATCTCATTCAGGCTTCTGGCATCTTTAATTGGCCAGATTCTTGAATCCCAAGTGCTGGGGAAGCATATTAGGATCTTGTCATTAAGTTCTGTTAGTGAGATCTCTTTGTCTAATGTCCTCAGTTCACTGACAATTAGACTCAGTCTGTTGTACATGTCTCCCACTGTCTCAGTTTCTCCCTTCTTGAAGTTCTCATATTGGGAGATGAGATGGGATCTCCTGTCCTTTCTCTCATCAGCTGATCCTGAAACTATTTCTGAGAGCTTGTCCCAGATCTCCTTGGCTGAATTACATTCAGCTACCTTCTGAAAAATGTCATCTGACATTGTCTGAGCTAGAATGTTCATTGCCTTGGCATCAGCTACTTTCCACTTTTTGATGTCAGCATCTGTTCCTGATGGAGGTGGAACAGCATTTGTGCTTGTGCCCTCTAGAGGTCTTGGACACACTGTCAAAACAGAATTAAAAATGTCTTCGTCAATAGAATTCATGTAGAGTCTAATCCTTGCTTTCCAAAGTGCAAACTTTGATAGATTGCACACTGGAGGTCTGGTGCTAGCATAATCTTTGTTTTGGGCCATGATTTGTGCAAGCTAGATCTAATAAAAAAAATACAAAAGAAGGATCTAGTTTGGGATCTTGGGGTTCAGGTGTTAGCCTGTACAACCAAACAGATATGGTATGATTAACCAACCTCGCTTTGATACCAATTGAAAGGGGAAACTAGATCTGATATACTCTAGAGGGGGGTGAATAGAGTATATGGTGCTTTTAAAAACACAAAGAAAAACTTTTGCAAAGCTTTACAACAATTGTTGTAATGAGTGTAAGCAGGGAAGCAGAAATAAAACTAATCACAAACTAAGCTATGCAGAAACTAAGCACAAGAAAATCTAGGCCAGAAACAAAAAGAAAACATGCAGAACCAGATGACACAAGGAAATATAGTGGTTCCCCAACTTGGGTACATCCACTCTTCTACCACCCTAGGTAGGAATCCACTGCAGGATGAGTTGATCAGGTGTCCTGGGCACCAATGAGCTTTTGATAAGGTGCTCAAAAACCAAATCAGATTTTTTGATCAGGTGTCTTGCCACCAATGAGCTTTTGACAAGGTGCTCAAAAACCAGATTCAAACTTTTGAAGGGAGTTTGAAAAACCCTTTACAGAGAGGGGGTTGAGAGAGTTATGGCAGTCTTCTCTTTCTCAATCAACTGAGAAGACTAAGTGGATTGATTTCAAAGCTCCCCCTGAGTCCTTGATCTTCAGGAAGATGAGCTTTGCTGAGGGTGATAGGCCTTCAAAGATAGATCTCCAGCAGAAGATGATTTCAGCAAGCTGAAATGTTGATTGTCTGGAGTCTTGAAATGATGTTGGTCTTGAACACTTGAGAGCTGAAGAGATCTGAAGAATGTTTGAAAGCTTGATCTCTTGATGATGAGTGTTCTTCTGAATTCTTGTTGACAGAATATTTTTCAGAGTCTCTGTATATTGAGAGGTGTCCTATTCTTGTCAATCTCTGTATTTCTTCTATGTTTCATCAAAAAAACATTCTGTCTTTTTATTCTCTGTGTCTGAATAGGATATTACTCTGTCAAAGATAGCCGTTGGTCTGCATTGATTACAGCCTTAATTGCATAATTTCTTCTGAAGGAAGGTCCACTGAATTGTTCTTTGAAAAATCCCTTGAAACTTGCTCCAGGAGTAAATGAAAACGGCTGGCAGATCTTCTGAATTAAATGCAGAATAACTTCTATCTGATTTGAATTTGAATTCTGAAAGATAACTGAAATCGTCGAACTGAGCTCTGCTATCGTCGAGCTGAGCTCAGCGAATTGGAAAATGCAAGTAGCAAAGAAATCGTCGATCTGAGCTCAAAGATCGTCGAACTGAGCTCAGAGATAAGGATCCAGTGCAGAGTCAAAATCGTCGGCCTGAGCTCAGCGATCGTCGAATGGAGTTCGACGATATTGAGAAGTTGAGCTCAGCGATCGTCGACCAGAGCTCGACGATATTATGAGGGTTGAGCTCAGCGATCGTCGAATGGAGCTCGACGATCTGTCAATAGTTGAGCTAGACGATCGTCGACCGGAGTTCGACGAAACGTCGTGCTGAGCTCGACGATTTGGACTTAGTCTCCAGAAAAACTTGGGTCTTCAGGGCAGCTTCCAATCCTAGCCTTCTAACCCTTAGACTCAATTCTAATTGACCTATTAAGCTATACAGAAGGTCAAAACACAGATTCCTAGAGACATAGTGATCCTGACCCAAATTAGTAATAGGGTGTTCCAACAAGAGCATAATTTGTAAATTACATTATTTCATCTATTTCTTATAAGCTACAGTTTCATAATTCAATCTATTTTTGTTAACCTAACAAATAAAATTTTTTGGTATCTATTTGATTATATCGAGAAGTTTTTTTAGCTGAAACTCTTCCTTTATTTAAATTTTTATCATAATTTAGGATTTAACTCTTAGACCCCGGATATTTATTTTGATCTTTCTTTCCATTAATTCAAGGCGTAGCTAAACTTAGGATTTCTTTAATTCATTATAAATTCATCTCCAACTTTTACTCTGGAATAGCAAAAGCTTAAGTATGGGGCTATTTGATGAGTTGTAAATATACGTATTTTTACGTACAATAAATAAGTCGTTTTAGTTCATTTTCATTATTTTTAGTTAATTTTCATCACAAAATGTCTCCTATTTGTAAAAATTATTTTAACTTAGACTTATTTTTGTTTCCGGAAATTTTCAGGAAAATTGCCAAAAATTGAAAGTACACGTCTGTGTACTTTGGGTCACGCCCGTGACCTGGGCGTGATACTTCAATTTCCGTGAAATCAGCCGTTTTCTAAAGAAAAAGTGTGACACGCCCTACTATACGCCTGTGTTATTTGACACGCCCCGTGACCAAGGCCCGTGTCATTCCAGCTCGACGAAACTGTGATCGGCGATCGTGGACTGATACGATACGCCTGTTTTAAGATGCGACACGGGCATATACTTCTCCACCTGGCCCGATAAGACAGCGCGGCGACTTTTCGACGCGACTCACGCCCAGATCGACCTCCCCGACAAGCCCTGCTACACGCCCGTGACCGAGGGCGTGACTTCCACGTGGACTGCCCCGAAGTCAAAGTTGTCATCAAATCGTCGGATCACCTCACGAATAGTGCTGACATGCCCCCAGACATGCCTGTGTCATAGGGCGTGTACCCAAAAATTTTCCTATAAATTGAACTTCTCTATCTGAGCCCCTGTTCTCTTTTTTTGGAACCATTTTGTGTAAGGGATATGATGTTAGATGTATTTCCAAAGCCTTGTAAGGGATTTTCTCCCTCTCTATTTTATTTTCGTTTTAGCTTTGTAATCGTCTTTTAGTATTAATAAAATCTATAGCTTTTCTCATGTTATATGGTTTTGGAATGCATCTATGTGCCCCTTCCTTATGCAATCTTATTTATTTTTGTTTTAACTTTGTTTTTGTTCTTTTAAAATGGGTGTGTGTGTGTGTATGAGTTTAGTTTTTATGCTTTCATGATTTTCATAAATTTCATAGTTTAGCTTTTTATCGCTCTTCATATTCATCCTTATGAACCAATAAAAACGGTTACAAAAGTGGTTTTATTTTTTTACTAAGTCTTTTATTTTTAGTTTTGTAAAACTTTTCGTTCTTTTACCTTTTCCCACTTTTTAAGCGTTTTTATAGAGTTATAAGAATGGATTAGTGTTCATTTTAATCTTTCAAACACCTTTATTTTGCTTTATTTTCAAAACCTTTTTTTGCTCTTTTAATTTTTCTGTCTTCATTTTGTTCATTTCTACCACATTCTAGCGGTAGAAATGTATTTCTTTTAATTTTTTGAGCACTTTGATTTTCATATTTTTGTACGTATGTGTGTGTGTCTATGAGATAATTTTTAGCGCTTTATTTCATTCCAGTAGAATGCGTGTGTTTTTCGTTTCAGTCGAGTGTGTGCGTGTGTTTTACTTCATTAGAGTGTGTGGGGTATTTTATTTTCAGTAGAGTGCGTGAGTGTGTGGTTTAATTTTCTGTTGTGTGCGTGCGTATTTCATTTCTGTCGAGTGTGTGGGTGTGTGCATTTATTTTCTTCTACTCGTTTGAGAAGGACTCGCTTTATTTTCCAGCCTACTCATTTGAGTAGGACTTGCAATTTCCCACTCACTCATTTGAGTGGGACTTGTCTTTTTAAGCTTTCATTTTCCGCCTACTCATTTGAGTAGGACTTATGTGTGTGAGTTTTCATTTTCAGTAGAGTGCATGCGTGAGTGCATTTATTTTCTCCTACTCATTTGAGTAGGACTTGCTTCCATTTACAACCCACTCGTTTGAGTGGGACTTGTCATTTTCTGCTTTCATTTACCGCCTACTCGTTTGAGCAGGACTCGCACTTTTACTGCTTTCTTTCCTGCTTTATTTTACTGCTTTCATTTTTAGCTTTCCTTTTCTGCTTTAATTTTATTTCTTTCATCGCAAGCCGTCCCCATTACGATTAGTGGCTAACCGCTCTTAGCCCTCAGTATCGAAGAGCATTTGGACAGATAAAATCGTTTTAAATCATTAAATGTCCTATTTTTCTAATTAATTAAATTACTTAAGGTTTACCCTGGGTTTACGAAGCGTAAAACCACATAATCGATGTGTGGGCTCTATTTCCGTAGTACATACGCTAGCTAGCTGAGAGGCCGTGCGTATGGACAGATCACCCCTCGGTAAATTGAGTTCCGCATTAACCCTCGAGAGAGGAGGAGCGCAAACTCTACCGGATTGTGTTCCCCACCCAATAGCGGGGTTCTTAGCGTAATGCGGGCATTAAGAGGAATCCTTCATCGGACGAGAGCCCGGTCGAATAGTCTTAATGTTCAGGTGAGCGAAAGTTTTAGAGATAGGTGAGCTCATTTTAGCGGAACCTCCACGGCCAAGTTTCCGCCTTTAATTAATTTGAAATTTAGGATCTCTTTTTATTAAAAGTACATTTTAGTTCAAATTTTATTCGATATGGTTGCGCTAAGCTCTTCATCGGCTCCATCTTTTAAAACTTTTATTTGCCGTCTTTTTTTATATATAAAAATATGCTGACAAGATAAAAAATCAGTAAAATAATAGTCCCCTTCAGGGAAGAGTAGAAATAATCAACCCGACCCCAAGAACAATACGACCTCGATATTTCACACCGGAATATCCTATACTTTAAGCGATATGTGCAAAAATTCCTCATACATTACTTTCAATATTTTATGAGTTTCAAATCATGATTATTTTAACTTTGAGAATATTGAGTAAAAGAATAGAGAAAAACTTAGGTCCGATCAGCGGACCAGGATCATGGTCCGTGTTGGGTATTACATACACAATAACCTAGATTTGTTTGAAGTCACCTTTGAACTAAAATGAATTAAGTTTGTATTTGATGTCATTTCTAGTTGAGTGTTTGCAGGATATATTTGCCAAGTGTAGACCAATGTCAGTCTACAATGAGTCACCCAATACAGGACCATACAATGTAATCCCTCATTGTGTGATCCATGGTGTTGACTCATGTGTAGCCTCTCTATTGGGACACACTTCTTTTTCAAGCACTACAGTCATGGGAGAAAAGTTGGTTGCTGAATTTATTGAAGAAAATAAGTTTTCAAACTTTCAGAAAAATGGCTAAGTCTTTTCTCGAGAAGGATCTTTTGTACTCGAGTAGAACTAAAGATTATACTCGAGTAAGAACTGTAACGCCCCGAAACTCAAAGGAGCGACGGGGGACGTTTTGGGCCAGTTTTGGGTTCTGGCAGAAGGCACACGGCCTGGGACACGAGCGTGTCCCAGGGCGGGTCAAGCTTGTGTCGACACTCAGCCGGCGATGTCGACAGTTTACTGTCGACGTTGTGTCGAGACAGGGCACACGGCCTGTGACACGGGCGTGTCGCAGGGCGTGTCGACCCGTATCGACACTCAGCCCGTGAAGTCGACACTGCGCTCGACGAAGTGTCGAGACAAGGCACATGGCCTAGGACACGGGCGTGTCCAAGGCCGTATCGTGAGGTCGACGATCTTCGCTCAACGAAGTGTCGAGTGTCAAGGCCGTGTACACGGCCTGGAGCCCAAGCATGTTGAGGTAGACACGGGCAAGGACACGGGCGTGTCCTAGAACCCGTGCAGTGCTCGGGTTGTTTTCGGGATAAATCGATGTGGGTACATGGCCGGCCACACGGTCGTGTCAGGTGGAACACGGGCGTGTCAGGTCGAACACGGGCGTGTTCGATGCCCGTGTGTTGTTCCAGGCGAGTCGATTTTGACGGCGAATGAGGCACACGGCCCTGGACACGGGCGTGTGCCAGGCCGTGTGCGGTCCAGATTGGGCATTTCAGTCCCGAATCAAAGCCGTTCGTTTCTTTAATTGATGATCCAACGGCTGGGGGGTTGTTCCTAAAGGGATATACCCAGGATTGTTCCTTAGAAACCCTCACTTTTCATGAGTGGTTATCTTTCTAAAACTTAGAGAGAGAGAGGAGAGCCAAGGAATTGAAGGAAGAAGAAGCTAGATCCGACCATTGGAGGAGCTTCGAAGCTCCAAATCGCGAGCCGACTCCGGATCCACGGAGGCAAAGCTAGTGCGGTGCTTTTCATCAGCTTACTTTTCCATGGCGCCAAAGAAGAATGCAAGGGTAACTATCCTCATCTTGAGCATGTGTAGCTCTCCTTATTTGCATAGGAAGCTCGCTCTCGCGAGTTTGCGGTGAGTTGGAGGCGTTCCTTCGGGTAGATATGTGAAGTCCCCGTCGTTTAGAGTCCGTAAGCGAGAACGGACATAGGCATGATGTGTGAAGCCTATCCGGACATGTTGGTCTGGATCGGTGAAGTTGCATTGCATAATGCCGGAGAAGACTTCGTGCTATTGGTTGTTTTTCGGGTTTTCTACACGGTAGATTGCAATAGGGAGCCTTGGGGATTAACCCAAAGGTGCACCCGGAAAACTGGGCGGATACGTGATCTTGCCAACTTGGTGGCCTGCGAGCCAACTTGAACATAACCGGGTTATGTGAATTGTGATGGAAATGGGACTCGGGAGAAGTTTGACCCGCACAAATGGCTTAAATTGTCGTTGCGATGTGAGCACGGGTTAGATGGAACCTTACTCGTTCTATGTCGTTCGGTTAAATAGACCTAAGGGTACGTGGCACTTGATGTTAGCATAGATTAGGGTCTTCGGCGGTCTATGGCTTAAATTGTCGTGACCCGGGCCAAGAAGACAAAATGCTCATAGGTTTGGCCGTCAAAGTGGCGGTGGTGAGTCCGGAATGTCTATGGCTTTAATTGACGTGACATCGACCAGTTCACCGAGACTGTGCCCTGAGAGCACGGGGCGTGTAGCCGTGCGAGCCAACATCTGTGATGAAATGAATATTGATATATTGCTCGCTTATGCTAATGAAATGCAGGGAAGGAGAATCGCCGCCCCAAGTTGGGGGCGGGATCGTTATAATTTGGTCAGCATTGCTGACCGTTGCCTTGTTTTGCAACCGTGCGGTGGTTTGTTCTTGCAGGTGCTGCTGGACTAAGCGGTCAATAGCGGGCTAAAGCCCATTTTTGCGAAGCCGGCCCTCGAAGGCCTAATTGGAGTGTTTACTACTTTATTCATGTATGACTGGCCTGCGTGTCGTGGTTTGTAAAACATGTAATATGAAGTGAACAATTTTTTGTAAGGCCTTAAGGCTTGTACTGGTGTATTTATGACATTCCTATTTGGTTTTGGTGGACATTCATGCTTTAGTGCTGGGTTCTTTATTGCAACTTTTATAAACTGCTTCCGCTAGAATGCTCTGTGTAGGACGTTATGATTGGTTGGATGGTTTCCATGAGTAACCACCCGGTCTGTCTGTGGCATACGGCGTCGGGCCCCGGCCGGACCTACTGCTATATGTTATGCGATGGATAGGGGGTGTTACAATTTGGTATCAGACTACTGGTTTTGGTCGGGCTTAAGATGAATTCGTGGGCGAATTCTTTTTAAGGGGTGGTGAGCACATTGTGTGCGTCATCGTTATAACGGTAAAAGGACCCATGAATGTCCACTTAGGAATGAAAATACACGTGTTTGAGGAACCTGCGTGTTCCTATAATTGTTGTTTGCAATTTTATTTGGTCGCTTAACGGTGTTTTGTACCGCTATAGGTGACCATAAGTGGTGCTGGGTCGTCGGAACATCGAGTTTTTGAGGCTAGCAGTGCACCAGATGTTGCCCCTGCAACACCTCTATCGCCTGAGAACTTACGATTGGTGGCCGAAGCAGTGTTGGCCATGATAAATGCGCAGCCTGCAAGGCAAACGCAGCAGCCCGCTCCTGCGATGGAGCAGGAACCTCTTCCAGAGGTTGAGCCGAGGAGAGTGGAATAAGTGGTAGTGGAACTGTTGGTGCCAAGGAGGGCAACCGAGAGGCAGCTTAAGCATGTAATGAGCTTTAACCCTCTGGTATTCTCGGGGGTTGGGAACCCCATCTCAAGCTGAAGACTAGCTCTCTAGGGTGAAGAGAGTCATGACAGCAACGGAGACGAAGGAGTGGAAAATGACCACCATCGCTACGTTCCTTCTGGACGGTGAAGCGAGAATATGGTGGGAAGGATTGGAGCTGCACCTATTGAGAGGTAGGAAACGTGTTAATGTCTCGATGGAGGAGTTCTCGAGATTGTTCTTGGCTAGATACCTTCCTTCGACGCAGAAGATAGCGTTGGAGAATGAGTTTCTGAAGTTGGTTCAGGGTGAGAGGAGCGTGGATGAATATCTCCCCGAGTTTACTCGTTTGAGTCAATATGCTAGCTCCACTATTGTGGATGAGGAGCGCAAGACTAATCGCTTCTATGAAGGCTTGAGAGATGAGTTGAGGTTACTACTCGCGGGGCCGATGACGCAGGGTTTCTTAACCTTGGTCAACACTGCCCGGTCCTTGGAAAAGGACATGAAGAACGTACAGGCAAAGAAAAGCTTGGGTGACAAGAAGTCTGAATTCAAAGTGCCGACTACTTCAAAGTCCGGCTATCGGAGGACTTTCAAGAAGCATAGGACTTTGGGTCCAACTCCTTCTGGTGCTTCTGGGGCGACTACGAGTCGGACCCCGGGCGCGTGTTTTACTTGTGGAAAGATGGGGCACTTTGCCTGTGACTGTTGGAGCGGACGTCCTAAGTCCGAGAGAAGGCCGGGAGCGACTTATGAAGAGAAGGGCAAGGCGGTGGAGTCGACCGCGTCCCACTATGCTCCGGCCCAACCAAGACTGTATAATCTTGGCCAACAGGAGGCCATCAAATAGGCTGATGTGGTGACAGGTACGGTTTAATTTATAGCAAGTAAATTTCTTTAAATACTTGTTATGCACATGTTACCTTACCACTGCTTGTTTAGGATTTGTTTTGATTTGTGAAAATCCGGCAAGAGCACTCTTCGATACGGGAGCTTCACACTCCTTCTTGTCCGAAGGATTTATATCACGCATCGGAGTCCCTTCTTCGATGGCGAAGGATAAGCTGGATGTGTTGTTGCCCAATGGGTGTTTGATGTGCGCGGATAGGATCTGTGATGTTAAGATTTGTATTGGGAATCAGGAGTTCGATCTGTAGGCGTCTTTACTTCCATTGGTGGAGTTCGACGTCATATTTGGCATGGACTGGCTCTCGGAGCAGCAGGCCCATATAGATTGCGGTAGCAAGGAATTCAAGCTGGGAGCAAGTCATGAAACGACTTTTACGGGCTTAAAGGGGTCGAGCAAGACGTTGATGTCTGCTCTTCTGGTGGTGAAGGTGGTTCGTGCTGGTGCAGAACTGTTCTTTACACTAGTGGAGGTTGTGAAGCCGAAGCCCGCATTGGATTGTATTTCAGTGGTATCGGAATACCCTGATGTGTTCCCCGCAGATCTTCCTGGAGCCCCGCCTCAGCGGGAGATAGATTTCACGATTGAGCTAGTGCCAGGTGCAAAGCATGTGTCACGATCTCCTTATCGGCTAGCGCCTAAGGAAATGGCGGAGCTGAAAGTTCAACTGCAAGAGTTGTTGGAGCAAGGGTATGTGCGCCCGAGTTCTTCGCCTTGGAGCGCGCCGATCCTCTTTGTTAAGAAGAAGGACGGAAGCTCAATAAGTTGATGGAGAAGAACAAGTACCCGATCCCCGGGATCGATGATCTTTTTGATCAGTTAGTCGGGTCGACGGTGTACTAGAATTTGGATCTCAAGGCTGGGTACTATCAGGTGCGAATAAGGGAGAGTAATATCCCGAAGACAGTGTTTAGTACGAGATACGGGCATTATGAGTTTACGGTCATGCCGTTTGGGCTGACTAATGCGCCGTCAGTGTTCATGGATTTGATGAACTGGACTTTCAGGGAGTACTTGGACCATTTTGTGATCGTCTTCATCGACGATATTTTGGTGTACTCGCAAAGTGAGGAAGATCACTTCAAGCATCTTCATTTGGTTTTGGAGACGCTAAGGAGGAATCAACTGTATTCCAAGTTCTCGAAGTGCGAGTTTTGGTTGTCCTCAGTGGCGTTCCTCGGTCATATAGTGAGTGGAGAGGGTATTGCTGTGGATCCGGCGAAGATTGTTGCGATACGGGAGTGGCCTGAGCTTGCTACGGTAGCGGAAGTCCGGAGCTTTCTGGGGCTTGCCGGCTATTATAGGCGCTTCGTAGAGAACTTCTCGCGGATAGCGTTACCTCTCACTACTTTGACGAGGAAGGAGCACAAGTTCGTTTGGATGCCGGAGTGCGCGCGAGCTTTTGAGGAGTTGAAGTGTCGGTTGACCACGGCGCCTGTGCTGAGTTCGCCATGTGGGACCGAAGGCTATGAGATTTACAGTGATGCTTCGGGCAGCGGTTTGGGTTGCGTGCTACTGCAACACGGGAGTGTAATAGCTTATGGCTCGAGACAGCTGAAAGTGCATGAAAGGAACTATCCGGTCCATGACTTGGAGTTAGCAGCCGTGATTTTTGCCTTAAAGCTGTGGAGACACTATTTGTACGATGTGAAGATTGATATCTACACCGATCACAAGAGCCTGAAGTATCTGATTGATCAGAAGGATCTGAATATGCAGCAGCGTAGATGGATGGAGTTCCTGGGGGACTATACATTCAAGATCCACTACGTGCCTGGTAAAGGGAATGCGTTTGCGGACGCATTGAGTCGCCGAGCCCCAGCTCAAGCCAATTGGCTATCGGTGCATGATGAGCGGTTGGTGCGGGAGTTGGAGGCGTTGGAGATTGTTTGTGTGGATAGGCAATCAAGTGCTGAAGCAGTTCTGAATTGGACTGAAGTCCAATATGACCTGGCTGTTCGGATTCGGCGGGCTTTGGATATGGATGTTCATATGAAGCAGTTCATGGTAGAGGCTCTGGATGGGTCAAATTCTCAATTCGTTGTGGAGGACGGATTGCTTTGGAGAGACGGTCGTCTGTGCGTCCCAAGTGTGGGTAATTTACGGGTGGAATTGTTGTACGAGGCGCACCATACCAAGTACTCAATTCACCCGGGGAGCACGAAGATGTACCGCGATGTGAAGAAATTGTTTTGGTGGCCGAGTTTGAAGAAGGATGTGGCGCTCTACGTAGCAAAGTGCCAAACTTGCGCCTTGGTAAAGGCGGAGTGCCAAAAGCCGGGAGGATTTCTTAAGTCCTTGCCTATTCCGGAGTGGAAATTCGACGACATCTCTATGGACTTTGTGCACGGTTTGCCAAGGTCGCAAAAGGGGAACGACGCCATTTGGGTGGTCGTGGATCGGCTAACGAAGGTGTCGCATTTCATTCCGCATAGGAAGGATGATCCGGTGGAGAAGTTGGCAAAACTTTATGTGGATAATATTGTACGGCTTCACGGTGTGCCCCGCAGCATCGTGAGTGACCGAGATGGGCGGTTCACGTCCAATGATTGGAGGCTTGTGCAGCAAATGTTGGGAACAAAGCTAAAATTCAGCACAGCCTTCCATCCGCAAACGGATGGGCAGACCGAGAGGGTTAATAGAACTATGGAAGACATGCTCCGCATGTGTGTCTTGGATTTTGGGAAGCAATGGGAAGACCACCTTTATTTGGTGGAGTTCGCATACAACAACAGCTACCAAGAGAGTATTCAGATGGCGCCTTTTGAGGCCCTATATTGTAGAAAATGTCGCACGCCGTTGTCTTGGTTAGAAACGGGTGAGTCAAAGTTGTATAAGCGATTGGAAGTGGAGGATGCTACTTCTTTGGTGAGAATCATTCGGGAGAGGTTGCTTATCGCTCAGGACCGGCAAGCGAAGTACTATAATGCCAAGCACAGGAACATGGAGTTCGTTGTGGGCGACTATGTGTACTTAAAGATCAAGCCGTTCAAGGGTTTCTCGCGGGTGCGGCGATTGAAAAAGCTAAGCCCGAGGTACCTTGGGCCGTTTGAGGTTCTGGAGCGAGTTGGTGAAGCGGCCTATCGGTTGAAGCTTTCAGTGGAGCTTGGTGGATTGCACGATGTATTCCATATTTCGGTGCTTCGGAAGGCGGTGCAAGAGCCTTCGCAAGTGATCACGATTGATCAAGTGTCGGTGGATAGTGGGTTGACGACAAAGGTCAAGCCCGTGCGGATTGAGGACTCGGAGGTCAAGCGGCTATGCAATAAAGAGATCAGGATGGTTAAGGTCCGGTGGGACAATTGCGGTCGTGAGGAGCTCTCTTGGGAGCGAGAGCAGACTATGCTTGACGAATATCCGGAGTTGTTCCGCTCAGGTACAAATTTTAGTTTTGTACATGTCTTTCCTTTATATAATTTCGTGGACGAAATTCTTTTAAGAGGGGGAGAGTTGTAACGCCCCGAAACTCAAAGGAGCGACGGGGGACGTTTTAGGCCAGTTTTGGGTTCTGGCAGAAGGCACACGGCCTGGGACACAGGCATGTCCCAGGGCGTGTCAAGCTTGTGTCGACACTCAGCCGGCGAAGTCGATAGTTTGCTGTCGACGTTGTGTCAAGACAGGGCACACAGCCTGCGACACGGGCGTGTCGCAGGGCGTGTCAACCCGTGTCGACACTCAGCCCGTGAAGTCGACACTACGCTCGACGAAGTGTCGAGACAAGGCACACGGCCTAGGAAACGGGCTTGTCCAAGGCTGTGTCGTGAGGTCGACGATCTTCGCTCGATGAAGTGTCGAGTGTCGAGACCGTGTACACGGCCTGGAGCCCAAGCGTGTTGAGGTAGACACGGGCAAGGACACGGGCGTGTCCTAGAACCCGTGCAGTGCTCGGGTTATTTTCGGGATAAATCGATGGGGGTACACGGCCGTGTCAGGTGGAACACGGGCGTGTCAGGTCGAACACGGGCGTGTTCGATGCCCTTGTGTTGTTCCAGGCGAGTCGATTTTGACGGCGAATAAGGCACACGGCCCTGGACACGGGCGTGTGCCAGGTCGTGTGCGGTCCAGATTGGGCATTTCAGTCCCGAATCAAAGTCGTTCGTTTCTTTAATTAATGATCCAATGGCTGGGGGGTTGTTCCTGAAGGGATATACCCGGGATTGGGCCTTATAAACCCTCACTTTTCATGAGTGGTTATCTTTCTAAAACTTAGAGAGAGAGGAGAGCCAAGGAAGGAAGAAGAAGTTAGATCCGGTCATTGGAGGAGCTTCGAAGCTCCAAATCGCGAGCCGACTCCGGATCCACGGAGGCAAAGCTAGTGCGGTGCTTTTCATCCGCTTACTTTTCCATGGCGCCAAAGAAGAATGCAAGGGTAACGATCCTCATCTTGAGCATGTGTAGCTCTCCTTCTTTGCATAGAAAGCCCGCTCTCGCGAGTTTGCAGTGAGTTGGAGGCGTTACTTCGGGTAGATATGTGAAGTCCCCGTTGTTTAGAGTCCGTAAGCGAGAACGGACATAGGCATGATGTATGAAACCTATCCGGACATGTTGGTCTGGATCGGTGATGTTGCATTGCATAATGCCGGAGAAGACTCCGTGCTATTGGTTGTTTTTCGGGTTTTCTACAAGGTAGATTGCAACAGGGATCCTCGGGGATTAACCCAAAGGTGCACCCGGAAAACTGGGCGGATACGTGATCTTGCCAACTTGGTGGCCTGAGAGCCAACTTGAACATAACCGGGTTATGTGAATTGTGATGGAAATGGGACTCGGGAGAAGTTTGACCCGCGCAAATGGCTTAAATTGTCGTTGCGATGTGAGCACGGGTTAGATGGAACCGTACCCGTTCTATGTCGTTCGGTTAAAGAGACCTAAGGGTACGTGGCACTTGCCGTTGGCATAGATTAGGGTCTTCGGCGGTCTATGGCTTAAATTGTCGTGACCCGGGCCAAGAAGACAAAATGCTCATAGGTTTGGCCGTCAAAGTGGCGGTGGTGAGTCCAGAATGTCTATGGCTTTAATTGACGTGACATCGACCGGTTCACCGAGAATGTGCCCTGAGAGCACGGGGCGTGTGGCCGTGCGAGCCAACGTCTGTGATGAAATGAATATTGATATATTGCTCGCTTATGCTAATGAAATGCAGGGAAGGAGCATCGCCGCCCCGAGTTGGGGGCGGGATCGTTATAATTTGGTCAGCATTGCTAACTGTTGCCTTGTTTTGCCACCGTGCGGTGGTTTGTTGCTTGCAGGTGCTGCTGGACCAAGCGGTCAATAGCGGGCTAAAGCCCATTTTTGCGAAGCCGGCCCTCGAAGGCCTAATTTGAGTGTTTACTGCTTTATTCATGTATGACCGGCCTGCGTGCCGTGGTTTGTAAAACATGTAATATGAAGTGAACAATTTTTTGTAAGGCCTTAAGGCTTGTACTGGTGTATTTATGACATTCCTATTTGGTATTAGTGGACATTCATGCTTTAGTGTTGGGTTCTTTATTGCAACTTTTATAAACTGCTTCCGCTAGAATGCTCTGTGTAGGACGTTATGATTGGTTGGATGGTTTCCATGAGTAACCACCCGGTCTGTCTGTGGCATACGGCGTCGGGCCCCGGCCGGACCTACTGCTATATGTTATGCGACGGATAGGGAGAGTTACAAGAACAGTCATGTATTCAAGTTGCAGAAGCTGTTCTCGAGAAAGCTTAGTGTTGTTCTCGAGAAAGCCATGTGTACTCGAGTAATCCATGATTCTCCTTCTCGAGTTACCTTTTTCCAGTCAAAATTCTTTCTAAGTCTTTTTCTCGAGAAGCCACATATTATTTCTAGAGAATGCCAACATTACTTCTCGAGAACCAGAAGTCATTTCTCGAGTAACAGATTTTCTTCTTGAGTAACAAATTTATTTTCTCGAGATGCATTATTCTTCTCGAGTAACATAATAATTTTTCTCAAGAACAGAAGTTTATTTTTCTAGAGTAGTTCTTCTCTTTCTCGAGATACCTATATTCCATCGTTACATTTTTACTAAGTCTTTTTCTCGAGAGGCAAAAGATTTTTCTCGAGATGGCCATGTATAGTTCTCGAGAACCAGAAACCTTTTCTCGAGACCTTGAATTCTCTTCTCGAGTGTCAGAACTCTTTTCTTGAGATGCTTCCTTGTTCTCGAGTACCACGATACTTGTTCTCGAGAACAAAAATTTATTCTTCTCGAGTACTTACTCTTATTCTCGAGATAGCTGGATTCCACCTATATATTTTTACTAAGTACTTTTCTCAAGAACTTCATAATTCTTCTCGAGAAATAGAAAACTATTTCTCGAGTACAGTTGACTCTCTTGAGAAATGCAGTACCAGATTTTTGAATTTTTCTTAAGTCCCGACAGAAGTAATTTCAAACATGATTAGCACTTGATTGGTCCACGTGGCATGCATTTAATGTGATTATGACCGTTAGGCAAGTCCTATAAAAGCTCTTATCATAATCGACCAACCCTAAGAAGTAAGAAGAAGAAAAACCTAAGTATTCAGAATCGCAAATTTTCTTTCTAAATCGGGAGCCGCCGCTGTTCATCGGCTTCATTGTTGACCCGCTTTCGATCCTGAGATTCAGAACAATAGATTCAATAGATCAAGATTTTCTACATTGACAGATCCTTTTCTTGATCGTGCTGAGTCTAAAGTTTTCAGATCCAGAGATTTAGCTTTGTCTTCTTCGATCTAATTCTGACAGAGCTTCAAAGTTTAAGAAGGGAGAAGGGCTGAAGATTCAGATCTGAGATTATACTGTTTGTATATTTTTCTGTATATCATTTTATTCTTGTAGGAGATTCTTCTCCGAGTTGTAGTAGCTTTGTTCTCAGAGATTTTTGTAGGAAGTTTCTCTTCCGAGTGTAGATCCTGTTTTGAGGGATCGAGTTGTAGGAACTTTGTTCCGAGTGGTAGGATTGCTTTCAATCCGAGAATAGTAGAGTAGCCGAGTCTAATGTGTTGCTAGATCGATGAGGTGGAAAGTGAATGTACCCAAGGTTAGGGAACCATTATAATTCTTGGTGTCGTCTGTGTATGTTTGTTTATTCTCTATGTATCGCTCGCTCAAATTTTTATTCCGCAGAAAGACGCGGAACTCGCCTATTTACCCCCCTCTAGGTGATTCAGGTAGACAACTTAAACATTTTCAATTGGTATCAGAGAGAGGTTGTTCATCAAAAGGTTAACACCTTGAACAGATCTGCCCCTAGTTGTCTTTTGAGTGATACAAGCATGGACAGAGCCAAGGATTTTGCTAAGCTTATTTTATGCACAAAGACAAACTTTCCCATGTGGAAAGAACGAATCAAATTTTTCATGTAAGGTGTGGATCCAAGAATCTTTATGATTGTGGAAGAATGACTCTTTGTTCCTATGACGGTCTCCACTATTGGTCCCACCAAGAAAGTCCCAAAGAAACTGATGGATCTTGATAAAGATGAGATTGCACTTGTCTCTTTAGACAAGAAAGCCAAAAATATCATCGCAAGTGCAGTCGATGACTCTACGTTGCAGAATATGATTCATTGCCAATCCTCTAAGGAAATGTGGCAGTCTCTCATCGTCTTGATGGAAGGTACTGAAGATGTTAGGGATGACAGGAGATCCCTTCTGAGTCAGAAATATGAGGCATTCAGACAAGGTCCCAAGGATTCAATTGTTGATACATTTGAAAGCTTCTTCAAGATTGTCAACGGCCTAAGAGTCTATGGTCGGGTCTTCACTAATGGAGAAATGAATGATAAATTTCTGTGGTCCCTGACTAAGGAATGGGACAACAAAGTCTGTGTAATCCGGGAGTTTGGTAAGCTGGCAGAGACTGACCCTCAGAATCTCTTTGGAAAGCTTATGTCCTATGAGCTGCAAACAAATTCAAGAAAAGCTGAAGAAGAGTAGAGTTGATCTTCATCCAAGGAGAAGTCTGTCGCTCTAAAGGCAGAAATCCCAAGGAAGTCAAAAGTTGCATCTCCTGCCCCGCACAGGAAAAGAGTGAAGAAGAAGCTTCAGAGCCAAGTACCTCAGTCTCAGAAATATCTGAAGGAGAGTTTTCTCTTCTTTCAAGGTAGTTCAATAAGTTCTTGAACAAGAAGAAACATTGGAGAGACAAAGATGCCTCATTTAGAAGATCACGTCATGATGGTGATCGTCACAAGAAAAGCTCAAGTAGCCAAGATAGGTATCATTTTAAACCGAACAAACATATTTCTTCTGACATTGTTTATTAGCAATAAGCCAGGACACGTCATAGTTGACTGCCCTCACAAGAAGAAGGACGGTCGAAGAAGAGAGGAGAAGAAATCTTCTTATAATAAGAAGAAAACTAAAAGAAGCTTGGTAGCCAAGAAGGCCAAGACTCTCAGCGACTCTGACTCATCTGAGTCAAGTGAGGAAGAGGAAGCCTAATTTGGGCTAATGGCACAGACAGACGAGGAAGAAGAGAACCAGTACACTGGGAAGGTAAACTCTCACACCTCTCTCTCGGAATCAGATGTTTCTGACCATGATCATAAGGACTGCTCTTCTGACAATGAGTCTGAACTCATGGCTCAATACAAAGAGTTAATCAAAGCTTACGACAAATATCAAAAAGTTATGAAAACTCATGCCAAGAAGATTAAATCTCTCAAGGCTGAAGAGAGCACTTTGAGAAAGGAAGTCGCAAAGACGGACTCACTCAGAGTGAATTTCAATGTTGTAATTGAAGAATATAATAAGCCTCTCGATCACCTAGATCTGAAGGAGAAAATCATCAAGGAATTGGAAGAACAACTTACAGCGAAAAAAACTTGTTGAAAGTTTCTCCAAGCCCAAGACAGTCATTCCGTTTATTGCTGAGTTCTCTTCTCAGGTCAAAGGTGATGGCTTAGGCCATGTGGATGCTAATAGTAAATCTTCTAGGAGAAATAAGGCTAAACGGAAGAATAAGGTCATCAAGAAAGCTTTGGGCAAGGAGAAGGGGAAAGCTCCTTAAGACCAAACTTCATTTAAAAAGGCTATCTTTCCAACTAATAAGTTTGATCTTGATTCCTCCAGCGGTCACTTAGGTAAGCCTACTTATGTAGAGCCCAAGTCTCGGTACCAAGGATGGACCCGTCCCCGGAACATTGGTGAAAGTGTCTTCAAGGCACCTTATGAGGAGATTACTCTTCAGAGCTATGGCCCTTATAGTCATGGTCACAACATCAAGAAAGCTCCAAAAGTAAAACCCGTTGTGGAAAAGCCTTTTTAGGAGAAAAAGTCATGTGAGTGTCATCATCATGAAGCTTCTACCTCCAAGCCTGCTTCCCCTGCTAGACCACACTCTCAAAAGGTCAAGCAGGAGAACTTTAGGTAAAGATACAACAGGTTTGACTGTTGGTGTTGCGGCAAAGTTGGTCACTTTGTTATAGATTGCTGGTTTAACCCCAGGTATTATGTAACTCCTCAAGTTTATAATGTGAGAAAAACCACTCACAATGTTAACACACGTAGGGGGAGTGTGATAACTAGAGACCAAGGACTCAAACGAGTTTGGGTTCCTAAGGCAAGCTGATTTGAGAATGCAGGTATGTCCAAAGGCCGCTAAAAATCCTATCTGGTATTCGGATAGTGTATGCTCTCGGCATATGACCAGGACTAGAAGCCTACTCTAGAATTACTCTCCAGTCATGAACGGGCCAAAGGTCATCTTTGGAGGTTATGACAGAGGAATTACTAAAGGATACGGTATGATTACTAAGGGTAGTGTATCCTTCTCAGATATGGCTTATGTTGAAGGATTGAAACACAATCTTATAAGCATAAGCCAGCTCTGTGATAAAGGATACAAAGTAGAATTTCATGTAGACAAATGCTTGATAAAATTGGTAGATAACTTGGAAACGATTCTATCAGGCACCCGTAGTAGGAATATATTTTGTTTAAATTTTATTTGCATATACTCTTCTATGTCAGTGTGTTTTTTGTCAAAAGATAGTGCGCCTCTTGGTGACCAATGGAACAAGCGACTAGCACATATAAATTTCAAAACTATTACTAAATTATTTTCTCTTAATTTAGTACGTGATGCTCCAAATGTCAAGTGCATTAAAGATAGACCTTGTCAGTCATGTGTAAAAGACAAGCAAATAAGGACCTTTAAAAGCATTATTAGCAAAGACTCTAATAGGTGTTTACATCTACTTCATATGGACTTATTCGGTCCACTGCAAGTTAGAAGTTTGGGAGGTAATGATTATACATTGGTTATTGTTGATGATAACTCTCGCTTTACGTGGGTGTTCTTTCTAAAACACAAATCAGATACTTTTATATCTTTACTAATTTTGTCAGGCAGGTCCAGAATGAATACAGCTGCTTCGTTGTCAAAATCAGAAGTGACAATGGAACAGAGTTCAATTTTGGGTCCATGACAGAATTTTGTGAAAGCTTAGATATCTTTCATGAGTTTTCCTCTCCTCGTACTCCTCAACAGAACAGAGTAGCTCAGAGAAGAAATAGAACACTCATAGAGGCCTGCAGAACCATATTGAGTGATGCCTCACTACCAAAATATTTCTGGGCTAAAGCCGTCAACATTGCATGCCACGTGAAAAATCGAGCACTCATAAATTAGAACCATAATAAGACACCTTACGAACTACTAAAGGGCAGAAAACCTGTTGATGCGCGAGAACGGCATCAGGCAGCTAACACGGAGGGGGTGTGTTAGGTCTCACAAGCTAGGGGAGGAAGAGGATGAAGGTTGCGGGGATAGAGGAGAAGAGGGAAGCTTCTGAGTGCTCGAGAGTGGAGCAAGTAGCTTGTTCAAGGAGTTGCGGGGATAGAGGAGAGGGTTGATGAGCAGAGGAGAAGCTTGATCAACAGAGAAGGTTGATCAAGAGAGGAGGAGGTTGATCAGGAGCTGTCGAGCAGACGGGTACTTGGACGGTTGTACTTGCAGGTTGGTTGCCGAGGGAGCAGAGCTGAGCTAGAAAGAAGGGAAAGAGAGGGGGCCGCTAGCAGCGGCAACAGCAGACTTCGCCCGCCGCGGCTTAAATGCCACTCTTGCGACGAGCTTTCCTTTTATTAATAGCGAGAGCTACAACTTGCTAATACACCTTTACAACAAATCAATAAAGGGTATAAGAAGGAAGCTGGAGGCTAAGGAAGAAGTGCCAGAAGAGGGCGCGCGGACTGAAGAGCGAAGCCGGCAGGCTGCGCGGTTAAACAAAGGAAGCAGACTGCGTGGACTGGAGATCCAGGTCGGTAGGCCGCGCGGCTAGAGGCGTAGAGGGGGATGCGGGCTGAGAAATGGAGTCCGCAGGAGTTGAGCTGGCTGGCTGACTTCGAGCGCGAGAGCGATCCTCCCTCCACTCCATAAGAGGCATGGGGGTCTATTTATAGGCCCGAGGAGATAATGGCTTGCGGTGACGTTACCCCCGGTGAGACGGTAACTTGAGCGAGATGGAGACGGAGTCCGCCGTGTCCGCCATAGGCCGCGCGGACTGGGACTTGGTATTGAAGCCGGTGCTGCTGTCGGCAAAATGGGAGACTTAGTGGCGGACTGTGATGCGGGTTCGCGAAGTCCGTCACTGCTGAGCTGGGACTATCCGCCTACTGCTGGGGTGGAGGATGCTGGAGGCCAAGCAGCGGACTGCAAGGAGAGTCCGCGGAGTCCGCTGCTGCTGAACTAAACGTATTGTAAGGGGTGCGGGCAGGAGAGTGCCCGCGAAGTCCGGCGAGTCCGCACGAGGTTATGCGGACTGGGACTGCCTTCTGGAGGATCTGCTGCCTGGCGGGCTGGAAGGCGTCCGCTACTATTGACTGAGTCCGCGCCAAGACTGCGGACTAAGGGAGAAGTCTGCTACTATTGGCTGAGCTCATGATAGGCTTGCGGACTGAGGAGTAATCTGGTACTGTTGCTGCCGAGAAGCAGGTGCTTGGAAAAGGAGAGGCAGACTGCAAAGAGAGAAAGCTAAGTCTGTGGCTGCTGCAAAGTTGAGTCCGCTTACGTTGGAGATGGAGAGTCTGCCTGTTGAGGCTGTTTGGGTTCACTAATGAAGGCGGACTGGAAGTCTTGATCGCACTTCGAGTGTGCCCAGCTCGCGAGGAACTTGGACATTGCTGGTCTTGGCGGGTAGCCGGAGCTGGAATCCGCTCCCTGTAGGCGGACTGGAGGAGTCGGCTGCTCGCATTGCTGGGTAAAGGGATATGCGACCTGTTGTCGGCCTGGTTGGATATACTTCAGAGTCCGCCAACATTGGATGTCTCCCGTCAATTGCGAGCTAAGTTGCGGGTTGATGCCGGCCTGAGCGGGCAGGAGTCCAAATCCGGCAAAGGAGCATCTGTTGAGACAAAGTTGCGGTTCAGCTGAAGAGGAACGCGACCTGCAGGGGCGGACTGCAGGAGGAGTCCGCGGTCCCTGCAGACCAAGGGAACAAGGCGCGCGGCCTGGGCGGTCAGACCGCTGAGACCGCCCAAGCCGTGCGGCCTGGGCGAACAGAAATTTCTGTCCGCCCAACCTAGGGAATCACGGCCTCCAGGAGGAACCCGGGGCAGGCCGCGACGAGCGAGCTGGCTGCCTTGGGAAGGATCGTCGATTTCGGGGTTAACATAATCCCCGCACTTTTTTAAGTTTCGAATAGAACTTTGAAAAAGTTGGAGACCCACAAAAATCGTGATCCACCCCAAAGGAAAGAGAAGGGGCAAGGAGAGATGGAACCTGAAGCCTCTCCTTAGAAGTTTGGTGCTGCCTGTCTATTTTCCTGCAAGAGTAAAGTTAGGGTAGGCATATATGGGAGGTACACCTTGCATGTACCTGAGTTTGCCTTTGCAAAATGAAGAAGGTATATCTTCTACTGAGTTCTGCAAAATGATGGTGAGGAAAACACAGAAGCATAATGACTTGCAAGTACCTGGAAGGAACTTGCAAGTCATTGCTGGTTTCTACAAGAGTGAGGTTTAGAAACAAATTCGGGAGTAGAGAAAGCTGCAAATAACTGAAGGCAACTTGCTGGTATCTGCTGGTCTCTGCAAAAGAAGATTTAAAAGTAGGCACAGTATATGAAAGTAACTTGCAAGTACATGTGGAGAAACTTGCAAGGATCTGCTGATCTCTGCAAGAAGAGAGTGAGTAGTAGACATAGAAAAATAAATTAAACTGCAAGTACCTGGATGAGGCTTGCAGGTGTCTGCTAATCTCTGCGAGGAAAGAGTTAGGAGCAGACATATACATGAAGGGAGCTTGCAAGTACCTGAGAGAAGGCTTGCAAGTGCCTGCTAATCTCTGCAAGGAAAGAGTTAGGAGCAGACGTATATATGAAAGGAGCTTGCAAGTACCTAAGAGAAGGCTTGCAAGTGTTTGCTAATCTCTGCAAAGAGAAGAGTTAGAAACAAACATGTAAATGAAAGAAGCTTGCAAGTATCTGGGAGAAGGCTTGCAAGTGTTTGCTAATCTCTGCAAGGAGAAGAGTTAGAAGCAGACATATACATGAAAGGAGATTGCAAGTACCTGAGAGAAGGCTTGCAAGTGTTTGCTAATCTCTGCAAAGAGAAGAGTTAGAAACAAACATGAAAATGAAAGAAGCTTGCAAGTACCTGGGAGAGGGCTTGCAAGTGTTTGCTAATCTCTGCAAAGAGAAGAGTTAGAAGCAAACATGTAAATGAAAGAATCTTGCAAGTACCTGGGAGAAGGCTTGGAAGTGTTTGCTAATCTCTGCAAGGAGAAGAGTTAGAAGCAGACATATATATGAAAGAAGCTTGCAAGTACCTGTGGAGAAGGCTTGCAAGTGTTAACTGTTGATGAGATAAGGTCGATATGACCAAATAGCAAAGGAAATGCCTGATATACTCTTTATCATGAAGCCCAGGTCAATAAATCGAGCGTTAACTGTTGATATGGCTGGATGGTCATGATGTAACGTCCCGAATCGCTCTAGGCCCCTAGTGTGTGTGTTTTGAGTCAAGAGGGTTGACTTGAGTCCTGAGAGTGCAGGGAATTGGACTGCACTTGTGGATAAATGGAGAATCAGTGTAAAAAGGAAGTAACACGGGTAGGGACACGGCCGTGTGCCTACCCGTGTGCGTCGAGTTGAGCTCGACGACCCGTGTCGAGATCGTCGAGCTATGTCGACACCAAGGGACACGGGTAGGGACACGGCCGTGTGCCTACCCGTGTGCGTCGAGTTGAGCTCGACGACCCGTGTCGAGATCGTCGAGCTGTGTCGACACCAAGTGACACGGGTAGTGACACGGCCGTGTCCCTACCCATGTGCGTCGAGTTGAGCTCGACGAGAAGTGTCGAGACGCAACCCGAGAAGTACACGGCCAAGGACACGGCTATGCACACGGCCGTGTCATGTGGACACAGGTCGGGACACGGTCGGGACACGGGCGTGTCCCAACCCGTGTCAAGTATTGAACCGACATGGAAACTGTCGTTGCCGCTTCGCCAGGAAGGACACGGGTAAGGACACGGCCGTGTCCCTACCCGTGTCACATTTTATATATAAAGGGGAGAGAAAACCCTAGCCGTTTTCATGCTCTTTTCATCCCCTAATTCCTGTGAGAACTCCTATGAGAGGGAAAACTGCAGAAGCAAGTTTTACCAAAAGAGATCTGTCATCGCCGTGAAAGAGAAGATGCCGCCAAGGAGAACTACGAGATCCATGGCTAGAAATGGTGGTACCGCTGGAGCCAATGTGAGTTTCCTACCCTCTCCCTTGGTGCTAGATCTATAGTTATTTTCCTAGGAGAGACATCGGCTCAAGAGAGTCTTGATGGAGAGGAGAAGATTTCTAGGTTCGGCCATGCTAGGATTTGAATCCTAGACTTTAGATCTCTTCAACCCTTCCCCTTTTCTTCAATACAACGATGGGTGAATGGTTTCGTGAGGAGTTTTGGCCTTTGAGGTTGAATAAGGGAGGAGGACATTTCTGGAAAATTTAGGAAGGATCGCTTGAGGAAGAAGACGGACCGATGCCGTCCATTTTTCGTTAAGAAGCGTGCAGAATCTGTATTCTGCGCGCAGCGAACTTCGTGGCCATTTTTATGTATGCTATGGCCAGATCTGGGCCTTCGGCTTAACACGAAAGTTGAAGCCCTTGAAAATATCTTTCCAACGAATGGTTGCACGACTTCTGGCGAAGTCTGTAGCCACGGGAAAGTCTAAACGAAAATGGTGTTCAATAAACCTCGTATGCAGAAACTGTGTTCTGTACGCAGCGGACTTCAAGTCCGATTTCAAATAGGATAATGTCAAATCTGGGTTGAGCTCTGAATATGAAAGATGTAGTCTATGGAAATACCTTTCCATCGAGGGGTTACACGACTTCACCGGATTCCTGTAGCCTCGGGAATCTCCGGTCGAAGTTGCTGTCCAGACTATTCCTGCACTTAAAAATCTGGGTTTATAATATTTGGATTTGGATTCGGTGAAACTAATATTACAGGTAACCTTGAGGCTTGGATAAACTCTTATGAATAATTAATTCAGTTGCATAAATGATGAAGATTATTAATCGGATTTCATGTGATAGAATTGTAAGATAGTATACTTGAATGATTTGACTGGTTAGAACTTAGTAGATTTTTATACATGTGCATCTTGATATATTGTGTTGAAATCACCTGATATGACATATAGAAGGATAACTCATGGCCATGTGAATGTTGAATAGTGGATTGAATTTGGTAGTCCAATACTTAGAGTGTCGTCTTCCTATGAGTAGTGTTGTGTGAGTTTGTAAGTGCGGTGTTGACCGCCACTTGTTTTGGTTGTGTTGAGAAGAGGTGTGGATGGATGGTTGGGTTGTGCCCTCGTGTTTGCTTCTGAGGCCCCTTCCACGTTATGTTGATGTGGTATTTGCATGTGGTGTGAGTCGACACGCGGTGTCGTAATCCCGGGTTAAGGATAGTGTGGCAGGTCTACGGGCTCGCCAGTCGTCACACCGACGGGAGTTGGCAGTTAGACTTGGTCGGTTTGGGCTGTGTCCTCGGTGTTCACGTCCCGAGGCCCCTCCGACCATGTGAACGGTTGGGCTGTGTCCTCGTGCTTTCTTCCGAGGCCCCTTCCGGGTCACGCAAGGCCAGTTCGGGCTGTGTTCTTGGTGCACATCTACCCAAGACCCCGCTGGGCCATAGTACGCATGGGCTCCGCTGTTGTGTTCTTACCGTTGAGGCGTACGGAGGCCTAGGTGAAGTAGTGTGATACCCGCCTAGTAGTAGAAGTGCTCGTTCTACTGTCACCGCCTGGCCACGGCGGCTGATACCTGAGAGGTTAGCTACCTGCTCGAAAAGTGGGAACTATAGTCTGTGTCGACATAGCAATTGCATGGGTGTGCATGGGTGAGTCATTGCATAGCATTCATAGCATTTCATAACATTGCACAACAAGATCCTCATTGTATAAGTTTGTATGGGCACTCTTATACGATGAGTTACTTTTATGTAACCCGATCCTTAACTTATAAGTTTGTATGGGCATTCTTATAAGTTAAGTTACTTTCCTGCTGTTACTTATACTTGCTAGTTTAGTGTAGCTCTTTCATATATGCTGACTATGATGCTGTTACTCTTACACTACTGCCACTTGCTTGTACCTCCTTTACTTGCTTACTTGTTATATACTATACTCTTGTTTCTTTTCTCCGCCCGGTGCCGAGGAGTCGCCGGGGGAGCGGATGTGAAACCACTTAGTCGTTTCGACTAACGGTTGCTACGTCTTCCTTTTTAGGAGGTCACGCCGCAGGTAGAGCAGCCGCAGACTATGCCGCAGGACAGCCAGGCCAGGACGACAGGGCCTGACGTGACGGTGCCGTCGATACCGTCTGTTACCGATGTTAGTGTTTTGCTTACTCTGATGTAGCCCGTTTGGGCATTGTTTAGCTGTACTCTGATATATTGTAGAAGCATGTTTTAGCTTCTCATTATTGATGTATTTGGACATTATAACTTAGTGTGGATTTTGACTTCTTCTGTTTATTTATTTGGCTGGGTTGGCATGATATATTGATATTGTTGTAGCCGGCGGAATAGGCGTCTTGTGGTACAGGTTAGCCCGTGTGCTAATGCTACCGCAAGGCGGCTGTTCCGGGCATAAGACTCCCCCTCCCCCGTTTGGTATCAGTTTGACTTTGGGGGGGGGGGGTCTTACAAATGGTATCAGTTTGGCACGATCCTCAACTACGAAGTCATTCAACAATGGTGCCACCCCCGTTTGGTTAGTCAGTTTGGGGACAAACTGACTTAGCGGAAGCAGTGGTGTGCCCATATGTAATTCACATTAAGTTTGTCCAACTTTGACCCTACGATTAGCCAACCTGACCTTAGGTACATACCCTTATACGTCGATCTTCCAAGTTTGGACGACCCCAAGTATGTAAAACTATGGTGTAAAGTCTTGCGAGATCCCCTAGGGCAAGCACTTTTGTTTATAGCGGAGTTTGAATCTAACGGAGAAAATAGACATGACAAATTTCCTAGGGCAACCACTTTTGTTTATAGGAGATTTGTGCTTGGTGGAGATAATGGATATGGTAAAGTGGTTGGGAGCGGGTCTTTTGGGTGTTCAGACAAGCGTTAAGAGACTCGCTGAAGGAGTGATTGAAGCGGGACCCAGCTCAAAGACGAGGACTACGAGGAAGAAATTAAGCATTCGTCCTTAGTCTGCCTAAGTTTTCTAGGAATCTGGCTTGAGCATTCACAATCTTGATACTAAGGCGTAATGGTTAGTGAGAAACCGGCCTACACTCTATTCGATACCGGTGCCTCACACTCCTTTGTGTCCGAGGATTTCATAAAAGACATGGGGGATGTACAGTACTTCACTGGCATAGCTCGACGTGTACGCCTTCCGGACGGCTCGGAGATGATCGCGACCGCCAAGTGCGAGTTGGAGTTATTTATTGATGGGAAGGCCTTTGATACGCCGGCCACGGTTCTGAGAATGCCGGAGTTTGACATCATTTTGGGCATGGCATGGCTGGACTGGCACTTCGCGAGGATCGACTGCGCGGAGAAGCGGATCTATTTGAGGCATGGAGACTCTGACGTCATCTTCCAAGGTATTGGCTTCGCGCCACGTATGATACTATCTTCTATTCAGGCTGTAAAAGCTCATATGAAGGGGGATGAGGTCTTCATGATCTGGTTCGAGTTGAAGGAAGCAGCGCTGGAATTAAAGGATGTACGGGTAGTGCGGGATTTTCCTGAGGTATTTCCTGAGAAGCTACCAGGATTACCTCCGCATAGAGAAGTTGACTTCCAGATCAATCTAGTACCAGGTGCCAAGCCTGTATCCAAGGCTCCATACAGAATGGCTCCGAAAGAACTCGCGGAGTTTAGAGTTCAATTGCAAGAACTGGTGGATTCAGGGTTCGTTCGCCCCAGTTCATCACCATGGGGAGCCCCTGTGCTGTTCGTGAAGAAGAAGGATGGAACACTGCGATTGTGCATAGATTATCGGGAACTCAATCGGTTGACGGTGCGGAACACTTATCCACTACCGCGGATCGATGAGTTGTTCGATCAACTAGTGGGAGCACATTGGTTTTCTAAATTGGATTTGCGCTCCGGATACTATCAGTTGAGGATACATGAGGGGGATATTCAAAAAACAGCATTCAGTTCGAGATATGGTTTGTATGAGTTCACAGTAATGCCGTTTGGGCTCACAAATGCCCCTTCGGCCTTCATGAGCTTGATGAATAAGGTGTTTGAACCGTATTTGGACATCTTCGTCATTGTTTTCATCGACGACATCTTGGTCTACTCAAAGACGGAGGAGGAGCATGTCGAGCACCTGACCTTGGTTTTGAAGAAATTGAAGGAGCATGCCTTGTATGCCAAGTTTAGCAAGTGTGAATTCTGGCTTAAGGAGGTTGCCTTCTTGGGGCATGTGATCAGTGGAGCAGGGTTAGCAGTGGATCCAGCAAAGGTGCGGGCCGTGAAGGAGTGGTCGCCCTTGAAGTCGGCGGCTGATGTACGAAGCTTTCTTGGACTTGCTGGCTACTACCGCAAGTTCGTGAAAGGATTTTCCAAGATTGCCCTTCCTCTTACCTCCTTGATGAAGAAGGGTGTGCCATTTGAGTGGACACCTCAATGTGAAGAGGCATTTCAGGAATTGAAAGATAGGCTTACCTCCGCCCCCATCCTTGCACTTCCGTCTGGGAAGGAAGGATTCCAAGTTTACACGGACGCGTCATACCAAGGGATGGGAGCGGTACTGATGCAGCACGGGCATGTGATCGCTTATTGCTTCAAGGCAGTTAAAGAAACATGAAATCAATTACCTGGTTCATGATTTGGAGTTGGGAGCAGTGGTGTTCGCTTTGAAAGTCTGGAGGCATTATTTATATGGCGTGCACTGCGAGATCTTTTCCGATCACAAAAACTTGAAGTATGTTCACACTCAGAAGGAGTTGAACCTGAGACAACGGCGGTGGTTGGAATTTCTATGCGACTACGAGTTCACCATGAACTACCACCCCGGGAAAGCGAACTCGGTAGCCGATGCCTTGAGTAGAAAAGTGCCAGGCTCTAGCCCAGAGTCTCGGCTGATGAGCATGGAGTTGGCTCGGATGATCGAGGAGATGGAAATTACTTTAGTATTCAAGGATCCTTCGGCAGAGTATGCGGAGTATTTGGCCAACATGAGCATAGTTTGTGATATCCGAGACCGGATTCGGGTGGAGCAAGGAATGGATGCGGCCTTGGCCCCGGCAATCAAGGCAATTGAAGATGGGACCACCGATGAGTACACACTCAAAGACGGCCTCATTTATTTTCGTGGCCGACTCTATATTCCCAAGGGCGGCAAAATTCGGGAGGATATCTTGAGAGAGGCACATTCCTCTCAATATTCAGTGCACCCTGGTATTGCTAAGATGTACGCCGGATTGCGGAAGACCATGTGTTGGCCGGGAATGAAGAAAGATGTTCGCTACTATGTTACACATTGCGAAGCTTGCCAAAGAGTGAAGGCTGAATGCAGGAGTCCCGGTGGTTTGTTGCAGTCATTGCCCATCCCCGAATGGAAGTTCGAGGATATCTCCATGGACTTTGTTCATGGGTTACCTCGTTCCCGCTCCGGGAATGATTCAGTATGGGTTATTGTGGATCGACTGACAAAGGTGGCCCGGTTCATTCCAATGAAGAAGGAAGCACACGTGGATGTTTTGGTACGCCTTTTCGTGGAGCAATTTGTACGGTATCATGGCGTGCCCAAGACAATTGTTTCAGATCGGGATGGTCGGTTTACATCCAATGAGTGGAAGGCGGTACAGGCGTATTTGGGCTCACGCCTAACCTTTAGTACCGCATTTCACCCACAGACTGACGGGCAGTCTGAAAGGACCATCAGGACACTGGAAGATTTATTGAGGTTATGCGTGCTGGACAGAGGAGAGCCATGGGAAAGGCTCTTGCCCCTGGTGGAATTCTCCTATAATAATAGCCATCAGGCGAGCATCGGCATGGCGCCCCATGAAGCCCTTTACGGAAGAAGGTGCAGGACTCCCTTGTCTTGGGTGCAAGATGAAGATCCGAAGGCATTGGGAAACGAATACATAGATGATACTGATGCGGCGGTCAGATTGATACGAGATCGCATGTTGGAGGCTCAAAGTCGACAGGCGAAATATTACAACAAAAAGCACCGGATGGTGGAGTTCCAGGTGGGCGAAAAAGTGTTCCTTAAGATTCGGCCGATGCATGGAGTGTCGCGGGTGCGTGGAGTGAAAAAGCTCAGCCCAAGGTATGTTGGGCCTTATACTATATTGGAAAGGATTGGCCCGTTGGCCTATCGGTTGGAGTTACCACCAGAACTAGAAAATCTCCACGACGTGTTCCATGTGTCGTCGCTTCGAAAAGCACTGTTGCGGCCCGACCAGTATATTCCCACTACTGATGGTGCAGTGGCATCAGATAGGTCTGTGCGACTAGAGCCGGTGCGGATTGTTGACAGCGAGACAAGGACTTTGCGCCGCAAAAGTGTTCCCTTAGTAAAGGTGCTATGGTTGAATCATGGGAAGGAGGAGTACACATGGGAGCCATTGGATTTAATGCAGCAACGCTACCCGGAGTTGTTTGCTCAAGGTAATTCTATTTAAAAGCAAGTGTTAAATTTCCTGTCATGCTTTCCTCCCCACAGCCTAAGCCTGATTTCGGGGACGAAATCTTTTATTTTGTTTATAGGATTTGTAACGTCCCGAATCGCTCTAGGCCCCTAGTGTGTGTGTTTTGAGTCAGGAGGGTTGACTTGAGTCCTGAGAGTGCAGGGAATTGGACTGCACTTGTGGATAAATGGAGAATCAGTGTAAAAAGGAAGTAACACGGGTAGGGACACGGCCGTGTGCCTACCCGTGTGCGTCGAGTTGAGCTCGACGACCCGTGTCGAGATCGTCGAGCTGTGTCGACACCAAGGGACACGGGTAGGGACACGGCCGTGTGCCTACCCGTGTGCGTCGAGTTGAGCTCGACGACCCGTGTCGAGATCGTCGAGCTGTGTCGACACCAAGTGACACGGGTAGTGACACGGCCGTGTCCCTACCCGTGTGCGTCGAGTTGAGCTCGACGAGAAGTGTCGAGACGCAACCCGAGAAGTACACGGCCAAGGACACGGCTATGCACACGGCCGTGTCATGTGGACACGGGTCGGGACACGGGCGTGTCCCAACCCGTGTCAAGTATTGAACCGACATGGAAACTGTCGTTGCCGCTTCGCCAGGAAGGACACGGGTAAGGACACGGCCGTGTCCCTACCCGTGTCACATTTTATATATAAAGGGGAGAGAAAACCCTAGCCGTTTTCATGCTCTTTTCATCCCCTAATTCCTGTGAGAACTCCTGTGAGAGGGAAAACTGCAGAAGCAAGTTTTACCAAAGGAGATCCGCCATCGCCGTGAAAGAGAAGATGCCGCCAAGGAGAACTGCGAGATCCATGGCTAGAAATGGTGGTACCGCTGGAGCCAATGTGAGTTTCCTACCCTCTCCCTTGGTGCTAGATCTATAGTTATTTTCCTAGGAGAGACATCGGCTCAAGAGAGTCTTGATGGAGAGGAGAAGATTTCTAGGTTCGGCCATGCTAGGATTTGAATCCTAGACTTTAGATCTCTTCAACCCTTCCCCTTTTCTTCAATACGACGATGGGTGAATGGTTTCGTGAGGAGTTTTGGCCTTTGAGGTTGAATAAGGGAGGAGGACATTTCTGGAAAATTTAGGAAGGATCGCTTGAGGAAGAAGACGGACCGATGCCGTCCATTTTTCGTTAAGAAGCGTGCAGAATCTGTATTCTGCGCGCAGCGAACTTCGTGGCCATTTTTATGTATTCTATGGCCAGATCTGGGCCTTCGGCTTAACACGAAAGTTGAAGCCCTTGAAAATATCTTTCCAACGAATGGTTGCACGACTTCTGGAGAAGTCTGTAGCCACAGGAAAGTCTAAACGAAAATGGTGTTCAATAAACCTCGTATGCAGAAACTGTGTTCTGTACGCAGCGGACTTCAAGTCCGATTTCAAATAGGATAATGTCAAATCTGGGTTGAGCTCTGAATATGAAAGATGTAGTCTATGGAAATACCTTTCCATCGAGGGGTTACACGACTTCACCGGATTCCTGTAGCCTCGGGAATCTCCGGTCGAAGTTGCTGTCCAGACTATTCCTGCACTTAAAAATCTGGGTTTATAATATTTGGATTTGGATTCGGTGAAACTAATATTACAGGTAACCTTGAGGCTTGGATAAACTCTTATGAATAATTAATTCAGTTGCATAAATGATGAAGATTATTAATCGGATTTCATGTGATAGAATTGTAAGATAGTATACTTGAATGATTTGACTGGTTAGAAGTTAGTAGATTTTTATACATGTGCATCTTGATATATTGTGTTGAAATCACCTGATATGACATATAGAAGGATAACTCATGGCCATGTGAATGTTGAATAGTGGATTGAATTTGGTAGTCCAATACTTAGAGTGTCGTCTTCCTATGAGTAGTGTTGTGTGAGTTTGTAAGTGCGGTGTTGACCGCCACTTGTTTTGGTTGTGTTGAGAAGAGGTGTGGATGGATGGTTGGGCTGTGCCCTCGTGTTTGCTTCCGAGGCCCCTTCCACGTTATGTTGATGTGGTATTTGCATGTGGTGTGAGTCGACACGCGGTGTCGTAATCCCGGGTTAAGGATAGTGTGGCAGGTCTACGGGCTCGCCAGTCGTCACACCGACGGGAGTTGGCAGTTAGACTTGGTCGGTTTGGGCTGTGTCCTCGGTGTTCACGTCCCGAGGCCCCTCCGACCATGTGAACGGTTGGGCTGTGTCCTCGTGCTTTCTTCCGAGGCCCCTTCCGGGTCACGCAAGGCCAGTTCGGGCTGTGTTCTTGGTGCACATCTACCCAAGACCCCGCTGGGCCATAGTACGCATGGGCTCCGCTGTTGTGTTCTTAGCGTTGAGGCGTACGGAGGCCTAGGTGAAGTAGTGTGATACCCGCCTAGTAGTAGAAGTGCCCGTTCTACTGTCACCGCCTGGCCACGGCGGCTGATGCCTGAGAGGTTAGCTACCTGCTCGAAAAGTGGGAACTATAGTCTGTGTCGACATAGCAATTGCATGGGTGTGCATGGGTGAGTCATTGCATAGCATTCATAGCATTTCATAACATTGCACAACAAGATCCTCATTGTATAAGTTTGTATGGGCACTCTTATACGATGAGTTACTTTTATGTAACCCGATCCTTAACTTATAAGTTTGTATGGACATTCTTATAAGTTAAGTTACTTTCCTGCTGTTACTTATACTTGCTAGTTTAGTGTAGCTCTTTCATATATGCTGACTATGATGCTGTTACTCTTACACTACTGCCACTTGCTTGTACCTCCTTTACTTGCTTACTTGTTATATACTATACTCTTGTTTCTTTTCTCCGCCCGGTGCCGAGGAGTCGCCGGGGGAGCGGATGTGAAACCACTTAGTCGTTTCGACTAACGGTTGCTACGTCTTCCTTTTTAGGAGGTCACGCCGCAGGTAGAGCAGCCGCAGACTACGCCGCAGGACAGCCAGGCCAGGACGACAGGGCCTGACGTGACGGTGCCGTCGATACCGTCTGTTACCGATGTTAGTGTTTTGCTTACTCTGATGTAGCCCGTTTGGGCATTGTTTAGCTGTACTCTGATATATTGTAGAAGCATGTTTTAGCTTCTCATTATTGATGTATTTGGACATTATAACTTAGTGTGGATTTTGACTTCTTCTGTTTATTTATTTGGTTGGGTTGGCATGATATATTGATATTGTTGTAGCCGGCGGAATAGGCGTCTTGTGGTACAGGTTAGCCCGTGTGCTAATGCTACCGCAAGGCGGCTGTTCCGGGCATAAGACTCCCCCTCCCCCGTTTGGTATCAGTTTGACTTTGGGGGGGGGGGGGGTCTTACACATGATCAGATTAGCAGAGAAGAAATTTGACAAATTCTGGCAATCTTAACCAGATTGCAATAGCATGGCTTGATGATCAAGGAGAGTAAGATTCTTTGATCAATGTTTAATACTATTAGATTTCGATAAGGATAACGAATATCTCTGTGAATCATTATCTGATAGAGCTTGAGCAAGCAATGTATATAAGATGAGCAATGTGAATGCTGGAAACCCCTTTGGTAGGTCGGATTTACCTGTTCATCTGTGAAAGAAGGCAATTGACAAAACGAGGTCTATACTCGGAAGTGACTAAAGAAGGCTGGATGATGCCACAGGTGTTCCCCGTGGGCCTTATGCATCGCTTGCCTGAGAATGGTCATCCCGAGTATAGTCCTACTCAAAGCGGGATGGCCGCGCATCCTCTAGGAGGGCACAAAAGAGAAAAGCAAGGAGAAATCCTAAGAAGGATCGCTAGATGCACTGCTCTCTTGCCTCGGGTACAATCATCACTGATCAATGAGACTAGTTGCGTCAAGTGGCTTATTGCTTATCTGTGGATTGATCAGTGGATTTGTTGGATCCCGCGAAGGCACGGCTTGAGAGTACCAGAGAGTGTTCGGCCATCACAGTTGTGAGATGATCAAAGAGACCAGGCTACGCTTGATCGTCATTGCTTGCCAAGCAAAGATCATCGTAACTGTAATGTATCCTTTACGAGGACAGCGGAGCTAACACATGGGGATCCCCTAGCACACACTCTGTGTCAGATGCCGGCTAGGATCCAAAGTCTGAAGCCCAACATCGTAGATTGAACGGCTCCCACTACACATATGGGTATACTCCCGTCATATGTGGTCGAAGCGGTGGTGCCAGAGAATAATTTACGGAGGGAGCATTCCAGACTTGGCGATATCTCATTGGTGTAGTGATCTCTTTGGCAAAGAGAAAAGGAGAGGAGGAAGCATCATAAGAGGGGAACTGTGTCAGTATAAGATCTCAGATAAAAGCTTTGTTGAAAAACAGTAATGAACACTTAGAAGTGTTTTGAAATGAAAGTGTCTGAAAAGAGTAAGGGCAAGAGTTTAGATAACCCATCAAAGTTGTGAGAGAATTTGGAGGACTATGAAGTCCTTTGCTGGCTTAGAATAGCCTTCCAAGCACACCCTCATTATCAGCATCGAAGCATTCGACAGTTTTGTTAACAATGAGGAGAGGGGGTTCTTCGACTAGGTTCACTCCTTTTGAGGAGCAAGGAACATCTGCAACTTCTTTGCCCTTTGAGGTTGCTGGATCAGGGCGATCTTTTCTGGGAAGCAGGTCACGCATCTTACCCTGCCGGAGCATCCTTTGCACAAGCTGGTGGAGTGCTCGGCAGTTTTCGGTCAAGTGGCCTGACTTTTTGTGGAATTCACAGAATGGTTCGGAGTCTTTAGACCTCTGATCGGTTGGTCGATAGGGCTACTTTTAGTTTGCCCTATCTTTCATAATCTGGATTACTTCTTGCATGGCCTCTTCGAGATCAGACTCATGCAAGTCATTGTCTTGCCGCTGATGAACTGCTGCTGTTTGCGAAGACGGAGCTAGTGCCAGTAATGGCTCTTGAGCACGATCACGGCTTGGGAAGGAGTATCGATGGCGTTGAAACCTTCTCTCCTTTCTTGAGTGAGTTGGGAAATGATTGTGAGGAGACCTTGGAGGATGCTTGCGAGAAAGATCTTCCTCGGATGTAAGCTTGGAGACGAAGCTTGGATTGCTCTTTTCTCCTCGAATGTACGAGTTGGCCAAGGCAATCAACTCTTGGTATGTTCTCGGAGCACGGACATTGACTTCAAATTTGAGAGGCCCTTCACGAAGACCGTGAATAAGAGCTACTCTGTACATTTCTTGATCAGCAATTCGATGTCCAAAATCTCTCTTTGGAATCGATCAACAAACTGATACCAAGTTTCATCGCTGCGCTGCTTGATCTCAAAGAGGGCTTCAGGACCGCCCTTTCTCTTGGTGGAGGTAGAGAATCTGAGCAAGAACTCCCTTCGCAGATCTACGAAGGAAGTGATGGAGTGAGGACGAAGGCCATAGAACCAGTCCCTCACTTGCCCATCAAACATAGTCACAAGGATCTTGCACTTAGTTGCATCTGAAAGGGTTTTGAGAGCAACGGATGACTCAAAAGCTTGAAGGTGCTTTACTGTATCAGTCTCTCCAGTGTAGATTGGCAGTCGAGGCTCTTTGAAGTTTGCTGGAGTAGATTCATGACAAACATTCTCTGTGAATGGTGAAGGTTATTCTTGTTCTCCTACAACATAAGGAAAGAAGGGGGCATAAGCTGCAGCTGCAAAAGAAGCAGGAGGATAAAAAGGAAAAGTTGCTGCAGGAGCAAATGCAGGAGCTGCAGGGTAGGGATGACTTCCCTGAAAGTTGAGAAATCTAGCAGGACTTCCCCGGGCTGCTTCCCGAAAGAAGTTTTGGCGAGCAGCAAACTCTTCATCTTGAGGTCGCAGGGGGGCTGCAGCACCTTGCGGGTAGGTTGCTGTGTAAGGAGGATAGACCGTCGGGCAAGCTGGAGGACAAGCTTGCTGATGATCCAATGTTGGCATTGGGTTAATTAGACTAGCTGAAGCAACTGGAGCTGTTGCTGGTTGAGAGTCTAGTCGCTGCGTGATTATAGCGAGCATTTTGTTGATCGCTTGGAACTATTGAGCATTCTCACGGCGCGACTGCTCAAAGGCTTCCCAGAGAGGATCATCTCTGGGACTTGGAGCAAGGTTCTCAGCTGGTTGGTGGTCTGACATGGTTCACTGTCGCTGTTCACCATCTGTTCGGATCTGAAGGTCGCGTGTTAACTATTGATGCACGAGAACGGCATCGGGCAGCTAACACGGAGGGGGTGTGTTCGGTCTCACAAGATAGGAGAGGAAGAGGATGAAGGTTGCGGGGATAAAGGAGAAGAGGTAAGCTTCTGAGTGCTCGAGAGTGGAGCAAGCAGCTTGTTCAAGAAGTTGCGGGGATAGAGGAGAGGGTTGATGAGCAGAGGAGAAGCTTGATCAACAGAGAAGGTTGATCAAGAGAGGAGGAGGTTGATCAGGAGCTGTCGAGCAGACGGGTACTTGGACGGTTGTGCTTGCAGGTTGGTTGCCGAGGGAGCTGAGCGGAGCTAGAAAGAAGGGAAAGAGAGGGGGCCGCTAGCAGCGGCAACAGCACACTTCGCCCGCCGCGGCTTAAATGTCACTCTTGCGATGGGCTTTCCTTTTATTAATAGCGAGAGCTACAACTTGCTAATACACCTTTACAACAAAGCAATAAAGGGTACAAGAAGGAAGCTGGCGGCTAAGGAAAAAGTGCCAGAAGAGGTCGCGTGGACTAAAGAGCGAAGCCGGCAGGCCGCGCGGTTAAACAAAGGAAGCAGACTACGCGGACTGGAGATCCAGGTTGGCAGGCCGCGCGGCTGGAGGCACAGAGGGGGATGCGGCCTGAGAAATGGAGTCCGCAGGAGTTGAGCTGGCTGGCTGACCTTGAGTGCGAGATGGAGACGGAGTCCGCCGAGTCTGCCATAGGACGCGCGGACTGGGACTTGGTACTGAAGACGGTGCTGCTGTCGGCAAAATGGGAGACTTAGTGGCGGACTGTGATGTGGGTTCGCGAAGTCCGTCACTGCTGAGCTCGGACTATCCGCCTACTACTGGGGTGGCGGATGCTGGAGGCCAAGCGGCGGACTGCAAGGAGAATCCGCGGAGTCCGCCTCTCCTGAACTAAGCGCATTGTAAGGGGTGCGGGTAGGAGAGTGCCTGCGGAGTCCGGCGAGTCCGCACGAGGTTATGCATACTAGGACTGCCTTTTGGAGGATCTGTAGCCTGGCGGGCTGGAAGGCGTCCGCTACTATTGACTGAGTCCGCGCCAAGACTGCGGACTGAGGGAGAAGTCTTCTACTACTGGCTGAGCTTGTGATAGGCTTGCAGACTGAGGAGTAATCTGGTACTGTTGCTGCCGAGAAGCAGGTGCTTGGAAAAGGAGAGGCGGACTGCAAAGAGTGTCCGCCAAGTCCGCGGCTGCTGTGAAGCTGAGTCCGCTTACGTTGGAGATGGAGAGCCTGGGTGTTGAGGCTGTTGGGGTTCACTAATGAAGGCAGACTAGAAGTCTTGATCGCACTTCGAGTCCGCCCAGCTCGCGAGGAACTTGGACGTTGCTGGTCTTGGCGGGTAGCCGGAGCTGTAATCCGCGCCCTGTAGGCGGGCTGGAGGAGTCGGCTGCTCGCGTTGCTGGGTAAAGGGATATGCGACCTGTTGCCGGCCTGGGCGGATATACTTCAGAGTCCGCCAACATTGGATGTCTCCCGTCAATTGCGAGCTAAGTTGCGGGTTGCTGCCGGCCTGAGCGGGCAGGAGTCCAAATCCGGCAAAGGAGCATCTGTTGAGACAAAACTGTGGTTAAGCTGAAGAGGAACGCGACCTGCAGGGGCGGACTGCAGGAGGAGTCCGCGGCCCCTGCAGACCAAGGGAACAAGGCAAGTGGCCTGGGTGGTCAGACCGCTGAGACCGCCCAAGCCGTGCGGCCTGGGCGAACAAAAATTTCTGTCTGCCCAACCTAGGGTATCACGGCCTCCAGGAGGAACCCGGGGCAGGCCGGGACGAACGAGCTGGCTGCCTTAGGAAGGATCGCCGATTTCGGGGTTAACAAAACCAACTATTTCATATTTTAGAATCTTTGGTAGTAAATGCTTCGTCCTTAACAATGGTAAGTATCACACCACTAAATTTAGTGAAAAGAGCTTTGAAGGTATTTTCGTAGGCTATAGTAGCCATAGTAAGGCATATAGGATTTTTAATAAGAAAACCTTGGTTGTAGAAGAATCTATTCACGTTGTATTTGATGAGACGAGCTTGCTACAAGGCAAATCTTCTAGTGTGTTTATTGAAGATGCAGGTTCAAGGATAAAGGAATTAAACTTGGATGAGCCGACTGAAGAAAAAGATCAAAAGTTCATCACAATCACCACTCCAACCCCAATTGGAGAGGTGGATGACCATGATCAAGATATCATTCAAGTTGATGAAGTCACTCCAGTGGTTGAAGAAGCTCTAGATGCAAGGACTCTAGAGCTCAGACATTTGAAGGATCACCCAATGGATCAAATCATAGGAGATCCCCGGGATGGTGTCAGAACTCGTAGAGGTATAACTAATGAAAATTTATATTTGAGTTTTCTCTCACAGGTTGAACCAAAGAAGTTTGAGGAAGCAAACTCGGACGCATCTTGTATAATGGCAATGAAAGAAGAACTGAATCAATTCAAGCATTGCCAAGTCTGGAAGCTTGTCCCGAGACCCAAAGGTAAGAACGTTATCGGAACAAAGTGGGTATACAGGAACAAGATGGACGAGGATGGGACAATTATAAAGAACAAGGCCAGACTCGTCGCCAAAGGATATAGACAAGAAGAAGGAATCGACTTCGATCAGACGTATGCACCAGTGGCAAGGCTGGAGGCAATCAGGTTGTTCCTAGCAAATGCAGCACTTAAGGGCTTCACTGTCTATCAAATGGACGTGAAGTCGTCCTTCCATAATGGTGACATAAAGGAAAAGGTGTATGCCGAACTACCTCCAGGTTTTGTTGATTCTAACTATCCTGAGCATGTTTATCTTTTGTTTAAAGCTTTAAATGGTTTGAAACAAGCTCCTCGAGCTTGGTATGAGACGTTGTTTAACTTTTTTCTTGAGAACAAGTTCACAAGAGGAAAGATAGATAAGACATTATTTCTTAGGAAAATAAAAGGCAAGATTTTGCTAGTGCAAATCTATGTCGATGACATCATATTTGGCTCTACTGACGACAACCTTTGCAAAAAGTTTTCCAAACTTATGCAAGAGAAGTTCGAAATGTGCAGTATGGGAGAGCTGAAGTATTTCTTAAGACTTCAGGTGAAACAATCTGAAGATGGAATCTTCATCTCTCAGATGAAATTCACCAAGGAGTTAATTAAGAAATTCAGAATGGTGAACGCAACCTCTATGAGGACTCCAATGAGTTCAACTATGTCTCTAGACAAGAATGAGAAAGGGAAACCTTTTGATGAAAATAAGTATAGAAGCATAATTGGATCATTGCTCTATCTTACTACTAGGAGACCAGACATAATGTTTTCAACATGTGTGTGTGTGTGCTAGATTTCAAGTGAACTCTAAGGAATCCCACTACGCTGATGCAAAGCGGATTTTGAGATACTTTAAAGGTACACCAAATCTTGGCTTATGGTACCCAAGAGGTAATGATAGTGAACTAGTTGGTTTTTCAGATGCAGACTTTGCAGAAAGTAAAGATGATAGAAAGAGCACTTCCGGGACTTGCTAGTTCCTTGGAAGGAGGTTCATTTCATGGAGCAGCAAGAAGCAAAATTGTGTCGCAATCTTAACGGCCGAGTCAGAATACATTTCTACCGGCAGTTGTTGTGCACAATTGCTATGGATAATAATCAACTGGAACATTATAACTTGAAGGTCAAGGACATTCCTATGTTCTGCGACTCCTCCAGTGCAATTGCAATAGCCAATAACCCAGTCTCTCACAGTCGGACAAAGCCCATAGAGCTGCGGTACCACTTCATCTGGGAGCATGTGGAGCATGGAGACATCCATCTCCAATATGTTCAAACTAACAGACAGATTGCATATATATTCACAAAACCGCTGGATGAGGTCAAGTTTTCGTTCTTCAAAATAGAACTTGGCATGCTCAACAAGGAAGAATGAATAAAAAGGTATCAAGTAAGTTAAAGATCGGGTTATACTTCAAAATCCAAGAAAACTCAAAGTGTGGACTTCATTTCTCGAGTACATCACTTGTACTCGAGAATAAGGACTTACCTCTCGAGAATAAAAACTCTACTCGAGAATTGGCAAGTTCTACTCGAGTGCTAATCTTCTTCTTCTTGAGAACAATAATCCACTTGAGAAATCAGATTGAAAATTTCTCTTCAATTTCAAATTTTTCATATTGGCACCCGGGCACTTCACCGCCAAACTCTGGGTATTTTAGATTTATTTATCTCATTTATCATCAAGATTAAAGGAATATATAAATAGATTTAGGTCCAAGAAATTTTCTATTCCCGATTTTGAAATCCCTCTCGAGAAAAACTCTTCAACTTCTCCGTCTCCGTCGAACTGCCGCAAACAAGCCTACTCCATTCGTCGGCCTGCCAACATCACTTTCTCCAAATCAATGGCATCTTCATCCAAGTTAGGAATCGGCAGCGAATTCATCTCAACAGGAATCGGCGAAATTTCTGATGATTTCAGGAATGTTCTCATTTTACTCGACACCGCTGGATTATCGTTCGTCGTGGAACATCCTTGCCAAGTGTTAATTTCTGATGTTGAAGAATTTTTCTAACATGCCAAGATCAAGCGCAATGGAAAAGTACTAAAATCAAGGGCTTGAGACATCAAGGTAATGATGACTTCCACCTCTGCTTCAAAATTTCTGCAGCTACCAGTGATCGATGAAGAATACTATCTAGTAGAGGATGATTATGACAGGGCTTACAGTTTCTGTGGCCTTTCCCTGTCAGCTCACACTGTGCACAGACAACACATGAATGCAGAAAGCAAATTGCTTACAAACATTCTTGGCAAAGTCCACCTCTGCAGGACCAGTTCTATCAGCTACATCACCCCAGACTTCTTTGATTTGATGACTATTGTTATCTGCAGAAAGAAATTTCAGTGGGGCATGATGATCTTTGATAAAATTAAGGCAAGTATCAAGAGCCCTAATTATGGCAGAATCCTATCTCTAGGGCTAATATCGAGTCGATTTCGAGCGATTTTGGCTCGCCTCGAAATCGAAATTTTCAACTCGAACTCGGCTCGAAATCGACTCGAAGTAGAAATTGATTTCGAGTCGAGTCGGCTCGACTCGAAATGACTCGATTCCGAGCCAGCTCGAAATCGAATCGAGTCGGCTCGAAATCGAATCGGGTCGGCTCGAAATCGAATCAAGTCAGCTCAAAATTAAGTAATTTTTTATTTTATTCCTAGTTTGTTCAAAAATAAATTAGGCAACCTATAAATTTAGCAAATGAAACAATTAAAGCATTCATTCTTTTTATTTAGGCTTAAATTTTATTATTTTTAATATTAAAATTAGAATATATAAATAAATACATAATATTTTTAATTAATTCGAGTTTATTCAAATCATATTTTGAGCGATTCAGGACTGGCTTAAAATCGACTAGAAATCAGATTCGAGTCAAATTGAATCGACTCAAATTGAGTCGAATCAATTTTAACCAATTTCGATCGGCTCAATATTCGAATGATTTTCGAGCGACTTTCGAGTTTAGAATAATATGCTCAGCCCTACCTATCTCTATACCTAGACAAGATGAAGCCAGATGTCTTCCTTATGAATAAGGGCATGACGCTTCACCACATGAAGAAAGTCTCCATCTCCTCCATCTAAAGATGGGAGATTAAGCTTTAGAAATCTGACCAACCACCAAAGAGGAATGAAGATGAAGTCAGGACTCCATCTCCTCCTTCTCATCAAATAACTGATCCAGTTATTGAGAGGTAACCTGCTCCATCTGTTCTAGTTCAGCCATCTCAAACTCCAACTGCTGCCATTCATAAAGTTAAGAAGATGATACCTCTTCTCCTATTGCTGCCAATACTATTTTAGATAATAGTTCAACTCTATCTATTGCTGCCACAGCCACTTTGCTCCATATAGACAATTCAGATTTTATTGTTGAAGATCTACCAGATGCAGAAACCCTGACTGATGCTTAGGTTCATGAACAGATCTTGTCTACAAATGATGATATCAACAAGATGATAGAGGAACTCTCTTCTAAATAGCCTCTATTCACTGTAACTGAAGAACATCCCTCTCCTCCAGCAAAGTCTCCAGAACATCCAAAACATACCTCTTCTTCAGTAAAGTCTCCTCAAGAAAAATCCCCAGAACCAGAAAAATCTCCTGAACCAGAACCAGAAAAATCTCCACTTGAACATGTACATGTTGAAGAAGTTGTTTCTATTCCTGACTCTGAAGATGAAATACCTGCCGAAGCTACTGAACCTCCTCTTCCCAGTCTCCATTTCAACATTCCCTCCATACTAGCCAAAGATGCTGAAGATGAAAAAAGTACAACCAGAAGAAAAACAAACCTCTACCTCCACAGTCCTCTTTGAAGAAATTGCCCCATGGACTGCTCCAATTCTACCTACTGCACCTCTTCAAACTGAAGTATTTCCTGAAGGTACTATCTTGAGTAAGATTGAAGCTATGCTAGCTGAACAAAGAAATTATTTTGATACTTCTATTAAAGATATAACTAATAAACTAATTGCTATGGAAAAAGAAATGAGTTGAGGATTTGCTGAAATCAAAAACAATACTGATGAATTTAAAAGACTTTTACAAATTGGAGGAAAAGCAATAGATCATACCATTACCAACATTGGTGAGATAATGGAACAGTCAGTTACTCTTGCCAATAATCAGATACAATTAGAAAAGAAAGCCCAAGAACGCAACTTCAAGACTTGTGAAGAAGTTGGGTAGTTCAAAGAAGCTGTAATCAGCACCCTATCTCTAGAAGTCAGAAAGGGGGATGATTTAGTGAAAGAACGGCTTGAAAAGAAGGTTCAAACAATGAAAAATCAGTGGGATGATCAAATGAAAGAGATCCAAGCATCAGTGCTCAAAGAAGTTAAAAGTACAAAGCTTTACACATATGATACTGCAGTATGGATGCACAATCAGCTTTTCTCTGATCTATCAATGGATCCTTCTGCACCCCCTCCTGCATGCCTGGATGTAAATAGGCCAACATTCTCTCCACCTCCTAAATACTTGGAAGGACCACCTCCTGAAACCTATGAACAAGTATGAGAATCTGAACAAGCAAATGTACCTCCTCAAGTATCTCCTGAGATTCAGAAAGGTGAAAGAAGGAAATATGGTGATGGTACCTCTGCTAGCAGATCAACTCCTTATCTTGAAGCTGAAATAAGAAGAGCTCAAGAATTTTCTGAAGTATGGAGTCCAACCTCCAAATCCTTAATCCTTGAAACACTTAAACTTGTTGTTGATTTTAATGAAGACATGAACATTCATTATAGCTCCTATGAATGAGATTTATATGAGAAATCTTTTACCAAGAGGAGATTGTATGACAGAGAGTATGGAAAGAACAATCTCAAGGGTCCACCCAGACCTCCCAAATATTTTCCTAAACCTTATAGTTATCATAAGAAGCAACAAGAGAAGCAGGAAAGACAGCAACAATAGTAGAACTAGAAGAATTTGCAGATGATCAGAAAATTCATTTTTGAGATATAGTGGAATTAAATTTTCTCTTGGACAATCTTTATTAATATAAACCTTTAGTTTTGATGATCTGATTTTCTCATATCACAGCTTTCTTCTATTTTATTATGGTTATTAGTTTCTTTATTTGCTTATCTTGATGTAATTTACCTTAGTGTAGAGGGTTCTGACTTCTACAAATAGAGTGAGATTGTTAGATATTGCATCCACAATAACCCAGATTTCTATGAAGTCACGCTTGAACTAAGATGAATTAAGTTTGTATTTGATGTCCTTTCTAGTTGAAAGTTTGCAGAATATATTTGTCAAGTGTAGACCAATGTCAGTCTACAATGAGTCACCAAACACATGACCATACAATATAATCCCTCATTGTGTGATCCATGGTGTTGACTCATATGTAGCCTCTATATTGGGACACACTTCTTTTTCAAGCACTAAAGTCATGAGAGAAAAGTTGGTTGCTGAATTTATTGAAGAAAATAAGTTTTCAGACTTTCAGAAAAATTGCTAAGTCTTTTTCTCGAGTAAGATCTTTTCTACTCGAGTAGAACTAGAGATTATACTCGAGTAAGAACAGTCATGTATTCGAGTTGCAGAAGCTATTCTCGAGAAAGCTTAGTGTTGTTCTCGAGAAAGCCATGTGTACTCGAGTAATCCATGATTCTCCTTCTCAAGTTACCACTTTCTAGTCAAAATTCTTTCTAAGTCTTTTTCTCGAGAATCCACATATTATTTCTCGAGAAGACCGGCATTACTTCTCAAGAACCAGAAGTCATTTCTCAAGTAACAGATTTTATTCTCGAGTAAAAAATTTATTTTCTCGAGATGCATAATTCTTCTCGAGTAACAGAATAATTTTTCTCGAAAATAGAAGTTTATTTTTCTCGAGTACTTCTCTTTCTCGAGATACCTATATTCCATCGTTACATTTTTACTAAGTCTTTTCTCGAGAAGCAAAAGATTTTTCTCAAGATGACCATGTATAGTTCTCGAGAACTAGAAACCTTTTCTCGAGACCTTGAATTCTCTTCTCGAGTGTCAAAACTATTTTCTCGAGATGCTTCCTTATTCTCGAGTACCAGGATACTTGTTCTTGAGAACAAAAATTTATTCTTCTCGAGTACTTACTCTTATTTTCGAGATAGCTAGATTCCACCTCTATATTTTTCCTAAGTACTTTTCTCGAGAACTTCATAATTCTTCTTGAGAAACAGAAAACTATTTCTCGAGTACAGTTAACTCTCTCGAGAAATGCATGTTAAATTTTCTCAAAGTGGTCAGCAAGATAGCCTAAAGGCAAAAGAATATTCTCAGAACTATCCAGTTAACACTTTGATCTAGCGGAAGCCCAAAGAGCAAGCTTAACACCACATGCAAATGGAAGAACAAGCAGTTCGTATTTTCATTAACTTCTTTACAAGGCGAGGTATACGTAGCAAGACATGATTTCGCTCGTACAACAACTACAAACAGAAAGCTCAAAACACAAGCCGGGCGGACAGCAATAGAAACCGCTGAGACCGCTAAGTCTGCCAAGATTGCTGAAGCCGCACAAACTGCTACAACACGTCGAATAGAACACGGAGTCCCCCTGAGACCGCGAGGTCGGGCGGACACACTGTTATTCGCTGCCTGCTGAGGAACTGAAGAACAGACCGCCTACCCGCCTGAGACTGGCAGACAGGTTATTGGAACTTGAACAAGCTGAAGCAGAGAACCACTGACAAGCCGCAGAAGCGACCATCTGAGACCATAGAAACCGCACACTTCCAAGTACTTGACCGAAGTCAAAGCCAAACTCCTGGCTCCTTGAAGCTAGCCGCGCGACCTGCACACAGCAAAATGTCAGCTCTACTCAACTCGCGCGGACAGAGAAGTTCAGATCGCAGCAATTGACCAAGCCCCACTAACTGTGCACTCAGTTACTGTAGACGTGCCCGAGGGGGTTCTATTTATAGGCGAGGTGAGGAGTGTGGTCACCACCCTAGTGAATAGAATCACCACCCCAGCCCGCGCACTAGCAAAACCTCCGTTCGCTGTGCCCGCAAAGACTTATCCGGATTCCAAGAAAGCCGCCAGAAGCAAGACACCGATGTTCACTACTGGGCGTGAAAGATATTGTCCCTAAGCACGTAGAGGGGGGTGAATAGGTGTCTTGAATCTTTTTAACTTTTTAGGCAGCAAACAGATAATATCACAGAATTATATCTAATTTATCACAGCACACATTCAGCAATCACAGCAATCCACAAACACACAGTAGACACAGAGTTTTATAGTGGTTCCCCAAGCTTTGGGTACATCCACTTTCCCCCTTCGCCTATCTAGCAGTGTACTAGATTCGGCCAAACTTCTCCACTAACTCAGAACCCAAAACAGGCTCCTACACCTCAGGCCCAAGGCCCTACAACTCAGCTTTTCCACAAAGCCTACACTCAGCCACAAAGGCCTACACTCAGCCACCAAGGCCTACACTCAGCCACCAAGGCCTACACTCAGCCACCAAGGCCTACACTCAGCCACCAAGGCCTACACTCAGAGATAAAACTCTCCTACTCTCAGCCTTTATAATTACAGGCTTACAAGACTCAGATCCAAAGGATCCTACAAGATAAAATTGAATACAATAATGTTAACTCAACAACTCAGAGAATAGAGAGATGAGATGTGAGTTTCTTGATGAGTTCTTGGAAGAACTCAGCTGAAATCAATCTGACTTAGCTTTCTTCAAAGCTTCTTGAAAGTAGAACTCAATAAGATTGACTCCTTCTGCAGTTGATCCTTGATCTCTGTTACTTAATATTCAGAATAAATCTGAACCCTTCTTCTCAGTCTGGTTCCAACAACTGATTTCTTGGATGGAGCTCTCTCTCTCCAACTTCTTAGATCTTCACTTGATAGCTAGATCTTCTTTAGACAATTACTTGATCTGAATTTTGACAACTTCAACAACATTTTCTGTAGACTGTATAAGCTTATTTATAGGCCTTCTTCATGGTAACCGGCTGGTCCGGTTCATAACTGAATTCTGATAATTCTGACAGGTGATGTAGACCGGCTGGAATGGCAGCTGTCAAGTCATCCAGTCAGTTCTTGAAAATTCTGTAACTGTCTGCAAGTGTCGAGACTTTCTGTCTTTAAGTGTCGACACTTATAGACCAAGTGTCGACACAAGTTGTCTAAGTGTCGACACTAGCCTACAAGGTGTCGACACAACTCCTTGTGTTGTAGATTTTATATCTCGACACTACTTCTTCTTCATGTGTCGACACTGATAATGTGTGTCGACACAAGTACTTTACTTCAGTATTTTGCTGAATTCTTCTAAATGTCGACACAACACCTTTGTGTCGACATATCTTCATGTGTTGAATCTGTTAAGTGTCAACACTGCTTCTTAGTGTCGACACATGTCTTTAGTGTTCATACTTGCTGAGTGTCGACACAGCTCCTTGTGTCGACATATCCTTCTAATGTCGAGACTCTGGCTGAGTGTCGACACATCTTCATAGTGTCAACACTTGTACTTAGAATATTTTGTTGAACTTTGTTGTTCTTTGCTAAGTGTCGACATAGCTCCTTGTGTCGACACTTTCTTCAAGTGCTGAGTCTTCAGCTGAGTGTCGACACATTCTTTCTTATGTCGACACTTTCTTCAAGTGTTGACTCTTCTGTTATGTGTCGACACATTGCTTTGGGTGTCGACACTTGTACTTAGTCTCTGCTAGCTTTTGCTGAGTATCGACACAGCTCCAAGTGTCGACACTTTCTGATGTAGACACAGCTTCACTGGGTGTCGACACAACTGTTAAGTGTCGACACTGTTTCACTGCACTTTCTTCATTGAGTGTCGACACAGCTCCTTGTGTCGACATTTTCTGTCTGGTGTCGAATCAGCATCCCTGGTGTCGACACAATGACTCCAAGTGTCGACACTGCTTGTCTGGGTGTCGACACAAGTCTTCTTAAGTGTCGACACTTTCCCTCTGGGTGTCGACACATGGACTTAGAAACTTTTCTTCTATCCTGCAAATACTTAACCTGCACAAGGTAACTCAAAATACATCAAATACATTTTGATGTATATCATTGAGTTGGGTGAGGCTTCTTCAAATCAGGTACATTTAAACCAATGTACCCAACAATCTCCCCCTATTTGGAGAAGTCATAACCCTTAGTCAATGATATACACCATTCATAATTAAATTACAAAATGATGTAAAGCAGGATTATATATAGCAGGGTAAACATAAACATGTATCAATCACACATGTATACATAGACATCATCACAGAACAATTATGAAACAAATTTATTACACAACAAATTTATCACACAAAACATTGTTCCAATACTTTGTCATATACAAAATTCTAAAGTTTACAGAATGTTTTATATCAAAAGAATACATAGTAAACTTAAGAAATTTTCTAAGCTATTTCTGTTCAGCCTCCTTAATGACTATTCCTTTTCCTGACTGAATCTTGGCTTGCATAGAAGCTTCAGCATCTTTAGTTTCAGCAGGCTTCTTCCCTTTTAGCTCCTTCTTCTTGAGTTCCTCAGCCTTAATCTTTTGCCTTTCAAAATAATGATAAGGCTTAGGAAAGTACTTGCTAGGCTCCTGAGTAGTAGGAGGTAGCTTTCCCATCTTGGCCTTCCTTCTATACTGGATTATAGCCTCCTGCCTAGACTCATGTTTTCTCCATTCAGTTTCAGAAAACCACTTATTCCTGTCTTGAATGTTATCTTTGGCAGCTTTCCAGGCAGTCAAAATAATATTCCTAGAGGTGGGGCTCCACTGCTCAAAGTCTGGTCTTTGTTCAGCTTGCTCCCTGAACTTCTTCTTAGATAATCTGGTTTCTTCTTCAGCTTGCTCTTTTAAAATAGCTTCCTGCATGGCTTCAGATACTGGCTGAACTACTTTGGCAAGAATGACATTGTCCTTACCCCCAGGTGGGCTATACATGGACTGTATGTCAGCATGAACCATATCAAAATCTGGAGGAGGGTAGATGACTTGAGCCACTTCAGGTTGCTCCCCTCCTAGATATGCAGGGTTGATTCTAGATTCAGCAACATCATTGTCATCACACAGAGGAGGATATCCAAGAGTGGCTCTGATGGAATTAGAAATCCATTTGGCATGCTCAGAGCCAGCTTTGACTAAGACCCTCTCCCACTTTATGACTTCTCTTTCCATGTGATCCCTTAAGTCATCTTTCTGAAATCGAATTTGGGCATTTAAATAATTAACTCCATCTCTGTAGAAAGGTTTGAGCCTTTGGAGTTTGTCAGTGATGATCTTCTCAGAGTCTAGTATAGCATTCTTAACAGCAGTTATGCTCTCTTGCAGTGCTTTGTCAAAATCTGCTTTAGCAGTAGAAGTAGAAGTAGAAGGTCCAGCACCTATGTTCTTTAGTTCTGTGACAATTGCATTATGAGATGCTGTCAGATTGTCATTCATCCTTATTTGGTTTTCTAAAACATACCCCTGCTTCAGTGCTATGTCATCTACTTGAGCCTTTATTTTCTCTTGATGAGTTGTCAAGTACACTACTGCATTCCCTCCTTTGTGGAAGCAGTCTGTCATCTCCTTCTTATTAAGATTCATTTCAAATCTTATTGACTTAATATCCTTGGCCAAATCAAACTGTAATGATTTCTGCCCTTCATCCACATACTTCTCAATTGCTTTTCTGTGCTCATCCAACTTGATCTGCATAGCAACCATCAGTGCACTATAATCAATTGATGGTGTTGGCTGAACTATAGGCTGTGGTGCTATGGTTTGTAATGCCTTCTTGTAACTTTGGCTCCTTCTTCTGAAGACCTGAAATTTCTTCTTCTTTGCCCTTGCAGCATCCTCATCTTCAGAAGCTGATGTGCTGGCAATTTCTACCCTCTCCTTAGGGCTTGGGGGCCTCTCAGTCTGCACATCTGGTGCCTTCTCAGTTTTTTTTCTTGCAGGCTCTTCAAGAATTACAACTTGCTCCCCCTCAGCTGGAGCTTTCTCTCCTACAGCAGCTATACTTTCTTTGTCAAAATCTGTATGATCCAGATTTAAGAAAAGATCTTCCATGGTATATTCTTGTGGAGAATGGGCAGGAGAAATTCTTTGCTCTTCAACCACTGGATCAGTAACAACAACTTCAAGAGATGTGTATTCCATGACAACATCTGGAATTTGGCTATCCAGCTGAGTTTGCTGATGAACATTTACTAATGGATCAGATAAAACAGTATCCACTTTAAGGAAATCTAAAGCATTAAGCTCAGAGATTACCTCTAGGATGATGCTGGTTGCTTGCTCACTCTCAAGAGGAGTGGGTTCTTCCAGAACTAGTTGCTCCCCCTGGATTTGAGCTTGGTGTAAGGGGCTAGCTGATGGTAGCTCCCCCTGCTTCTCAGCAACTTCTTGTTGAGCTGTAGATGTCTCTTCTTCATTCTCATCAAGTGAGAAAACCACATGCTCCTCACTACCAGAGCTGCTAGTGGAAACTTGAGTCACTGGGGCAGTTTTCCTCTTCTTCTTTTGAGGTGATTCTTTCTCAGGAATTATCTTTTCAGGGGTTGGCATCTCCTTAGTCAACACCCTGTCCCATCTGGAAAATATCCTTAAATCCATCTTCCTTATATGATTGATTTTTGTTCCAGCAGCTTGGTGCATAACCTCTGGAATACTTTCAGCAAGGTATAGACTTATAATCCTGCCCAAGTTGGGCTTCTTCAAGCTTTCCTTTATCTTCTCAAGAACTATCACAGACCAATCTGTTTGCAAAGTGAAGATGATCCTTGTCATAATACTGAACATAGAGGCAGATACCCTATCATGCCCTCCTGGCTTACTGAGAATTACTTTGCCAACAATCTCAGACAGAAATTTCCCTTGACTGTTCATGCCCTTTCTATGAAAAACAGAGCCAATTTTCATCTTAGAATCTAGACCACACCATGTTAGAGCTTCCCTGATCTTTGAAGCAGTAACCTCATCTTCTTCTTTTGTTCTTGGTAACTGTAATACTTTCCTCAGACTTTTAGGTGAAACCTTCACCTTCTCACCATGAACCCTGGATTTGATCTTGAATCCAGTGTCGTCTACCTTAGCTCCATTTAGGAATTCCAAGACTTCCTTTTTCCAGATCTTTGTAGGCTCAGAAACCAGAAATTCTAATCCCGAGTCTGCAACTAGGGTTATAACGTTCTTGATCTCCGGGTCTGCATCAACAAATGCATCGCGCACCAGCTCGTAGCCTTCGTTGACGTTCTCCTCAAGCTTTGGCGTCATTAGGGTTTGAAGAATTTGTGTTGAGAGAAGAGAGGTGTCGACACAGTAGCTTGGTCTCGAAACTTTTGAAAGCGTGTCGACAGACAAAGGCAAAATCCTATTTATACCTTTCTAGGTTTGAAGATGAAAAGGCGGGCAGCTAACTTGAATTGTGTCGACACTGGCGATAAGTGTCGACACTGACTTAGAATGTCTCGACACATATGTGTCGACACAAGTTTTAGTCAACATATATATGTGTCGACACTTATTTATGTGTCGACACAACTTAACTCGACACATAGTCGAGACTTTACTTAGAGAATTCTGAGTAAAAACTAAGTGTCGACACCACTTTGAATGTGTCGACACCTACTTGTCATGTGTCGACACTAATATTCTGAAGTGTCGACACTAACTAAACTAGATGTGTCGACACCTTTTCCCTGAAGTGTCGACACCACTATACTGTCTCGACACAGACAACTCTGTGTGTCGACACTATTTTACTTAGCCAATACTATAAACTTATTCTAAGTTTATCATTTCTAGTTCAATTTTAAACCTATTGAACTTAGCTTCTTATAGGGGCTTAGTATACATATCAGCTAGTTGATTATCTGTTCTAACATATTCAAGTAAAATCTCTTCTCTTTCTACATGCTCCCTAAGAAAATGATATTTAATTTCAATATGTTTTGTTCTACTATGGGATACAGGATTATTGGCTATTGAAATAGCACTAGTAGAATCACAGAAGAGTGGAGTTCTACTTACCTGAAATCCATAGTCCTCTAGCTGATGTTGTATCCACAGAAGTTGAGCACAACAACTTCCTGCAGCCACATATTCTGATTCTGCAGTGGAGATAGCCACACTTGTTTGCTTTTTGCTACTCCATGAAATTGGTCTCCCACCTAGGAATTGACAGGTTCCAGTTGTGCTTTTTCTATCTTCTTTGCATCCTGCAAAGTCTGCATCTGAATAATCTGTTAGTTCAAAATCCTCATTCCTAGGGTACCAGAGGCCTAGATAGGGAGTGCCCTTTAGATATCTCAATATCCTTTTGACTGCTGTTAAATGAGACTCTTTAGGGCAGGCTTGATACCTTGCACAGACACATGTAGCATACATGATATCTGGTCTACTTGCAGTCAAATATAATAGGGAGCCAACTATCCCTCTATACAAAGACTCATCTATAGGTTTCCCTGCATCATCCTTGCTAAGAGACATGTTTGACCCCATAGGAGTCTTCATGGTACTGGATGAATCCATACCATACTTCCTTATGAGTTCTAGGGTGAACTTGGACTGGCATATGGATAATCCATTCTCAGTCTGTCTTACTTGGAGTCCCAAGAAGAACTTTAGCTCTCCCATACTACTCATCTCAAATTGACCTTGCATAAGTTTTGCAAACTTTTTGCAAAGGCTGCTTTCAGTAGACCCAAATATAATGTCATCTACATATATTTGGACTAGTATAACTTTGCCTCAAGATTCCCTAAGGAATAGAGTCTTGTCTATTTTCCCCCTTGTGAACTTGTTCTCAATGAGGAAACTAGACATGGTTTCATACCAAGCCCTAGGGGCTTGCTTTAACCCATATAAAGCTTTCCTAAGTCTATAGACATGATTAGGTAGAGTTGAATCAACAAAACCTGATGGTTGTTCCACATAGACTTCCTCTTTTAGATTACCATTCAGAAATGCTGACTTGACATCCATATGGTAAACTTTGAATCCTTGAAAGGTTGCATAGGCCAGGAACATCCTTATGGCTTCCAGTCTGGCTACTGGAGCAAAGGTTTGATCAAAGTCAATACCTTCTTCCTACCTATATCCTTTAGCAACCAATCTTGCTTTGTTCTTAATGATGACACCTTGTTCATCCAACTTATTCCTGTAGATCCACTTGGTTCCTATTATATTGTGGTCTTTAGGTTTAGGAACAAGTTCCCAGACCTTGCACCTCTTGAACTGATTCAGCTCTTCTTGCATTGCTTCAGTCCATTGTGGATCTAGAATGGCTTCTTCAAACTTCTTTGGTTCAACTTGAGATAGAAAACTGGAGTAGATTGCTGCATTCAGATTTCTGCTCCTTGTTTGTACCCCTTGTCTTGGATCACCAATGATCTGCTCTACTGGATGATCTCTAAGATGCCTATTGGCTAGAGGCATCCTGACTTCTGGTTGAACCTCTTCAGTTCCTTCATCTTGCTGCACTCCTTGTACTTCTTCTGCACTAGGTACATGTAGTACTCCCCCTGGACAGCAGCCACTATCTTCTACTTGTTGTCTTGCAGCAGGTTCTTCTTCTATAGTAAGCTTGTCCAACTTCTTTGTTATACCTGTGGAGCTGTATACACTACTAGACAACTCATTGTTAATAAGTTTAGTCTCACCAAATACTACATGTACAGATTCTTCTACAACTTGTATAGACAAGTTGTAGACTCTATAAGCCTTACTTTTGTTGCTGTACCCAACAAAAATTCCCTCTTGGGACTTGGCAGCAAACTTAGTTAAGTAAGACTTTCCATTGTTAAGTATGAAGCATTTGCAACCAAAGATCCTGAAGTAGGATAGGTTTGGTTTCCTGCCTTTCACAACCTCATAGGGGGTCTTGTTGAGGCCTTTAGTAATGGTAGCCCTATTAATAACATAGCATGCAGTATTAACTGCTTCAGCCCAGAAATATTCTGGTAGTGATGTATCACTTAATAGGGTTCTTCCTGCCTCAATCAAGGTTCTATTCTTTCTCTCAGCAATGCCATTTTGCTGAGGTGTTCTAGGTGAAGAAAACTCTTGAAAGATCCCAAAGTCTTCACATAGTTCTGCCATACTCTCAGACTGAAATTCGGTACCATGGTCACTTCTAATCTTGACCACTATACTGTCTAGTTCATTCTGAATTTGCTTGACAAAGCTATAGAAGACACTAGGTGTTTCAGATTTCTGTCTTAAGAAGAACACCCAGGAAAACCTTGAGTAGTCATCTACAACTACAAAGGTATAGATCTTTCTTCCTAGGCTGTGAACTGGCATTGGACCAAAGAGATCCATATGCAAGAGGTATAAACACCTCACAGAATCTTTGTTTTCTATGCTTCTAAAGATGGATCTAGTCTGCTTGCCCTTTTGACAAGCTGAGCAAATACCATCTTTAACACACTTAACTTGAGGACCATTCCTCACTAACTCTTTGCTAAAGAGTTTGCCAATTGTCTTGTAGTTTAGATGGGCTAACCTCTTGTGCCATTTGACACAATGAGAGACTGTCTCATCAGCTACAAGACACACTGGAGAACCATTGTTCTCAACCATAATGTCTAAGCAGTAGACATTCCTTTTCCTATAACCAGTCAAAATGATCTCTTGATCAGTTGACCTCCTGATATGACAACCATTTTTCACAAATGAGATGTCATATCCTACATCACTCAATTGACTTATACTAATAAGGTTATGTTTCAAACCTTTAACATAGGCCACTTGAGTAATTGTAATAAAGGAGTTAGATATGTTACCAAAACCCTTGATGATCCCTTTTTCAGAACCACCAAAGGTGACTTTTGGAACATCCTTGATGGGTATGTAGTCCTTTAGTAAACCCCTTGTTCCAGTCATATGTCTGGAACATCCACTGTCCAAGTACCATATTGGAGCATGGCAACTTGGACTTACCTGCAAAACAGATTAGTGAACCTTAGAACCCAAAGAATTCTTGGGTCCTTGGTACTTGTTAGTTTGCATCCTGACAAAGCTACCTACTGGTTTTCCAATAGGCAGTTTGCTACACACTTTGGCACTAGCATTGTACCAACAGTCCATTGCAAAGTGGCCTATCTTGCCACAACACCAACACTCAAACTTATTGTACCTTTGCTTAGGTACAATCTTAGCTGTTTTATCCACATCTGGCTTGTTGAGTGTTGGGGCTTTGCCCTTGGACTTGGACTGGACAGTCCTTGCAGGTTTAGTAAAGCCTAGTCCAGCATTACCTTTGTGATGAACAAATTCATCAATTAAAGGTAGAACTGACTTAGGTTTAGAAAACCTAGCAACTAGATCTTTCTCCTTCTGAAGATTAATCTTCAGACTCTTGATTTGATCATTCTTATATGTGATAGTCCCCATCTGAATCACAGTTATGTGCTTCAGTCTGGCTATCTCATTTAGCTTTTGATCAAACAATTTCTCAGAATCAGTTGTCATAGCTTTGAGATTAGCAATTTTCTTTGCCTGATTTTTGGCTAGGGACTTGCTCTTCTTATAAGCTTACAACAGAACTTTATATTCATCTATCAGCTGATGAATATCTTCTTCAGACTCAGATACACTCTCATCACTTGATGAAGATGAATCTGATTCTGTACTGGCACAAGAAACTGAACTGGAAGAACAATGTTGTACCTTACTAGGTCCTGGCTGCTCCAGGATTTTGTCACTTTCTGTCAATGCCATTAGCCCTTGGCATTGACTGTCTTCTTGTTCATATATAGAATCCATAATCTGCATGAACTCTTCTTCTTCTTCTTCAGCAAACAGCCATATATATGCCTCAGCATCTGACTCAGTTTCTGATGAAGAAATATCTAACAGAGTCTTCTCCTTTTTGGCAACAAATGACTTTTCTTTCTTGCCTTTGAAAAGAGTCTTCTTCTTGTCACTAGACTCCTTTCTTTTTTTCTGGACAATCAGCAACAACATGACCTTGTCTATTACAGCAATAGCAAACTATTTTTGAAAGAGTTGTCTTGCTAGACTTAGTCTTTTTCCTGTCCTTCTTTGAAGCCTTTTTATTCTGATAAAAGTCTTCTTTTCCCTGTGAAGTAGAAGGCCTTGTCCTCCACTGTTTCTTCTTCAAGAACTTCTGAAAATGTCTAGTGAAGGCAGCAAAGTCCTCATCACTTTCACTGCTTTCAGACTTTGTACTTGCTGACTCATCTGACTCAGTTTCAGCAACCTTTGGAGGTGGAGTTGGTGACTTACCTCTGTACCTTCTGGGGGCTTCTGTTTTGAAGACCACTGTCCTTTCCTTATATTCACTTCTTATTGATTTCTCCTCTTCTTTCCTCACTATCAACTGCATTTCATAAGACAACAGTTTGCCAAACAGTGTAGGTGGAGAAATTTCTGCCAACTTAGCCATTTCTCTAATGGCACAGATCTTGGTGTCCCAATCTTTTGTTAGCGATCTTAGAAACTTGTCATTGAGTTCATAATTACTGAACTCTCTGCCATAGGACATGAGTTCATTCACAATCCTGTAGAACTTCTTATAGCACTCAGTTATGCTATCAGCTTTTCCTTGTCTAAAACTTTCATATTCTTGATTTAGCAAGGATTTTCTGTCTTGTCTTACTTCTTCAGAACCCTCCATGTACACAATAAGAGTTTCCCACATCTCTTTAGCTGTCTTACAGTGTATCAGATTATGAAAAGTTGCATCATCTATAGCACTCACTATTATGTTCTGAGCCCTCTTATCCATAGTGGCTAGAACAATTTCATCCTTTGTCATTTCAGAGAAATCCTTAGGTGTTCTCTGATTGGCATCCAAGACTGAAACCTTCATGGGCACATATGGCCCTTCTTTTACTGTGATATAAATCCTAGGGTCTGAGGCTTCCATAAAAAGTCTCACCATTTCCTTCCATATCCCAAAGATCTCTTTCTTGCATATGGGTAACTTCATGGATCCCAATTCCTTGTGATTCTCAGTGGAACCCATGATTCTTGATTTTCTTGAATCTGTAATTTGACTTAGACTGAATCTGCCAACAGGATCTCCTCAGACTGTTAGTCCTTTTTGAGGAACCTGGCTCTGATACCACTTGAAAGATATTGTCGCTAAGCACCTAGAGGGGGGGGTGAATAGGTGTCTTGAATCTTTTTAACTTTTTAGGCAGCAAACAGATAATATCACAGAATTATATCTAATTTATCACAGCACACATTCAACAATCACAGCAATCCACAAACACACAGTAGACACAGAGTTTTATAGTGGTTCCCCAAGCTTTGGGTACATCCACTTTCCCCCTTCGCCTATCTAGCAGTGTACTAGATTCGGCCAAACTTCTCCACTAACTCAGAACCCAAAACAGGCTCCTACACCTCAGGCCCAAGGCCCTACAACTCAGCTTTTCCACAAAGCCTACACTCAGCCACAAAGGCCTACACTCAGCCACCAAGGCCTACACTCAGCCACCAAGGCCTACACTCAGCCACTAAGGCCTACACTCAGCCATCAAGGCCTACACTCAGAGATAAAACTCTCCTACCCTCAGCCTTTATAATTACAGGCTTACAAGACTCAGATCCAAAGGATCCTACAAGATAAAATTGAATACAATAATGTTAACTCAACAACTCAGAGAATAGAGAGATGAGATGTGAGTTTCTTGATGCGTTCTTGGAAGAACTCAGCTGAAATCAATCTGACTTAGCTTTCTTCAAAGCTTCTTGAAAGTAGAACTCAATAAGATTGACTCCTTCTGCAGTTGATCATTGATCTCTGCTACTTAAGATTCAGAATAAATCTGAACCCTTCTTCTCAGTCTGGTTCCAACAACTGATTTCTTGGATGGAGCTCTCTCTCTCCAACTTCTTAGATCTTCACTTGATAGCTAGATCTTCTTTAGACAATTACTTGATCTGAATTTTGACAACTTCAACAACAGTTTCTGTAGACTGTATAAGCCTATTTATAGGCCTTCTTCATGGTAACCGACTGGTCCGGTCCATAACTGAATTCTGACAGGTGCTGTAGACCGGCTGGAATGGCACCTGTCAAGTCATTCAGTCAGTTCTTGAAAATTCTGTAACTGTCTGCAAGTGTCGAGACTTTCTGTCTTTAAGTGTCGGCACTTATAGACCAAGTGTCGACACAAGTTGTCTAAGTGTCGACACTAGCCTACAAGGTGTCGACACAACTCCTTGTGTTGTAGATTTTATATCTCGACACTACTTCTTCTTCATGTGTCGACACTGATAATGTGTGTCGACACAAGTACTTGTACTTCAGTATTTTGCTGAATTCTTCTAAATGTCGACACAACACCTTTGTGTCGACACATCTTCATGTGTTGAATCTGTTAAGTGTCGACACTGCTTCTTGGTGTCGACACATGTCTTTAGTGTTCATACTTGCTGAGTGTCGACACAGCTCCTTGTGTCGACACATCCTTCTAATGTCGAGACTCTGGCTGAGTGTCGACACATCTTCATAGTGTCGACACTTGTACTTAGAATATTTTGTTGAACTTTGCTGTTCTTTGCTAAGTGTCGACATAGCTCCTTGTGTCGACACTTTCTTCAAATGCTGAGTCTTCAGCTGAGTGTCGACACATTCTTTCTTGTGTCGACACTTTCTTCAAGTGTTGACTCTTCTGTTATGTGTCGACACATTGCTTTGGGTGTCGACACTTGTACTTAGTCTCTGCTAGCTTTTGCTGAGTGTCGACACAGCTCCAAGTGTCGACACTTTCTGATGTAGACACAGCTTCACTGGGTGTCGACACAACTGTTAAGTGTCGACATTGTTTCACTGCACTTTCTTCATTGAGTGTCGACACAGCTCCTTGTGTCGACACTTTCTGTCTGGTGTCGACTCAACATCCCTGGTGTCGACACAATGACTCCAAGTGTCGACACTGCTTGCCTGGGTGTCGACACAAGTCTTCTTAAGTGTCGACACTTTCCCTCTGGGTGTCGACACATGGACTTAGAAACTTTTCTTCTATCCTGCAAATACTTAACTTGCACAAGGTAACTCAAAATACATCAAATACATTTTGATGTATATCATTGAGTTGGGTGAGGCTTTTTCAAATCAGGTACATTTAAACCAATGTACCCAACAGGGCGGTCTTGCACCAGACCGCCCACACTATGCGGACACGATACAGTCCGCATAGTCCGCCCACAACATCACATGGACAGCCACAACTCCTTCAGTGACAGTCTGCATGATACAAGACCAAAGCCTCCATCCGCCACAAGTCCACGACCAAAGGCAGTCCGCCCGATCAGTAGCGGACTTGGAGGATACAGCGGACACACTAGAATTATCACAGAATGTGACCAAGTCCAGTAAAACACCAAAGGCCTAGCGCGAGCTCGGCGGACAAGGCTCAGTCCGCCAATCATCCAAAGCGGATCGCCAACACTCCTCCAGAGTTAAGGCAGAGTCCGCAAGCAATCCTCGCACAGCTGCCCAAACAAGAGGTCAACTGTCGGACTCAGACACCAGTCTGCGCAGTCCTCCACAGCAGTTAGTACCTGATGTACCACTAGAGTTCGACAAGGGCCACAGCCAAACTCCAAGGCCAGTCCGCCACAGTGGACACCGCGGACACGCCAGTCCGCAAGCCTCCCACGAATAGGACACCCAATCCGCCGGTTAACACAAGGCTGCTGAACAGAGCACTGCCTTCAGCCCGCAAACCGCAGTCCGCTCAGTCCGTTTCGCCAGAAGCCCGACATCCTCAGCCATAGGCTAACCAAGCCGCACAATAGGCCGAACAAGCCGCATACCAGGCCGCACAGGCCGCTCCTCAAAAACCAAGCCCCCAAGACAGCCAACACCCGGGCCGCAACTAACAGTCCGCCCAGGCCGCAGACTAAGTCCGCACAGGCCGCCCGACCTGCCCATCACCCACTTCCACTTCACAAATTTCAACACTCCCCCTTGAAGTGAGAAGTGGTGATCAAGCCCAGCAAGCTTCGTAACTGCCGAAATGGCCCCTTCGACAGCGGCTTCGTGAAGATGTCAGTAAGATTATCTTCACTCCGAACATGCCCGACCAGAAGAGATCCCTCCAACACCTTCTCCCTTATGAAGTGGTGCGCGATCTCAATATGCTTGGTCCTTGTATGACACACTGGATTGTTTACCAGTTTGAGAGCACTCTCATTGTCACCCCGGAGTAAAGTAGGCCCTTGCACTTCTTCATGAACATCCTTTACAAGCCTCCGCAACTAGATGGCTTCCCGAGCAGCCAAGGTCGTAGCCTTATACTCAGCTTCCGTATTAGACACGGACACAGAATCCTGCTTCTTGCTACACCACGAAATACCAGCTGAATCACAAGTGAAAACATAACCCGAAGTTGATCTCTGATCATCCGAGTCACCACCATAGTCAGCGTTCGTGTATCCAAGCAAAGCAAAGTCCGCATCCCTACTATAGAGGAGTCTCATATCAGAAGTCAACTTGACATACTTCAAGATGTGCTTTGCCTCTACCAAATGAGACTTCCTTCGTTCAGCCATAAACCGACTTACTCGGCCAACAACATAAACAATGTTTGGCCTTATAATCATCAGGTAGATCAAACTCCCTACAAGAGCCCTGAACACCAAGGGATCAGGAAGAATCCTTCCTTCATCTCGTCGAAGCTTCAGCCCATGTTCCAGTGGAGTAGAGCAACACTTCCCTTCGCCCATGCCGAATCGACTTACAATGCGATCCGCATATCCCTTTTGGCAAATGAGAATCCTGCACTCCTTCCTATCCACTTCAAGACCGAGAAAGTGATGAAGCTCCCCCAAGTCTGTCATCTTGAAGCGTATAGCAAGCTCAGCCCTGAGTCTTGCTACTTCCTCCTCTGAATTCCCTGTGACAATCATGTCATACACATACAGCAGGACCAAGACTTGAAGCTCCCCCTTCTTCTTGACAAACAAGCTAGAATCCGAGTTGGACGCAAGATACTCGCAGAATTGCAAATACTCTGCTAACTTCCCATACCAAGCTCTAGGAGCTTGCTTCAACCCGTAGATAGCCTTCCTGAGCTTGCAGACATAGTCCGGATGAACTTCAGAAACAAATCCAAGTGGCTGATCCATGAAGATGTCCTTGTCAATCTCTTCGTAAAGAAAGGCGTTCTTCACATCAAGCTGCCACATCCTCCATCCCTTGCAAGCAGCCAAGGCGATCACCACTCTAACTGAAGTCATCTTAGCAACTGGACTAAATGTCTCCTCATAGTCTTCTCCATACTGTTGTGAGAATCCTCGAGCAACTAGGCAAGCTTTGTATCTATCAATGCTCCCATCAGCCTTCTTCTTCAACTTATACACCCACTTGCAAGTCACTGGAGTAATGTCATCAACCTTGGGCACAAGATCTCAGGTTTCCTTCTTCTTAAGAGCAGCAATCTCTTCCTTCATGACATCACCACACTCCTTGACTCTAGTGGCCTCATTGAAGTTTTCAGGCTCTCGCTCATCCAGAGGACCTGCAAAGAAGCAGGAGACAAAGCTCACTGCATTCCCATCACAGTACCGAGCCGGTGGCTTCACAACCCTCTTTGATCTTCGAAGAGGTTGTTCCTTGCTCACTACCTCTGTTGCTTCTTCAGGCTCAACACCACCTTCAGGCAAGCTTTGAGCAATGCTCCCCCTGCTTCATGAGCCAGAAGCCTCAGCATCAGAACTTGAAGCAACAGGAGCTGCTGGTGAAACAGCAAGCTCCTCTTCCAGGCCTTCATCAGCCACCATCGGTTCTTCATCAACCTTGCTTCCGGTTATCTCAACCGAGCCACCTCCATACGATGTCAGGTCGTCAAAGACAACATCTCTTGACACAACGAACTTCTTCGTCGTAGGATCCATGCATTTTCATCCCTTCTTCCGCTCATCGTAGCCAACAAAGACAAGCTTCCTTGTCTTTGCATCCAGCTTAGTCCTTGAAGCATCCGGGACATATACATAGCAAGTTGAACTGAACACCCGAAGGTGTTCCACACTAGGCTTCTCCTTCAGCAACATTTCAAAGGGAGTCTTCATGTTGATTGGGCTAAGCGGCATCCGATTGATAATGTAAGAAGCACAAGAAATCCCCTCCGCCCAGAAGGACCTTGGAATGTCTTTTGCATGAAGCCAGCATTTGCAAGTCTCCATCAGATGATGGATCTTCCGCTCTGCTACTCCATTTTGTTGTGGAGTGTGAGCACAAGTGAGCTCTCGTTGGATCCCGTGCTTCCTGTAGAAGTTAGAAAACTCGGAGGAGATAAACTCACCACCGTTATCTGTTCTAAGCTTCTTGATCCGCAAGCCAAGCCGGCCCTCCACTAACTTCTTGAACTCCACAAACAAACGGAAGGCTTCAGACTTCTCTTTCAAGAAATATACCCAAGTATATCTTGAGTAGTCATCAATCATAACCAGCATGTATCTGCTCTCACCAAGGCTGGTAGTGACGGTTGGTCCCATCAAGTCTCCATGGATGCACTCCAATGGTCTCTTGCTCCTCGTTTGTGATTTATCAAACGGAAGGCGATGAGCCTTGCCGTACTGACATCCCGCGCAAACATGACCGTCACCAAATGAAGAAAGCTTAGGAAAGCCTCTTACAAGGATTTTGTTTGTCATAGCTTTCAACTTCTCCATTCCTACATAACCCAGTCTTTCATGTCATATAGCCGCGCTATCGTTTGCTCTCATCCGATCAACATAAGAGTTAGTTGCAAGAACAAACAAGTTCTTAACTCTTCTCCCAATATGAGCAACATCAGCCTTAACCGCTGATACGTTGCGAAGGAACTTCACTTCTGTTGGACCAAACAGAACGTGATAACCCGCGCCGACCGCGTTGGTCATAGAGAAGAGGTTCTTATTCATGCCTGGTACGTGATACACACTCCTTAATTTGAGTGACCCCTTATCACTACCCAAAGACACAACTCTCTCCTTCTCTACTACATAAACAGTGTTATCAGCAGTTATAATAGCTTCATTACCTGAATAAGCTTGCAAGGAGGAGAACTTCGACTTGTCTCCGGTGAGGTGATGACCACACCTGGAGTCCACGATCCATTCGTCGTTGAAGTCCACAGCGGACAAGGCACGGACACAAGTGCCCGTCATGAAGGCTCTGCCCCATCCAGCTTCCTCACTCTTAGAGCAAGCTTCCTTCTTGCCTGCAGCATACCCAGGCTACAGCTTGACCTTGCAGTCCCGCTTGAAGTGTCCTCGCTGATGACACCTGTAGCACTTCAGATTCTTCTTCCAGTCCTTATTAGGATCAGTGCTCTTCCTGCCTGATAAGAGGTTGAAGGATCATTCTCAGCAGCGACTTGCTTCTTCTTCCCTTCCCATCTCTTCTTCTGCTTGCTTGTGAAGAGTTCTCCACTGCTCTCCTCAGAAACAGTAACACCATCCATCTGTCTAGCCAAGCTTTCCTGCGAAGAAAGCAGGTTCTCAAGCTCCAGCAGAGATGGCTGAGTGGCCTAGCCTTGAACTAATGTAACAAAGGCAACATACTCCTTCCGCAAGCCGTGGATTATGTGCCTTATCAACTTAGCCTCCGAGATAGGCTCATCAGGATTAAGCACTGACAGCTCAGTACACAAGTTTTTCATCTTCAGAAAGAATTTCGAGATGGTTAGGTCTCCTTGAGTTGCACTTGCCAACTCATTCTCCAAGAACTAGAGCCTCGCCATGTTCTTCCTACTGAACAACTCATTAATAGTTGTCCAAATGTCAGCAGTTGACTCACATCCAATGATGTGATCAAACAGCTCTTGTGAAACAGCTCTCTTGAGAACAAACTCCGCCTTAGCATTTGTTTTTCTCCAGAGCCTCACCTGCTCAGCAGTTCCAAAAGCAGCAGTCACTTCCTGTCTGTCGTCACCTCCGACGACCTCCCATAGCTCCTCGCCAAGAAGAAAACTCTTCATACACGACTTCCACTTCTTGAAGTTAGTCGTGGTCAAGAGTTCAATACCAAGACCCCTTGCATAGCTCCATTCCATTGCAACAACCTTTGGATAAGCTTATCAGAAGCACAGAGCAACAACAGAGCAACAACACTAGTTGTCCACCGCTTAAGTTGATCACCGCTCAAGCAACTAAACCTACCTCTGATACCATGTTAAATTTTCACAAAGTGGTCAGTAAGATAGCCTAAAGCCAAAAGAATATTCTCAGAACTATCCAGTTAATACTTTGATCTAGCGGAAGCCCAAAGAGTAAGCTTAACACCACATGCAAATAGAAGAACAAGCAGATCATATTTTCATTAACTTCTTTACAAGGCGAGGTATACGCAGCGAGACATGATTTCGCTCGTACAATAGCTACAAACAGAAAGCTCAAAACACAAGTCGGGCGGACAGCAATAGAAACCGCTGAGACTGCTAAGTCCGCCAAGATTGTTAAAGCCGCCCGAACTACTGCAACACGCCGAATAGAACACGGAGTCCGCCTGACACCGCGAGGTCGGGCGGACACACCGTTATTCACTGCCTGCTGAGGAACTGAAGAACAGACCGCCTACCCGCCTGAGACCGGCGGACAGGTTATTGGAACTTGAACAAGCTGAAGAAGATAACCACTGACAAGCCGCAGAAGAGACCAGTAGAGACCGCAGAGACCGCACACTTCCAAGTACTTGACCGAAGTCAAAGCCAAACTCCTGGCTCCTTGAAGCTAGCCGCGTGACCTGCACAAAGCAAAATGTCAGCTCTACTCAACCCGCACGGACAGAGAAGTTCAGACCGCAGCAATTGACCAAGCCTCACTTACTGTTCACTCAGTTACTGTTGACGTGCCAGGGGGTTCTATTTATAGGCGAGGTGAGGAGTGTGGTCACCACCCTAGTGAATAGAATCACCACCCTAGCCCGCGCACTAGCAAAACCTCCGTCCGCTGAGCCCGCAAAGACTTAGTCGGATTCCAAGAAAGCCGCCAGAAGCAAGGCACCGATGTTCACTACTGGGCGGTCTTGCACCAGACCGCCCACACTATGCGGACATGATACAGTCCACACAGTCCGCCCACAACATCACATGGACAGCCACAACTCCTTCAGTGACAGTCCGCACAAGAAAGAGGCAGTCCGCATGATACAAGACCAAAGCCTCCATCCGCCACAAGTCCACGACCAAAGGCAGTCTGCCCGGTCAGCAGCGGACTTGGCGGATACAGCGGACAAACTAGAATTATCACAGAATGTGACCAAGTCCAGTAAAACACCAAAGGCCTAGCGCGAGCTCGACGGACAAGGCTCAGTCCGCCAAACATCCAAAGCGAATCGCCAACACTCCACTAGAGTTAAGGCAGTGTCCGCAAGCAATCCTCGCACAGCTGCCCAAGCAAGCGGCCAACTACCGGACTCCGACACCAGTCCGCGCAGTCCTCCACAGCAGTTAGCACCTGCTGTACCACCAGATTTCGGCAAGGGCCACAGCGAAACTCCAAGGCCAGTTCGCCACAGTGGACACCGCGGACACGCCAGTCCGCAATCCTCCCGCGGATAGGACACCCAATCCGTCGGTTAACACAAGCTTGTAACACACAAGGCCGCTAAACAGAGCACTGCCTTCAGCCCGCAAACCGTAGTCCGCTCAGTCTGTTTCTCCAGAAGCCCGACATCCTTGGGCATAGGCCAACCAGGCCGCACAACAGACCGACCAAGCCGCATACTAGGCCGCACAGGCCGCTCCTCAAAAACCAAGCCCCCAAGACAGCCAACACCCGGGCCGCAACTAACAGTCCGCCCAGGCCGCAGACTCAGTCCGCACAGGCCGCCCGGCCTGCCCATCACTCACTTCCACTTCACAAATTTCAACAATGCAGTACCAAATTTCTGAATTTTTCTTAAGTCCCGACATAAGTAATTTCAAACATGATTAGCACTTGATTGGTCCACGAGACATGCATTTAATGTGATTATGACCGTTAGGCAAGTCCTATAAAAGGTCTTATCATAATTAATCGACTAATCCTAAGAAGCAAGAAGAAGAAAAATCTAAGTATTCTGAATCGCAAATTCTATTTCTAAATCGGGAGCCGCAGCTATTCATCGCCTTCATCGCCGATCTGCTTTCGATCCAGAGATTTAGAACTAGAGATTCAACAGATCAAGATTTTCTACATCGATAGATCCTTTCCTTAATCGTGCTGAGTCCAAAGTTTTCAGATCCAGAGATTTAGCCTTGTCTTCTTCGATCTAATTCTGACAGAGCTTCAAAATTTAAGATGGAAGAAGGGCTGAAGATTCAGATCTGAGATTATACTGTTTGTATATTTTTTTGTATATCATTTTATTCTTATAGGAGATTCTTCTCCGAGTTGTAGGAGCTTTGTTCTCCGAGATTTTTGTAGAAAGTTTCTCTTCTGAGTGTGGATCCTGTTTTGAGGGATCGAGTTGTAGGAACTTTGTTCCGATTGGTAGGATTGTTTTCAATCCGAGAATAGTGGAGTTGCCGAGTCTAGTGCGTTGCTAGATCGGTGAGGTGGAAAGTACCCAAGATTGGGAAACTACTCTAATTTTTGGTGTCGTCTGTGTACGCTTGTTTATTTTCTGTGCATCGCTCGCTCAAATTTTTATTCCGCAAAAAAACGCAGAACTCACTTATTCACCCCCTAGGCGATTTAGGTAGACAAGTTAAACATTTTCAGTCCGGAACTAATCAGAACATTGAAAATGAGGTGGGGCCCGCCCAATTTTGGCTTCTGCCATACACTTTTACGCGGGCCCCCCAAAATTTAGGCCGCTTATTGGATCAGCGGACCATGCTCATGATACGCTAATCGAACCTAAGTTTTACACAAAAGAATAAGACTGACAATTTTGAAAGTTGCATCAAAGTCAACTTTTTTTCCTTACAATATAGTACATGTGTGTGCTTGCACAAAGATGAAAGCTTATATAAAAAAAATCTTATAATGCTCATAATCCCTATTCTCATATCAAAATGAATACATTAGAACTCTCTCCACCGCATGTTATTAATCTTAATTCTGCATTTAAGTATGCCGTGTAAAGGAAAAAAATCAAGGTGCGTTTCTAGCGCCTTTCATTAGGTGCTCGTGCAATTATGGGCCGTCTGATTGACCATCAAATGATTCAAAATATGCTAGTTTTTCTTTGTTTTTTCTTTTTATAAAATGTAAATATGATAATATTTTATTTACTGTCGGATCGCAGATAGTACGACCCAACTTACGAGTGCACCTAAAGAAAGGCCCGAGATAGGCACTCAAAATGCGCTACTGCCGCTACCTGAAAAGAGGAGTCCAATTACTGTTCATCATGCATTATTAACAATAATCTGTTAAATCACATGAGTTCTTTTCAACAATACTAATTGAATATAGAAAAATACATTGTCCAACAGCATAACCTATTTTAAATCATTCATATTAAATATATATATATATATATATATATATATATATAAATAGCGTCAGTTTAATCCCAATTGACGTCAAAAATAAATCTGAAGAACATTGTCAGGTCAAAATTAACAACAAAATAAATCATAAATTTTAGGTTTGTTTTCCCATTTAAGATCAGAGCGGGGGCGCGCATCAAACTGTTAATATTTGTAAAAAATAAGTTTTGATTAAAATACTGATAATACTGACAGTATTTTTTCAATACTGCATTATTTCGCGGAAACAACTCAACTGTAGGATATTGAATCATACGATCATATTTAATCCTCCATCTAAAATTAAGTGAGAGAAACGAACCTAAAAGTTTTTCCCCGAATATATAGTTTTAGCTAGAAATTAATGATATATTATTTGGACGTAACTACACACATCTAAAATACACCTAAAATTCACAAAAAGTAGACTTCACATAATAAAATAAATTATTTGGTCTTTTCCATATTTTTTTGACATTTTTGTGTATAAAAAAATTATTTTATTATGTATGAGCCCTACAAAATAATTTATTTTATACATAAATAAAAGTCAAAAAAAATATGAAAAAGATCAAATAATTATTTTATTATGTTGATTTTTTGGTATATTGTAATTTGTAAGTGTGTAGTTCCGTCCCATATTATATATAGGCATTATATATACTAGCATCCATTAGTCAACGACTCGGTAACCTCGCTGTCAACCAAATATATCTCGGATAGAGAAAGATCATGTATAGATCTAAATATGGAACATTCCCATTTCTCTCTCTCTCTCCTCTCTAGCTCTCTTTCTCTCTCCTCTCTCTTTCCCTTTATTGGAGCCCTGTTTTGTCTGTAACAAACTGTATGCGTATTACAAGCTAAAAAAAACTCCGACTACCAAGACAGCGTCTTGTCAACTGCTGCTGGCTAAAGATCCTCACCTACGCTTTCACTGGCTCAGCTCAAAACATTTTAATAATACTGACCCATGTCTGTCTTTCTGTTTGTCTACAAAAATGAAAAAAACCAAATTTATAATTTTATATAGTATTATTATAAGGAAAGGAATGAATGTTCATAGGAAGCCACTCTTCTCTTTATCCAAGTAAACATCTTATCTGGAATGATGTAACACTGCATGAAGTCAAACTTAATTTGATTTTGACTAAAATATTTCTTTCTTTTTAAGTCAATAATCATATGTATATATATGGCAAAAATGTCAAATCACTTGTTGAACTTTGCTAACTTTTTAAAGGGCTATTAGCTGTTTTATGATGACTAAGCTTAGGCCATTTATATTCGTAGATCGATTAATTTAATTATTTTTACGAGTGCAAATAATTCTTTTAGGTGTTTTAGTGATGCGAATAGTGTTGAAGATTGACTTGATTGATCGGGTCAACAAGTCAAAATTTGTATGGGTATTATTTTATGTGAGCATTTATTATGAGAGAGTGTATATTTATGATGAGAGAGGTTTCTAGTTTTTCCCTTTGCCTATGGGTCTGTTTGGGACAGCTCTGGCGGATTGAAAAGCTGCTGTCCGGATAGAGCTGTTTTGAAATAGATTTCTGGGGAGCAGTTTTGAAAAGCTGCAGAGTGTTTGGGTGTTATGTGCAGAAGTGCGCTTTGAAGAGCGATTTTCTCTCTTTTCTGTTTGGAGAAACAGCTTTTGGATGCTGTTTTTTAAAAAACGAAAATACATAAATATTTAGAAACAACTGATAACATGCGTCTTTTACATAGTTATAGCAAATAGGAAAAAAAAGATCTTGCAACATCCGGCGACTCCTTTTTTCAATCATTTCGATCACCTGTTCAAAAATAAATTGATATGAATCAAACTTTTGATATTTTTAAACCTTTCAATTTTTAGTAAGCGTTGGATCGAATTTTTACCTGCGCGCGTTGTATATCTCTTCGGCAATGTGATCTCGTACTGTAGACATATGTTCTTCTCCATCAGCATCACGCATATCGCTTTCAATTTCATCATCTGTCGCAGGTTCCTCACCCTATAAGGGAACGAAAGAAGACTCATCAGCATCACAAGCATTAAACTCAGGGTCCCAGCGAGAAGGATGTCTCCGAATGAAGTTATGTAGTGTCATTGTCGCTAGCACAATGGAACGTTGTTTTTTGAAGGTGTACTGTGGCATTTTGCTCAAAATGTGTCACTTCTTTTTCCACACTCCAAACGTTCGCTCGATCACACTGCGAAGAGATGAATGCGCCTTATTGAAATGTTCTTGCCTTCCTTGTACTGGCCGACTCCCACGGGCAAAGTCAGCCAAATGATATCTTGTTTCTGGATACGGCTTCAGATAACCCTTTTTTAACGGGTAACCAGCATCCACTAAATAATATTTACCTGCATTTATTTGGTTTGTTAAGCAGGTAAACAATATGAAATACAAACAATTAGAATGAATGCAAACATATTGATTATGATACCTTGTGGGGGATGCGGAAAGTGCAATCTATCGTCGGACAATGCCCGTGCAAAGATGCGACTGTCATGAGCAGATCCTTCCCATCCAGCGAGGGCAAATGTAAAGCACATGTTAAAATCACAGACTGCCATGACATTTTGGGTCGTCGTGCCATGACGTCCTATGTACCGTACTTGATCTTCTACGGGTATCCTCGCATCAACATGTGTACCGTCAATCGCACCAACGCAATCCTTGAAAAATGGCATGTAACGAGGATCATACCTTATCTCACCCGGAATCTCTCTGAATTGACAGTCCGTAGGCTTTATAGCATCAATAGACAGTAACAGTAGAGATCTAAGCCCTTTTGAAAAATATCTACTTATTGTTTCGGTCGAGTGCTGGAACCGTTCTTTCGTCAATCTAACGGAACCTCCTTGTGCTAAGATATACAATGTAATCCCTAGAATTTCTCTTGAAGACATCCGCTGTGATCCTTGAAGTTCAGCATCTACTTCTAGTTTATGGAGTAAATCTATGAAAATTCGTTTAGACATCCTAAATGCGTCATGTATTCTATCTGGATGTCCTTCTAGTAACTCTTTGATCCATTTCGAACCAGTTTGGGTAGATGTCGTGCATGGACGGGTATCTCGAACATGATAATTCATCCTCTCGATCGATGACATAACTACACTGCAGTATTCTATATACTGTCTCCGCTCTGGCGAAAGACTGGTTGAATCACCAGAATCTTCAGAGGAGGAGTCATGTGCTTCCATTATTAATACCTGCATTCGAAGCATAATAATACATAAACATTATATATCTGCGAAGATGATAACAAAAAAACTATTACAGAATTGCGCTAGTAGTACTCAAAATAGATAAACGACATTGAAAATTAAACATAAACATTATAGTGCTTTACATGCAACACATAAAAGCCCAAGAGTAAACTCGTATCACTGAGTCCTCTTCTCGTACGCCTTCATAATCCACCAAACCCTCATATCTTCTGGGATACTCATGAAGATCTCCCTAGTGGTCTTGTCTCTGATGTGCTCGAGAGCAAAGTAATATAGATCCAGGTTTGCCCGTAGCTCTGTGCTGCTGGAAATCAACTCCACAACCTCTTTGACTGTGACAACTGGCGGCGGCTTCAATGCTAGAGTGGATTGATGTAAATCTGACATCAGAGAAAATGCCACTCCTTTAATCCTCCCTATCTTCCTTTTTTTACTTGCCGAAGAGGACGCATTCCCAGGAGGTGTTGTAGCTCCCCCGTACTCTTCAGGTCCACCTTGATTGTTCTCCATGTTATCTGCCACATCATCGTTGTCCAACTGTATCCTCCCCACATCAGGTGGCAAACTCCCAATTGAAGGAGCCCAAGAGTCTTCTCCAGTTGCGACTACCTGGCTGAACATAGTATTCAATTTCTCCTCCAACTCCGGTGCAATACCTCCGCACCGAAATTTTTTCGCCGCTGGAACAACCTGTTGCAATCAATGTATCAATGTTAAAATATGGAAAAATATGAACTCATTTACTGAAATGAAACTTGAATTTGATCGGACCTTAATCTTCTCTGCCCACCATTCCTCTGAGGCAGCAATAGTTCTCTTCTCTGGATCCCAGCCTAAACCAGTCTCACCATGTTTTAGTTCCTTCCATAACTTCCAATCCTTTTTCAGATGATCCCATTTATTTTTCATCTGCATTCGATCGTAGCTTTTCCCCGTGCGTTCTTTAAACCATGTAATCAGATTTTTCCACCCTTCTTTGCTGAAGTGGGTGGTTGGTCGATTCCCCAAACCAATCTCTTTGATGCAGAGATCACAAAATAAAGTCACTTCACCTGACTCCCAACTCGCTACGATTCCTCCTTCCTTTGGTTTTACCATTGTACTATAAACTAATCAAATTAAAATAAGAACTACTAATACTACACATGTACAACCCAAAAAAAACACCCAACACACATACACATTCACACTCATACACATACACACACACAGACATAATACATACCCAAACCCAAAAAAAACACACACACACACACAACAACACACCCCCATATACACATACACACATAATACACACACACACACAGATACAACCATACACTTTTCATATACATACGCAAACCCAAAAAAAAAACACACACAACCACACACAACCATACACACTCATATACACATACACACAAACACACATAATACACAAACACACACATACAAGCATAGACTAAACAAAAAAAAACACACACACACATAAACAAACATACATACACACACAGACACACACATGCATACACTTCTCAAGTACATACAACCTTAAACAAAAACATACAACCCTAAATAAAAAAAAACACCACACACACTCATATACACACACACACATACATACAAACACACACAAACACAAACACATACAACACAAACACATACATATACAAACTCATATACACACATACCCAAACCCAAACACAAACACATACAACACACATACCCAAACCCGACAAAAAAACACCACACACACTCATATACACACACACATACATACAAACACACACAAACACAAACACATACAAACACATACAACACAAACACATACACACTCATAATACACACACACACACATACAAACACACACACACAAACAAAACACATACCCAAACCCGACAAAAAAAACACAAACATACATACCCAAACACGACAAAAAAAACACCACACACACTCATATACACACACACATACATACAAACACACACAAACACAAACACATACAAACACATACAACACAAACACATACATATACAAACTTATATACACACATACCCAAACCCAAACACAAACACATACAACACACATACCCAAACCCGACAAAAAAAACACCACACACACTCATATAAACACACACATACATACAAACACATACAACACAAACACATACAAACACATACAACACAAACACATACAAACACAAACACATACACATACAAACACATACACACTCATAATACACACACACACAAACACAAACACAAACAAACACATACAACACAAACACAAACACATACAAACACATACAACACAAACACATACACACTCATAATACACACACACACACATACAAACACACACACACAACAAACATACATACATACACACAAACACAAATACATACAACCATAAACAAAAAAAAATCACACATTCATATACACACACTAATCACATTAAAAAATTGTGTTTGAGAGAAGGAACTGTATACCTAACCGGAAGAAGAATCGCTGGAGAAGGAGGAAGAAACCCAAACAGGCGGCGGCTAGTACTGGAAGAGGGATCGGGATGAGTCGCCGCGGGATCGGGATGAGTCGACGCGGCGGCGATCGGGAGAAGGCGTCAGGATGAGTAGACGCGGCGGCGTCTGCGAAGAGGGATCGGGATCGGGATCGGGATCGGGATCGGGAGTCGTCGCCCGGCGGCGTCTGCGAAGCGGGATCGGAATGACGACTCGGCGGCGTCTGCGAAGAGGGATCGGGATCGGGAGTCGTCGCCGCGGGATCGGGATCGGGAGTCGTCGCCGCGGGATCGGGAAAGAAGCGGAAGAGATGGATCGCGAATGGGCAGACGCGATTTTTCGGGAAAATGAAACGCAGGGGGTGGACTGCTTCCTAAAAATAGCTCCCAGAGCTGTTTTTTGAAAAGTGATTTTATTAGAGAGCTGTCCCAAACAGATCCAGTAACTGCTCTGGCGGCTGGAAAAGAGCTTCTCCAGCCGCCAGAGCTGTCTCAAACAGACCCTATATAAAGTCCCCCCCTTGTACATTTTTTGGTTGATGAAATAGAAAGAGAAGATCCAAAATTTCGGTTCTTGTCTTAGAGAGAGAAAGAGAATCGTTGTCGCGCAGAAGCCTTACCGAGCGGGTAGAAAAGCTAGCCGAGCGAGTTGGTGTACTCGCCGGTTAGGGAGACCACGCCGTTTGGTCTCGGCGAGTTAGTTTGACCCGAGCGGTTTGAAGCGGCAACCAGGCAAGCCGGAGCGCGAGCGGGACAGGAGGTGTTGTCAAGGTGATATTGCGGTTTAGGGTGTTGGTCTTGCGTGTCGTCTCGCGCGTAGGAGCTCGCGAGAGGGGAGCTCGCCAAGTGACTTGTGTGCTCGCGGGAGGGTCACAGCTCACGAATGGGGTTACTCGCCGGAGGACTCGCCAAGCGAGTAGAAGCTCGTTGGCGTCAAGGTCGCGGCGAGTTGGGGGCGGTCTCGCGCGAGTTGGTAACCGCGCGGCTCGGCGGTCTCAGCAAGTTTGGTTGAAGTGTGTTGAAAAGGTTTTGTGGTGTGTGCGTGAGCCTATTCACGTTTCCAACAAGTGGTATCAGAGGGAGGTTCGACCCCCTGGGAGTTGCTTGAAAGTGTTCAGTGAAGAGTTGAGATGGAAATGGGAAGTGCCATGTCAGGGCAAGTCCCAAAATTGACGAAGACCAATTATGGAAATTGGAGTATTCAGATGAAGGTGTTGCTCGCCTCCAAAGAGTTGTGGGAGGTAGTAGAGGACGGCGTTGAGGGGCTTACTGCTGAAGCAGAAGCGGCATTGACTAACACTCAGAGGACGACCTTGAGAGAGTCTAAGAAGAGGGATAAGAAGGCTCTCTTCTTACTTTACCAAGGCGTGGAAGAGGCGACCTTCGAGAAGATCTCAGATGCGGAGACATCAAAGGAGGCATGAGAGATTTTGCAACGCTCCATGCAGGGAGTTGATAAGGCAAAGAAGGTGAAGCTGCAGTCCCTTCGAGCTCAGTATGAAGTGATGAAGATGCAGGGTTCAGAGAAGGTTGGTGACTACGTGACCCGTCTGCGGACGCTCACGAATGAGATGAAGAGGAATGGAGAGGTGACTAATGATGTAAGCTTCATGGAGAAGCTCCTGCGATCTATGTCCAAGAAATTCAGACATGTGGTAGTGGCCAATGAGGAGTCGAAGTGTACAACCCCGTGTCCGGCGAGCAAGGTCACCAGTGTTGGGTACATTGGTCAAATGTACCTGATTTGAAGAAGCCTCACCTAACTCAATGATATACATCATAATGTATTTGATGTTTGTTTGAGTTACTTGTGCAGGTTAGGTATTCACTGTATTGAAGCTAAAAGTTTCTAAGTCCGTGTGTCGACACCCAGAGGGAAAGTGTCGACACTTGAGAAAGCTTGTGTCGACACCCAGACAAGCAGTGTCGACACTTGGAGTAATTGTGTCGACACCTGAGAAGAAGAGTTGACACCAGACAGAAAGTGTCGACACTTGGAGCTGTGTCGACACTCAGTGAAGAAGAATGCAGAAAAGCTGTGTCGACACTTAGCAGAAGTGTCGACACCTAGAAGAGCTGAGTCTACATCAGAAAGTGTCGACACTTGGAGTTGTGTCGACACTCAGCAAAATTCTGCAGAGACTAAGGACAAGTGTCGACACTCAACACAATGTGTCGACACTCAATCAGCAGAGTCAACATATGAAGAATGTGTCGACACTCAGCACAATGTGTCGACACACACTCAAAGGAGTCAACACTTGAAGTATGTGTCGACACTCAGCACAATGTGTCGACACACAACCAGAAGAGTCAACACTTGAAGAAAGTGTCGACACCCAGCACAATGTGTCGACACTTAGTTGAAGACTCTACACTTGAAGAAAGTGTCGACACAAGGAGCTGTGTCGACACTTAGCAAAGAACAGAAAAGTTTACAAAATATTCTAAGTACAAGTGTCGACACTAAGGGAATGTGTCGACACTCAGCTGAAGAAACAAAATTGAAGACTTGTGTCGACGCCAAGAAGCAGTGTCGACACTTGACAGTTTCAACACATGAAGATGTGTCGACACAAAGGAGATGTGTCGACACTTAGAAGAATTCAACAAGTTACAGAAGATCAAGTACTTGTGTCGACACTTAATTTCAGTGTCGACACTTGAAGAAGAATCTGTGTCGAGACATACAAGGAGTTGTGTCGACACCTTGTAGACTTGTGTCGACACTTACACAACATGTGTCGACACTTGGTCTATAAGTGTCGACACTTAAGAACAGAAAGTCTCGACACTATCTGACAGTTAGAGAATTTTAAGAATTGACTGGATGACATGACAGCTGCCGTTCCAGCCGGTTTACAGCACTTGTCAGAGATGTCAGAAATCAGTTATGAACCGGACCAGCCGGTTATCATGAAGAAGGCCTATAAATAGGCACAGACTGTTTACAGAAAGCAAGTTGATAAGGTGTTAATAAGAAGTTGTTGAAGCTATTTGAAGTAATTGATCAGATTATTCAAGTAATCAGAAAAGTGGTACACAGAGTATCAACACAAGAAGATCTTGCTGTCCAACAGCAGATCTAAGAAGTTGGAGAGAGAGAGCTCCAATCAAGAATTCAGTCTTTGGAACTAAGGCTGAGAAGAAGGATTCAGAATCATCTGGATCTCAAGAAGCAGAGGTCAAGGATCAACTGCAGAGGATTCAGACTAATTCAGTTCTACTCAAGAAGCTTTGAAGGAAGCTAAGTCAGTTTGGATCTAGCTGAGTTCTTCCAAGAACTCTTCAAGAAACTCTCAACTCCTCTCTTATTTTCTGAGTTGTAGAGTTAGTTATTGTAATTCAATTTTAACTTGTAGGATCCATTGGATCTGAGTGAATTGTAAGCCTATATTATAAAGGCTGAGGGTAGGGCTTGGTTGCCTGAGTGTAGGAGTTGAAGAACTCTGAGTGTAGGCCTTAATTGGCTGAGTGTAGGCCTTGATTGGCTGAGTGTAGGCCTGGGTGGCTGAGTGTAGGCCTTGGTGGCTGAGTGTAAGGCCTTGGGCCTGAGGTGTAGGAACCTAGTTGGGTTCTGAGATAGTGGAGAAGTTTGGCCGAATCTAGTACACTGCTAGATAGGCGAAGGGGGAAAGTGGATGTACCCAAAGATTGGGGAACCACTATAAATTTGTGTGTCTGCTGTGCTGTGCTGTGCTGTGTTGTGGATTAGCAGTTTATATTTTGTTATTGCTGTTAGCTGTAGAAATCTGTGAGATAACTGTTTTGCTGCCAACAAAGTTTTTAAAAAAAAGGTTTAGGTCACCTATTCACCCCCCCCCCCCTCTAGGTGTTTAGGTACCATATCTTTCAAGTGGTATCAGAGGGAGGTTCCTCAAAAAGGACTAACTGTCTGAGGAGATCCAGTTTGGCAGATTCAGTGTAAGTCAGAACACAGTTTCAAGAAAATCAAGAAACATGGGTTCTTCAGAGAATCACAAGGAATTGGGTTCAATGAAACTGCCCATATGCAGAAAAGAGATCTTTGGGATCTGGAAAGAAAGGGTTAGGCTATTTATGGAGGCCTCTGACCCTAGAATCTACATCACAGTCAAAGAGGGGCCATATGTGCCCATGAAGGTTTCAGTTTTGGATGCTACACAGAGAACTCCAAAGGATTTCTCTGAGATGACTAAGGATGAAATTGTCCTAGCCACTATGGACAAGAGGGCACAAAACATTATAGTAAGTGTCATTGATGATGCCACTTTTCAGAACTTAATTCACTGTAAAACAGCAAAAGAGATGTGGGATACTCTCATTGTCTATATGGAAGGTTCTGAAGAAGTTAGGCAAGATAGGAAGTCTTTGCTTAATCAAGAGTATGAGAGCTTTAGGCAAGGAAGAGGAGATAGCATCACTGAATGCTACAAGAAGTTCTATAGAATTGTTAATGAACTCATGTCCTATGGAAGAGAGTTCACTAACTATGAATTGAATGATAAGTTCTTAAGGTCCCTAACCAAAGATTGGGACATCAAGATCTGTGCCATCAGAGAAATGACAAAGTTGGGAGAAATTCCTCCTCCCACACTGTTTGGCAAGTTGTTGTCTTATGAGATGCAGCTGTCAGTGAGAAAAGAGGAGGAAAAATCAACAAGGACTGAGCACAGGGAAAGGACTGTTGCCTTCAAGTCAGAAGTACCTAGAAAGGGCAGGACTAAGTCATCAACTCCTCCTCCAGAGGTAGTTGAATCAGAATCTGATGAGTTTGTTAGCACAAAGTCTACAAGCAGTGAAAGTGATGAAGACTTTGATGCATTCACCAGACATTTTCAGAAATTCCTGAAGAAGAAACAGTGGAGGTCCAGACCTTCATTTTCCAAAGGGAAAGAAGTCCAGTATCAGGAGAAGAAGCCTTCAAAGAAGGACAAGAAAAAAAAACAAAGAATAGCAAGGCAATTGGGTCTAAGATAGTGTGTTACTGCTGCAATAGACAGGGTCATGTTATTGCAGATTGTCCTGAGAGAAGAAAAGAATCCAGTGACAAAAAGAAGACTCACTTCAAAGGAAAGAAGGAGAAGTCCTTTGTTGCAAAGAATGAGAAGACTCTTTCAGACATTTCTTCTTCAGACACTGAGACAGATGCTGAAGCCTACATAGGGCTATTTGCTGAAGAAGAAGAAGAGTTTATGCAGATCATGGAATCAATCTATGAACAAGAAGAGTGTCAGTGCCAAGGACTGATGGCATTGACTGAAAGTACCAAAATCCTGGAGCAGCCAGGACCTAGTCAGGTACAAAGTCCTACTCAAGGTTCAGATTCCAGTTCTAGTTCAGAGTCAGATTCATCTTCATCAAGTGATGGAAGTGTTTCTGAATCTGAGGGAGATATTCATCAGCTCTTAGATGAATATAAAGTACTGTTGCAAGCCTATAAGAAAAGCAAGATCCTAGCCAAAAGTCAGGCAAAGGAGATTGCTGATCTCAAGGCAGCTGCAACAGATTTTGAGAAGAAATTTGATCAAAAGCTCAATGAGGTAGCCAGGCTGAAACACATTACTGTGATTCAGATGAGAACTATCACCTATAAAAATGATCAAATTAAGAGACTGAAGATCAATCTTCAGAAGGAAAGAGAGCTAGTTGCTAGGTTTTCAAAACCTAAATCAGTGCTACCCTTGATTGATGAATTTGTTCATCATAAAGGAAAGGCTGGATTGGGTTTTATTAAACCAGCTAGGACTGTTCAGGATCAGTCCAAGTCCAAGGGCAAAGCCCCAACATTCAATAAGCCTGCTGTAGTCAAGACAGCCAAGTCTGTACCTAAGCAAAGGTACAACAAGTTTGAATGCTGGTGCTGTGGCAAAGTTGGCCACTTTGCCTTGGACTGTTGGCACAATGCAAGTGCCAATGGGAGTAGCAAGCTACCTGGTGGAAAGCCAGTAGGTAGCTATGTCATGTTGCAAACTAACAATCACCAAGGACCCAAGTTTACTTTGGGTTCTAAGGTTCATTAATTTGTTTTGCAGGTGAATCCAAGTGGCCATACCCCAACATGGTACTTGGATAGTGGATGTTCCAGACATATGACTGGAACAAGGGGACTACTGAAGGACTACATTCCAATCAAAAATGGTCCTAAAGTGACCTTTGGTGGTTTTGAAAAAGGAATCATCAAAGGGTTTGGTAACATTTCTTCAAACTTAGTTACCATTACTCAAGTGGCTTATGTTAAAGGGTTGAAACACAACCTTATAAGTATAAGTCAGTTAAGTGATGTAGGGTATGACATCTCATTTGTTAAAAATGGTTGTCATATCAAGAGGTCAAGTGATCAAGAGATCATTTTGACAGGATATAGAAAGAGGAATGTCTACTGTCTAGACATCATGATTGAGAACAATGGTTCTCCTGTTTGTCTTGTAGCTGATGAGACAGTCTCTCATTGTGTCAAGTGGCACAAGAGGCTAGCTCATCTTAACTACAAGACTATTAGCAAACTCTTTAGCAAAGAGTTAGTGAGGAATGATCATCAAGTTAAGTGTGTTAAAGATGACATTTGCTCAGCTTGTCAAAAGGGCAAGCAGACCAAATCCACCTTTAAAAGCATTGAGAACAAAGATGCTGTGAGGTGCTTATACCTCTTGCATATGGATCTCTTTGGTCCAATGCCAGTTCACAGCTTAGGTAGGAAGGTCTATACCTTTGTAGTTGTTGATGACTACTCAAGGTTTTCCTGGGTGTTCTTCTTAAGACAGAAATCTGAAACACCTAGTGTCTTCTACAGCTTTGTCAAGCAAATTCAGAATGAACTAAATAGTACTGTGGTCAAAATTAAAAGTGACCATGATACTGAGTTTCAATCTGAAAACATGACAAAACTATGTGAAGACTTTGGGATATTTCAAGAATTTTCTTCACCTAGAACACCTCAGCAAAATGGCATTGCTGAAAGGAAGAATAGGACCTTGATAGAGGCTGGTAGGACCCTATTAAGTGATTCATCACTGCCAGAGTATTTCTGGGCTGAAGCAGTTAACACTGCATGCCATGTGATAAATAGGGCTACCATCACTAAAAGGTTAAATAAGACCCCCTATGAAGTTGTGAAAGGCAGGAAACCAAACCTATCCTATTTCAGGATTTTTGGGTGCAAATGCTTCATACTTAACAATGGAAAGTCTTACTTAACTAAGTTTGCTGCCAAGTCCCAAGAGGGAGTGTTTGTTGGGTACAGCAATAATAGTAAGGCTTATAGAGTCTACAACTTGACTACACAAGTTGTAGAGGAGACTGTGCATGTAGTTTTTGATGAGACAAAACTTATTAACAATGAGTTGTCTAGCAATGTATGCAGCCCCACAGGTCTTACTAAGAAGATGGACAAGCTAACCATAGAAGATGTACCTGCTGCAAGACAGCAAGTAGAAGAAGATGGCTTATGTCCAGGGGGAGAACTACATGTACCAGGAGCTGAAGAAGTACAAGGAACTCAGCATGATGAAGATGCTGTAGAAGTACAACCAGAAGTAAGGATGCCTCCAGCCAACAGGCATCTAAGAGATCATCCAGTAGAGCTGATTATTGGAGATCCAAGACAAGGTGTTCAGACAAGGAGCAGAAATCAGAATGTTGTAGTATATTCTAGTTTTCTGTCTCAAATAGAACCTAAGAAATTTGAAGAAGCTATACAAGATCCACAGTGGACTGAAGCTATGCAAGAAGAACTTAATCAGTTCAAAAGGTGCAAGGTTTGGGAACTGGTTCCTAAACCTAAAGACCACAATGTTATAGGAACTAAGTGGATCTACAGAAATAAGTTAGATGAACAAGGGGTCATCATTAAGAATAAAGCAAGACTGGTTGCAAAAGGATATAGGCAAGAAGAAGGTATTGATTTTGATCAAACCTTTGCCCCAGTAGCCAGACTGGAGGCCATAAGGATGTTCTTGGCCTATGCAACCTATCAAAGATTCAAGGTTTACCAGATGGATGTCAAGTCAGCATTCTTAAATGGTAATCTTAAGGAAGAAGTCTATGTGGAGCAGCCATCAGGTTTTGTTGATCCAACTCAACCTCATTATGTCTATAGACTTAGGAAAGCATTGTATGGGTTAAAGCAAGCTCCTAGAGCTTGGTATGAAACCCTATCTAGTTTCCTCATTGAGAACAAGTTCACAAGGGGAAAATAGATAAGACTCTATTCCTTAGGGAATCTAGAGGCAAAGTCATACTAGTCCAAATATATGTAGATGACATTATATTTGGGTCTACTGAAAGCAGCCTTTGCAAAAAGTTTGCAAAACTTATGCAAGGTCAATTTGAGATGAGTAGTATGGGAGAACTGAAGTTTTTCTTGGGTCTCCAAGTTAAACAGACTGAAAGTGGTCTATCCATATGTCAGTCCAAGTTCACCCTAGAACTCATAAGGAAGTATGGTATGAATTCATCCAGTACCATGAAGACTCCTATGGGGTCAAGTATGTCTCTTAGCAAGGATGATGCAGGGAAACCTGTAGATGAAACCTTGTATAGAGGGATAGTTGGCTCCCTTTTATACTTGACTGCTAGTAGACCTGACATCATGTATGCTACATGTGTTTGTGCCAGGTATCAAGCCTGCCCTAAAGAGTCTCATTTGACTGCAGTCAAAAGGATTTTGAGATATCTAAAGGGCACACCTTATCTAGGCCTCTGGTACCCTAGGAATGGAGATTTTGATCTAACAGGCTATTCAGATGCAGACTTTGCAGGATGCAAAGAAGATAGAAAGAGCACTACTGGATCCTGTCAATTCCTAGGTGGAAGACTCATTTCATGGAGTAGTAAGAAGCAAACCAGTGTGGCTATCTCCACAGCTGAGTCAGAATATGTAGCTGCAGGAAGTTGCTGTGCTCAACTTCTATGGATTCAACATCAGCTAGAAGACTATGGATTTCAGGTAAGTAGAACTCCACTTTTCTGTGATTCTACAAGTGCTATTTCAATAGCTAATAATCTTGTATCACATAGTAGAACTAAACATATTGAGATTAAATATCACTTTCTTAGGGAACATATAGAAAGAAATGATATTGCACTTGAATATGTTAAAACTGATAATCAGATAGCTGATATATTTACTAAGCCCTTAGAAGAAGCTAGGTTCAATAGGTTCAAAATTGAACTAGGTATGATAAACTTAGACTAAGTTTATAGAACTAAAAATTGGCTAAGTAAAAAGGTGTCAACACATAGACAAGTCTATGTCGACACAGAATAGTAAGTGTCGACACTTCAGGAAAATGGTGTCGACACATCTAGGAAGTTGGTGTCGACACTTCAGAATGTTAGTGTCGACACATGTCGAGTTGGTGTCGACACATCCAATGAGGTGTCGACACTTAAGTTTTACTCAGAATTTTCTAAGTAACGTCTCGACTACATGTCGAGTAGTGTGGTGTCGACACATAACCAAGTGTCGACACATAAAATCTGTTGACTAAACTTGTGTCGACACATGAGTGTCGAGACATTATAAGTCAGTGTCGACACTTATTGCCAGTGTCGACACATCTTTAGTAATCCATCCCGCCTGTTCGTCTTCAAACCAGAAAGGTATAAATAGGATTCTGTCTTTGTGTGTCGACACGCTTTCAGAGTTTCGAGACCAAACTACTGTGTCGACATTTCTCTTTTCTAAAGACTAATTCTACAAACCCTAATGGCTCCCAAGCTCGAGGAGAACGTCAATGAAGGCTATGAACTGGTTCGTGGCGCGTTCGACGATGGCGATCAAGAAATCAAATCGGTGGTAACCCTAGTCACCGATTCTGGATTGGAGTACTTGGTTTCAGAACCAACCAAAATATGGAAGAAGGAAGTTCTTGAATTCCTTACTGGAGCTTCTGTAGATGACTCAGGTTACAGAATCAAATCAAGAGTGCATGGAACCAAGGTCAAGATTTCACCCAAAACTCTGAGAAAGGTACTTCAGCTACCTAAAATTCAAGCAGAAGAGGAAGTGACTACATCTAAGACCAGGGAAGCACTTACCTGGTGTGGTCTAGATCCTAAGATGAAGATAGGATCTGTATTCAACAGGAAAGGAATGAATAACCAAGGAAAATTCCTGTCTGAAATTGTAGGCAAAGTTATACTCAGCAAGACTGGAGGGCATGACAGGGTGTCAGCCTCCATGTTCAGTGTTATGACCAGAATTATCTTCAACCTAAAAACAGACTGGTCCATGGTTGTGTATGAGAAAATTAAGGAGAGTCTGAAGAAGCCCAATCTGGGCAGAATACTAAGTCTCTACCTGGCTGGTACAATACCAGAGGTAATGAGCACTGCTGCAGGTAGCAAAATCAACCACATGAGAAAGATGGACATGAGGATCTTTTCTAGGTGGGAAAGGGTGCTGTCAAAGGATATACCTACACCTGAGAAGGAAGTTACTAAGAAAGATTCTCCTCCCAGGAAGAAGAGAAAAACTGCAGTTGTGGCACAAGAGTCCTCAAGCAGTTCTGAAAGTGAAGAACAGGTGGTGTTCACACCTGATGAGCAAGAAGAGGAGACAGTAGTCAAAACCCCTGCTGCTCAAGATGTGGCTGAGATTCAGGGGGAGCTGCCTCACACTAGCCCCATCCCTAGGGATCCAAGCCAGGGGGAGCTTCCAGCAGTAGAAGAACCCTCTACTCTGGACAGTGAGCAAGCCACAATCATTATCCAAGAGGTACTTACTGACCTCAATACTTTAGATTTTTCTGTAATAGATTCTGATTTGTCTGATGTCCATCAGCAAACTCAGCAAGCAAATCAAGAACCAGATGTTGTTCTCCAAGACACATCAGTTATCCTAGAAGTGGTTCCTGATAAAGTAGTTGATGAACCCAGTACTTCTCCTGCACAGTCACCTCCTGATTACACAATGGAAGACCTCTTTCTGAATTTAGATCAAGAGGATTTTGACATGGACAAGGTTGCTGCTGCTGAAGAGAAGGGTGCTGCTGCTGAGGGGGAGCACATGACAGTTCTGGAAGAGCCTTTAAGGCTAGACACTGAGAAGGCACTAGATGTGCAAGCTGAAAAACCACAAAGCCCTAAGGATAGGGTTGAGATTGCCAGCACCTCTGCCTCTGAAGATGAGGAGAGTGCTAGAGCTAAGAAGAAGAAATTTTTTGTCTTCAAAAGAAGAAGTCAGAGCTACAAGAAAGCCCTACAATCCATTGCCCCACAGCCCATAGTTCAGCAAGCTCCAACTGCTGACTATAGTGCTTTACTGATTGCACTCCAGATCAAGCTGGATGAGCAAAGGAAGGCTATAGAGACTTATGTTGATGAAGGGCACAAGACCCTACAATTTGATCTGGCACAGGAAATCAAGTCAATAAGGTTTGAAATGAACCTTAATAAAAAGGAGATGACTGACTACTTCCACAAGGGTGGGAATGCAGTAGTCTATTTGGCTACTCACCAGGAGAAAATCAAGACTCAAGTAGATGATATAGCATTGAAACAAGGCTATGTGCTGGAAAATCAATTAAGGATGAATGATAATTTGACTGCATCCCACAATGCTATAGTCACTGAACTGAAGAATAAGCCAGCTGAATCTTCAACATCTGCTGCTACAAAGGCTGAATTTGATAAAGCTTTTCAAGATGAAATTGCTGCTGTCAAGACTGCAATCAAGGATTCACAGAAGGTCATTTCTGAACAGCTTACAAAGCTTAGACCTTATTTTAAAGATGGGATCAGGTATTTGGACAGTCAGATCAGATTCCAAAAGGATGATGTCAGAGACCATGTTGCACAAGAAGTCATAAAGGGGGAGAGGGTGTTAGTCAAAGCTAGCTCTGACCATGCCAAATGGATATCTAACTCTATCAGAGCTACACTGGGCTATCCTCCCCTGTGTGATGATGATAATGTTGCTGAATCAGGAATTCAAAGTGCATATCTTGGAGGTGAGCAACAGGAAGTAGCTCAGGTGATCTATCCACCTCCAGATTTTGACATGGTTCATACAGAAGTCAGCACAATGTATAGTCCAACTACTGGAAAGTCTAATGTTGTTCTGGAAAAGGTTGTTCAACCTGTTACAGCAGCTATGCAAGAGGCATTGGCCAAAGAAGAAGAGACAAGGCTGTCAAAGAAGAAGTTTAGGGAACTAGCTGAGCAAAAACCAGATTTTGAACAGTGGAGCCCTACTTCTAGAAATATCATTCTCACTGCCTGGAAAGCTGCTAAAGACAACACTACTGATAGAAACAAGTGGTTCTCAGAAGCTGAATGGAGGAAGCATGAGATCAGGCAGGAAGCCATTGTCCAGTATAGAAGGAAGGCTAAGTTAGGAAAGCTACCTCCTACAGCTGTGGAGCCTAGCAAGTACTTTCCTAAGCCCTATCATTACTTTGAGAGGCAAAAGATCAAGGCTGATAAGCTCGATCTCAAAGGAAAGAAGACTGCTGATACTGAGCCTGCTGCTGCTGCTACTGTAAAGGCCAAAGTACAAGCTGGGAAAGGAATAGTTATAAAAGAACCTGATCAGAACTAGATTAAGATTAGACTAAGAAACCTTGTTGTAATCTTTTACATATGAAATATTTTTGTAAAACAATGGAAATGTATTAAAACAATGTTAGAACAATTTTTGATAAATATATATCATAATTGTTCAGAAGCATGTGTCTATTTCTTGTTTGTTCTGCAATGTTTAATGAGTATACATGTGTGCTTTATTACATGTTTAAGTTTACCCTGTTGACATATACATGCTTTACATCATTTTCTAATTTTTAATTATGAGTGGTGTATATCATTGACTAAGGGTTATGACTTCTCCAAATAGGGGGAGATTGTTGGGTACATTGGTCAAATGTACCTGATTTGAAGAAGCCTCACCTAACTCAATGATATACATCATAATGTATTTGATGTTTGTTTGAGTTACTTGTGCAGGTTAGGTATTCACTGGACTGAAGCTAAAAGTTTCTAAGTCCATGTGTCGACACCCAGAGGGAAAGTGTCGACACTTGAGAAAGCTTGTGTCGACACCCAGACAAGCAGTGTCGACACTTGGAGTAATTGTGTCGACACCTGAGAAGAAGAGTTGACACCAGACAGAAAGTGTCGACACTTGGAGCTGTGTCGACACTCAGTGAAGAAGAATGCAGAAAAGCTGTGTCGACACTTAGCAGAAGTGTCGACACCTAGAAGAACTGAGTCTACATCAGAAAGTGTCGACACTTGGAGTTGTGTCGACACTCAGCAAAATTCTGCAGAGACTAAGGACAAGTGTCGACACTCAACACAATGTGTCGACACTCAATCAGCAGAGTCAACATATGAAGAATGTGTCGACACTCAGCACAATGTGTCGACACACACTCAAAGGAGTCAACACTTGAAGTATGTGTCGACACTCAGCACAATGTGTCGACACACAACCAGAAGAGTCAACACTTGAAGAAAGTGTCGACACCCAGCACAATGTGTCGACACTTAGTTGAAGACTCTACACTTGAAGAAAGTGTCGACACAAGGAGCTGTGTCGACACTTAGCAAAGAACAGAAAAGTTTACAAAATATTCTAAGTACAAGTGTCGACACTAAGGGAATGTGTCGACACTCAGCTGAAGAAACAAAATTGAAGACTTGTGTCGACGCCAAGAAGCAGTGTCGACACTTGACAGTTTCAACACATGAAGATGTGTCGACACAAAGGAGATGTGTCGACACTTAGAAGAATTCAACAAGTTACAGAAGATCAAGTACTTGTGTCGACACTTAATTTCAGTGTCGACACTTGAAGAAGAATCTGTGTCGAGACATACAAGGAGTTGTGTCGACACCTTGTAGACTTGTGTCGACACTTACACAACATGTGTCGACACTTGGTCTATAAGTGTCGACACTTAAGAACAGAAAGTCTCGACACTATCTGACAGTTAGAGAATTTCAAGAATTGACTGGATGACATGACAGCTGCCGTTCCAGCCGGTTTACAGCACTTGTCAGAGATGTCAGAAATCAGTTATGAACCGGACCAGCCGGTTATCATGAAGAAGGCCTATAAATAGGCACAGACTGTTTACAGAAAGCAAGTTGATAAGGTGTTAATAAGAAGTTGTTGAAGCTATTTGAAGTAATTGATCAGATTATTCAAGTAATCAAAAAAGTGGTACACAGAGTATCAACACAAGAAGATCTTGCAGTCCAACAGCAGATCTAAGAAGTTGGAGAGAGAGAGCTCCAATCAAGAATTCAGTATTTGGAACTAAGGCTGAGAAGAAGGATTCAGAATCATCTGGATCTCAAGAAGCAGAGGTCAAGGATCAACTGCAGAGGATTCAGACTAATTCAGTTCTACTCAAGAAGCTTTGAAGGAAGCTAAGTCAGTTTGGATCTAGCTGAGTTCTTCCAAGAACTCTTCAAGAAACTCTCAACTCCTCTCTTATTTTCTGAGTTGTAGAGTTAGTTATTGTAATTCAATTTTAACTTGTAGGATCCATTGGATCTGAGTGAATTGTAAGCCTATATTATAAAGGCTGAGGGTAGGGCTTGGTTGCCTGAGTGTAGGAGTTGAAGAACTCTGAGTGTAGGCCTTAATTGGCTGAGTGTAGGCCTTGATTGGCTGAGTGTAGGCCTTGGTGGCTGAGTGTAAGGCCTTGGGCCTGAGGTGTAGGAACCTAGTTGGGTTCTGAGATAGTGGAGAAGTTTGGCCGAATCTAGTACACTGCTAGATAGGCGAAGGGGGAAAGTGGATGTACCCAAAGATTGGGGAACCACTATAAATTTGTGTGTCTGCTGTGCTGTGTTGTGCTGTGGATTAGCAGTTTATATTTTGTTATTGCTGTTAGCTGTAGAAATCTGTGAGATAACTGTTTTGCTGCCAACAAAGTTTTAAAAAAAAAGGTTTAGGTCACCTATTTACCCCCCCCCCCCTCTAGGTGTTTAGGTATCATATCTTTCAACCAGGGTCTAGGCAGATCGGGCTAAGGACAATAGGCGAGCTCGGCAGTGGAGGGGCCGAGCCCGAGCTCGGCATCCGTCGACCAGAGATCGACGTTCGGCGGCCCTGAGCTTGGCATTCGCCGAGCGAGCCACAACTCGCGTCCTCGCAGTGGAACTCGGCAACAGTAGGCGAGCAAGGCCTGCCGAGGTGATCAAAGCTCCCCAGCTCGCCTGGATGTATGAGGTACTTTTTACTGGTTTGCCCCCGCTGGCCCGCCCATAGCCCTTCAAAACAGCGGAGCTTGGCTGTTGGCAGGCCCAGCCAAGCGTTTTCAGGTAATTTCAGGTCAGCTCTTTCGGTTATTTGGCAGTCTAGATTGTAAAAACTATAAATAGGACCCAAGGGGTACCCCAGAAAGCAGGTTTTTCCTGTGCTCTCCTGCTCCAATCTTCAAGTGCTTTCTGAGGGTACATTAGCTCGGCTTCTGGCTAAGGAGGGGAAGCGATCTGAGATCTTCCGGGTATGTGGTGGGACCTCCCCCGCCGAGCCCTTGGGTCGGTCTTACCTTGTCTTCTTTGTTGTTTGGCTTGCAGGGGCGAAGTAGGCGCGAGATCACCCCTTTCCCCAAGGGTCGAACTCCACAGGAAATCGAGGAATCGGTTTCAACATTTTGGTGCGGTGAGCATGGATAGTGGTCAGTGCAGAAAAGCTTCCGCGAGCTCAATGACGGGACAGGGATCCGACGGGCCGAACTCGCCCCCCCCCCCCCCCCCCCCCCCGCCTCTTGCCACGGTGGGGATGTTAGAAGACTTCAGGAATGAGGTGCTGAGCCTCATCAAGTTCGCACTCGGCACGCGGCCCGAGTGCTCGACTCCAGCGGTCCCGATCGCGGCCTCCCCCTCTTTGGGCGAGGACGCTCCCGGTAGGCGAGCTGGGAAAGAAGTGGCCGAGGAAGGCCGAGGGTGCGAGCTCCCCGGGCGCGAGCTCTTCCCCGGCTCGGCAGGCCGAGGCAGGTTTGGCAAGCTGGGCTCGCGAGACTCGCCGTCTCGCCCAGTGGGGGAGGCAGTCCTTTCAGCGAGCTGGTCTACACAGCTCCAGTTCCAGATGGGTTCAGGGAACCCGAGATGTCCTACTACACCAGGAAGGGAGACCCGGTCCAGCATATGCAATGGTTTGAGGATGTAGTCTCCATCCGGCAGATGTCGGACGGGTTCAAATGCCGACTCTTCGATATCACCCTCAGGGAGAAGGCAAGGGAGTGGTTCCAACAGCTACCGACCAGCTCCATCTACTGCTTCGAGGACTTGCGTCGGGGGTTCATGCTGAGGTTCACTACCTCGAAGAAGAGGAAGAAGGAGTCCGAGTCCCTGTTCCACATCAAGCAGGGGGTGAACGAGACGCTGGGAAGTTACGTGGACCGGTTCCAGGAGGAGGTTACTCAGGTCCAGGAGATGCCGGGCCATAATCTGATGATGGCCTTTACCATGGGCCTGCAGCAGGGGTTCTTCCGGATGGAGCTGAAGAGAGTTCCCCCCCCCCCCCTCTCCTACGAGGAGCTGATGGAGAGGGCGGCAAGAGAAGTTGACGGGGAGGCATCAAACCCGGAATTCGCGAGGAAACTGGTCAGGTGGGCCACTGAGGAGGAAAAGGAGTCGAAGGGAGGAAGAGGACAGGAGGAGAGGAGCGGAGAGCCCAGGCAGAGGGAGCAGAGGCAGCTCCAGGGGCAGCAGCAGCCGAGGTGGGGGCGTCAGGAGCCCGACCGACGGCTAGGATGGAGACCCGAGTGGCAGGGGCAGGGGCCACAGAGAGGGTACTACGGAAGGGATCACTACCCGGGGAGGCAAGATCAGTTTCACCCTCCAGGCTGGAGGCAGGCCCAAAGGCCCCGGCTTTCCGATCAGGAGGAGGCAATGGCCATAGCCATGGGGGCGAGGAGGGGAATGATGAGGATGAGGAGGAGAGAAGTGAGGGTGGAGTTGCCCTATTGCGACTTCCATCAGGAGGAGGGGCACGCAACAGCCATGTGCCCGGAACTTCTCGAGATGAGAGGGAATAGGGAGCAGCAGCAGCAACAGGGGCGACAAGAAGTAAGGATTGAGGAGGTCCTGCCTCGGGCGAAGGAGGATCGTTGTGAAGACCGGGTGGACGTGGGGACCCGAGGTGGGATCGGAGTGATCCACGGAGGGGTAGGGGTCGAGGCCTCCCGCAAGGCAAGCCTCCATACCATATACCGACGGAGCGTTGCCTCCACATCCCAAACCCCACCCCCGGAGGAGAGGATCACTTTCTCTAGGAGCGATATGCCAGACCACGAGGACCCATTCTGCGATGCGCTGGTCATCAAGGCAGCCATCGAGAATTTCACCGTCTCTCGGATCCTCGTGGACAATGGGAGTTCCGTCAACGTCGTCTTCAAAAAGGCGTTCGACGCGATGAAGGTGGAGGCAAAGAGGGTGTTGGCCTCGGATGGACCCTTGTTCGGGTTCTCGGGAGAAAGAAAGGAAGTGGAGGGAGGAGTAGGCCTCCATGTCACCTTGGGGGGCAGTCCCGAAACTGCAGGTTCGTCATTGTGGACGCCCCCAGCAGCTACAGCGCCATCTTCGGAAGGCCCCTTATCAGTGCCTTCCGCTGCGTCCCCTCATCCTTCCACCAATGCTTAAAGTTCAACGCCGAGGGGATTCAAGTGCGGGTCAGGGGGGACCCAAAGGTGGCGCGGGAGTGCTATGTCACTGCGGTGAACACCATCTCTTGGCAGGAGGAAGCCGAGGAGATGGGTCGGAGGCTGGAGGAAGCCGAGCAAGGAGGAAGGAGGGAGGAGCTGGAGACGGAGAGCTGGGCCGGGGAGGCGTAAGGAGGAGACCTGGAGGAGGTGGCCGAAGTGACGGTCGTAGGGGAAGAGATGGAGATAAAGGTCCCGGTCCCGGGAGAGAAGGATGCTGAAGGGTGGGAAGAGCAGTCCAGGCTGGAGGTTGCAGAGGAAGTGGTGGAGCTAGAGGTGCTCACCCGAGGAAGCAGGGTGGAGAAGATCCGCGTCAGCAGGGGGCTGACCCCAGAGGACATGGCAGGATGCTGGAGTGCATCCAGAAGAACGTGGACATCTTTGCTTGGAACGCCGCGGAGATGCCGGGGGTTGACGCGGATGTGGCCTGCCACCGCCTCAACCTGGACCCGGGAACACGCCCCGTTCAGCAGAAGAAGAGGTCCACTGCGGACAAGCTGGCAGAGCCCATCAGGGAGGAGGTGGCGAAGCTCCTCAAGGCTGGCTTCGTGTCCGAGATTCAGTACCCCGGCTAGGTCTCCAACGTGATCATGGTTAAAAAAGGAGACGGCCGATGGAGAATGTGTATCGATTTTTCCATACTTAATAAAGCTTGTCCTAAGGACTGTTATCCTTTGCCTCGAATCGACGTGCTGGTTGACTCAGCCGTCGGTTTTTCTATAATGAGTTTTTTAGATGCTTTTTCAGGTTATCATCAAATCAGGATGCACCCCCCAGACATCAAGGATGTATCGTTCATCACAGGGGATGGATGCTACTGCTACAAGATGATGCCCTTCGGGCTGAAGAATGCTGGGGCAACCTACCAAAAAATGATGGATAGGGACTTTAAGGAGCAAAGGGGAGGAATTTGGAGGTGTATGTAGATGACCTCATGATCAAAAGTCAGGATGTGGACTCCCACATCCGGGACCTGGAGGAGACCTTTGCCACCCTGCGCAAATACAAGATGCGGTTGAACCCCCTAAAATGTGTCTTTGGGGCCAGCAGGGGAAAGTTCTTGGGGCACCTCCTCACCCCCGCAGGGGTCGAGCCAAATCATGATAAAGTCAGGGCTATCCTGGAGCTGGGATCCCCGCGGAATGCTAAGGAGGTCCAACGGCTGACGGGGAAGCTAGCGGGGCTGAGTAGATTCCTCTCACGGGCAGGGGAGAAGTGCTCCCCCTTCTTCAAAACGCTGAGGGGTGGTCAGAAGTTTGAATGGACCAAGGAGTGCGAGGAGGCGTTCTAGGACCTCAAGGTGCAATTGACTCAGGCTCCGCTGCTCCAAGGGCCGAAGGAGGGAGAAGACCTGTTCTTATATCTCGGGGTCGGGGCGGAGGCCTTGAGCTCCGTCTTAGTTTGCGAAGAGGGGAAGAAGCAGCTCCCTATTTATTAGGTGAGCCGGGTCCTGAGGAAGGCCGAGCTCCGGTACCCGATTCTGGAGAATCTAGCCTTCGCCCTGATCATCTCGGCCCGGAGGCTGCGACCTTACTTCCAGGCACACTCAATCCGAGTGGTGACCGACCATCCTCTCCGCAACATCTTTGAGGGGGTGGAGCATTCAGGCAGGCTGGCTAAGTGGTCGGTGGAACTGAGCGAGTTCGATGTCTCCTTCGTTCCGCGGCTCTCGATCAAAGCTCAAGCGATGGCCGACTTCTTGGCCGACTACGTGGTTGAAGTGGCGGAGGAAGAACTCACCCGCCCGACTCCTTGGAAGGTGAGGGTGGATGGTGCCTCAGGGAGGAATTCCCTTGGAGTGGGAGTGATCCTGGAAAGCCCTCAGGGGTCTCGAATTGAGCAGACGGTGGTGGTACACTTCCCCATTACAAACAACCAGGCCGAATACGAGGCCGTGATAGCAGGGCTACGCCTGGCCAGGGGAGCTGGGGGTGTCGGACGTGGAGGTTCTTACTGACTACATGGTGGTAGCTTCCCAGATCAACGGGGAGTTCGAGGCAAGGGAGCCCACCCTGCGATCATACTTGGCCAAAGTGAAGGGGGTCATAGGCACTTTTCAAACCTTCTTCATCCGACACGTGCCCAGGGAAGAGAATGAACAAGCCGACCAGCTAGCAAAGCATGGTCCCCAGGTGGGGGGTACCATCACCGACTTGTTCCGCCCCTCCATCGAAGAGGGAGAGCTCATGGAAATTGATCAACAAGCTTCGTGGATGGACCCAGTTATGGCTTTCCTCTCCACGGGAGAGTATCCGGAGGGGGCAGATAAGAAGAAGCTAAGACACAAGTCAACGTATTACCTCCTCCAGGACGGGCAGCTGTACAGGAAGACCCTCTCAGGGATGCTGGCTCGCTACGTGGCCGAGGGCGAAGTGCAAAGGATCTTGGAGGAAGTCCACTCCGGGGAATGTGGGAGTCACTCCGGGAGTCGGACCCTGAAAGGAAGAATAGTCAGGCAAGGGTATTTCTGGCCCACCCTGGGACGAGACGCCGCGGAGTTCGCAAGAAGATGTCATAAGTGCCAGCTGTTTGCCCCCCTCCAGCTACAGCTGGCCCAGCGACTCAGAAGTATCATGGCCCCCGGGCCCTTCGCAATTTGGGGGATGGATTTGGTTGGACCATTCCCCCAAGCCAGTGGTCAGAGAAGGTTCCTCCTAGTAATGATTGACTACTTCTCAAAGTGGAAGGAGGTGAAGGCACTGGACAAGGTGACCTCCCAGGTAATCAGGAACTTTGTTTGGGGGAGATCATCTGTCGCCATGGGCTGCCCCAGGCCATCGTCACGGACAACGGGCCCTAGTTCGCCAGCGCCGAATTCACCAGCTTTTGCGAACAGCTTGGAATCGACCTCAGGTTCGCCTCGGTCCATCACCCCAGGAGCAACGGGCAGGTAGAGGCCGCAAATAAGATCATCGTCAACCTCCTCAAGAAGAAGGTGGAGAATTTGAAGGGGAGCTGGGTGGAGCAGCTTCCTGCAGTTCTTTGGGCCCTAAGAACCACCCCCAACACGGCTACTAGAGAGACCCCCTTCAAACTCTCCCATGGGTGCGAGGTAGTGCTCCCCGTGGAATTTGAAGTCCAAACATCTCGAGTCGTTGCGGCCAAAGAAGGCCGAGAGGAGTGGCAAGCAGAGAACGAGGAGGAGCTGAGGCTCTCCCTTGACATGGTGGGAGAGCTGAGGGACCTTTCCGCTATCCGACAGGAGGAGGTGAAAAGAAGAATGGTCAAGTACTTTGACTAGCATGTCAGGGTCAAGCAGTTCGTGGAAGAGGACTTGGTGCTGAAGAAGGTGGATGCAGCAGGGAGGTCGGCATCCATAGGGAAGCTCAATCCCAGCTGGGAGGGACCATTTATTGTAAAAGAAGCTTTGAAGTCAGGAGGCTATCGACTCCAAAATGTAGAGGGCGAGACCCTGAGTCTCACCTGGAGTGGTGACGACCTAAAACGATTTTTCCCCTGAAGCATGTAAGCGATACTTTGATTATAATAAATTTCTTCAACCCTCCAGTATTGTCATAGCTAGCCTGCATAGAGAAATGGAATGTGTTTGGACCCCGAGCAGATCCCGCTGCCAGGCTCTCACCTAGCTGGCAGGGCCGGAAGTCACTCGGTGTCATCCTTGGCCTCAAGAAGATCCCGTTGTCAGGCTCTCACCTAGCTGACAGGGCCGGAAGTCACTCGATGGAATATGTTTGGACCCCGAGCAGATCCCGTTGTCAGGCTCTCACCTAGCTGACAGGGCCGGAAGTCACTTGATGGAATATGTTTGGACCCCGAGCAGATCCCGCCGTCAGGCTCTCACCTAGCTGACAGGGCCGGAAGTCACTCGATGGAATGTGTTTGGACCCCGAGCAGATCCCGCTATCAGGCTCTTACCTAGCTGACAGGGCAGGAAGTCACTCGGTGTCATCCTTGGCCTCGAGCAGATCCCGCTGTCAGGCTCTCACCTAAATGACAGGGTCGGAAGTCACTCGATGGAATGTGTTTGGACCCCGAGCAGATCCCGCTGCCAGGCTCTCACCTAGCTGGCAGGGCCGGAAGTCACTCGGTGTCATCCTTGGCCTCGAGCAGATCCCGCTGTCAGGCTCTCACCTAGCTGATAGGGCCGGAAGTCACTCGATGGAATGTGTTTGGACCCCGAGCAGATCCCGCTGCCAGGCTCTCACCTAGCTGGCAGGGCCGGAAGTCACTCGGTGTCATCCTTGTCCTCGAGCAGATCCCGCTGTCAGGCTCTCCCCTAGCTGACAGGGCCGGAAGTCACTCGATGGAATGTGTTTGGACCTCGAGCAGATCCCGCTGCCAGGCTCTCACCTAGCTAGCAGGGCCGAAAGTCACTCGGTGTCATCCTTGGCCTCGAGCAGATCCCGTTGTCAGGCTCTCACCTAGCTGACAGGGCCGGAAGTCACTCGATGGTGTCGGCCCCGAAATCGCCAGATAAAGATCAAGAAGTCTCAAAGTGCTAGGAAGCAAGGGAAAAGGGGTTCTGTAGAGGCGAGCTCGGGCTCGGCTAACCCAGTTCGGCATCAGCAAGAGGATTCTGCATGGGCGAGTTCGGACTGGTCAATCCCGGCTCGGCATTGGAGAGTAGGTGGCGAACCCGGGCCTCGCCAAAGGAAGGCGAGCCAGGCCAGGGCACCTCACCCCTTTGCCCGTTTGACTTAGAAAATTTTCTCTTCTTTTTCGGGCTCAACCTGGATGGCTTGCGTGCGAGTTATGGTGGCGTGACAAGGGCAGAGAGCAACCCACCCCTGAATCGCTTGGGGCTCGGCGAACACTCAAAACACATCCACTCGCGGGCGCACTCTCATAACTACTCTACTCGCGGAACCTGTCTCGGCTAGGTCGTGTGGGGAATCACTCGCATATATTCAGAGCATAACAAACAAAGTAAAGAAAAAGGAAAAAAGTAAGTGGCACGGGTATGATCAAAAACTCTTTCATTAATTGCTTACAAAAAGTAATTACAGGGGGCTCGCCTCGGCGAGTGAACAAAAAAGGAAAAAGGAAAAAGTACAGGCTATCCTCAGGCCTCGCCCCCTCCGCCGGACTGATCCTCGCCGTCACCCGAAGGATCCTGGAAGCTTTTTCCGAACATCGCGTCCAGGCTGTCTTCCTTCTCACTGGGCGGCGTTGCCGGGAACAGGCTCGACATCAGGTCCCGGGCCGAGATCCCCTCGCACCCCTCCACCAGCACCCCAGAATCTTTCATCATCTGGTGGGTACACTCGGCCGCTTGGATGGAGTTGATCCGTAGCCGCTCGGCAAGGTCGGCCTCGCCGAAGATCCGCGGGCTCTTGTAGGGGAGGGTAGGTTTGATGTTGTGGGGCGGGCAGAAGATCTCCGCCTGGCGACGGACCTCGCTGAGGAGGTGCTGATTGTCCCCCTTCAACTTCGCGTTCGCGCCCTCCAGCTCGGCCAGGCGTGCGCGCAGCTGGCTGATCTCCTCCCCCTGCTCGGCGTTGCGAGCCTGAAGCTCCCCCGCGGCCTTGGCATCCTGGTAAAGAGAGTCCATTTAGCAACAACACAAAATATCTTAAGTAAAAGAGAAGAGTAGTGCTTGACACTCACCAGCCCGCCGGCGGCTTGGGCGAGTAGACCCTTCGCTATGCCGAGCTGCCTCGCCTGGTCCGAGACCTTATCCTTGGTGATGTCGTGAGCCTGCTCAGCCTTTTCGAGTTGGTGGCTGAGGGCGAAGCTGTGGCGTGCCAGCATGTGATGCAGCTCCATGGTATGCAGGTGGGACTGCAGGCCCTCATGGCCGAGCTGCCGGAGGGTCATCTTTTTGTAGGCCTCGGCATCCTCCCGGCCATATAGGTCGAAGCCGAGGGCGTAGGCGTGACCGGTGGCGGGCTCGCGGTCATGCCAGGAGGGGTGCAGGGTGGAGACGGAGACTCGATGAGCGAGCTCATCCCACTGCAGCATGGGCTCGCCCGCCGAGTCCTTCCACTGCCCGCCGAAGTTGAAGAGGGGGTGTTGCTTCGGCGGCGCGCACTCGCGGGCGGCCCTCTTCGCCGATGGAGGGGAGGTCGCCGCAGTGGAAGAGGGGCCCTCGCCACCTTTCCGGCCCTTACTGGTTGTCTCCTTCAGCGGGCTCTCCGGCGACGCGTCGGGAGGGTCTCCGACGAGCTGATGTATTTGGGGCTGGGCTGTTGTTGTTGTTGCCCCCGCGGAGCTAGTAGGGCTCTCCGCATCTTCTTTAAATGTCGCTGGCGGAGTGGCGGGTTCGACCCCGCGTCCTCAGGTCGCCTCTTGATGGAATAGGGTTGCGAGAGGGCCGCCTCATCTCGGCAGGCCGCCGCCGCCGCCCTCTCGCGAGCAAGAGGGTCGGTATGAAGCCCCGGATCCGCGAACAGCGGGTTCACGGGGATTATTCGCTCCCCTGCAGGAAAATACTTTTAAAAAGTTGGAAATTCAGCAATGATATGGCGAGCTCGGCGATCAGGCGAACTCGACAAGATGGGGAGAGAAGCATACCTTCGCCGGGCAGAACAGGAGGGAGCGCGTCGAGGCCCCTTCGCAGGAAGGCAACCTCGAAGTCTTTATGGAGGAAGTACTTGTGGAGCTCGGCGTCGTTTCCGGACACGGCCGGCGGGCGGTACACCTCCTCGCCCTTCTGCTGAGGCGAGTAGGGGATGTTGCCGAGATCGCCCTTGATGAAGGCGATCTTGGTCATCCAGGTATGGTGCTTGTTCGCGATCTCGCGAACTTTGATCAGCGAGCCGCCGAAGTAGGCGACCCCGTCCGGCGTCGCCTTGTAGGAGAAGAGCTTCTTGAACACTGTCAGGTTGAACTCGATCCTCTCCCGCCGGAGGTAACTCGCGAACGCCACCATCATCGCGATGGCATTGGAATTCAGCTGCGCGGGCACGACTCCGTAATATTTCAAGATTTGCCGGATCTCCGGCCACAAGGGGAGGCGTAACCCCACCTCGAAATGTGAGAGGGGGAAGGCGAGCTAGTCCTCATAAAGGTATTGATGGCCTCCCCCTGCCTCGGCCTGCGTGCCTCGAAGCCCGGCGGCACACGCTCCGCCACAAACTCGGCGAGCTCCTCCTCGCTAGTATGCCCCTCAAAGAAGCAGTAGTCCGTGAAGTGCTGCGCGCACTTGGAGCGGCCGTCGGCATCTGGATTCGTCTTGCCCATGTTCGCAAAGGAAGAGGTAGAGCGCGAGCAGGAAATAGAAAAGCACATGGAGAGGGAAAGAAAGCAATAAAGGCACAGTACGGGGTAGGTGAAGGGGGGGTGCTATTTATAGGAAAAGAAATTTGGGGCAGGCTGTCCAATCAACGCAGCTCGCCGCCCCAGCTCGTCACCCTAGTTCGCCACCCCAGCTCGCCGACTTCCGGCGCATCCCAACCAAGGCTAAGTCAAACATTGCAGCATTTTACTTGAGTAACATGATCAAGAATATTCTAAAAGCTATTTATTACAGAGATAAAGTTCAGGAATGAAAAAGCGGGGCGCGCGAGCAGGGAGGGCATCGGGATGCGAGTACCGGTTGGCTCGGCAAAGGAGCCGCTCACTTACCTACCCCGGCCTCGCGACCCCCGCCCCCCAGACTGCCGCACGCGGAGCAGCTCGCGGATCCTTCCGGAATTCCTCTGCGCAACCGAGAGACCGTCATCTATCTCGTCCAGGAGCCGGGAGGGGGACATCAGCTCGCCAGCCTGGCCGCTTCGCACCTCGTCGGCGAGACGCGCATAGTCGCGCTGCAGCGTCTCGTTGACCCCCTGCACCTCGCGCAGCCCGCACACCAGCTTCTTCAGAAGCTTGATATCCCTCCTCGTCAGCTCGCCTTGATCCACCTCCGGACCCAGGTAAGAGTCCTGCGAGCTCGGGGAGGGAAGGGGAGAGTAGTGGGCTACCCGCGAGGATTCCTCGGCAGCGGATTGGCTGGGAAGAGCTGTGAAGACAAATGTCAGCAGGAAGGGAAACGCAGAAAGAACTCATGGGTAAAGAAGCAAGGTTGACCTGACGAGCTCGGCCGCTCAAAGGAGATGCGGGGAGGGATGAACCTGAGATCCTTCCCGCGACCCGGACCGCGAGTCCCCGGCGAGAGGAGCTCAAATCCCGGGGTGGGGATACTTCCCAGACCCACCCCCGTAGCCGCGTCAGTTTGGCGAGGAGGGGAGGCGCGCACTGGCGAGTTCGGCCTATGCGAACTCACTGGCAGGATCCCAAAGAGGAGAGGCGGGTCCTGGGGACGGTTGTCCGCTGCCATGAACCGCGAGTCGGTGAGCGTGGTCTCGCCTCGCGGTGTGGGCTCTCGCGCCCCCCCCCCCCCCGCCTATCGGTTGACCATCCGGGTTGCCGCCGACTTCGACGACCTCTCTGTCCTTCTCATGAATCGTCCGGGTGGAGGAGCCGGTCTCGCGATCCAGGGTAGCCCTCAGGTCTTGGTAAAGGTGCTCGGCTGCCTGGGGGAATGGCTTTGACCTCTTAGAGCTGGGCTCGGAAGAGTCGATTTGGGGAGCTTTGGCGGGGACCGCCGTCAGGGCGGCTACACGAGCTGCGGAGGCTTGGCGAGCTCGGTCTATGCGCTCTTGGATCTCCTTGGGAAGAGGCATCTTGGCAGGGTAGCAAAGGGAATGACAAGAGTCAGGCAGGTGGGCAGGTGCACATATATATAGCCGCAGGTGGCCCCCACCCAAAGATTCCCTCCAACTCGCCAACCCGCGCTCGCCGCACACTTGGGGTTGGAAGTTTCTATCCGAGCTTTGACAAGCTCAAAAATAGCGGGGATTGTGTACAACCCCCTGTCCCGCGAGCAACGTCACCAGGGTCTAGGCAGATCGGGCTGAGGACAATAGGCGAGCTCGGCAGTGGAGGGGCCGAGCCCGAGCTCGGCATCCGTCGACCAGAGATCAACGTTCGGCGACCCCGAGCTCGGCATTTGCCGAGCGAGCCACAACTCGCGTCCTCGCAGTGGAACTCGGCAACAGTAGGCGAGCAAGGCCTGCCGAGGTGATCAAAGCTCCCCAGCTCGCCTGGATGTATGAGGTAATTTTTACTGTTTTGCCCCCGCTGGCCTGCACATAGCCCTTCAAAACAGCGGAGCTTGGCTGTTGGCAGGCCCAGCCAAAGGTTTTCAGGTAATTTCAGGTCAGCTCTTTCGGTTATTGGCAGTCCAGATTGTAAAAACTATAAATAGGACCCAAGGGGTACCCCAGAAAGCAGGTTTTTCCTGTGCTCTCCTGCTCCAATCTTCAAGTGCTTTCTGAGGGTACCTTAACTCGGCTTCTGCCTAAGAAGGGGAAGCGCTCTGAGATCTTCCGGGTTTGTGGTGGGACCTCCCCCGCCGAGCCCTTAGGTCGGTCTTACCTTGTCTTCTTTGTTGTTTGGCTTGCAGGGGCGAAGTAGGCGCGAGATCGCCCCTTTCCCCACGGGTCAAACTCCACAGGAAATCGAGGAATCGGTTTCAACACGAAGGATCTCACCGAGATGGCGGTAGATGAACTTGTTGGCTCGCTGCAAGCCTACGAGTACCGCATGCTGCAGGATGATGAGGAGTCGAGTGGCTTGGGAAAAGCACTCCAGACTCAGCTTAACTTTGGAGAAAGCTCAGGAAGAGGACGCGGCCAGCGTGGCCGAGGCTACCAAGGGAGAGGTAGAGGAGGAAGAGGTGGAAGAGACTTCGGAAGAATCAAGTACAACCAGAAGGAGGTAGAAAAATCTCAGGGCTGGAGACACGATGGAGGAAGAGGAAGAGGCCAAGGGAGAGGCCAAGGCAGAGGACAAGGAAGGGACCAGGGAAGAGGTCAAGGAAGAGGAAGAGGTGATATGTCACGAATTCAATGTTACAACTATAACAAGTTTGGGCATATGAGCTACGACTATTGGGCTCCAAGAAAGGGAGGAGAAGCCAACCATTATGCAGAAGCTAGTAACCCGGGAGGCGACCCGATGATGTTCCTAACCGTCCAAGGGGATGGAGGTGGAAGGAACGGAGTATGGTACTTGGACACGGGAGCAAGTAACCATATGTGCGGAGAGAAGGAGCTGTTTACGAGCCTTGAACCAAATGGTTGTGAGGTCAGTTTCGGCGACGCTTCAAAGATCTCAGTTGAAGGAAAAGGAGTAGTGGCAGTCATGTTGAATGGGAAGGAGGTGCACATCAACAATGTCTTCTACGTGTCGGGCTTGAGGAGTAACATCCTAAGTCTTGGGCAGCTGATGGAAAAGGCTAACGAATCTTATTGCGGGATGACACCCTAACCATGAAGGATGTTCAAGGAAAGGAAGTTGTGAGGGTGAAGATGACGACGAATCGTCTCTTTACGCTGAGCATGGATGTCAAGGAGACGACGTGTCTCGTGAGGACAGAAGAAGAGGAGGCTTGGCTGTGGCACCACCGGATGGGCCATCTGGGGTTCACAGGCCTGAAGCTGCTGTCAGGTTCCAAGATGGTGGATGGGCTGCCTATGATCACACCTCCTCATAGGGTCTGTGAGGCATGCACGAAGGGGAAGCAGAGGAGAGAAACTTTTGAGGGTGGCAAGTCCCGGAGAGCAACAAGGCCGTTGGAGTTAGTTCACTTGGACATCGCTGGTCCGTTTGAGACTATTTCAATAGGTGGAAGCAAGTACTACATTTCCTTCACTGACGATTTCAGCAGGAAGTGTTGGGTTTACTTCCTAAGGGAGAAGGCTGAGGCACTTGACAAGTTCAGGGAGTTTCGGGTGATGGCTGAGAAGGAGAGTAGTCAATCGCTGAAGGTGCTCAGAACAGATAGGGGTGGGGAGTACACCTCTAGGCTGTTTGACGAGTACTGTAAGCAATGGGGAATCTCTCATTAGCTGACGGCGGCATACTCGCCTCAGCAGAATGGCGTGGCAGAGAGGAAGAACCTTACCATCATGAACATGGCGAGAAGTATGGTGAAAGGCAAGGAGTTGCCGAAGAAGTTCTGGGCGGAAGCGGTGCAGGTGGCAGTGTACGTGCTGAACCGTTGTCCAACAAAGAGTGTAAAGTTCAAGACTCCATTTGAAGCTTGGAGTGGGTGGAAGCCAAGTGTGAAGCACCTAAGGGTTTTCGGGTGTGTGGCTTATGCCCATGTCCCGGACCAGAGGACGAAGATGTTGGATGACCGGAGCGAGAAGTGTATCTTTGTAGGCTACACTCCTGCGAGCAAGGCTTACAAGTTGTATAACCCGGTGACGGAGAAGGCCATCATCTCAAGAGATGTGGTGTTTGAAGAAGGAAGCAGCTGGAGCTGAGATGAAGCAATGAGAGGCATCAAGGGGATGTTTTACGAGGATGATGAGGAGGAAGGTAGAGAAGAGGCTGAAGCCGAGATGGGTGGAGTTGAGCCACCATCACCACCTAGCAAAGGTTCAGGGGGAGCTCTCACCCCTTACTCAAGTGGAGCAAGTACAAGTGGTGGCAGCTCAGGTGGAGCTAGCACCAGTGGAAGTAAAGATAACCGTCCTCAACCTCGGATGAGGAGGTTGGATGATATCTATGAGGAGACGACACCGGCACTTAACAATTTTTCATTATACTGTCTATTTGCAGATGTTGAGTTGTGCTCTTATGAAGAAGCCGCCAAAGAAAAAACTTGGAGAAAGGCGATGGATGTGGAGATCGCCTCCATCAAGAAGAACGACATCTGGAAGCTGGTGGATCCACCTGCAGGCCACAAACCCCTCGGGGTGAAGTGAGTGTATAAGGTGAAGAAGAATAAAGATGGAGGCGTGGAGAAACACAAAGCAAGGCTTGTTGTAAAGGGCTACCGCCAAGTCCAAGGAGTTCACTATGACGAGGTGTTCGCCCCCGTAGCGCGGATAGACACCATCAGGTTGATCATCGCGCTAGCGGCTCATCATGGCTGGAAGATAATACAGATGGACGTGGTCTCTGCTTACTTGAATGACTACCTGGAGGAAGAGGTGTATATCATGCAGCCTCAAGGGTACGTGGTGAAAGGACAGGAGAGGAAGGTCTGCAAGCTAGACAAGGCATTGTATTGACTAAAGCAAGGAGCAAGATCTTGGAACAGAAGGATAGATGCGTACCTGCAGAAGCATGGCTATCAGAAGAGTCCACATGAGTATGCACTCTACACCAAGGTGGATAAGGAGGGCAACATGATGATAGTGTGTCTCTACATGGATGATATGATGTTCACAGGGAACAACACTGCGATGTATGAAGAGTTCCGGGGAATGATGAAGAAAGAGTTCGAGATGACGGACTTGGGAGAGTTGAGCTATTTCTTGGGGTGGAAGTGAAGCAGGGAGAAGAAGGGATCTTCATCTACCAGAAGAAGTACGCCGAAGAGATATTGACAAAATTCAGGATGGAGGATAGCAAGCCTATCTCCACTCTTGCAGACCCAGGGCTGAAGCTGACTAAGGATTCTAAGGAAGGAGCGGTGGACTCCACCTTGTTCAAAAGTTTGGTGGGTAGTCTACGCTACCTGACCTTCACCCGACCAGACATCATGTATGCGGTCGGGATGGTGAGCAGACATATGGAGGAACCAAAGGAAGACCACTTCATAGCGGCGAAGAGGATCCTGAGGTACATAAACGGGACAAGAGGCCATGGGCTGATGTACTCAACTAGAGAGGAGCTGATGCTGGTAGGTTACTCGGACAGTGACTACGGTGGGGATGTAAATGATCGGAAGAGCACTTCCGGGTATGTTTTCAACATGGGAACGGGTGCATTCTCTTGGAGCTCGAAGAAGCAAGCCACGATAGCTCTATCGTCATGTGAGGCAGAATACATTACAGCGGCTGCTGGCACCTGCCAAGCTATCTGGCTAAGGAACCTTCTGGAGAGTCTGCATCATGGAGTGGATGGGCCAACAATAATGTTGGTGGACAACATGTTAGCCATCCAGCTCGCGAAGAAACCTGTGCTACATGGTCGTAGCAAACACATTGAGACGAGGTATCATTTCCTCAGGGAGCAAGTGGAGCTGAAGATGGTGGAAGTCTTGTATTGCCCGACCGGAGAGCAAGTCGCGGATATCTTCACTAAGGCGTTAAAGGTAGACACGTTCCTGAAGCTCAAAGGCAAACTTGGCATGGTCTGCCAAGTTTGAGGGGGAGTTTGTTGAAGATTGACTTGGTTGACCGGGTCAACAAGTCAAAGTTTGTATGGGTATTATTTTATGTGAGCATTTATTATGAGATAGTGTGTATATTTATGATGAGAGCGGTTTCTAGTTTTTCTCTTTGCCTATATAAAGGCCCCCCTTGTACATTTTTTGGTTGATGAAATAGAGAGAGAAGCTCCAAAATTTCGGTTCTTGCCTTAAAGAGAGAAAGAGAAGCGTTGTAGCGCAGAAGACTTGCCGAGCGGGTAGAAAAGCTAGCCGGGCGAGTTGGTGTACTCGCCGGTTAGGGAGACCTCGCCGTTTGGTCTCGGCGAGTTGGTTTGACCCGAGCGGTTTGAAGCGGTAACCGGGCAAGCCGGAGCGCGAGCGAGACAGGAGGTGTTGTCAAGGTGATATTGCGGTTTGGGGTGTTGGTCGTGCGTGCCGTCTCGCGCGTAGGAGCTCGCGAGAGGGGAGCTGCCAAGTGACTTGTGTGCTCGCGGGAGGGTCACAGCTCGCGAAGGGGGTTACTCGCCGGAGGACTCGCCAAGCGAGTAGAAGCTCGTTGGTGTCAAGGTCGCGCCGAGTTGGGTGCGGTCTCGCGCGAGTTGGTAACCGCGCTGCTCGGCGGTCTCAACAAGTTTGGTTGAAGTGTGTTGAAAAGGTTTTGTGGTGTGTGCGTGAGCCTATTCACGTTTCCAACAAGTAGTTACAGTTGAACTGCTAATAGCCCATGGAGCTGACAAACGCGCACACAGTCACAGAGAATAGTAAGCTAACAAGACAATTTTTTAACGTGAAAATACCCGGAAAGAGCTAAAAAAACCACGTGACCGGATCTGTGTCAACGAAACTTCCAGTAGTTCTAGTTTTGATACAGAACCTTTTAAAGAATGTGAGGGCAACATACTGCTGCTCGTTATAATTATAGGGAGAGAGAGAAAGTTCTAGGCTTGGAGGGTGACAGACTACCTCTCATAAAGCTAATTCTTTTTCCTACTACACTATGTAGCTTCACACTTTGGATGCTTTGAAGCCTTTAACTGTTACTTGGAGGCAGGAGCAGCTAACTTCGCTTGTCTAAACATCGACAGCATGGAAGCTTGAGCAGCGCTTTCAGCTTGCCTTATCCTCTCCGACTTGTCTTCTGTTGTGTTTGAAGGAGTCCGGAGCATTGGGCTTGGTGACTACTGGTATGCTTGTTCCTGAGTTGAGCGCGTTGAGCGCTTATAGCAATCTTGGAGGCAGTGCGCGCGGAGGCTCACTTGGAGTGACCTTGAGAATAGAGCGCACGACGACGAACTTGGAACAGTCTTGAGAGCGGAGCACACGATGACGCACTTGGAATGGTGTTGGATCCCTAGTTGGATTTGGGCTAGGTTCACTAAACTAGGATGTTTGACCCAACCTGTATAGCCAGGGTCATGTTTTTGTCCTAGAGTCTAGGTCATGTCCTTAGAATCAACACTACATGGACCAGCCATCAACAGACTGCAGAAGACTCAAGACTTAAAGAAATTTCAAATACTCGGGAAATGAGGTCGACGTTCGTCGAACTCAGCTCGATGAAAGTCGTGCTCAACTCGACCAACTCAGAGATAATTCTCTGAGCTGAGCTCGACGAACTTGATTCTCAGGCCGACGATTCCTGGATACTATACTTCAACACTCCAAGTCCAGAATTATTTCACTGAACTTCAGTCGACAAATTCATGTTCTCAGCTCGACGAACTTAGACCACATTCATGACAAGTTTTATCAAGTAGTAGTTAGAAGTTCTCAGGTCAACGAACTTAGTTCTCAGGTCGACGATATCTGGATACTCTACTTCAACATTCTAAAGTCCAAGAATCATTTCTCTGAACACTAGTCGACGAAGTTAGATTCTCAGCTCGACGATCTTGATGCACAGAATTGTCAAGGTTCTTGAGAAAGCAGTTAACAGTTCTCAGGTCGACGATCTTGGATCTCAGCTCGACGAACAACAATTATCTGGTCGACGAACATAACTCCTCAGCTCGATGAACTCTGTACCCAGGTCGACGAATTCTATTCTTTGCTCGACGATTTCTGTGCAGATCCAAACTTGGATATTTCCCTCCCTCTATCCTTATTTTATTGCAATAATTCCTGAGTAATCAATGCTTAATATTCTCTGAATATTACCGTTAGACGCAACATTGATTATGGCCTTCATCAGGATTATTACTTGTCGTTTTTCAATGGGACAGTTTTGTAAATCAATCAATGCAGACATTCTCAAGGCCGTCAACAATCAATGCTGAAACAAATTCAAAATTCAGAAGGAAAATTTCATAGGAAATATAAAAAAGGATTTTTCTTCTTCCTTCTCTACACACAGATGATACAGACGACAGAAAGGAAATACAGAACACTGAAAGCAATCATACAGTAACAAAGAAAAAGAACAAGCCCAGACCAGAGAATCAAAAGACAGAAGAAGAAGAACATCAATTCAAAATCAAGAGTCTTCTTCATTCTTCACTCTAGGTTTCTTCAAGGACAACAAAACTTCATCAGTCAAGAAGGTCTTGGAGCTCTTTTGGTCAAAGCAAAAGATTGAAGACCTACTCACCCTGCAACAAAGCTCCAACCTTCCTGAACAAATCAACATCTCAGGGGGAGCTTTGTTAACATCAAAGATTCACTAAGTCTTCTCAGTTGTATTGGAGATAGAGAAGACACCATCACTCTCTCACCCCCACTGTAAAAAAGGGTTCTTTAACTCCCTTCAAAAGTTATTCCTTGGTTGCAAGTATCCTGATCAAAAGACTTGGGTTGGTTTTTGAGCACCTGATCAAAAGCTCATTGGTGGCAGTCACCTGATAAAAAACCTGAGTGGATTCCTACCATGGTGGTAGAAGAGTGGATGTACCCAGGTTGGGGAATCACTATAAAATTCTTGTAGTGTCTGGTTGCCATCTTTTTCTTTTGTTCTTGATGTGGCTGTACTAGTTAGGTTTGCTGTGTCTGTGATTAATTAGTTTATATTTTGCTATACCTGTGGTAGATAATTTTATCTTAGGGTTGTTCTTTACTTACAACTTAGTTTGGTATCAAATAGCTTCCTAACACAGCAGTTTTTATTAAACAGCAAAAAATGTTAAAGTTTTAAAGATACTCTATTCACCCCCCCCCCCCCTCTAGAGTATATCAGGTCTAACCCTAACTTTCAATTAGTATCAGAGCCGGTTTCTTTGGTTGTACAAGCTAATCCTTGAACCAAAAGATCCTTTGTTAGACCTGATTTTTTACTTCTATTAGGATTATATTCACAGCATGGCACAGAACAAAGATTATGCAAGCACCAGACCTTCAGTGTGCAACTTAAACAAGTTTGTCATCTGGAAGGCAAGAATAAAACTGTTATGAATTCTATTGATGAGGACATCTACAACTCTATTTTGACAGGTCCTCCTCAAGCAACTGCCTCTACATCTACAGCAACCTCAAGAACTCATGCAGTGCCACCACCTAAGTGGACTGATGCTTAGAAGAAATCAAAAGTTGCTGATGCTAAAGCCATGAATATTCTGGCCTAAATAATGTCTGATGACATTTTCCAGAAGGTGGTTGAATGCACTTCAGCCAAGGCCATATGGGATTCTCTCAACCAAATGGTAGCTGGATCTGCTGATGAGAGAAAAGATAGAAGATCAAATCTCATATCTCAGTATGAGAACTTCAAAAAAGAGGAAGTAGAATATGTTGCAGACATGTACAACATACTGAGCTCAATCATCAATGAGCTGAAGACTTTGGATAAGGACATCACCCTTACTGAAGTCAATGATAAAATCCTCATGTGCTTCCCAAGCTCATGGGATTCAAGGATCTGACCAATCAAGGAGGCCAGGAGCTTAAATGAGATTTTCACAGAATCTATATTAAGAAAGCTCAAGTCCTATGAGCAGCTCATAAAGTCTAGAGAAGCAGCTGAACAAAGAACTCCTCCACCAGCAAGGAAGGAGCACAACGTGGCATTCAAGGCTGTTGAAGAAACTGAAGCCTCAACAGTGAATGAAGAGCTAATGAGTCTCCTTGCCAAGAGATTTTATAAAATGGTAAGAAAGGACTTCAGAAGAAAATAATCCAGGCAGGATGATAAGCCAAGGTATGACAATACTCCTACTAAAGAAGTAGTATGCTTTGACTGTAGGAAACCTGGACACTTCATCTCAGAGTGTCCAGAAAATCAAAAGAAAGAAAGAAGAAGAGAGGACTCCAGAAGACAGCAAAGCTCAAGGCCTTCCTCCAGCAAATACAAAAAGAAGGAAAAGGGTTTTGTAGCTGAAAACTGGAGTGACACTGAAGATGAATCTACATTTTCCAATTCCAGTGAAGAGGAAGAAGAGGCAAGGGCCAAGGAAGTCTGCCTCATGGCCATTGATGCCTCCAAAAGTCAATCAGATGAAGAAGAATCTGACAATGAAGGAACTTCAGAATCAGAAGCTGATCATGTACTTTCAACTTTTGATTATAGTTCTGATACTTTCAAAATTGAGTTTAAAACCTTGTGTATTGATTTAATTAACTCTGAAAAGGAAATCAAAACACTTAGGGAAAAACTATTAAATCAAGAAAATCTGATTTCTGAAAACACCAAGTTAAAAGAGGAACTAATTCTAGCTAATGAACAAATCAATTCTCTAAAAACAGAGCTATGTGAGGTCAAATAACTTGAGGAATCTCTCAATGGGAGAAGCCTTAAGCTGATGGACATCGCAAGCACAGTCAATGCCAGACGGAATGACAAATTGGGCTTGGGTGCATCATCAAGTTTACCCCTCATACTCAAGAAAAACATATTATCAACTCCCATTAGAATTGTGTCAGCTAAGGATAAAGAGGTAATGAACAATAAACAAACCACAGAATAATTACCTAACTTTAAAAATCTCAAAAACAGAAACCAGAAAACCTTAGATAAAAATAAAGTTCAGCAGATTTCGTCGAACTCAGATCGACGAAATGTGGCCAGTTCATCGAACTCTAGTCGACGAACTCTGCACGCAGATCTATATAATAATTATTCATCTTACTGCAATCGATGAACTGTGTATGGTTCGTCGAGCAGAGATCGGCGAACTTGGGGCATAAAAAATGACTATGTTCATTTACTGAGCAGAGATCGACGATCTCATCCCGTTTCGTCGAACTCTGGTCGACGAACTTACAAATTTTCGTCGAACCCAGACAGACTCAATAAAAATCATAATTATAACAGCAACTCTAATCAAACTAGGAAACATTTTAATCCACTTGTTGATTGGATAATTCCTCTTAGAAGATATCACCCCTTAGGATATAAATCTCAACCTGAATTCTCAGTAATATCAAGCTTTTCTTATCAACAATATAAAGGACCCAAGGTAACCTGGGTCAAGAACAACTAACTATTTTTATTGCAGGAAAAGAGTTGTCCAGCTGTTAATCAAAAATGTTATCTGGACAGTGGATGCTTCAAGCACATGACTGACAATAAGGACAACTTAATTAACTACAAGTCCAAGCTGGGACCAAATGTGATCTTTGGTGATTCAAAGTGTGGCCAGTCTGAAGGCATTGGAGAAGTAAAGATTGGAGCAGTCACTTTCAAAAAGGTGACCTATGTAAGTGGACTCAAGCATAACCTCATCTCCATAAGCCAACTATGTGATGAAGGTTATCAGTTACACTTTAACTCAACATTTTGTATTATTTCTAATAAAGAAAAACAAACTGTTTTAATTGGAAATAGACAAGGTAACATATATATAGTAGATTTTCTTTCTGCACCTTCAGACATCTGTTTGCTTAATATAGTTAGCAATCAAAATGATCTTTGACATAAAAGGCTAGAACATGTTAATATGAAAATTATTATTAGGCTATCTAAAGACAACCTTGTGAGAAGTTTACCTTCTGGTCCCTACAAGAAGGAAGGCATCTGCAGGGCTTGTCAACAAGGCAAACAAACTAAATCTAGCTTTAAATCAGTAAATAAGAGTGATTCACCTAGTATCTTGTACTTGCTACACATGAACCTTTTTGGACCTATTGCTGTACAGAGCCTCGGAGGAAAATCCTATACCCTAGTTATTGTAGATGACTTCTCAAGATTCACTTGGGTATTCTTTCTGAGATCTAAGTCAGATACATTCAAAGTTCTTATAGATTTTCTTAGGACCATACAGATTGAGTACTCTACTCATGTTACATTGATCAGAAGTGATCATGGTACAGAGTTTGAGTCTCTTCTTATGCATGAGTTTTGTGAGAAGGAAGGTATCAGGCACTGCTACTCAGCTCCTAGAACTCCTCAACAAAATGAGGTAGCTGAAAGGAAGAATAGAACCTTAATTGAAGCTGCAGGCACATTACTTGCAGATGCTTACATGCCCCTATCCTTTTGGGCAGAGGTTGTAAGCACATCAAACTATGTACTGAACAGGAGTCTAATACATAAACTTAAGAATAGGACTCCCTATAAATTGCTTAAAGGGAAGAAACATAAAATCATCTATTTTAAATTATTTGGTTGCATATGTTATATACATAATAATAACAAGAAATATATTAGAAAGTTTGAAGCTAAGGCTGAAGAGGGAATTTTTCTAGGATATTCCCAAGTCAGCAAAGCTTATAGGGTGTTCAATAAATCATCTTTAAAAATTGAAGAATCAATACATGTGACTTTTGATGAAGCTAACATGTCTTATAAGGAGAAAGAAATTTCTACCAATAGCACCTTGCAGGTACCTCACTTGTGTGAGAAATTAGGAGAGTTAAACCTTCCACAAGAGGTTATATCACCTCCTCCACAAGCTGAAGAAGACAATGAAGAAGAACTTATGGAAGAAGTTGAAATTCCTTCAACAACAGATATTATTCCATAAGAGGAATTAAATCCAAATGTTGTTGCTGAACCAACTCAACCCACTGATCTTGTCACACTAAGAGATCACCATAGATCTCAAGTGATTGGAGACATAACAGTAGGTGTACAGACAAGGCATCAACTCAACCAAGATGTGATGCATGCCTGTTTTCTCTCTCAAGTTGAGCCCCAATCCATAAAATATGTTGAGCAAGATCCCCACTGGATCATTGCAATGCAAGATGAACTCAACCAATTTGAGAGATGTAGAGTTTGGGATTTAGTTCCAAGACTCAAAGACTACCCAGTCATTGGAACTAAATGGGTATACAGAAACAAACTTGATGCCCATGGTGTAATTGTGAGGAACAAGGCTAGGCTTATTGCTCAAGGTTATAGGCAAGAAGAAGGAATAGACTATGACCAAACCTTTGCACCAGTTGCAAGGTTAGAAGCAATCAAAATATTCCTTGCTTATGCTGCCTACAAGAAGTTCAAGCTCTATTAGATGGATGTCAAGAGTGTCTTTCTGAATGGAGTACTTAAAGAAGAGCTTGGTATGAGACACTAGCTAGCTTCCTGATAGAGCATAAATTCACTAGAGGCATTGTAGATAAAACATTGTTCACTAGGCACCATAAGGATCAAACTTTGTTAGTACAAATTTATGTAGATGACATTATATTTGGGTCTACTGATTCTAAACTATGCAAGAGGTTTTCTGACCTCATGCATTCTAAGTTTGAAATGAGTAGCATGGTTGATCTCTCCTACTTCCTTGGTCTCCAAGTGAAGCAGCTACTTGATGGCATTTTCATCTCCCAGGCTAAATATGTTAAAGAGCTTATTAAAAACTTTGGGATGATTGATGCCTCAGCTAAGAAAACACCCATGGCCAGTAATGCTGTAATAGATTCTGATACACATGGGAAACCTGTTGATCAGAAATTATATAGGGGCATTGTTGGGTCCCTACTATACCTTATAGCAAGTAGACCTGACATAATGTTTGCCACATGTCTTTGTGTTAGGTTCCAAGTGAACCCTAAAGAATCTTATCTAGTTTTCCTAAAATAAATTTTGAGATATATAAAGAGTTGTCCTAGTCTAGGACTCTGGTATCCTACTGAGTCAGAATTTGAGTTAACTGGATACTCAGATGCTGACTTTGCTGGATGCAGGGTAAACAGAAAAAGTACCTCAAGGACTTGCCAGTTCCTTGGTATGAGATTAGTATTTTGGTTCTGCAAGAAATAGTCATTTGTGTCAACATCAACTACTGAAGCAGAATACATTGCAACTGTCAGTTGCTGTTCCCAGATGCTGTGGATTCAGAATCAACTCCTGGACTATGGGTTCAACTTAAATAATTCAACTCTCTTATGTGAGAACACAAGTGCTATATCCATAGCACAAAATCCAGTTCATCACAGTAGAACTAAGCATATAGACATTAGGCATCATTTCATTAGAGAGTGTGTAGATAAAAACAAAATTAAACTTGTCTATATCTACACTGACTTACAAAGAGCAGTTATTTTCACCAAACCCTTGGATGAAAGAAATCACTTGTTCTTTATAAATCAACTTGGAATGATCAATGGAGAAGCTTTAGTTTAATTTCTGTTTATGCTCGACGAATTTTTCAAAGTTCGTCGAACGCAGATCGACGAACAAAGAAAAGTTCTAGAGATATTCGTCGAACGGAGATCGACGAACTCTCTGTGAGTGAAGTTATTTTCGTCGAACGGAGATCGATGAATCTTCTTCAGAAAACTTTTGTCGAACGGAGCTCGACGAAATGTTCTCAAATCTTCAGACTAAGCTCGACGAATTATTTGACTACAAAATCTTTCGTCGACCTCAGATCGAAGAATTCTTTTATTTTTCGTGGAACGGAGTTTGTCGATTCATATTCTGAAAAACCATATATCTAGGTTTTTCTTCGACCTCCATCCCGTGCTTTCAGTTCCATAGCACTTGATCTCTGTTTCTCTCTTGCAGGTGCACTATGGCGATTCCAGCGGGCAGTCTTACGACAATGAAATTTGATACTGGATTTGAGGTAGACTTTGAGTCGTTTCAACACTCAGATCCAATCTTCCTGGACATCCTGAAACTGCTTGAAGATCAGCAGTTGAAGAATCTGATGTCCACCAGAATCAAGTTAGCCAGTGCTGAGATCAGGGAATGGGTCTACACCTCCTCCACAACAAATGAAGACACCATGACAGGAACAATATCGGGTAATGCAGTCTCTCTTACCCCCGTAGTTTTAACAGAGATTTTTGGATTAGTAAATGGTGAAGAGGAACTGGAAATTGATAGTGATGAATTTAGTGAAATGTTAAATAAGATGGGTTATTCTGGAGAAACCCCCAATAAACTGCTGAAGAAACACCTATCTGCTGAGTATAAGTTTCTAGCAGATATTGTAGGGAAAGTGCTGTTGGGCAAGCATACAACCCAAGACTACATCACTAGGCATCAATTCCTAGTGATGTGTGTAGTGGTGAATAAGAAGCCAGTGAATTGGGTTCAGATTCTGTTTGAACTAATTAAGAAAAAGAACACCAAAAAGGAGGTTTTCTATGGAAGGATTCTAGGAATCTTCCTTAAGGAAAAGGCTGCTGAATCCCTGGTCACCCCGACCATATTCATAAATGCCTCCAAGAGGCTCACCTGTGCCCTCTTTGGCAGGTGGGAGAGGACCATCACCAAGACAACCAAGGCTTCTTCCTCTTCCTCCAGGCCTTCTGAGAGTACCAGGGCTGATCCAGCCACTTCCCACCCTGCTAAAGATATCCCTCCTCCACCTCCATCTCCTCCAGTCAGTCAAAGTCACCCTCAGATGGTACACCAACTCCACTCCTCAGTCCATACCCAAATTCATACCACAGTCCATACTCCCACACCTCCATCATCCCCAATACATACATCCCCAACTCATATTCACTTTCATACCTCACCTCCATCCCCCCATGATACCCAAACTCCTTCACACACTCATATTCACTCTCATACTCCATCCCCTCATGGTTCACCAACTCCATCCCAACATGGTACACCACCCTTATCTCCACTACCCCCATATTTGGCGGATATTCTCCTTTCCAATCTATCATCCCTACCATCCTTCAATCTACTATCATCCCCCCTTCATACTTCTTCTTCCCCAAATGAACCTATGCAAGACTCTACACCTTCTCCTCCATCATCTCACATCCACCCTTCTGTCCCCACTGAGACATCTCTTGCATTTCTGCAATTGGACCCCTCCATCATTCCACGTCTTCTAGCACTTCTCACTCCCCTCTTCAAAACCCTCATAGTAGAGGCTATTTCACCTCTTGCCTCCTCCATCTCCTCTCTTGCTGATAAGATTTTTGCTCTCTCTGCTACTCCCTCTTCAGTCAGGGGCCTGGATCCAGTACCTACTGAAACCAGGCAGGGGGAGATACTCTATAAAGAATTAGCAGCAGAAACAGCAGTAGCAGCAGCAGAAGAAGCAGCAGCAGATGTAGATGCTGATGATGATTTATTTGAAGTAGCAGCAGAAACAGCAGTAGCAGCAGAAACAACAACAATAGCAGAAGAAGCAGCAGCAGATGTTGATGATGATTTATTTGATTTAATTAATTTCATTGAGTCTGACATGGATTTGGATGACACGGTAACAGAGGAAATAACAACTGTTGGTGATTATATTATAAATCTCACAGTAGATCTGTTGAATTTGTTGAATGTTTTTGATACAGTTTATTTGAATGAACTTCCAGAGTACAGCATAAAGACATCCTTGGCTATAGTCACATATACCTCCCCAATAATCCCCAAGGTTGCCAAACAACTAAAGGCTAGTTTTGCCATTACAGAAGCTCCAGTCATTCCATCTCCACCAAAATTTGATTCCCTCATTGTTGAATCCCCTCCCAGAGACATTTCTTCTCCAATTTTTGTTATGGATGACTCTCTAATGTCTGATCTTGATGAATTGATCACGGCTGATATAGAAGAACAGAATAAATCAGTTGCTGAAAGCACTAATGTGTACTGTTCCCCAGCTCCAGCTCCAGCTCCTCCTCCAGCTCCTTTCCAGGTAGAAAAACCCTTGATATCTGCAGAGGCTCTGAAAGAAATAAATGCAGTATATGATACTCCTCAAGACTCTTCTGATGATGAAGACGATGAAGAGGATTCTGATGATGAGCCTAAGAAGAAAGTCTCCAAGAAGAGGAAAGCCCCTCCACCTCCTCCTCCAAAACCCAATACAACAAATGATATCCCCTATTATATTCTTCAGAAAATCACACTATACAAGGGCATGCCATCATGGATGTGGCAGTCCAAGAACCAGCAGAAAGAGAGAAAGAAAAGCAGGAAATACTCATCTCCTCCTCAGAGATTCAAGAAAGACCCTCCTCCTCCTCCACCTGCTGCTGGTGCTTCAGGTTCTTCATCTCAGAGGACTACCCAATATCAAACATATCAGAGACATCAGGGTAGGTCCTCCTCATCATCTGGAAGCAGCCAGTAGAGGCACTATTCTTCAGGCAGACAACAACTACAACATCAACATCAACAGCAACAAATCACTGAACATCAAAAAACTGAAAGCCCAAAAAGACCTGGCTCCCCTCCTGTACCTTTTGAGGACCCATAAACAGAACAACAGCAAGGATGGCCAGGTTCCAGGAATTGGTTGGCCTATCCATGATCAACAAGGCAAAAGCTGAAGAGAAGGATCCCTCTGAATAAACTACAATGTCCAAATACAGAAAGTAAGAACTCAACAAGTTTGCTAAAGCTAACAAATTCTTTAATGTTGATGATTATATGAAAATGCATCCAGAAGCTGTCGTGCCAAGAGCTACCTCCCTTAATATTATTGGAGCAGCTGATATGACAATGGCAAAAACTCAAGCAACAAATCCTAATAGTGAAATCAAGTTTACTCAGCCCGGAGATAAAGCTAAGGAGGTTAATCCCAAGGAGCAAAAGAAGAAGAAATAAATTTTGAACTATTTTAGTCTTTTTGTTATCTTAAAACTATTTTTTATTTATTTCCTGATACAAAGCTTTTTGTACATATATATCTACTGCATAGTTTAAAATTTCCTGCCAGATATATATTTCTTGCTTTGTGAATATTTTTGTCTGTATTTAGTGACCTCACCCAAATAGGGAGAGATTGTTGGATCCCTAGTTGGATTTGGGCTAGGTTCACTAAACTATGATGTTTGACCCAACCTGTATAGCTAGGGTCATGTTTGTGTCCTAGAGTCTAGGCCATGTCCTTAGAATCAACACTGCATGGACCAGCCATCAACAGACTGCAGAAGACTCAAGACTTAAAGAAATTTCAAAGACTCGGGAAATGAGGTCGACGTTCGTCGAACTCAGCTCGACAAAAGTCGTGCTCAACTCGACGAACTCAGAGATAATTCTCTGAGCTGAGCTCGACGAACTTGATTCTCAGGTCGACGATTCCTGGATACTATACTTCAACACTCCAAGTCCAGAATTATTTCACTGAACTCCAGTCGACGAATTCATGTTCTCAGCTCGACGAACTTAGACCACATTCATAATAAATTTTATCAAGTAGCAGTTAGAAGTTCTCAGGTCGAAGAACTTAGTTCTCTGGTCGACGATTTCTGGATACTCTACTTCAACATTCTAAAGTCCAAGAATCATTTCTCTGAACACTAGTCGACGAAGTTAAATTCTCAGCTCGATGATCTTGATGCACATAATTGGCAAGGTTCTTGAGAAAGCAGTTAGCAGTTCTCAGGTCGACGATCTTGGATCTCAGCTCGACGAACAATAATTATCTGGTCGACGAACATAACTCCTCAGCTCGACGAACTTTGTACCCAGGTTGACAAATTCTGTTCTTTGCTCGACGATTTCTGTGTAGATCCAAACTTGGATATTTCCCTCCCTCTGTCCTTATTTTATTGCAATAATTCCTGAGTAATCAATGCTTAATATTCTCTGAATATTACCGTTAGATGCAACATTGATTATGACCTCCATCAGGATTATTACTTGTCGTTTTTCAATGAGACAGTTGGGGAAATCAATCAATGCAGACATTCTCAAGGCCGTCAGCAATCAATGCTGAAACGAATTCAAAATTCAGAAGGAAGATTTCATATGAAATATAAAAACAATTTTTCTTCTTCCTTCTCTACACACAGATGATACAGACGACAGAAAGGAAATACAGAACACTGAAAGCAATCATACAGTAACGGAGAAAAAGAACAAGCCCAGACCAGAGAATCAAAAGACAGAAGAAGAAGAAGAACATCAATTCAAAATCAAGAGTCTTCTTCATTCTTCATTCCAGGTTTCTTCAAGGACAACAAAACTTCATCAGTCAAGAAGTTCCAAGAGCTCTTCTTGTCAAAGCAAAAGATTGAAGACCTACTCACCCTGCAATAAAGCTCCAACCTTCCTGAACAAATCAATATCTCAGGGGGAGCTTTGTTAACATCAAAGATCCACTAAGTCTTCTCAGTTGTATTGGAGATAGAGAAGACACCGCCACTCTCTCACCCCCACTATAAAAAAGGATTCTTTAACTCCCTTCAAAAGTTATTCCTTGGTTGCAAGTCTCCAGATCAAAAGACTTGGGTTGATTTTTGAGCACCTGATCAAAAGCTCATTGGTGGCAGTCACCTGATCAAAAACCAGAGTGGATTCTACCAGGGTGGTAGAAGAGTGGATGTACCCAGGTTGGGGAACCACTGTAAAATTCTTGTGTTGTCTGGTTGCCATCTTTTTCTTTTATTCTTGTTGTGGCTGTGCTAGTTAGGTTTGTTGTGTCTATGATTAATTAGTTTATATTTTGTTGTGCCTGTGGTAGATAATTTTATCTTAGGACTGTTCTTTACTTACAACATAGTTTGGTATCAAATATCTTCCTAACACAGCAGTTTTTATTAAACAGCAAAAAGTGTTAAAGTTTTAAAGATACTCTATTCACCCCCCCCCCCCACTCTAGAGTATATCAGATCTAACCCTAACTTTCAAATGGTATTGAGAGTGGAGCGCATGAAGACGCACTTGGAATAGTCTTGAGAGCGGAGCGCACGATGATGCACTTGGAATGGTCTTGAGAGTGGAGCACACGTCGGCGCACTTGGAACGGTCTTGAGAGCGGACATAGGGATTCACGCAAGGAGGAATGTGCGCGTAATGGAACGTGTGCACAGAGGGACGTGTGCACAAAGGGACGTGATCAAAGGGGGGCACACACAAGGAGGAATTTGCACACGGAAGGGGCATGCACGGGTTGGAGGAGAGATGCACGCAAGGATGGACGTGTACACGAAGGGAAGGGATGTGGGCATGTTGGAGGATATACGCGTGCAAGGGGGTGTGCAAGGAAGGACACGCAAACGGAGGGACGTGCACATGTTGGAGGAGATACGCACACAAGGGGGAGCACATGCACGAAGGTAAGGGACATGTGCATGTTGGAGGAAAGACGCACGCAAGGGGGAGCACATGCACGAAGGTAAGGGACATGTGCACGTTGGAGAAGAGACGCACAAAAGGGGGAGCGCATGCACGAAAGGAAGGGACATGTGCACGTTGGAGGAGAGACGCACACAAGGGGAAGTGCGCTCAAGGAAAGACGCGTGCATGAAGTGAAGAGACGTACACATGTTGGAGGAGAGACATGTGCAAGGGGGAGCACACACAGGGAGGGACGCACACATGTTGGAGGAGTGACGAGTGCAAAGGGGAGTGCGCGCAAGGAGGAACTTGAACATGAAGGACAAGAGCACATTGGAGGAGAAATGAAAGCAAGGGGGAGGGCACGCATGGAGGGATGCACACATGAAGGGAAGGGACGCGCGTACGTTGGAGGAGAGACACGCATAAGGGGGAGCACGTCCAAGGAGGGAAGCACACACGGAGGGATGCAAGCACGTTAGAGGAGAGCCGCGTGCAATGAGGAACGTGCGAACAGAGAGACATGCATACGTTGGGGGAGGAGAAGCGGGAGATGGAGGAACGTAGGAAAAAAACTCAGGGTGGAGAGAATAATCGTAGGAAAATATGCTAGGAGAGAGAAAATCGTAGGAAAAATAGGAGATGAGAGAAAATCGTATAAGGAATTCTAGGGAGAGAAAAAGTTAAAATGACGGAGGATATGTGGCTATTTATAGATACTAAGAGGGGCAACCCGGTAAATTTACACGATAACCACCAGACGGACAAATAAAAACGCTCGGTTTAGAGCACGTGAATCACCAATTTTACGAAAATGACAATACCGCTCCGAGTTTGTTTTCGGTTTAATTGAAAACTAACCACTCCTCTTGTGAGGGGAGGGGTGTCCGACGAGGCTGGAGGCCAGGGAAGAGGCCCCCCGACCAGGGATGGGCGGCCAAATGGCCACCCAACCTTGGTAGCAGAGAGGTTGCACAAACTGGGCGGCCAAGGGGCCGCCCTGTTTGGGCAGCGACGCAGAGGTCGGGAGGCCAAATCAGCCACCCGACCTGGGCGAACAGGAGGCCTCCCACATTAGGGGCGGTGGTGAGATCGAGCAACCAATTTGTTCGCCCGATGTAGGAGAACAGGATGTCGCACTCGTTAGGGGCAACAGTTGAGATCTGACTGCCAATTTGGCCGTCTGATCTGGGCGAACTGGAGGTCGCCCCGTTAGTGGCGGCGATAGAGACCAGGCAGCCAATTTTACTGCCCGATCTGGGCAAGAGACCGCCCTTGTTGGGGGTGGAAGTAGAGGACGGGAGGCCGCCCCTGTTAGGGGAGGCAGCAGAGGATGGGCGGCCGCCCGTCTAGTGTGATCAGGAGTCGTCGGCTTAGGCGGTTGTGATGGGGCGGTTACATCTCAACCGGCTCCCTACTAGCGGATGGTTATGCATTAGGGGTCAGTTCCTTCGATAGTTTCACCCCACACATAGTGGTGCGACTATCATTTTACTAGTACCTCATCAGATGCCCTCCAAGTCCCCAGAGTAATGAGGCAAAGCAAAAGGAGGGTGGGGACTTGTTGTTGAACTATGCTCTGGAACATGTAACAGGCGTATTGCGTGGTCTCTTTTATCAGAGAAACATGGGTTTCAGTCTGCATGGATATACAAATGTTGATTATGGGGGAGATACATATGATCGTAAGTCGACATCTGGCTATGTCTTCTTGACGGGATCGATGGCTGTTTCATGGTGCAGTAAGAAGCAAGATTCAGGGTCTGTCTCCACTATAGAAGTGGAGCTTCGGCCTTGGCTGCTTAGGAAGCCAACTATCTTAGGAGATTATTGGATGACATACAAGAGGAGGTTTGAGGTCCTACTCTGCTTCGCGACGACAATGAGAGTGCTCTTAAACTGATAAACAACTCAGTTTATCACGCATAAACGAAGTACATTGAGATCGGGCATCACTTCGTTAGGGAGAAGGTGCTGGAGGGATCTTTGATGGTTGATTATGTATAGAGTCAGGATAATGTGACAGATATCTTTACGAAGCCATTGCTGAAGGGTCGTTTACTCGGTTATGGAGGTTGTTCGGGCTAGTTTCCACTTCCCACTTCAAGAGAGAGTGTTAAAATTGTTGAAGTGGGAGTATAGTGGAGGTGGGCAGTTTATTTGGGCAGACCGCACAGACCGCACAGACCGCCACGAACTGGCAGGTTGAAGTCGGTGATTAACTAGGTTGACTTCTCTTTGGCGGTCTGGTTCAACAAGCACCCTGGTGGAGTAACCGGGCGGTTAGGGTTATCTAACCGTAGGTCTATGACAGACTCGTCTGGAGTTTGCTGAGTCCGTCATGTTGCAGACTCAACTGGAGCACGCCAAGATCGTCATGTAGCGAATTGTTTTGGAGCTCGCGAGACCACTGTCTTCTGTGCTTGCGGTCTGGTGTTGAGATCGTGGAGATTGGCATAAAAGCTTGGCCTGTTGATCACCTGATGACCGTTTGGTTTGGGATGAGAGATCGCACACTCCGTCTATTGAACGGTCTGCGAAAGTGACTGACCTACCACAATTTACCGCATAAAATTTATAAGCATTCAATTAATATAATAAAAAACTAGCATGCATCGGGTTTGCGGCGACCTGCCCTACTATGAATAAAAAAAATTCAGGCAAGCGGTATTCAACTTAACTTTCAGCAAGGAGTATGTGAGCACTTTATTTAGTGATAACTTTGGAGGAATGAATCAACTCTCGTTATCCCCAATTAAATCTCAACCTCAAACAATCAACTGCTTGTCAGAGCAGTACCTGTGCTTACAATGCTAAAATAGTTAATTGCAAGAAATATAAGTGTGGTAATAAAAGTTACTGAGAATATAAACTGTAGAATTGAAATGCTGAATTGAAATATGACCAGTACGAAACTGAAATGTGCTGAACCGAAAGAACTTAAGTGAGTACTGAAAGGAACTGGACCAGTACGAGACTGGATTGATACTTAAAAGAAATAAACTGAACTGGAAAAAATAAGAAGGACTAGTACGAGATTGGAGTACTAGAAAGGAAGTACTGAACTGAAACAAATGAAAGAACTGGAATAAATAAATAAGAAAAGGGTTAGTAGTCCAATCACTCAAATCAGGAGGCTTCAGTTCCATCTCCATTATCAGAAGACAAGTTTAGTTCCATCTCCATTTATAGGAGACAATTTCAGGTTCTTCTCCGTTTATAGGAATTAAGTTCAGTTTCATTTCCATTTTTAGGAAGCTTCTTTTGAGCTGCACCCATTATTAGGATCTGATAATTGTTCTATTGCACCTTTCAATCATGGTTTAATCAGATTGGAAAAGGTTATCATGAATTACATATTTATTATTCATTCGAGAATAATTATCAACTTATTTGCTCACGTCGCATCCAATCCAAGCATCTCTTTAAAGAACAAATTTTTCCTCGAAATTAATTTCCAAACGTGGGGGAAATTCTTTGCCTGAGGCGAGGTTGGGTATTTCACCTTCCAGGATTACCCAAAATATCCGAGAGTTATTTCAAAAACGAGGAGGTCACTGGATTTACAAAAATCATCGAAACACTCTATCTTGCCTCAATAAATCTCGTCGATCATTTATTTTGAACACAATATTCAATTAAAAACACGATCGCACGCTCCGATTTTCTTTTTCCGAAAGATTTAAACACATCGATTTTAAAACGCAACTTTAGAATCCGAGAATTTGGAAAATCTTTAATTTTCACCCCAAAGTTTCTAAATTTTAACACAACTTTAAAGATGACTTAAAATGAGCCTAGAAAGTTTTCCAAAAATTTTCGAGTATTTTTGGGCCTATAAATTGACCAAATGGTTATTATTTAGGGTTTTTAAGATATCAAATCAAATCATAAAATTCTCAAATTTTTTATGGAAATTGCCCTCATTAATAGGAATAACTTTTATGTTCAGAACTTTTTTCCTATGAGTGTAGATTTTTCTCAAACAAATCTCAAATTTTTGTTATCAAAATTAGTCTACTAATAGCAATTTTTCATCATCTTGTGGCTGAGATTGAGCAGTTTTACATGATCTATCCCTTTGTCCCCACAGTAGATTGGGTGTTAATCCGCTGTGGGAGGCGCTGATGCTGAGAAGGGGGCGAGGATTAATAAAATCCCCGCCGCCCGATATCATCATGGAGATCATGTGACAAATGCTACTCCCCGACGGTGGAGAGAATGACAACCTCTGCCACCGCCGGACAGCAGCCTTTAGTTGTTGGGAATTGTGCCCTACAATATTCCTCAGGATTTAAAGAGGCATCACCAATCATGTTAAGTAGCATAATGTATTTGATGTATGCTTTAGTTCTTGCATGCAGGTAGTCCATGTTTGGACAGGTGAAGAAAAATGAGTTTGGTAGTAAACTCAAAATTCGTCGAGCTCAACTCGCAGTCTGTCGAACTCAGCTCACTGGTCGTCGAGCTCAGCTCAACATTCCTTGGGATAAGATCAAGAGCCCAGGATTCAAAGTTCGTCGAGCTCAGTTTGCAATTCATCGAGCTCAGCTTATAGATCGTCGAGCTCAGCTCAACACTTGTCCCGCTAAAGCTAGAAAAATTGACTAAGGCAAAAAGCGCTGAGACCGCTGAGAAGATCAGAGTTCGTCGAGCTCAGCCCACAGATCGTCGAACGCATCTAAAGCCCGAAAAACTAACAAAGGTAAAAAAGCGCTGGGATAGCTGAGAAGAAAGCACTGAGATAGTTGAGAAGAAAGCGCTGAGACAGAAGCTTGTCTCAGCTGTTAATAAGAAACCACTGAGACCGCTGAGACAGAAAGCACTGAGGCAGAATCTTGTCTCAGCTGTTAATAAGAAACCGCTGAGACCGTTGAGACAGAACCGCCGAGACAAATCTAGAGAAAATTCACAAGTCTAGAAGCCCTGAGAGACAAGACAGATTGCATTGAGTGACTTAACATCACTCAACGCTTTATGGATTTCTGGAATGTTTTCTAAGTCCAGATGGTGATGACCATTGCTGATGTCATCAAAGTCAACTTACATGTAGCCGTTGCGGGAAAGCTGCAGTGGTGCCGAAAGCTGCTTTGTCCTTTTCTGAAGGAGGTGGGGCTCGCCAATCCTTGGGTAGGCCCACATATAATTGTGTCGTTGATTCAAATCAACGCATATAAAAAGGAAAAAGAAAAGTGGATGAGGTCAACGAACGAAGAACAAACGTAGAAAATACAAAAGAAAACTAGAGATTGCTGGACATCTTCTTCTCCATTAAGCTTGAAAGCTCAAGTCTAGCAGAGATAGCCAGAAGGCAAAGGAAGATAGCTGAAGCTCTTCAAGTTCAGCAAGATAGTTCTCTCCAGAACAGAGAAGCTGATTTATCCATTCAGCAAGCTGATAGCTGTTCATTTGTGCAGCAGAAAAGTGTTAGCTGTAGAAGAGGACTAATTCCTTCTACAGCAAGAGTGCTGAACTGATATCTGCTTAGTCCAGCAAGGTAGACTCAGAGATTTATCTTTGAGTCAGTTGTTTTATTTTTCTTAAACATTTTGTATTCACTTCCTATATGATTCAGTTTATCTGAATCTGAGTGTATGGTACTTTGTGCCTGAGGTAGGTGACTAATTAGTCACTGAGGTAGGTGCCCTATTGGGGTACTGAGGTAGGATCCAAGAGTGGATCTGAGCTATAGGGCTTAATTGCCTGAGGTAGGAGAGTGTTGCTCTCTAAGGTAGGATCCAAGTGTGGATCTGAGGTAGGGCTGTCCTCCCAGCCTGAGTGTAGGGCCTTGTGCCTGAGGTAGGTAATTGGAGAGTCACTGAGCTGTAGGTGACAAGTGTGTCACTAAGTTATAGGCCTTGGAGGAGGCTGAGCTGTAGGTACCTGGAAGGGTACGAGTTGTAGGAGTGCTGCAGCACTCTGAGAGTAGGGATGTGTGCTTGAAGATGTAGGGCTGAAGAGCCTGAGTTGTAGGCCTTAAAAATAACGCTGAGGTAGGTGATCAGTGGATCATTGAACTATAGGAGCTCTGCAGGGCTCTGAGTTAGGAACCCTTGTGATTCTGAGTTTGGATTCTGTGAAAAATCTGTGTATAAGGCTGTGGGCCTGATGTGTAAGCTCTGAGGAGCATATTGGTGGAGTTTTTGCCTAGTCCAACAAATCAGTTGGATGGTGGGAGGAAAGTGGATGTACCCAATTGGGGAACCACTATAAATCCTTATGTGTTTGCTTTGTTGCTTGTTTTCTTTCTTATTGCAGGATATAAGGACAAACTCTAGATAGATTAATTTGAAATCAGCAAAAGAACAAATAAAACTTCAAATACCTATTCACCCCCCCCCCCTCTAGGTGATTAGCTAACCTTCAGTTAAGCAACTTTCACTAGTCGTCGGCGCCGCCCCTAGTCGATTCTCTGGGGGCCGGAGAACCTCTAGGTTGTAGTCTGGCAACCCAGTGCGGCCAGCCACTACCAGAAATTCTCAACCCGAGAGAGGGGTGGCGCAGCTGCTTTACTCCTAGCGATGTCACGCCGCCCCGCCACTCTGGTGACCTTTCGGCTACGAAACCATCCCCGGCCGGCGTGCTGGGGTCTGAGCTTCCCTTCGGCGGTGGTTCAGCAGCCTGTCGCCGCCGGCCGCCGCCGTAAAAAATAAAACAAAAAATAACAATTCCCGGGTGTCGTCGGAGCGGCGAATTCCGGCAACACCACGACCCTCTGTCGCTGGGGATTAACACCCCAGGTGGTGTAACACCCTCCCAGCGCCACCTCCGGCATTGGGCAAGGCCTACATCAAGCGGCCACCACCCGATCTGGAGTTTGGCTCAGGTGGTGTCGGCGACGCTCCAACCGTCGGGAGGTGTGTGCAACACATAATAGGAGATGAGGAAGGGGGAGGGGAGAAGTTCCACTTTGGAAAGAGGGGCTCGGGAGGGTCCTGGATGATTGGCCATTAGAGAGTGCCGGAGGATCAAGGTGATAGAAATTACTTTGGTGGTTTCCAACAAGATGTGGCTCAAGCAGGGCGGGCTTAGGCTCGCCTGAGCTGTGTGAGGAGGATGGGGGGAGGGCATGACATTAAATAGATGGGGAAGAGGCCGGTTTGGGCTTGGGGATAATGTAGGATTAACCACAATAGTAGGTGGAGATCCTCTCCTCCACTTGGCTAGACACCTGACAGCATCTAAAGGTGTTAGTACATCCATATGACATCATCCAAGGGGGAGAGGCTTGGGCCTTGGTGGACTTTGAAAAAGAAGAAGAGGGAAGGAGATTGATGGGCCTTTACTAAGGCCCATTTCTATACCTGAGGCAGAGGCCCATGCAATGGGGAGGGTGGAGCCCAAGTGATTGGGTGTTGAAATAGAGAAGCCTTCTCTGGAAAAATTATAAAATTTTGAAAATTTGAGAGTTTGACCAAAGTCAACCCTACTGTGGGTCCCACATGCTGGTCAAAGTCAAAGTAGGTCAGAGTAATCGGGGTTCAGATCAAAGTTGGGGTATCGTGCCATAATTCGTGTGCGCGCATTTTTGGTGCACAATAAAGCTTGGTTTGATCACAGATTTACTACCTGTATTCGAAATTGATCGGGACGAACTCTGTTGATTTCGTATTGACTATACGAATCCAACACCACTGACCGGGTTCAAATCGGAGTTCATTTGATAAATATCCAAAATTTGCGTATCGCGGCGCACTAGAATGGTCAAATTCGCCGTTTGACTCTCGATTACAACGTGATAAGTTCAAATGTGCTCGTATTGACTATAAGAAGCCATAGGAACTGACATAACTCAGATGAGAGTTCTCTAGCTCGATATATAGAAATCTCTTACTTGTGACGTTCTACGAGGAACGATCATATCCGCCATATGACCTCAGAATTCAACCGAACGAGTTCCAACGCACTTGTATTAACTATATGATGTTATAAGAACTTACAAAACTCAAATTAGAGTCATCTAATTCCATAACCCCAACTAGGGTTACCTCCTACCTCATTATGGGTCTTGGATAGAGGTTCAGGTCACTTTTATTGGGCCCTCTAGGGTTCTACTGGCCTAATAAAAGTTGAGATGTTACAATCCAATAAAAATAAGAGGATTTTCATCCCTGAAAATTTGCTTAAAGTAGGGGAAAATATAACATACTCGGGGAAAGAGCCTGGGGTACTTCTCTCGGACGAGTGTCTCGTCTTCCCACATGTACTCATCTCATCTACAATTCAACCATAATATCTTGACCATAGAAATGATCTTGTTGCGCAAATATTTTACTTTAAAATCCACTATTCTCACTGGTTCCAACTGGATAGATCCGTTCGACTGTAGTGCTTCTGTGGTGTAAGAAGGTGCTGATCTGGTTGCTGGAGGACTCGCTCTAAGGAAGAGACATGAAAGACATCATGAATTACCCAATTATGGGGGCGGGGATAACTTATATGCAACTGGTCCAACACGCTCTATCACTTGATAGGGGTGCAAATAGCGGGGATCTAGCTTTTCTGCTTCCTCAACCGAGAAACACCATGCATGGGCTTGATCTTCATGAATACTATTTCCCCCATGCTAAACTCCACCGGTCAGTGCCACACATCATAATACTTGGCATGTCGGCTCTGCGCTTCCCGCATCCACTCCTAGATTAGCCGTATCGCTATCGTGGTATCATCAATATAAGCCACTCCTAGGCCTTCCGGGTCCTCATCCTGAGCCCAAATCAACGGGGTCCGACAATGTCTTTCATACAATGCCTTGTACGGTATCATTTTAATACTTGCCTAGTAGATATTGTTATAAGAAAACTTTACTAGTGGCAGCAGCTGCTCCCATGGCTCGTTGTGCTCCAATATACATAGTTGGAGAAGGTCCTCCATTATCCTATTCATTCTTTCCATCTGTCCATATGTCTGAGGGTGGAAAGCGGTGTTAAATGGCAGCTTGGTACCTAAGTACGCATGCACCCGCCTCCATTCTTTGGATATGAAGCACCCATCACGGTCCGACATAATGGACTTCGACACTCCATAGAATACAACAACCCGTTCTATAAATAACCTGGCCATAACGTTAACTCCATCATTCTATCGGTTCAGAATGAACCATGCTACTTTGGTAAGTCGATCCACAACAACCCATATAGAGTCGTTTCCAGTATGAGATCGAGGTAAATTGTGGATGAAGTCCATAGGAATATCCTCAAATTTCCACTCTGGTATTGGCAGGGGGCTGCATCATGCCTCCTGGATTGTGACATTCAACTTTAACCTTTTGATAGGTCTGATATTAAACCACAATGTTGGTTACGTCTCTTTTCATTCCCGACCAATAAATAGTCTTGTGTAGGTCAACATACATCTTAACCATGCTAGGATGAATGTAATACCTTTTCTTGTGCGCTTCTCGAAGAATCTCATCTCGAATCCCCCTGGTAGAGCGGACGAACACACAATGACTGAACTGCAGAATTTCATCGTGCAAATTGATGTAGGCCACTACCGCGGACACTAGATGGGTAAGGGGAAAAAACGAACGCCACGCTCAACCCACAATCTCTCACGCACTAGATTTAATCGCAGCGCACTCGCAAGCGTGTTATCACAGTTCACCAACGTACGGTAGCCACTCCGCGGGAAGGTCGAGCGAACGGCGATAGGCCGACGTTCTCCCAAGCTAAAAGGACCAATATTGGGTCCGACCGAGCGAAGGTTGTACCAAAAGAGATCTACCCAAAGTGCGATCGAAAAATGGTAGATCTCTCCCAACAAAAAAAAAACGGGGTTCGCCAAACCCTTGTTCGGAAATAACGCGGTTAAGCTCTATGCAAAAATCCAAAGGAAAACCCACGAAGAATCTAACGATTCAAATCCAACGCAAAAATTTTTCCGTCCACTAGAATATCAAGAGGGAATCACACGTGAGTGGAGAGGATCGTTACCCAAGTCGGAATAGATGGTTCCGACTACCCTTGAAGGGTCGCTCTTCCACGGTTCCGCCGGAGTCGCGCCGGATGGGGAGATAGATCGTCCGCCTTGGCCGCTTCACACCAAGGTCCAGATTTCTCGCCGTAGAAGGAGACCTTTCCGGACAAAGCTTCACGAGGAGATGGGTGGCCGGTCGGTTTGGAGAAGGTGGAGGCCGGGTTGTGGGTGGTGAGAGGAGGTGGGGGCTTGGAAGATGGAGATGTGTGGGCTGGCCGAAACTTATAGAGGGAGAGTGGGAGATGAGGGTGGCAGCTTGTTGAAGAGAGGGAAGAGAAGGTGCTGGCCGAAACTTTTAGAGAGAGAGAGAGGGGGAGTGAGGGTGGCGGCTAGGATATGTAGAGAGAGAGGGAGAGAATGTTTAGAGGGGAAAGACTAGGGTTTTTTTTTCTCATTCAACTTAAGTTAAACCAAACATACATGCCTATATATAGGCTTAAAAATAAGTCTAGGCTATATGCAGCCCAAAATAAAAATAAAAACAACACACCAAATGGCTACATGCAGCCCACAATACAATATCCCAAATAAAATAGCATAAAGAAAAATAAGATAAATCTAAAGATAAATTTAATTATATATTTGTCTTGCGCCGAGGGCGGAAATTGTAGCGCCGCTCCATACGAACACCTCGGCGACGCGAGTCCTTTGTTGGAGACGAAGGAGGGTCTTCCGTTAGAGTGCCGTCATCAACCACTTGGGGGTCGTCGTCAACTTGGGGGCCGTCATCAATTTGGTGGCCGTCGTCAACTTGGGGGCCGTCGTCGCCACCAATCCTCCCCCGCTTGAAAGGACTCATCACCGATGAGTTGTCCTGAAGATACCGTCGGAGAAGAACACCATCCAAGAGAGCCATGTCCGCCTCCGGGAGCCAAGAGTCATCAGAGGCGGGGCGATCACGCCAGCGGATCAAGTAGCGGCGCACATCGCCATCAGCAGTGGGAAACACGTCATCCTGGAGAATCCTGTCGGGCAAAAATACGGTCCTGGCAAACCTGGGAAAAGCATTAGGCAGCAAAGGGGGAAAATCTATATCATCAACATGTAGCGTACCTCCGTTGGAGACCGACGGAGAGAGCGAGCCCTTACCCCCCTCAACCCCATACCCATGAGAATCTATAGTGGAACTAAACGGAGAGGAAGATAGTTCTAGTGGCGGAGCAATATATGGCGTTAAATCCGAAACATTAAAAACAGGGGAAATACCCCAATCAGTGGGCAATTCCAAAAGAAAAGCATTGTCTCCCAACCGTTTTAAAATCCGAAAAGGGCCAGCTCGCCGATCCGCTAACTTTTTTAAGGTGCCCGTAGGCAACCGTTCAGGGATGAGACGTACCATTACTAAATCGCCCACTTTCAAGGGAGACACTCTCTTATGGGCGTTGGCATGAACTTGATAAGACGCGTATTGAGTGGTAAGCGTTTCATTTATGCGTTTGTGAAGATCATGGATGTGAGAGGCAAAGTCCTGTGCAAATTGACTTGACTTAAACGATGGCGGTAACGGAAGCAAGTCAAGGGGCACAAGAGCTTTATAACCGTGCACGATCTCATTCGGGGACAAACCCGTGGACCTATTTTTGGAATTATTATATGCTAACTGAGCATGAGGGAGGATAAGGTCCCATGTACCCTTGTGGTCTCCCACAAGGCATCGAAGCAAACTACCTAAACTTCTGTTCACAACTTCTGTTTGCCCATCCGTCTGCGGATGGTACGCGGAAGAGAATAGAAGTTTGGTGCCCATAATCCTCCACAGGGTCTTCCAAAAATAACTAGTAAATTTCACATCCCTATCAGTAACAATAGACTTCGGAACTCCTCGATGGCCTACCACCTCTTTAAAATATAATTGCGCGACGTGTGACGCGTCGTTGGTTTTATTACACGCGATAAAATAAGCCATTTTAGAGAAACGATCGACAACAACTAAGATAGAGTCGTGACGTCTAAATGTGATTGGGAGGCCGAGAATGAAGTCCATGCTAACGTCTTCCCAAGGAATAGACGGAATCGGAAGAGGGGTATAAAGCCCCGCATTAGTTTTGTTCCCCTTAGCCAGTTGGCACGCTCGGCAACTACCCACGATCTTACTAACCATGGACTTAAGACCGGGCCAATAAAACTTGTCTTCAACTAACGAGATCGTCTTGTCACGGCCAAAGTGTCCCCCTAACCCTCCTCCATGCATTTCCCACACTATGAAGTGGCGTAGGGAGGAACGGGGGATGCAAAGCTTCGAATGGTTAAATAAGTAGCCGTCCCGAATGTAAAAAGAAGTATTGGTCGTCGGCGAGTCATCTTGGGTGGCGAAATAGATATCCTTAAAATCTGGGCAGTGGACGTACTCGTCCTTAATCCTATCGAAGCCAATCACCTTTACTTCTAGCGTGGAGAGCAATAACGAAACACGACTAAGGGCGTCGGCTACGCGGTTGAGAGTCCCCTTGAGGTGTTTGATAATGAAAGTGTACTCCTGTAGATAGGAGACCCATTTGGCGTGTCTAGGACTAACCTTAGTTTGAGAGTTAAGAAACCTTAGCGCTTCATGATCGGATAAGATGACAAACTCCTTAGGAAGTAAATAATGCCGCCAATGTTGGAGGCATCGAATGACCGCGTAAAACTCCCGATCATAATTAGAATAATTCAATTTTGGACCTGCTAGTTTCTCACTGAAATACCCCACAGGATGGCCTTCCTGACTCAACACTCCACCAATTCCCACTCCAGACGCATCACATGACAACTCGAAAACCTTGGTAAAATCCGGTAGCCGCAAAAGGGGGGCTTCCGACATGCGCGATTTAATTAATTGGAACGCCGCAGCGGCTGAGTTCGTCCATGTAAATTCACCCTTTTTCATGCACTCGGTAATAGGGGCCATAATACTACTAAAATCCTTAATAAATCGCCGATAAAATGTAGCGAGCCCGTGAAAACTCCTAACATCCCGAATGTTGGCGGGCTCGGGCCAATCTCTAATGGCTTGCACTTTCTTGGGGTCTACGTGGATCCCCTTCGAACTCACAATATAACCGAGGAACTCAACCGATGTCACATGGAAGGTACACTTCTTAATGTTCACGAATAATTTTTCCGATCTCAGCGTGGTAAGGATGGTTCGTAAATGTGACTCATGATCAATCGTGGAGGTGCTAAATACCAATATATCGTCAAAATATACCACGATGAATTTTCCCATATAGGGTTGGAAGACGTGGGTCATCATCCTTGAAAACGTGCTCGGCGCATTGGAAAGTCCAAACGGCATAACTAACCACTCGTAGAGCCCTTCCTTAGACTTAAAGGCGGTTTTCCACTCGTCACCTTCCCTAATTCGGATCTGATGGTAGCCACTCCTAAGATCCAATTTCGAAAAAATCGTGGCACCGGCTAACATGTCCAATAAATCATCCAAGCGAGGGATGGGAAAGCGATATTTAATAGAGATTTTATTAATGGCTCTACTATCCACACACATCCTCCAAGAGCCGTCCTTCTTGGGGGCAAGTAAGGCGGGCACGGCACACGGGCTCTTGCTGTGACGGATAAAACCCTTTTGCAATAAATCCGAGATCTGGGTTTGCAACTCTAAGTGCGCGGAGGGGTTTAGCCGATAATGTGGGAGGTTGGGCAATGACGAGCCCGGAATGAAATCAATGGCATGTTGGATTTCCCGCAACGGGGGTAATTCAGCCGGTAGCTCTTCCGGGTACACGTCCACAAACTCTTCTAGGAGGTTTCTCAACGCCGACGGCAAGTTCTCAAAAGGGGCTGCGTCTTCCTTAACTTGTAGGCACACTAAGGCATAGAGGACCCCATCTACAAAGGTAGTACGCTTCAATTCTTTCCTTCCTATCAGGCTCAACGTCTTCTTCTCGACCGGGACGACCGTATCCTTCGAGGGGGCCGAAGGATCCTTTGGCGGGGCGGGTTTCAAGAGTATGGTTCTGCCATTAAATTTAAACTCGTAAGTGTTGGCCCGACCAAAGTGGGTGACGTCATGATCGTACAACCAAGGGCGACCCAACAATACATGACACGCATCCATAGGGATGACGTCACACCAAATCTGCTCAGAATAAGCTTTGATGGTAAGGGGTACCAAGCATCGCTTCGTCACAGGGAGGGACGACTTGTCTACCCATGCCACTTTATAAGGGTGAGGGTGTGGCTCGGCAACAAGAGACATTCGTCTCACCGCGGCTTCAGAAATTACGTTCATGCAACTACCGCTATCGATGATCAACCTACACCATTTTTCACCACTCTTAAAATTCAACGTGAAAATGTTCGTCCTATTCCAATCGTCTAACGCTCGAGGGGTCGCCAGGATACACCTCATAACCATCATACGGGGGTCATCCTCCATATCACTAGGCACTCCGTCCGACTCGCTCTCTTCACCCGCCTCGTAAGTAATGTCGTCGGCCCCACCGGCGGAATCTAACAGGGCTAATGGTCTGGGTGTAGTAGGACAATCACTAGCATAGTGCCCTTGGATCCCGCAAGCGTAACAGGTGACATTCGTTCTGTTGACCCGACCCACCGGGACTCTCTCACCAGAGGGGTTTCTATCATTCCTAGCCGTTAAGACTATGGAGGTCGAGTCGGGGGACTGATACTTTCCTTTAGCCTTATAGGTGGCGGTGGGAGTCGGCCCTAAAATGGACTTCCCCTTTTGGAACAAGCGAGACTTGCCCTTAATCGCGTTGTGCTGCTCAATATCTAATGCAGCGTTGAAAGTGGTGTGCAAATCGGTGTGACCATAACGCAGAAGCTTTCCTTGGATATCGGGGTTTAGTCCCTTACGGAACCTGGAGAGAGTGACCTCGGGCATCTCTTTCACGTCGCACCTAACCATCATGTCCTTCAGCAAACTCATATACTCAGACACCGACCTAGTCCCTTGCTTAAGGGTGGCTAAATCATCGAACATTTGTGTTCGATGGTAAGTAGGGACGTACTGTTCCGTTAGCCTAGCCTTCATTGCATCCCAGCCTATGGGCAACGCTTCGTTCTCGACCCTCATACGCCGCTCCTCATTCAGCCAAAATATCTTATCGCGCCCTAGCAACTTCATCCTCGCTACTCGCACCTTATCCGCGTCGTTCGGGGTATACCACTCGAAGTAACATTCGATCTCCATGATCCAGTCCTGGAAGACTTGGGGATCACCTAAACCATCGTAGGATGGTGGCTTGACTCGGACGGCCCGAGTAAGGTCAAACTCGTACGGTGCTCGTGGGGCGTTCTCATTAGGGGGGTGGGGGTAAGGGTTGTGATGCTCTCCCACCCGTGGGTGAGCGGGTTGATTACGGGGTGCCCCGTGTGGTAACCCCAATCCGTGAGTGCTTCCCTAATGGCCGTCAACTGCTCCGTGAAATCCTGACGGAGCTCCTCAATCTCCGTGAGGGGACGACCCTCACCCCGGTCCTCATCCATGTTAGACGACGATGGAGGATATTCCGTACCGAGCCTAGTACGCATGCAAATGGAAGACAACAGATTCAGACAGACCAAAGAAGGAATTAATCACGCTTAATGACTATAGGAAAATAAAATTTTTTTTGATTTTCTTGCGGGAAATAAAAAGAGGATTATTAAAAAATTTATTTTGATTTTTTTTGGCTGAAAAATAAGAAAACTACGCCGCTATTGGCAGACCAAAGATATATTTTTTTTTTGAGATTTTTTTTTGTGACAACTAACGCGTAAACACAAGTGCAGGTTAACGTGCTAAAAGAGGGGAGGGTGCCAATTAAAAAATTGACAAGAACCTCGCTTTGATACCAAAATTTGATGTAGGCCACTACCGCGGACACTAGATGGGTAAGGGGAAAAAACGAACGCCACGCTCAACCCACAATCTCTCACGCACTAGATTTAATCGCAGCGCACTCGCAAGCGTGTTATCACAGTTCACCAACGTACGGTAGCCACTCCGCGGGAAGGTCGAGCGAACGGCGATAGGCCGACGTTCTCCCAAGCTAAAAGGACCAATATTGGGTCCGACCGAGCGAAGGTTGTACCAAAAGAGATCTACCCAAAGTGCGATCGAAAAATGGTAGATATCTCCCAACAAAAAAAAACGGGGTTCGCCAAACCCTTGTTCGGAAATAACGCGGTTAAGCTCTATGCAAAAATCCAAAGGAAAACCCACGAAGAATCTAACGATTCAAATCCAACGCAAAAATTTTTCAGTCCACTAGAATATCAAGAGGGAATCACACGTGAGTGGAGAGGATCGTTACCCAAGTCGGAATAGATGGTTCCGACTACCCTTGAAGGGTCGCTCTTCCACGGTTCCGCCGGAGTCGCGCCGGATGGGGAGATAGATCGTCCGCCTTGGCCGCTTCACACCAAGGTCCAGATTTCTCGCCGTAGAAGGAGACCTTTCCGGACAAAGCTTCACGAGGAGATGGGTGGCCGGTCGGTTTCGAGAAGGTGGAGGCGGGGTTGTGGGTGGTGAGAGGAGGTGGGGGCTTGGAAGATGGAGATGTGTGGGCTGGCCGAAACTTATAGAGGGAGAGTGGGAGATGAGGGTGGCAGCTTGTTGAAGAGAGGGGAAGAGAAGGTGCTGGCCGAAACTTTTAGAGAGAGAGAGGGGGAGTGAGGGTGGCGGCTAGGATATGTAGAGAGAGAGGGAGAGAATGTTTAGAGGGGAAAGACTAGGGTTTTTTTTTTCTCATTCAACTTAAGTTAAACCAAACATACATGCCTATATATAGGCTTAAAAATAAGTCTAGGCTATATGCAGCCCAAAATAAAAATAAAAACAACACACCAAATGGCTACATGCAGCCCACAATACAATATCCCAAATAAAATAGCATAAAGAAAAATAAGATAAATCTAAAGATAAATTTAATTATATATTTGTCTTGCGCCGAGGGCGGAAATTGTAGCGCCGCTCCATACGAACACCTCGGCGACGCGAGTCCTTTGTTGGAGACGAAGGAGGGTCTTCCGTTAGAGTGCCGTCATCAACCACTTGGGGGCCGTCGTCAACTTGGGGGTCGTCATCAATTTGGCGGCCGTCGTCAACTTGGGGGCCGTCGTCGCCACCACAAATTATATTCCTCATGTGCTCCATCCTGCAAAGACTGGATAATCGGGGCCACTTTTGGGTCGATCTTCTAGGTCTCACGTATTTGATCCCGGATGTCACACTGTATCTCCATCCAATACAACTGGGACTAATATTCTTCCGGGTCCCTACGAGCAGCCGGGGTAATCTCCGGATCTATCAAAGACTGAATAGGTTCCACTAGTATTAACTCCAACTAGCTTCCAGCAATTGAGGGTTGGAGGCTCAACGCGTTAGCAACTTTGTTAGCTTTCCCGAGGTGGTATTGGGGAGCAAAATCAAAATCACATAAAAATTCCAACCATCGGCGCTGCTAGAGGTTTAACTCCTCCTAAGTGAAGATATATTTGAGACTCTTATGATCGGAGAAGATTTCACATCTTACTTTGTATAGGTAGTGCCTCCAGATCTTTAGGGCGAATACAATGACACCTAACTCTAGATCGTGAGCTGCGTAATTCAGCTCGTGCGGCTTCAGCTGCCGAGATGCGTATATGACTACCTTTCCATGCTGCATCAGGACAGCTCCCAGTTCCTTTAAGGATACATTAGCAAAAATCTAGAACCCTTCGGTTCCTGAGGGAATTGTAAGGATCGGGGCAGAAGTAAGCCGCTTCTTTAGTTCAACGAATGCATCCCACATTCCGGGGTCCACCAAAACGTAACATCCTTCCTCGTAAGAGCAGTGAGGGGTAACACAATTATGGAAAATCCTTCCACAAACTTCCTGTAATAACTAGAAAGACCGAGGAAGCTTCAAATGTTTGTTGTCGTCTTAAGTGGTGTCCAATTCTGAACTACTTGGATTTTATCCTGGCCCACCACTACCCCATTCTTGTTGATGGTGTGGACAAATAATCCAACTTCCTTTAACCAGAACTCACAGTTACTGAACTTGGCAAAGCGAGAGTGGTCTCGAAGCTTATGTAACACCAACTGCAGGTGTCTGCAATGGTCTGCCCTAGTCTTCAAGTAGATCAAAATGTCATCTATGAAGATGATCACAAAGTGATCTAGAAGGGTTCAAATACCTTATTCATCAATGCCATAAAGGTAGAGGGTGTGTTAGTGAGTCCGAAAGGCATCACCAAGAACTCATAGAGACTACGGCGGGAGCTAAAGGCAGTCTTGGGAATGTCCTTTTCCCGAATTCGAAGTTGATAGTAACCTGATCTTAAGTCCATCTTAGAGAACATGGATGCGCTCTGCAATTGATTGAACAACTTGTCAATCTTGTAATGGGGTACGTGTTCCGTATGGTGAGCTTGTTAAGTTTTATGTAGTCTATGCACAAACGCAGTGTCCCGTCCTTCTTCTTCACAAACAATAGAAGGGCTCCCCATGGCAAGGAACTTGGACAGACGATTCCCGCATCGATCAGTTCCTGAAGTTAAATCTTCAGCTCCGCCAATTCCCTAGCATCAATCTGGTAGGGTGCTCGGGACACTGGTCGGGCTCCGGGCACAAGCTCAATTTGGAAGTCTACCTTCCGTTGTGGTGGCAAAGCTGGGGGACTCCGGGAAAATATCCGGAAAATCCCGTACTACCGGGACTTTGGCGAGCACTTGAGTTTTGTTTTCCATTTCGAAGTATATAAGATATACCTCGTCCTTTTGTCGGACTGACTTCACAGTCTGAGCAGAGTTCAAAATGATGCAAGTGATGAATGGTATACCTGTCAGCGTAATAACTTGTTCATCTAGGTTCTAAAACTTTACCTCTCGGGTCAAACAGTTTATCTAGGTCTTATGCTCGTCCAATCAATACATCCCTAAGATGATGTCGAATCCAGATATTGCTAGGATCATTGCATAAATTTCAAATCCCACATTCCATAGTATGGCCTAGAGCGAACATTTTTCTGTAGAAGTCATATCTGATCTAATTGGTAGACGAATCTGTATGGACATTCCAGACAAGCGAACAACATTATCCTTATTTTCAATGAAGTCCTGAGACATGAAGGAATGTGTCGCTCCAGTATCGAAGAGATTTTTCGCGGGATGTCCTTATACTAAGAGTAATCTTGATAATATATAGGTGTATATACATATCGTATAACAGGTACATACATCAGATATATGTATATATGCATAGAGTATAGATCTAGTCATATGATAAGCATCACAATATCTACAATATCACTAGCGTCTGAGATAGATACCTATCACTACATCTGGTGTCGGTCCGTGCTGAAGATCAATGTATAAGCCTCTAAGGGAAATGCTTGATCCTACTGGTCTCTCTTGCCAGGTCTACCTCTTTGACCTCTCTGGTCGTACCCACTAGCAGCTAGTTCTCCCTACACTGTACTTAATCTATGCCATCCCGCCACCTGCGGGAAGAAGGCTCTAATATGCCCAGGATGCTGGCACAGAAGATAGTTCCCTGTAAAGGGAACATCTCGTCGGGTTGCTGGCGTGGGCTGTGGTGCTGGAGCTGGTCTGGGATCCTGATGTGGTACTATTCAGGATACTGGTGCCTGTCTGGGTGGGGGTGGGCGCCGTTAAGGCTTCCGGTGTTGTTGTTGTATATGCTTTATCCTGTCAATGGGGAGCAGGTCCACTATCACGTCCCTGACCTCGGGGAATCTCTACCTGTCCTCAGCACTGATGGGTCACCATCCTCTGGTCCAACTCTAATGCGGTGGTGTGATTCACTATGGTGTGGAAGGTGGACTGAGAGATCATGATCAAAGCCTGCCTCAGGTCATCACACAGGCCTCAGTAGAAATGAGCAGCCCGGTCCCTCTCTGTGGTTGCTAGCGTCCCAACAAAATGGGCAAAGTGAATAAACTCTTGCTGGTAGTCGAGCACTGTCTGGTCACCCTGGAGAATGTGCAGGAACCTCTCCTGCAGTGCGGATCGGTCGGCGTCTGAAATGAAATGCTCGAGAACATGTTTGAAAAGTCCCCCCCCCCACTAAATGACATTTAACGGTCTCCTAAACGTCGAGCGGCTGGATGCTCTCCACCAGTGTCTGGAATACCCCTCCAACAAGGTCACAACCAAAGACATTGCAGCAACTACCAGGCACATCAAGCCCACAAATAGCTCCTCTACGCCCTCAACCCACTCCTTTTTCTGCATGATAGTCTCCATTCCTCTAAACATGGAGGACTCGACCCCCCAAAAGTTGTCAGAAGGACAGTGAGTACCACAATCTACTGTGGTGGTTGTGTCATGGCTGTCTGGAACATATCAACATAGTTGCCAATGTCTGCCCCAAGTTTGTATCAGCAAATGGTATAGCTGCAGAGGCAAATGGGTCTGGAGGAGGAGTGGCAGGAGTGTAACCTCTAGAGGAGAATCTCTTATTACTAGACTCGAGTATCTGGAGAAGTAACGGGAAAATAGTGTCAGTACTTTGCAAAAGTAAGGGAAATTTGCAAAAGACTGACAAAGAGGAAACAGAAGGTGTGCGGGCGTGTTATCGTACAGTCTAGAATCCCTAAGTCTCTACACTAGGGTTCACCAGGCTTCCGCTACATGGTTCATCACGAACCTGTTGAAATTTCCCGGACCTTGGAGTGAGCAGGGGTTATCTCAACTTAAGTCAGTCACAACTAGAAACACATGCACCGGCGAACTCCAATATCAGTCTGCACTGACTGGAGATCTCCGCAGCTTCTTCTTGACGCTTCACCAGAGCAAGACCAAGGCTTCAGTCAAGCCGGTCTGTCGAGCTCCAGTTCTTCAGTCCGCTTCTTGCCGGACTCCGCGGATAGAGTCTCTATCCGCCCGGTTACCTTCTGGGATCCAGCTGCTTGCAGAGCATAAGCCGGCATGGCTAACCGTTGCTGCTTTCCACGTAGTCCACGCGAATAGACCGCCTAGGCCGCTACAGAACAAGTCGTCTGCACCAACCCCACCGACCTGGCTGTCCGCCAACCCTGTCCGCGTAATCCGCGCGGATAGGTTGCCCAAGTCCTCCATTCACTCACTTTCAGTTCACAATTTTCAACACTCTCCCTTGAAGTGAGAAGTGGTGAATAACTCCAGCAGCTCCCATAACCTTACACCTGGTCCCTCCGATAGCATCTACGAAGAGATGTCCAAGACATAGTTCTCGCCCCGCATATCATGGACCATGAGGGAGCCCTCCAGCATCTCCCAAAAGGTGCCATGCTTCCCTCTGCCTTCTTCTTCAGCTTCAACCTCCACTCGTGCATTACAGGAGTATCGCCACCAACCTTGGGCACAAGGGCCCAAGCCTCGTCACCTCTGAGAGTAGTCACCTCCTCAGCTCTGGCGTCATCCACCTCCTTGACTCTAGTGGGGTCATCACAACTAGAAGGTACTTACTCGACCTGAGGGCTTGCAAGGAAACATGAGACCAAGCTCATCGCGTTCCCTTTTCTATATCGAGCTGGTGGGTAACTGATCCTCTTCGATCTCCGAAGAACCTGATCACGGCTAACCACCTCCGTTGCTCCTCCTGAACCAGCTCCGTTCTCGAGCAAACTCGGAACAATGCTCCCCTTGCTTCCTGAACAAGACGCCACCTCACTGGAACCAGGAGCACCTGGAGCAACGCTCCCCCTGCTACCTAAACCATAAGCCTCCGCTCTCGAACAAGAACTACCTGGAACAACGCTCCTCCTGCTTCCTGAACCGGAAGCCTCCGCCTTCGAGCTAGAAGCTCCCGGGGCATCGCACCCCCTGCTTTTCGATCCTGACACCTTTGCCCCGGAGCTAGAATAGCCTGGAGCTCCTGGTGACTCAGGCAGCTCCAACTGATCCATAACAGCAGCCTCCTTCAGCCCACCATCTGACCTGCTCACCTCTAGCTCCACATAAGAGCTATCCCAATATGACGTCAGCTTATCAAGGACAATGTCTCTCGACACGATGAGCCTTTTCGTCGCAGGATCCATACACCTCCATCTTCTCCTTTGCTCATCATACCCAACAAAGACTAGCTTCATCTTGAGAGCATCCGGAGTATGTACGTAGCAGGTAGATCCAAACAACCGTAGGTGCTTCACACTGGGCTTCACCTCGAACATCAGCTTATATGGAGTCTTCACATTGATCAGACTAAGAGGCATCTGATTGATGACATGTGCCGCACAGGCCATTCCTTCCGCCCAAAAAGCCTTAGGAACGTCTTTGCTCTGAAGCCAACACTTGCAGGTCTCTGTCAACCAACGGATCATCTGAGCTGCAACACCACCTTGCTGTGAAGTATGTCCAAAAGAAAGCTCCTTCCGGATCCCATGCTTTCTGCAAAAGTTCGAGAACTTGGTTGAGCCAAACTCACCACCGATGCATGTCCTCAACTTCTTGATCCGCAGGCCAAGCTGGCCTTCCACAAGCTTCTTGAACTCCACAAACAAGCGCATCATGTTCGACTTCTCCTTCATTAAGTATACCCAAGTATACCTTGAGTAGTCATCAACCAATATCAGCATGAATCTGCTGCCTCCAAGACTGGCGGTGACGGTCGGTCCAACCAGAGCACAATGGACAACCTCCAAAGGTGCTTTACATCTGGATTGTTCCTTATCAACCATAAAGCGATAAGCTTCACCATGCTGACATCACGCACATCCCTGACCATCGCCATAAGATGACAATCTAGGCAAACCTCTCACGAGCATTCTTACTACCATTGCTTTCAGCTTGTCCATCCCTGCATGTCCCAGTCTTTCATGCCAGATAGCTGCACTATCACTGGCCTTCATCCGATCTGCACCTGAACTTGTTGATGACCCAACTAAGTTCTTCTCCTTACTCCCAAAATGAGCTACATTCGCCGAGAGCAAGACAACCTTGCACTCTTTCCTGAGATGATCATGCTGTTTGCATCTATAGCACCTTGATCCTTCCTTCCTCTTCCCATCATGCCTCGGAGAAAAACTCCTCTCTTGCTGATATGAAGTAGAAGGACCATCCTCTACAACAACCTTCACCTCCTTCCTGAACAACCCATCAAGGGAAGTCCAAACCTCGGCAGCTGACCGACATCCACTGATGTGGTCCAAGAGCTCCGATGAGATCACCTGCTTGAGAATAGACTCCGCTTTCACATTTGTCTCCTTCCAATCTCTCATCTCTTCAGCATTGCCAGCAGTAGCCTCTTGTCTTTCTGCTCCGCATACTACCTCCCAAAGTTCCTCGCCAAGAAGAAAGCTCTCTATACAAGACTTCCACCTATCAAAGTTCGTCTCTGTAAGGAGTTCAATTCCAAGACAACTTGCATCTTCCACTGTCATGATTCTACCACTGGTTCCCTTTTCATAAGAGCAACAACCACTTCAGTTGATCACTGCTTATCCACTCCAACCAGCTTTGATACCATGTTAAAATTTCCCAGACCTTGGAGTGAGCAGGGGTTATCTCAACTTAAATCAGTCACAACCAGAAACACATGCAGCAACAAGAGTCTTTATTGATTAACAACAATCTTCTTTACAAGACGAGACATGCATGGCGCGACATGCTTTAACAAAACCAACATAGGGAAAAGCAGAGACAATTACAAAGACAAGTCAAGACAAGCCGCGCGGACTCAAACACCAAGCCGCCGATCTACTGCTGTGGAGTCCGCATAATCCGCCAGGTCGCCAGATCGCAACCCAAGCCACGCGGACTACCCCTTATTCCAATGCTAGCTCTAGCCGCCGATCTGCAAGCCGCCTAACTGCTAGGTCGCCTAGCCTCCAGACCGCACAAGCTGCGATACCGAATAGAACAGTCTGCCTGAAGCAGGCGACTTATTGAACCCCAAACCAAGTTGTCAAAGAGAAGACTGTCTGGTCGCTGCCCGCGACCTGCTGTTTACCGCCTATTGCTTAACCGCAGAGTCCGCACTGTCCCTGACCGCAATCAGAGCCAAGTCATGGCTTTCCAGCACTATCCGCACAACCTGCACAGCACAACCCGGTCAACTCAAATAAATCACGCGGACACAAAAGTCCAGTCCGCAGCAACTGTTGCGGGCTCACTTACTGTTCACTCATGCATAGAGGTTCTATATTCCTGATGTGACATGAGTCCTACTTATAGGCACGATGAGGAGTGTGGTCACTGCCCTAGCCGATAGGATCACCGCCACATCCCGCAGCAAGAACACGTGTCCGCAAAGCCCGCAGATACACACCAGTTCGCCGCTACCTATGCAGGATAGCTAGTCTGCCATTGCTTCTCCAAGGCCGGACAGCAACACCAGTCCGCCTTGTCGCCAAAGGCCAAGCCAACGCCAAGGCGTCACCAAGGCCGGACACATCGCCAGTCCGCCTTGTCGCCAAAGGCCAAGCCAATGCCAAGGCTTCACCAAGGTCGGACACATCGCCAGTCCGCCTTGTCGCAAGGCCAAGCCAAGACCGCCACAGCCGAACTCTGCAACAGTTGTCCTCCTATCCGCGGACACAGCTCCAGTCCGCTTATCCCGAGCCAACAGCCTCGCCACCAAGGCAACTGGCAGACTCAGCGGACACAGCTCCAGTCCGCTTATCCCGAGCCCACAGTCGCCACCATGGCACCTGCCAGACTCAGCGAACACAAATCCAGTCTACTTATACTACAGATACCTCCAGTCCGCATATCCCATAGACTACTCCAGTCCGCATATACTTCAAACTACTCCAGTCCGCATATATCGCAGACAACTCCAGTCCGCAAATCCTGAGTCCACGACCATGCTAGCAATGCAGCTGTCGGACTCAGCGGACCCAGCTCCAGTCCACACGCAGTTGCGGACACAATCTCCAATCCGCTTATCTCAAAACTCGCAACTAAGGCACATAGTACTTCTGCCGAGCTTGGTAGATTGAGAAGTAGTCCGCGCTCCGCTGTGCGATCTCCCCGGACTGAGCAAACCTGGACTTGGTTCAGAACCAACCAAGTCCACATCACTGGCCACAAGGGCCAGTCCGCGCTTACCGGCGGACACTGGATTCATTCCGCCTGCACCAGCTGTAACGTCCTGATTAGCGCTAGGCCCCCCATGTGAGTTTTGAGCCAGGAGGGCAGGCTTGAGTTCAGGAAAGTGGAGGAAAAAGGGCGACACTTGTGAACTGGAGAAGTTAGTCCAGAGCAGGTTACACGCCCTAGGTCACGGGCGTGACCCAGGGGCGTGACTGAAGGTACTCGAGTAGCTGTCGAGGTTAGTCGAGTAGTTTTCAAAATACTCGAGTAAATTGGGTTACACACCCTGGGTCACGGGCGTGACCCAGGGGCGTGACTGAAGGAACTCGAGTAGCTGCTGCGGTTACTTGAGTAGTTTTCAAATTACTCGAGTAAATTGGGTTACACGCCCTGGGTCACGGGCGTGCCCAGGGGCGTGACTGAAGGTACTCGAGTAGCCGCCACAGTTACTCGAGTAGTTTTCAAATCACTCGAGTAAATTGGGTTACACGCCCTGGGTCACGGGCGTGACCCAGGGGCGTGACTTAAGGTACTCGAGTAGGTGCCCAAGGTACTCGAGTAGGTGGGTGGTTCTCGAGTGTGAGGGTTGCACGCCCTATGTCACGGGCGTGACCATGGACGTGACCTCCGTTCGACGATTTTAAGTGAGTTCGACGAAATCTCGATAGTTGAGGTCGACGATTTAGGTGTCACGCCCCATGTCACGGGCGCTCCGCCATTTTAGATCGAACCGACAACGTAACCGCCTGTAACGCTTTGCCCAAGCGGGACACGGGTAAGAACACGGGCGTGTCCCTACCCGTGTCACATTATATATATAAGGAACAGTGGAAAACCCTAGCCATTTCACTCTTCCATCCAGCCGTATTTTTCTGAGAGAAATCCTGTGGAGAAGGAGAGTTTACTGGAGGAAGATCTAGGGAAGGAGATCCGCCATCGCCGTAGAGGAGAGGATGCCGCCGCGAAGAATCACAAGGTCTATGGCTGGAAATGGAACCGCTGGAAGTGAGGTGAGTTTCCTACCCTCTCACTTGGTGCTAGATCTATAGTTATTTTCTTAGGCGAGACATAGACTCAAGAGAGTCTTGATAGGGAGGAGGAGTTTTCTAGGAAAGTCCATGCTAGGACTTGTGTCCTAGGTTTTAGATCTCTTCAACCACTCTCTTCTTCTAAGTGATGATAGGGGATGGTTTCGTGAATGGTATTGGCCTCTTGAGGTTGAATAAGGGAGGAGGTTTTCTGGAATGACTTGGGAAGATCGCCTTGAGGAGGAAGATGAACCGATGCCATTCATTTCGCCTTAAGATGCGTGCAGAATCTGTATTCTGCGTGCAGCGAAGTTCGTGGACATTTTTAGGTGTGATATGGCCAGATATGGGCTTTCGGCTAAACACGAAAGTTGAAGCCCTTGAAAATACCTTTCCAACGAATGGTTGCACGACTTCAGGCGAAGTCTGTAGCCACGGGAAATCATGGACGAAAATGACATCCGATAAATCCTGCATGCAGAATTGTTTTCTGTGCGCAGCGGACTTTGAAGCCAAATTCAAATAGGATACATTCAAATCTAGGTTGTGGGCTGAATATGAAAGTTGTAACCCATGAAAAGACCTTTCCATCGAGCGGTTACACGTCTTCACCGGATTCTTGTAGCCTCGGGAATCTCCGGTTGAATTTGCTGCCCAGATTCCATCTGCACTTAAAATTCTGGGTTTTATATAACAGGGATTTGGGTTCGGTGGAATCGATGTTGCAAATTAGCTTGAGGTTTTTGATGAAATATTTCATAATTAACCAACGTAATTCTATGAATGATGAATCTTGTTAATTAGATTTCATACAACTAATTGTGAAGCAACTTTATTGAATGAATTGACTTGATAGAATTTGGTGAGTTGTTATAGATACATATCTTGTTATATCGTGTTGGAAGCAGATTTCTTACAATCGAATTGTGATGCAAGATTACTTGAACGGAATGACTTGATAGAAATTGGTAGATTATCATATGCGCATCATATATGTATTATGTTGGGATCACTTGGGATGTCATATGGGATGATAAGTTATGGCCAGGTGTATGTTCGATAGATGAATGAAACTTAGTAGTCCAATACTTAGAGCGTCGGCTCCCTACGGGTAGTATTGGGAAGGGATGTAAGTGCGGTGTTGACCGTCGCAAGCTTGGATAGCTTGAGATGAGACAAACGGACGGTTGGGCTTGGTCCTCGGTGTTCACGTCCCGGTGCTCCTTCCGTTCCAGATGGATGGTTGGGCTTGGTCCTCGTGCCTTCTTCTGAGGCTCCTTCCATGCCACGATGATGTGGAATTTGTATGTGGTGTGATACGACACGCGGTGTCGTAATCCTGAGTTAAGGATAGTGTGGCAGGTCTACGGGCTTGCCAGTCGTCACACCGACGAGAGTCAACAGTTAGACTTTGGTCGGTTGGGCTTGGTCCTCGGTGTTCACGTCTCGGGGCTCCTTCCGTGCCAGGTGAACGGTTGGGCTTGGTCCTCGTGCTCACTCTGAGGCTCCTTCCGGGTCACACAAGGTCAGTTCGGGTCTTGGTCCTCAGTGCACATCTACCCGAGGCTCCCGCTGGGCCATAGTACGCATGGGCTCCGCTGTTGTGTTCTTAGCATTGAGGAGTACGGAGGCCTATGTGAAGTAGTGTGGATACCCGCCTAGTAGTAGAAGTGCCCGTTCTACTGTCACCGTCTGGCCACGGCGGCTGATGCCTGAGAGGTTAGCTACCTGCTCGAAAAGTGGGAACTATAGTCTGTGTCAACATAGCAATAGCATGTGTGTGATCATGGGTGAGTCATTGCATAGCATACATAGCATTTCATATCATTGCACAACAAGATCCTCATCGTATAAGTTTGTATGGGCACTCTTATACGATGAGTTACTTTTATGTAACCTGATCCTTAACTTATAAGTTTGTATGAGCATTCTTATAAGTTAAGTTACTTTCCTGCTGTTACTTATACTTGTTAGTTTAGTATGCTCTTAAATAACTGCTGATTATGATTCTGTAACTCTTACACTATTGTCACCTGCTTGTACCTCTTTTACTAGCATATATATATTACCCTTGTTCCTTCTCTCCGCCAGGTGCCGAGGAGTTGTCGGGGGAGCGGATGTGAAACCACTTAGTCGTTTCGACTAACGGTTGCTACGTATTCCTTTTAGGAGGTCACGTCGTAGGTAGAGCAGCCGCAGACTACGCAGCAGGACAGCCAGGCCAGGACGACAGGGCCTGAAGTGACGGTGCTGTCGATACCGTCGATTACTGATGTTAGTATTTTGATACTCTGATGTAGCCCGTTTGGACAATGTTTAGCTGTACTCTGATATACTGTAGAAGCATGTTTTAGCTTCTTCTTTATTGATGTATTTGGACTATATGCTTAATGTGGATTTGACTTCTCTTGCTTATTATATTTGTAAGACCCCCCCCCCCCTTTTTACTGGGGTCTTAGGCCCAGAACCGCCGTTTTGCAGTGACTCCTTCACGCCCTAAAGGGTCATCACCACAAAGCGCCGATTCTGCCGGCCAATTCGATCACAGAAAAGTAGCACAATAATGTAAATGCAAACTAGCAGTCCACAGAAAATCACATATCATAAGATAAGCTCCATGAGGGGAGTGTCCACAGAGAAATATATCAGAGTACTAAAAATACGGGTTTAAGCCCGGTACATCATGTCCTCACTACAAATCACTCATGCGGAAGCAAAAGCAGAAAATCTACTCAAGGTCGAGACTCACGGTCCCGGCTATATGAACTCCTAAGCTAGACTGCCCCATCTCCAAGCGCACCGGTCTCTGGGGATGCTCCTCCATGCTGGGCTCCACGATCCCCTAAATTGTGCGGTTCGAAAACCGTTAGTCTAAAAGACTAAGCCATATCATCCCCCGCCCCTTCCCCCATGGCTCCTAGGCACCGAACGGAGAGGAAGAAAGGGGAGGACTTGAAGGTGGAGAATAATCAAGAAATAGATGGCAGCGGACCTATATTAGCAATTCTATAATAGATATTGACAATAAGATGAAATATGAAAAGTGACCTTCACTTATGTGAGAACACATAAGCCAAGGGGTCTTCTGCAAGGCTCCCATCGTATAAAAAGTCTCATACCAATTTATACGTTGGGGTGTCGATTATCAAACAGAAATATATATATATATATATATATATATATATATATATATATATATATATATATATATATATATCAAAATTGACCTTAATTTATAAACTTGTCCACATAAGCTTATAGACCAAGGGGTCGTTTTGCAGGTCCTAAAGTATAAGCGTCTCATTCCACTTATACTTTAGGTGTCAGGGTTAAATGAATCGATTATGCTATGACATGCAAGTGGGTATGATGGATCATTCAAGTGCAACACACACACCCGACTCTGTGCACACAGACCTTTAGTTCCCCCTTTCTGGAGCTGTAACATCACATGATACCTCCGTAGTGGCAGACAGAAGCGGTGGGTTGGGCCTCGCCCACCACTAAACCAGTAAAGCACTACCGGTCAGACCTATCGTACGCCTCAACGCTTGGTGCACGAAGCGGACTCCTGCGTAACGTCTCTATCATATCCCTCTGATGATCATTCATACTATGAATTTTGACTAAAAGTACATTCTCATAAACTTCTAGGTTGCGGCCCTTCTGATGTATGAAAACTTAATTCATCATCCTCTGGTATGTTACTCTGACATTCTTTAATCTAAATGTCATGAACTGATGATAGTAACATCCCTTGTTTGTAATGAACACGGTATGAGAAACATTGGGCTTGTGCATCTTCATTTGATGATATCCGGAGAAGACATCCAAAAATCTCATTACCAAAAACCCTACCGCAGAGTCAACTAATGAATCTATCCGGGGCAGTGGATAACAGTCATTGGGGCGTGCCTTGTTGAGGCACGTGAAGTCTACACACATTATCCATTTCGCATTGGGCTTTTGTACCATTACTACATTGGAAATCCTATCCGGATATTGAACTTCCCGAACAAACCCCGTCTCTAGCAACTTAGCCACTTCTTCGTGGATTGGACCAGCGAGGGTAAAGGCTACCATTCTCTTCTTTTGCCAAACCATCCTGAAGTTTGGGCCGATGTTGAGACAATGACACATGACCTCTGGACTAATGTCGGGCATGTCAGAGACTGACCATGCGAAGACCGATCGTTGTCAAGCAAGCAATAATTGATGTGCGCTTTACTTTTCTCTTCTAACTCGGCATTGATAGAGGCGATCCTATTTCCATCTCCCCTTGGAAGAGTACCTCCTGAACCTCCTATGCGGGTTCAAGATGCACCCCACCCTACAAATTGGCGTTGAGCGTCCGCGCCAATCTTGTGATCTTTTGCGAGTGTCAGCTCGCCTGGAGGAAAGGTCGTCGACATTCATCTTGAAGGCCCCCTGTAATCTCTGCTAGGCCCGCGCAAGCACCGGGCGACTTCACCAAGTGGCTGGATCTGAAGGTCAGGAGGCGAGCACTACCGCTATTGAATGTCAAGGGTGATTTCTCCGATCACTTGGTTCCACGCTCACTGCACCAAATTCTATAGGAACCAAAAAATATCTCCAACTCTCCGCGCATTATCCCTGAGTAGGATGGTCGACTGAGGTAAATGTGGTTTGTAAGCGATTGGTTACAAGCCCCTTGCGGATGGTAGAACACTTAAAAGTGGAGTGACGCTGGCAGCGGCGAACACCGGTTTGGACCTGCCGCGACGAATGTCTCTCTTACGGCGGGCTTCTCTTTATTATCACGGGAAAGATTACAAGGTGTGGTGCGGCCACCCGGGGGGTATGCACGTGTACAATGACTGAACGGAGAAAATGATGAAGCTTAGTGTCCGCACCTACAACATGACAAGTTCTGGGCTAAGAAAGCATGCCCCTCCCCCCCCCCCCCCCCCCCCCCCCCCCCGAAAGCCCCAGATCCCCCTTTTATAGTAGAGAATGAGCAACATGGACGGTTCACAAACTGACTGGCATTTAATGTCTTATTAATCATGATATTAAATATGCAGCCACCCGAGGTACATGAAGAGTCGGGCGGCGGAGATGAAAAGAAGAGATCGCGTGAAATAGTACAGCGCTGCTTGAGCTGGATCAAAAAAGGAGTTTGCACGGACTTGGCCGCAGTGTCTGCACATACTTCAGATAGGAGCTTTTGGACTGTATCTTGAAAAACCACCTGAAGGTCGCCAGCTGATTGCCCACACCAAACTCTGTCACACCCCTAAGAGGGTGTCCGCGAGTAATCTGAAGTGTCTGCCCTAGAGCTCGGCGGACAACAAGAACAACCGCTTGATAAGTAATCTCTGCTTCCTCTGAATGCTCTTCTTCGTCGTCGCAAGATTTGAGTTATATATATATATATATATATATATATATATATATATATATATATATATATATATATATATATATATATATATATATATATCTTATTATATAAAAAATATAGGGATTTGAAGACACACCATAGATCAAACAAGAGCCATTGGATCATGAGAGAGAGCATGAGATGGGAGGAGAGAGTTGACAGAGAGAGAAAGAGAGAGAGGGGAGGAGAGAGAGGGAGAGAGAAAGGGAGAGAGATAGAGTAAAGGAGAGGAGAAAGGGGGCGGAGAGAGAAAGGGAGAGAGATGGGGAAGGGAAAGAAAGAAGAGATAAAGAAAGATTGCGTGAAATTAATGTTTTTACGACAAAACGTAATTTTTTTATAAAATAAAAATTGTAATATTGATTTATATTTTTTTACGGTCATTTTGAGTACTCATATGTATATATTGTGGGCACTGCCCGTCTTGATGTGGGTGCATCCCGCTTTGATGCGTGCGCATCCCGCTTTGATGCGGGCGCATCCTGCTTTGATGCGGGTGCAGCCCGCAACGACGCATCGAGTACGGGAGAAGCCCGTTCGGAGGCGGGCGAAGCCCGCCTGTATGCGGTCGAAGGCCGCCTGAGAGCATCGAGCATGGGCGTAGCCCATGCAAAGATGCTCGTATTATATAAAGCAATATAGGTATTTGCAGGCACACCATAGATCAAACAAGAGCCATTGGATCATGAGAGAAAGCATGAGATGGGGGAGAGAGTTGAGAGAGAGAGAAAGAGAGAGAGAGAGGGGAGGAGAGAGATGGAGAGAGAAAGGAAGATAGATGGCGGAAGGGAGAGGAGAAAGGGGGGTGAGAGAGAGGGAGAGAGATGGGAAAGGAAGAAAAAGAATAGGGAGAGAAAGATTGCATGAAATTAATGTTTTTACGACAAAATGTAAATTTTTTTTAAAATAAAAATTGTAATATTGATTTATATTTTTTTACGGTCATTTTGATTACTCATATGTATATATTGCGGGCACTGTCCGCCTTGATGTCGGTGCATCCCGCTTTAATGCGGGCGCATCCCGCTTTGATGCGGGAGCAGCCCGCAACGACGCATCGAGCACGGTAGAAGTCCGTTCAGAGGGGGGACGAAGCCCGTCTGGATGCGGCCGAAGGCCGCCCAAGAGTATCGAGCACGAGCATAGTCCGTGCGAAGATGCTCGTGTGTGCGTGTATATATATATATTGAAACAAGAGGCTGAGTTTTTGGGTATATATATATATATATATATATATATATATATATATAACCGAAAACTCGGCCTCTTGTTTCATATATATATATATATGGGTGTGTGTGTGTGTGTGTGTATAGAGAAGTTATAGGGAGAGAATGTTGGGTTTCTCTATAGGGTTGGCACAACGCTTGTGCACGCAGCGGAAAAATAAACATCAAGAAAAACCCAAATAGATGTGGATCGGGCCATGAACGTTGAATCAAGAAGTTAGCAAAATCTAGGCAAAAATTACCTCGGTGGCGTTGAGTCACAACCCAACGGAGATGCTCCAAACTTTGATTTCTGCTGGTGGCGAGTTCTACGTGGAATAGTGTCCACGTTTCTGCAGAAGTCCACACGAGCGGGAGAACGCCGAGCTTTCCGTCGCACGGAAGATCGGGAAGGAGAAGACCGCACCTCGGCTATCCCACGGACTGCTAGGTCCGCGCCAGGAAGAGCAGCACCAGCGACAGTCGCTGGAGAAGAGGCGGTCGACGGAGCAAACACGGCGGCGGCGGAACTCTTCCGTCGGCGGCGGGGATCGGGATCGGCGGATCGAAAGGCGGAACGGCTTTCGTCGGGTTTCGATCTGCTACAGGAGAAAATCGCGAGAGCCCTATCCCGAAAACCCTAAGTGTCCTATTTATACCAAAGGTATAAATAAACCCAGGAAAATCGCTATCCGCAGACCACCCGAAAATAGGGTTCAGAATCGGCGAGTATCAATCGGTGAGAATCGACGACAATCGGCGAGAATCACTGAGCAGGTTCGGCGAGAATCAGTCGACGAGTATCATACATGATCGGCGAGAATCAGAGTACAATACTCGACGATTCTCGCCGATCGTCGAGCCACGCTCGACGATACACAACGATACTCGACGATCGTCGAGCCGCGGTCGACGACAATTGTCGAAGTAGTCGATCGTCGAGAATCAACAATTGATTCTCGACGATTCTCGTCGATCGGCGAGAATCAGAGAGACGATTCTCGCCGATCGGCGGGAATCAGAAGACGATTCTCGACTAATGTCATCGACCCTCGGACGACAATCCCAACCAGCCCTTCAAGGCAACATTTGCCCAACCCGATGATCCTATAAGGCAACACTTTGCCCATAACCCTATTCAGGTCGGTGATTGGTAACCTTTACCAACACAGTCAGTCATCCAACTTCTCCACATCTCTTATGTGCGACCCTGCAGGCTCATATCGCGTTGGCAGTGAGATTACATGCTTGATCACTTCCAGATCACAACGGTAACTCCAACAGACTCCCACTTGATCTCGAAAGTATCAAACCAAAAACCTCACAAACAATGAGCGGCATCTAGCAATGCATCATTGCTCCCCAAGCAATATGAGTTTATAACTCATAAGCCTTTATGACCAATGTATCAGCGTTGTCTTTGTCCCTTTGTCCCTTACATCCGGAAAGAACTAGAGGTATGGACCGTGTCACCCTCGTAATAGCTCAATCCTAGTTTCTTGATCCAGGACGGACTTCCAGAGAATGGTGAGTCCAATATCACATATTGACTCAACCAAGCATGGCCATGCATTTCTCAGTCCAGTTCCATCAAGGGGCCCATGGATGCAACTCCTGTCATACAGGAGGACAAATCCCATATCTGCTCACACACAAACACCCAAATGATTCGTAACATGCCCAACAACCACCCTTATCATCAACCTTTCTCAAGGAAGACTTTAGATGGCATCAAAGCACGCTCTTCCTCACTTGATGAATGTTGTGACTTCAGGTCAAAGGATCACAACACCATTGTCAATTGAGACCTACTCGTGACACGATTGGATGACAATCCACAGAGTAGTCTCAGGTTGGGTCTGTCCAGTACAACTTGTTCACTAACAAGTACCCACGTGATGACTTGATATCACAATATCATGACCTGTGAGAACCAGTCATCAGTCAACACACGTGCTAGCCTTCATGTATCATCATCACCCTTAGCTTCTATGATGATACTCGACCAGGGACCTTTAAGAATGAAGCTTCAAATAAATCATGGGCTCTCACATTCAAGTCACGTACTTGATGTCCCATGGAAGCGAACATTCTAAGGGTATCTATTATGTTAACATTTAACTATCATATAGAAAAAGACATAATAAAAGAACTTGCCATTAATTGTAAAAGAAAAACTAGGTACACAGTTCATCATATGAACAAACAGCCAACAAAATACAAGATTACATGCAGCCCACAAGATTCTCGCTAGAGTTGATCATTTAGGTATCGTATACCCATCGATCTAGTATGACCATCATGCTTTCTCTGCGCGAGAGGCTTTGTCAGCGGATCCGCAATATTTTCCTCAGTCGGCACTCTACAAATGTTTACATCTTCTCGTTCGACAATCTCACGAATAAGATGAAACCGCCGGAGTATGTGCTTGGAGCGCTGATGAGATCTAGGTTCCTTAGATTGTGCTATTGCACCATTGTTATCACAGTAGAGAACTACGGGACCAACAATGCTAGGAACTACATCAAGCTCGCCGATGAATTTCCTAATCCATACAGCCTCCTTCGCCGCATTAGCCGCGGCGATATACTCGGCCTCTGTTGTAGAATCAGCAACTGTCTCTTGCTTGGAACTCTTCCAGCTCACAGCTCCTCCATTCAGGCAAAACACAAAACCTGACTGAGACTTGGAGTCGTCTCGATCAGTTTGGAAGCTAGCATCCGTGTAACCACTTACAACGAGCTCTTCCTCTCCACCATACACCAAGAACACGTCCTTAGTCTTTCTCAAGTACTTCAGGATATTCATGACTGCAATCCAGTGACACTCACCGGGATCTGACTGATACCTACTAGTCATGCTCAAAGCAAAGGAGACATCGGGTCGAGTACATAACATCGCGTACATGATTGATCCAATTGCCGAAGCATATGGAATCAACTTCATGCGGTCCTTATCTTCACAAGACTTTGGACACTGGTCCTTAGAGAGATTCACACCATGAGATATGGGCAAAAATCCTTTCTTGGACTCAAGCATGTTGAACCGCTTCAACACCTTTTCGATGTACGTACTCTGGGTCAAACCCAGCAACTTCTTCGATCTATCTCTATAGATCTTAATAACGAGTATATAAGTCGCTTCACCCAAATCCTTCATTGAAAAGCAGTTCCCTAGGTTGTTCTTAACAACTTTCAGGGTAGGAATGTCGTTCCCGATCAACAGTATGTCATCTACATACAATATCAGGAAGACAACAATGCTCCCACTGATTCGCTTGTAAACACAAGGCTCATCTTCATTCTTGATGAAACCAAACTCTTTGATTTTCTCATCAAAACGAAGATTCCAACTTCGAGAGGCCTGTTTCAGTCCATAAATGGGCTTATTCAGCTTGCATATTCTAGTGGCTTCATCTGGGGATACAAAACCCTCGGATTGTGTCATATACACTTTCTCAAGGAGGTTTCCATTAAGGAAAGCCGTTTTGACATCCATCTGTCAGATCTCGTAGTCATAATACGCAGCAATAGAAAGCAATATCCTAATGGACTTTACCATGACAACAGAGGAAAAAGTCTCATCATAGTCAATACCATGAATTTGCTTGAAACCCTTAGCCACCAGTCGCCCTTTGAATGTCTGTACATTCCCATCCATGTCGGTCTTCTTCTTGAAGACCCACTTGCACCCTATGGGTCGTACCCCTTCAGGTGGTTCCACCAAGTTCCAAACTTGGTTTGCATACATGGAGTCCATTTCGGATTTCATAGCCTCAAGCCATTTGTCAGAGTCCGGTCCATTCATAGCCTCTTGGTAGGTTGATGGTTCATCATCATGATCCATAAGCAACACATTACCTATTTGAGACACGAGAAATCCATATCTCTCAGGCTCAAACCTCGGTCTACCAGATCTACGTAGGACTTGTGTTCCCTGAGCAGGTTCTCTAGCTACAACATCTTGTAGTCCTGTCTCAGAATCCAATTCCGGTTCATTCACTACATGTGGTTCTTGAACTTCTTCAAGCTCTACCTTTTCAGTCTTTCTTGATAAGAACTCTTTCTCTAAGAAGACACCAGTCCTTGCGACAAACACTTTGCCCTCAGACGGTAGGTAAAAGTAATACCCTTTCGTTTCCTTAGGATATCCCACCAGATAACATTTATCCGATTTGGGTCCCAGCTTGTCAGGCATTTGACGTCTCACGTATGCCTCACAGCCCCAAATTTTAATGAACGACATACTAGGACGCTTCCCAGTCCATATCTCATATGGTGTCTTCAGAACCGTTTTAGTTGGAGCGCGATTCAATGTCATTACAGCAGTCTCTAAAGCAAAACCCCAAAAGGAAACAGGCAAGTCTGCATGACTCATCATCGAACGTACCATGTCTAACAGAGTACGATTTCTCCTCTCAGACACACCATTATGTTGTGGTGTTCTAGGTGGAGTGAGCTGTGATACAATACCACACTCTTTCAGATGATCACGGAACTCATGACTCAGGTATTCGCCACCTCGATCAGATCGGAGTGCTTTAACCCTTTTACCCAACTGGTTTTCTACTTCATTCTTGAACTCTTTGAACTTTTCAAAGGTCTCGGATTTGCACTTCATAAGATACACATATCCGTATCTACTGAAATCATCAGTAAATGTAACAAAGTAGAAATACCCTCCTCTAGCCATGGAACTCATGGGTCCGCATACATCACTATGTACAACACCCAAGAGATCCTCAGCCCTCTCAGTATAACCAGTGAAAGGAGCTTTAGTCATCTTGCCTAACAAACAAGATTCGCATCGCTCAAATGATTCATAATCAAATGAGTCCAAAAGTCCATCTCTATGGAGCTTGGATATGCACTTCTCGTTGATATGGCCCAAACGACAATGCCAGAGAAAAGTAGGGTTCGAATCATTTGTTCTTAGTCTTTTATTGTTTTCTACATTACAGATCAGATGGTCCAAGTTCAAAACGTAAAGACCATTAAACAATTGGGCTACAGCATAACAAACATCATTCTTAAATATAGAACAACAATTGTTCTTAATTATAAAATAAAATCCAATCATGTCCAAACATGAAATAGATATAATGTTTCTAGTTATCGCCGGAACAAAATAACAGTTATCTAGTTCTATTACAAGCCCACTGGGCAAAGAAAGACGGTAAACTCCTACGGCTACAGCAGCAACTCTTGCTCCATTGCCGACGCGGAGGTCCACCTCCCCTTTACTCAGTAATCTTCTCCTTCCCAGTTCCTGCACATTTGTACAAATGTGAGAACCACATCTGGTATCCAATACCCAAGATGAAGGAGCAGAAAGGTTTATCTCTATAACGTAGATATTAGAAGCGGAAGTCATACCTCCCCTCAATTTCTGCAGACCCTCAATATACGAAGGACAGTTCCTCCGCCAATGACCAGCCTTGCCACAGTGGTGGCATTTCCCATCCTTCACCGTGCTCTTCTTTTTCATCAGTGCTGAAGACTTGGGCTCAAGATGTGACTTAGGTCCTACCTTCGTCTTCTTGGAGCCCTTGGCTTTGCCTTTGCCCTTATGCACCATCAGTATGGGGCTGGCAGGCTTGGCCTTCTTCATATTGATTTCGGCAGTTCTCAACATGCCTAGGAGTTCGGGCAGTGTCTTGTCTATCTCATTCATGTTGTAGTTCAAGACAAACTGCTCATAACTGTCAGGCAACGATTGCAGGATCAGATCCGTGGCCAACACTTGACCAAGAGGAAAACCCAGCCTTTCAAGGTTCTTTATATACCCAATCATCTTGAGTACGTGAGTCCCTACTGAGTCTCGAACTCCCATCTTGCACTGAAACAACGCTTTCGTGATGTCGAACCTCTCTTGACGAGCCTGCCCTTGAAACATTTTCTTGAGATGCTCGTCAATCTCCTTGCACCCCATGTTCTCATGTTGCTTCTGAAGCTCAGAGTTCATGGTGGCAAGCATAAGGCACTCGACATCCAAAGCATCGTCAGTATACTTCTTATAAGTATCTTTCTCAGCACGGGAAGAATTCCCGGTTGGCACCTCGGGGGCTTCTTCTTCCAAGACATAGAGTTTTCGCTCTTGCCTGAGAACAATTCTCAGGTTCCTATACCAGTCCATATAATTTGTCCCACTGAGCTTATCCTTCTCAAGGATGGCTCTCAGAGACAACGTGGAGTGCGCAACGCTTGCCATGGAATTCTACAAGAATTTATGCAGAATAAAATCAGTACCTAAATTTCAATTACAATTTATTCTAATTAGGACTTCAATTAAAATACTCCCACTATTTTATTCGAAATGATAGCCCTCACTAACAATTCGGAGAGTTCATGCGAGCTACTCTCTTAGTGGACAAGATCCGTATTTCACCAACACTATGAGTCCGCTTTGGCGTTCCTCTCACGATGCGGTTATTTAGGTAGGCAACGCTTGCCAATTGCATCCTCATGCAATTCTTGTATGGTTGGTGAATAACTCCTTATTCGCATCCATCATATGGTGCATGCCAACCCTATGCCTCTAGGCACTCAACCTTTGAGGTCACCTAGTTAAGCTGGACCCGATGTCGACAGTGGGATATCACAATTATCCGCTCGCACCCTTACCAAGATAGATTGATGCACCTTGCTTTGACAAGCCCACACTTCATCGATCGAGGCAGGAAGAGTGTCATCTATCGGAAGGCATCTGAACACTTAATATTTGATGAAGGGATTTCAAATATAGGTTAACAATTAACCATGATCAACATTTGATCGACGTGCACATCCTGACACCATCAACATTTGATAGAAGGAAGGGCTAAATCTGAACATCCGGAAATTTCCAAATCCTCAGATTTACATGCATTGGACAAAGGCAAAGACAGCTCAACTTAAAGCAGTAGACAAGCTCATCTCTCTTTGTTGGATTCAAAATCCAAAACAAAATCGAGGGATGGTTACTGCTAAGGAGATCACAATTTCTAACACTTAGAAATTCCCACGCAATTCCAGACGTTCTTGGCGAGAACCAAGACTAAATCTAGACATTTAGAACACTTCTAAATCCCTAGGTTTACACGCACTGGAATAACAAACTTCCAAAACAACGATCATGGCCGCAACCTCCCTCTGATACCACTATTGGGTTTCTCTATAGGGTTGGCACAACGCTTGTGCACGCAGCGGAAAAATAAACATCAAGAAAAACCCAAAGAGATGTGGATCGGGCCATGAACGTTGAATCAAGAAGTTAGCAAAATATAGGCAAAAATTACCTCGGTGGCGTTGAGTCACAACCCAACGGAGATGCTCCAAACTTTGATTTCTGCTGGTGGCGAGTTCTACGTGGAATAGTGTCCACGTTTCTGCAGAAGTCCACACGAGCGGGAGAACGCCGAGCTTTCCGTCGCACGGAAGATCGGGAAGGAGAAGACCGCACCTCGGCTATCCCACGGACTGCTAGGTCCGCGCCAGGAAGAGCAGCACCAGCGACAGTCGCTGGAGAAGAGGCGGTCGACGGAGCAAACACGGCGGCGGCGGAACTCTTCTGTCGGCGGCGGGGATCGGGATCGGCGGATCGAAAGGCGGAGAGGCTTCCGTCGGGTTTCGATCTGCTACAGGAGAAAATCGCGAGAACCCTATCCCGAAAACCCTAAGTGTCTTATTTATACCAAAGGTATAAATAAACCCAGGAAAATCGTTATCCGCAGACCACCCGAAAATAGGGTTCAGAATCGGCGAGTATCAATCGGTGAGAATCGGCGACAATCGGCGAGAATCACTGAGCAGGTTCGGCGAGAATCAGTCGACAAGTATCATACAGGATCGGCGAGAATCAGAGTACAATACTCGACGATTCTCGCCGATCGTCGAGCCGCGCTCGACGATACACAACGATACTCGACGATCGTCGAGCCGCGGTCGACGACAATTGTCGAAGTAGTCGATCGTCGAGTATCAACAATTGATTCTCGACGATTCTCGTCGATCGGCGAGAATCAGAGAGACGATTCTCGCCGATCGGCGGGAATCAGAAGACGATTCTCGACTAATGTCATCGACCCTCGGACGACAATCCCAACCAGCCCTTCAAGGCAACATTTGCCCAACCCGATGATCCTATAAGGCAACACTTTGCCCATAACCCTATTCAGGTCGGTGATTGATAACCTTTACCCACACAGTCAGTCATCCAACTTCTCCACATCTCTTATGTGCGACCCTGCAGGCTCATATCGCGTTGGCAGTGAGATTACATGCTTGATCACTTCCAGATCACAATGGTAACTCCAACAGAGAATTGATTTTCTCCCTCTTAGGGAGAAAATCAGGATCTTGGCCCTCGGATCTCATCCCGACGGTCGGGATCAATGTTTCTTAAAAAAAATCAGAAGATTGATCGACCTAGCGCAATTCGTCCCAATCTCGTCCATCCCGTCCCGATCTAGCACCCCCACCCATCACAGAGCAGCGATCGACAATTGCGAGCTCGCTGACCACCGACCGTCCTTTGAAAATTTTGTATCGTCATCGTCAATTTCAGAGAGGGGCGGTCGGCAGCTACGGGCTCACCGCCCACCGACCGCCCTGGGCTCGTTTGCGTGGACGCTGACGAGTCTAAGGCAGCCGAAGGATGCCGACGAGCCCAGGGCGGCCGGTGGCCGGCGAGCCCGCAGTCACGGGCCACCCCCGCTGCAAAACTTTGCACGAGATAGATGCACGAGACAGAAGTTTTATTTTAGGGGGAGATCTAGCAGTCAAATTCGATTGGACGGTCAGATCCCGATTTTCTCCCTAAGGGGGAGAAAACTAGTACTCCCCCTAAAAAGATAGGCCAAACTCTTTCTATGATGCATCAGAGCTTTTAGATAGACAAGGGAAGGCATGGAAAAGGCATCTATCGTTATATATGCGAGTGCCTGACACGAGACTCCGCCCCTTCGACCAAGCATGACAGTACTCAGCCGACGACGGTGGGTTACACGCGCCCCTGGCTGTTGTGTCCACAACATATACATATAAGTATTCAAAATGTCCGTAAAAAAATATACATCAATATTACGGCACGGGCCTCCAGCCCAATATTAGTGCAACGGCCAATCGCCCACCCCCGACGGGCTTTGCCCGCCTACAGTGATAATTTAAGAAAAAAATAGAATAAAAATCTAAAATTATAATTATAAATGTATATATACGAGTGGCAGGCACGGGCCTCCGGCCCGATGGCCACGCGACACAGTACCTGGTCGGCAACAGCGGGCTCCGCCCGCCCCACCACCCCACGGCAGGCTCTGCCCCCCTCCGGCGGGCTCCTACCCGATGGTGACGCGCCACAGTACCTGGCCTGCGACGGCGGTGTTCGCCCGCCCCCCGACGGGCGGCCGGCAAAGGCGGTCATCGCTCGCCCCCCGGGAGGCCGGCGACGGCGGGCTTCGCCCCCCCCCCCCCCCCCCCCCCCGACGGGCTTCACGTGCCCCCAGCGGGCTTCGCCCGCCCTCGGCGGGGTTCGCCCGCGCCACGATAGCAATCTAATGAAAAAATTAATAATGAAACAATTTAAAAATAAAATAAGTAAATATTATAATTGCTTCGCCTGCGCCACGACAACAACCTAATGAAACAATTAATTAATGAAACAATTAATAATGAAACAATTAATAATGAAAAATTAAAAAAATAATAAGTAAATATGGTCAATGGTCAAAATGACACCAAATTGAAAAGTGTTAACATGAAAGTTACAGATCTCGGCGAGACGAACAACTTTCATGTTGATCACTTTTTGATTTGGAGCCGTCTTGGCCCTCGATTTGGGCCCCGAAATCTGGGGCGGCGAGATCACTACTGTAGCAGTCACGCCGCCCCAGATTTCGGGGCCCAAATCGAGGGTCAAGACGGCTCCAAAGAGAGAGGTGATCAACATGAAAGTTGTTCGTCTCGCCGAGACGAACAACTTTCATGTTGATCACGTGTCGATTTGGAGCCGTCTTGGCCCTCGATTTGGGCCCCGAAATCTGGGGCGGCGAGATCGCTACTGCAGCAGTCACGCCGACCCAGATTTCGGGGCCCAAATCGAGGGGCAAGACAGCTTCAAATCAAAAAGTGATAAACATGAAATTTGTTCGTCTCGCCGAGACGAACAACTTTCATGTTGATCACCTTTTGATTTGGGGCCATCTTTATCCCCAAAATGTCCGGCCCGTACACCCGCACGCAAGCTTGTCCGCACTGTTTTAGTCCCACATTGCCAAACAAATGAGAATTTATGGGTATAAATATTGGTTTTCGTGAGTAGTGTTTGAAATCAGCAAGATGGGGCATTGCCGGTTGGCGGGCTTGCGGCTTGCGGCCTGACCGTTTTTTCCTTCAAGTTTGAGAGCTTGTTTGCTGGTCAGCCGGCTTACGTGCTGCTTTGATCGCCTGGGCTTTTAGCAGGTGGGCTTGGTAAGCGGTTAGATCCTTCCTATGGCCATGAAACAGAGATTTTTTTCAAAGTTAAAGGGATAAATTGGTAATTTCATACCCTAAGGTAAGAGCCTATGAAATTTATAGGTTTAGGGCACATCCCTTTAACTGGATACCTTAGAGTACCTACGAAAAAATGAATAGCTGGAGTTGATTTGTTAAGTTAGATCGGACGGCAGCTGATTTATCATGTCACAGATCGACGACGATTACAATTTTGAACTCATGCCCTTACTATTTTTATTATATTAGTAAAGATACAATATAAATTTATACACAAATAAAAAAATTAAGTATATATATAATAAATAATATATATAATTATTATAATATATAGTATAGTAATTTAACATACTTAATAATTAATTATTACGTATATTTTTGTATAGTATAATTATTATACTTATATATGTTAAAAGTTTATATAATATAATTATCATATTTATACGTAATAACTATACAAGTAAAAAAAATATTTGAAATGTTATCACTAATGCCTGTTTGGTTTGTTGGGTTGAGTTATTCCTCTTATCATTGAAGTTTCAGAATTGAAATCGGACAATCACATTTTAAAATAAAATTTTAACAATTGGCGGGTTTCCAAAACACGGTCTGATTCATCAATTCCCGCTCAGCCAGCCCGATTCCATGGTCAGCCCGCCCGGTTTTTTTAGAGTTATAGGCACAAAATCATAATTTCACATAATTTTAGGACACCCTAATAGTAGGTTTAAGATACCTACTAAAAAGCTGAGAGTGTATAATTTTATTGAGCTCAATCAGCCGATTGTTGAATTAATGAACTCATGATCAGCCGGTTTATGAAATTTTGAATCATGATATCGGCAGATCACAGTATTTACATATATATACTAAATAAATCTTTTTATGGTGTAATCCGGATGACGAAAAAGTTTGGACCGCTTGTTCTTTTAAAGTTGGATTTCAGCTGTTCTTTTATCTGAATTCGCTACCCCATCTCTCATGAGCAAATCGTGATTGCCAAAAAAAATCCCGCAGGGTATAGATTTTTGGGTTGTCGCTGCCATCCGCCTGCTCGGAGCCTACCGGTGGGTACGCCTGGGCCCGGCAAACCTACCAGGTGTTGTCCGGCGGCGTCTGGGCAGGGCTGCAACCGACGGTGGCCTTAACGGGCCGCAGTGTTTTTTAATTTTTTATTTTTTATTCTAATCTTTACAATTATCATCTTATTTCAATAATTTAAAAAATAAATAAACAGTTTAAATAATATAAAAAGTGAAGCAAACAATAATTAAAAATAATTGTAAAAAAATGGGAAAAAATGGAAAAAAAATAAGAAAATAATTGTATTAATTGTTCGGCGGAGAGGCCCGGCAAACACGTCGGGGTCGGACGAAGACCGACGGAAGGGGGTTGGGTACTATCGCGTGGGGGAGAGACTCCCCCCATACATTATCACTCATATGTAAATATATGCGTATTTTTTTCAAAAGTATTGTGAATATAATGCTATCGTTTTTTTGCCCTCAGGTTATACCGGCTGATGATTCTGAAACATTTATACAATAGGGGATATAAGTTTATAAAATAACTAATTCACAAAAACACTCTCCTGTGCAATTCTTTATGGGCAATGTTCTTAGAAACACAGTTTTGATAATAAACACTTAAAGTTTGTATTTTTTGAGGGTTTTTTATTTACTATTAGCAAGCGGCGCCCTATTAGCACTTTAGTGTTTTTCCAGTGATTTTCCCTCCCCTACTTCGTTTTTTCCGATGTTGGGAGGCGACTGCGGCGGTGTCCGCAGTGTTGAGTTGACGGAGGCGGCGGCCTTGGTGTTGGGAGGCGACGGCGGAGGCGGCCATGGTGTTGGGAGGCGACGGTGTCCGTGGTCTTGAGAGGCGACGGCGACGGCGGCCGTGGTGTTGGGAGATGACAGCGGAGGCGTCCATGGTGTTGGGAGGCGACGGCGGCGGTGTCCGTGATGTTGAGAGGCGGCGGCGGCGGTGTCCGTGGTGTTGAGAGGCGGCGGCGGCCGTGATGTTGGGAGACGCCGGCGGCAGCGTCTGTGGTGTTGAGAGGCGGTGGCGGCGGTCGGGCTACGGGACGCGCGTTTGCGGGCGTGCATCGTGGTTGTGCTTAAATAAATTCATGGTTCAACCAAATCCGACTACGGAACTTCATCATACCTAATCTTAAATGAAATATAAAATTATGTTTATATGAGTTTTTATTTCTTCTATGAGCATTTCAAAAGCTCAAAAATAATTTTTTTAATCATTTAATTTGCCTGTATTTGGAACTATTAATCGCTAAAATGTTGTTTTGTGCTTGATTTCAAATATAGGAAGAGAGCCTCATTCAAGAAAGTTATTTTTTATTTATCTTCCATTGTCACCACTTACTCAAAAAAACTCTAAATTAAGAAGGGAATAATTATTCAACACACAAAAAACATTAATTTTATGCATTTTTATCTAATATTTTAGTTATGTTTTGAACAAATAAAATGTTATAAATGTTACTTGCGGAGAGTGAAAAGTGCAGTGCTAATAAAGAATTGCTTGCGGATAGAGAATAAGTTAAAATAGTATTTGTTAATATCAACAAGTGCTAATAGCGGAAATAATAGCGCCCTTCTTCATCTATTGGGATTTTTGATCGGGGAACTTCAATCTCTAGGCACAGCTAAACATAAGATCGCAACCACTTTGCACAATTATATCAATGCAATAAAACAATAGTACTAATAGGTTCCTCCTGAATTTTCCAAGTTAAACCGGCAAGACTCAGACTGAGAACGTGCAAGTCCGACCGGACCGATTACATACAACAAATCCGCAAGCTTCGGGAGTCCCTAAAGGAAGAACCAGGGCCACGCAAGCGCCCCCAGCTTGCGCGGGGCCGCATGCGGCCAGCCCGCACGGTCGCAGGGCCGCACCACCGCACGTCCGCGGGGCCACACCCCTGCGCGGCTGCGCTACCACGTCTTCGCGCGGACTCATTCCCCAAGACCACACCGCACAGTCGCACCGCGCGCGGGGGCGCCGGCACCGGCGGCCGCCACCGACGGAGGTCCTCGTCGTCCCCGACCGCCTCCTTTGTCGTCGGCCACCTTCACCCGTTGTCGCCTCCAGGCACCTTGCTTAGATCGCCCGAACCACCCGGGGGGAAGGAGGGCACTCTTGTCATTTTGGCAAAATTGGTGATCCAGGTGATCAATACGGAGCAACGTCATTCGCCATCACAAATCACTCCACAAGCAATTACCACCGTAACCCTTCATAAAACTATAAATAGACTCTTAGACCTTTATTTGAAGACAAACTACTTCAGAGGCAAGAGAGCTCTGAGATTTTCCGACAAGATCATGGACTTAGGCCGATTCTGCGCTCAGGTTTTCACTTCACTCTCCTCGCGCTACAGCTTTCTCACGCCTCAAGTGACGTCAACCGTCTCCGCGATAGCGCTCCCTCCAAAGGTTCTGTGGACTTGGAAGATTTTCCAGCCGGAACGCTTCTACTGAGGTTCCATGAGTTCAACGTCATCTCAAGACCGAAGCGCTTCCATCAAGGCTCTGAGGACTTCATTTCATCCTCGTCGCATTTCATTCTCTACACTTATAACAGAGTAGTGGCATGTCGCCCTCCGAGACTCGAACATTTGGAAAACTCCAAGAACTATGGATTTTGGCTCGGCAGAGATTCAGCCACCCGGTTTTTCACCCTTTCCGGGGTTTCCATGTAAAAAATGTCTCTTGTCATTTGTTGTGGTTCATTTTAATTGTTTGCGCGCCTGCTCTGATTTCGAGCCAAGGCGGTCCGATTCCGAGCTAAGGCGGTCCGATTCCGAGCTAAGGCGGTCCGATTCCGAGCTAAGGCGGTCCGATTTCTCCAGACTAGAGAAAGACCGGGCAAACCACAATAGTTTGGCGTCGTATGTGGAAAAGTGTTTATGTAAGCTCCGACAAGTCTCAACATTCCTCCAAGCTCGGCAAAGGGAAGCGCGCACGCTACCAACCAGTCGTCCCTCAAGGAGTCTAGCGATCAATCGTCTAACGACCTGCCCGCCGACTTGACGCCGCGCCTCGGGAAGGTGATCGCCGCACTAGCGTCATCAGTAGAAGAGTGCATGCACTAGATGGAGGAGTGTCAAGCACAAGCACTCACTTTGCTGAAGGAGATGGGAGCATCCCATACCTTGGGCGAACACCCAGTAAAGCGCTGCCAGACATCGTTTCTCTCAGGATACTGGTCGCTCAGTGGGGTGGTCTGCGCCACGCACCGCACAGAAACCCGGGGAGCACCACCTGACAGAAGCCCTACCCTCGGAAAGCACCTTGAGCTCCCCGATGGAACCTCGCAAGCCGAGGGGCAGCAGTCCCTCATCGAGCTTGGCGTTTCTCTTACAGAGGTTCTATACGCTCTCAGGAACCATCCGTAGCTCTGAAGGCCTAAGGCTCTCCCTCAGGGTAGGGGCAATCAGTCCAAGTACTATAACTTACACAAAGGAAACAGACACGACACCGAGGAGTGCATATGCTTGGAGGACGAAGTGAACGGCTCGCACGTCATGGACTCCTCAAGGAATTTAACTGGAAGGCTTGGACTGCGGCACCAATCCCGAGAGAGCCTGCGGAGGGGCAACACCACAAAGGGACACCACACAGGAAGCAGCTAGAGCCGATTCAGCTCACCACCCCAACCTCCCAGGACTTGCTCTTCGGTAAATCCGGGCAACTCTCGGAAGCTCGTCGGTCGAAGTGCCCTGGATAATGATCGACAATAACGTATCCACCAACACGTTGTTCCTACCGACTCTTCTCCAACTTGGAATCTCTAGCAGGGACGTCCACCTCGGTTCGAGAGGAGCATACGTCACGGGACACCCAACGATCCCGATTGTCGGAAGTGTTATCCTTCCAGTAACTCTATGAGTCGCTCCAATGCTAGCAACTTATGATGTCTAGTTCATTATCATCCATGTCGTCTCAACATGCAATGCAATCCTCAGGGGACCGATGCTAAGAGCACTCCGTGCTGACGGACTAGCCTAAGGCATTGCACTAGATCTCAGCCCACGGGATGCCTCCCAAAAGGGACCTGAGCCGTGAAGCTCTGGGCAAGAATTCAGGTTGATATCCTTCACCGTTTTTCAATTTCAATAAGTCCCGGGAAAGAACTCGCCAGCACTTATATCTTCCTTTCAGCAATGCAATGTTTGTTTTCTCATCCACTACAAATGGGTCATCGCAAGGCGAGATTGGCGAAATCCATTCTGCACCTCCCAGGCAAGATTGGCGAAAACCTTTTTGCACTTCCCAGACGAGATTGGCGAAAGCCTTCTTGCACCTCAGGAGATATTAGCGAAAGCCCTTCTGCACCTTAGGTGAGACGGGCAAAGGTCTATCTGCACCTCGGAGGCGAGATGGACAAAGGTTCATCTACACCTTCACTTGGACGAACTCTGATTCTTCTGAGACTCGAACGAACAGAGGTTCTTCGCCACCTCCACCCGGCCGAACCCCAGTCCTCCTGAGCTGCGAACAAACAAAGGTTCTTTGTCATCTCCACTTAAACAAACCCCGGTTCTCCTGAGGCGCGGACGAACAAAGGTAGTTCGCTACCTCCACCCAGACAGACCCCAGTCCTCCTGAACGAACAAAGGTTTTTTGCCACCTCCACCCGGACGGACCCAGAACCTCCAGATGCGCGAACGAACAAAGCTTTTTTGCCACTTCCACCCGGACATACCCCGGTCCTCCTGAGGCACGAATGAACAAAGGTTCTTTGTCACCTCCACTGGGACAAACCCCAATTCTCCTGAGGCGCAAACGAACAAAGGTTCTTTGTCACCTCCACTTGGACAAACCCCAGTTCTCCTCAGGCGCAAACAAGCAAAGGTTCTTCGCGACCTCCGCATGGACGAACTATGATTCTCCTAAAGACGCGAACAACAGTTCTCCTCCATCCCCGCTTAAGGAATAAGCCGACAAGGGCACGTCGTCTCCAAACCCTCAGCGGTCCACAACTCTCCCGAAAATGCGAGTAAACAAGTAACACTCAAGAAAAATGCTACTCTGCCAAAGAAAATATGAGTGTCAAACACAACCAAGGCTAACAGGTCCAAATGCAAAATGGATCTCCACTCAAGTGAAAAGGTGTCGCATGAGCTACATCATCATAAAAGGCAAAAACATACAACACAAAAACACGCCTACAACAAGGAAAAAGAAGAAAGCACGAGCAAACATGGGAATAAGAAGTCCCAAGGATCGTCCACCACGACAGTATCAGCATCGTCATCCAAGGCATCCTCCACACCCCAGGTTTCGCTCTCCAAAAACCTTAGAGCCGTTAAAAATCCCTTGTTGAAGCCAAAAAGCACGCAACTTCGCGCTCATCCTATATAAATGAATCAACCCCTATCGTCATCATCTCGTGCCTCCTCCATAAGATAGGACCGCTCCACCTCGAAGTCGTGGGAAGATCTGTACTCGACCACCGCGACCGCACGCACGACGTCGACCTCCTTCCACTCGGAAATCATCTGAACGTTCTCCTTCTTCAGCCGCTCGACCTCCCCCTCCTGCTGACACATCACAACATCAACCGCCTCAGTACGGCGGGCCGCCTCTATAAGAGTCACCTAAGTAAGAGCTAACCTCCCACAAAGAGTCCCGATCTCAGAGTCGGCGAAGCTTATCTTGGCCCGAAAAGAATCCACCTCACACTGAGAAGAAGACAGCTGGGACTCCGCATTAACCAACCAAGAAGTGATCTCCTTCTTTCTTTGGGGGCCTCCGCCAGTGAATCCTTAGATGCGGTCAGCTTCACTCGCAGTGAAAGAAAATCAACTTTCGTGGTAACATAAGTACTGTTCCACAAAAGCGCAATCTCGCGAACCTCATCAAGCTACAAGCACAAAAAGGAAGCTATACTCATGCACAACGCAAGGCGAAGGAAGGAAAATACTGGGTGAAACCAACGTACCTTCCGGAGAAACGCCTAGTAGGCAGAGCATTTTCGTTCCTTCCCTCTCCCTGTCTCTAACGGCGGTTCAAGAACTAGTCGAGAGGTCGGCACGATTGCAGGAATCTCCGGAGCATCCTTAGTTTCCGCAGGCGGCGGATGTAAAATCACTCCTCCCGGTAATTGGGCATGGCCGGGAAGAGATTTTATGCCAAGACCGTCGCCTTACGGTGACACCAACAACTGGTTAGTCGTCACTGCACGACGCCGATCCTGACGGCTAGAACGATCATTTTACAAGTAGGCCAAATAAAAGTATTTGCTAAATATAGTCTACAGTCACAGCTCAACATACATAAGATGGAAATAGAGCAATAGTCCACAATGAGTAATAAAATGAAACTAAGGAGAGTAAGGGCTTATGCCCAGAACATAACCATAACACAAAACTCTCTCTCTCTCTCTCAACTACATGCGGAAGCTAAAAAAATACTCATCAACCTAACGCTGTGTAGTAGTAGTAGTGCGCAACAACTGCTCCTCCAATCTTGGTAGCTCAATATCTGGCTCCATCTGGTCGAACTGGTGCGGCGTCTCCACGCGTCCCTAAAATGATATGGTCCACCGACCGTTAGTTAAAAGACTAATCCATTATCACCCTCGACTCACCCCTACGACTCTTAGACATTGCGCGAGAGGAAGAAAGCAGAGGACCAATAGTAGCAGAATGTATAAAATATGTGACAGTGGTATTTACAAAATTCTAGCAGTTCTATATCAGTATGAGCAGCAACAAAAGCAATAGTAATGAGCAGTAACAAAGTAAAGTACAAAAGTCGTATGGAAGACCTGTATAAATCTAGGAAAGTAAAAGCAGCTACTCTAGCATCACAGAAGCGTACCTTAATTTATATGAATGCTAATACAAACTTTTAAGTTAAGGTTTTCAAGTAACTCATCATATAAAAGAGCACATAATAATTTATATGATGAGGGTCTAGAAACATAAACTAAATTATACTATCTACGTATGTCATGCTATGAGGTTGAATGCAATGATTATAATGCAAATCACACACCCGACTCTGTGCGCACAGACCTTTCAAACATTCCCCACTTTTTGGAGGTAGCTAGTCTCTCAGGTACCAACCGTTGTGACTCACAGTGGCAGTGGAGTATCTCCACTCCTAGGCGGGTAGGCACACTATCAGACCTAGACCTTGCGTACGGCTCAACGCTAAGAACACAACAGCAGAGCCCTCGCGTACTCTTGCTGGCAACTACAATACTTTATGGTCAGGTGTGCGTTTAGGGGGTTAGTCCTCCAGACCTCAGTATAAATAACCTACTAGTCCCCTCCAAAGACTTGCACACCTTACCAGAGCCATCGTACTTCCGTCAGTATGCCGACTGGACCAGTACTGAATGACCCACCACAACAAGCACAAACTAGGTATGAAAATACTTACCCAAGCCTCCAGCTCGCAGGACCATCCCGTCCTCAAGACTTATACGTCATCGAGCCTTCAGCTCGTAGAACTAACACGTACTTAATTTATCTCTACCCTGAGCCTCCAACTCGCAGGACTTAATGAATCCTAAATCACTCCAACTCATACTCGAGTGAGATTGATAGGTTATCCCTTCAACCTATTAGACTACACTTGTCTAACTTTTAGTTGTACATAGCTATTTAAGATTGATCTTGAACTTCCTGAGGTCTACCCGGTGAAGGGCTCACAGCGATACTAGAAACTAGGATGAAATTAACTCCATCGTTCCCTTTTTCAAAATATTTAGTTTTGTTAGTGGCTAACCTTTATCAAACCCTCTCACATAGTTACACTTAGAAAGTCTATGGTGATTTGTGCTTCATATAGGGGAATGATGATTTTTTGTTGTTCCCGAATTTAACTACGCCCTTAGGATCCATGTACACTAACTCACACCACCTCTGGGTAAATCTCTTAGGATTCCAACAAACATCATATCAAGGTCCTAAGAATAATCCAACCTGACTAGAACTAATTTGTATCGCATCTAACTATCGTCCAATTGACTTTACTATATACAACTCAAATGATCGATATGAGTTTAAGGGTTGTAACATCCAAATATTTTATCCAAATGACATACGATTAATTACAGGAGTCTGAATACTCAGTTATGATGAAGTCCTAAAACTTCACAATTTTCTAAATTAAATTGATCATAATTGAATTTTTCTAAAATATAAGTCACTAGTGGATTTGAACATGAAGTATCACTTCCAAGGATCTAAACAATACCAATTAATTTCAACAAGGTCACAATGATAAATAAAAGGTCTGGACCAAATTTCATATCATTTTAATAATATTTGATATTTAATTTCTAATTACAAAAAATCTAATTCACTAGGTCATGTTACATATGAAGTACTATAAATATTAATCAAATAATTCCAGAAAAAGTATTGGAGGTTACAAATGATAAATGATTATTTATTCCAAAAATGCATAATTTTATAACTCAATTTGAGCACAATAATCTCAATAATATGGAAGGGGCAAAAAGGATAATTATAGCTGCAACCCTAAGATTCTAGCTTCCAAAAATTCCAATTAATTTATCTAGTTTGTATCATACTATATCATTGTTATTGACAAAGTTTTATAATTTTTGCAACTATTTTAGTCACCATAATTTCATTAATACACATGCATAAGAAAATAATAATTAATTCATTTGTAAAGCAAATCAACTCCAAATATTCTAAAACTTTAAGAGGAGATGTACTTTTACTAAATAAGTGCATGTATAAAGTTTCACTGGATTTGACAAAACCAATTTTGCTAAATTCACAAGATACATCTTTTGACTAAATGCACACATATCACAATTCATAGTCTCAAACATTGGAATACACCCACATGCAGAGCTCCAAATGACTTGAAATTTTTATAAGGGCTTTATATTGCCTCATTGAGATTCCCACCAAACTTTGGGGTCATTATAATTATTTTTCACCAAAAAATTTTACTTTTATGAAAAATCACATTATACCTAAAACTATAGAAAAATATTGTCCAAAAATTTCAATTTTTGGACAGAAGCTGCATCTAGGTTACATGCATACATGTACCAAATTTCAACTCAATAACTTTAACCATTTGAACGTTATTCAAGAAATATGAGTTGTCTCCTCATACGGACCAGCCCCACTAAAACTGTCATATAGGGAGCTACAGTGCTCCAAATGGGCTGATTCAAGTCCCTAATTAAAGTTAAGACAAAGGGCTACAATTTTCATGTTTTGAATTTTTCATTAATTTGCCTTTAAGAGGCATTAATTTTTTATTTGAAAAACTATGTAAAAATGTGCTAAATTAATACAAAATATAGTGCATAAATATTTTGATATGCACGAATCTTGAAGCAGATCCAGTGGCATCCTGGTCATCTTCAACCTCCAGCCAAGGGAGGAGATTCACCCGACCTAGAGCTCCTTCCACATCAATTTCCCGGCGATCCAGCCACCTCCCCGGCCAACCACCACCACCACCTCCTCCGTTGAGGTGGTGGCTATCGATTAGCGGTGGTTTGGCCGCCGGAGATGGCGGTTTCCGGCGAACCTTACACCCTCCATTAGCTCTGAAATTTCTTCAATTTCTCAAATTGGACCGGGCTCGATTGAGCCCGATATCTCACCTAAAGGATCTAGGAAGCTAGCACAGGGTGAGAGGAGAAACGGACCTGATTCCGGGCTTGGAGGCGACTACTCCGGCGAGTGGCCATGGTGAAAGTGTTTTCCGATGATCCTCTGTCACAACCCGCATTTTTCACCGCCAATAAAGGTGCATCAAAGTAAGGGAAAAATGCGCATCATAATGTCACGTCAGCAGGGGATAACTATGGGCGTTCAAGCAAACACCTTCTTAATCATGAAAAAAGATTTTTTTAGTTGTTTAAAGATAAAAATCAGTTTAAGTGTGATAGTTAGCAGTATCTCTCGGCTTGGTGGCTCATCTAGACTACGAGAAAAGTAGTTATATGCTGCGGAAATTACTTCTTTTACAGAATTAGACACCCTACATGAATCTAGAGGTTCCTAGGGGACACCTCAAAGTATGCAAGTTTTAAATTTATAATAACAATAAAAGTAGATTTTTACGGTCGTGAAATATAGTGAGAGAGTTTTAAAATATGCAATGCATGAAGTAATAATAGTAGATTTTATACTTGAAAATACCTAACATGCATTTCTAACATAAAACATCTCAGAAAGCAAGTAATCATATAAACAGAAAGAAAACTAGCAGCTAGCAAGTATCCAAAAATCAACAATCATGTGAGCGTCAATAACTGACACGAACCCACAAAAAACAAGGTATGTCTGCACTAGCAAAGAAAAATCAAACGACAGACTACCTCGCTACGGCGAGGCCAAAACCACAGCCAAGACAGCTACACAGGAACTCCAAGACTAGCACGGCTATCAGTTACAGCTCTGGACCTGAGGCATTCCAAAGACAAAACATCTCAGCAAGAAAGTACAAGAGATGACAAAAAGTAAGTCAAAAGTAAACAAAGTCAAGGGGTACCAACCCAAGACCAAAGAAAGATACTTGCATAAAGTACAACAATCAGGTACAAGTTAAAAAGAGAACACTTACGTGAAGCGTCACGCAAAACCACAGCACCCCAAATGCACAAGACTATAAGAGGAAAAGGTCAAGATTAAACCATCAGGAGAGAAACAACCCCGATTAGCCACCTTTGGTCAACTCCACCAAAAACCAAAACGGGCGGGGTGGCCAACCCCGGAGACAATTTATCTATCTAATTGCGGGGGAGACTGAATACTCCACCATTCACCGCAAATGCCCAAACACCCAGTAGAGCCCCACAAAGTACCAATAGGGAGAACAAACGTTGCGGCGGTGGTTTCATTCATAAATAACACCAGCAACCAAGGAAAACCAGAAAGAAAACCCTGTAACGACCCGGGTTTAGAGCTCAGAGGCACACCACAACCCTTCATGGTCTGGAGGCGTGTTTCGCCCCACGGCGTCGCCATGAAGGAAACCATGATATAAATCTCAAGACAACAATGACAAATCGGATTCTACTGGACAATTCTAGATTAGGAACGGTTGATCAACCTTTAAGAAGAATTTACAATCCTACACAAACTCTAACACGTCCTACTTAAACATTGAGGGACGGTTATAAGAGTAAGGCTCCACCACATACAACATTTACAAGATTAGATAACAAAATCAAGGACATGGTGATTATAAACGAACTAGACAAGAGTTCTAAACAGCACAACAACAAAATCAGCAGATAATTAATAATCATGACAACAAAATTTAGAAATTCTTGCAAATCGGGGTGAAGAAAAAGAGAAGGAGGAAACCATCACTTTCCTTGTCATTACTAGAGCAAGACGTCCAAATCGCGCCACGACGTAGATCGGGGCTAAAGAAGACGAGGGAAGTCGAAATCTAACAAGAATGACCAAAAATAAGAGTTAGTGCCGAAAACCCTTGCAAGAAAAACTCAAGAAATGGGGAAAATTTTACCACGATGACGAAGCTCTCATTGAGAGCTTTCCGGATCTAAGATCGGTTGGAAATTTCGAGCACCGGAGCACCGTCGGCGGCCACCGGAAGGATAGCGGAAAAAACCTTCTCTCTCTCTCTCTTGCTCACGCTGCTCTGATTTGGGAGATGAATATGAAATTAGGTCTAAATGAAAGAGGAAGAAGAAATCGGTATATATATACTAAGGGTGACATCTGGATAAACAACACTTAAGAAAAACTAACCGAGATCGGCTGAACCGGGCATCCCGAGAAGAAGACAAGAGTACTCGAGAACAAGCAAGGGCTTCTCGAGAACAGAAGGTAGAACTCGAGTACAGAAGATGCTTTCTCGAGAACAGAAGGTAGAACTCGAGTACAAAAAATGCTTTCTCGAGAACAGAAGGGCAGTTCTCGAGTACTGAGAAGAACTTCTCGAGAACACCTAGGCAGTTCTCGAGTACTGAAAATCTTCTCGAGAACAACTGGGCAGTTCTCGAGTACTGAAAAACTTCTCGAGAACTGAAAGGCAGTTCTCGAGTACTGAAATGATTTCTCGAGAAAGGGATGTGACTTCTCGAGAACATTAGGCACATCTCGAGAACAACCAGGCAACACCTCTCAGGAACTAGAATAGCACTTCTCGGGAACGAAAAACAGTTCTCGAGTACTAGAAGAGCATAACTCGGGAGCAGATTGACTACTCGAAATCAAGGAGGAAGAAAAATCCCGTTCGTCGAACTCGGTTCGAAATTCGTCGAACGCAAGGCCCGATCGATGAAATTAGGTCGAACATTGTCGAACGCAAAGGAAAAAACCCGCTCGACGAAGTGAGTTTGAAATTCGTCGAACGCAAAGCCCGTTCGACGAATTCTGCTCGAAGTTCATCGAATCGAGAACCCAGAATTGCTCGATGCTTCGTCGAGCTCCGCTCGACGCTTCGTCGAGCTTAAGACAGCGCCCAGAAAATAAACTCCTCCCGCCTCTGGTCGACGAAAACCTATCTTTTAGGAGGGCTTCCCGAGAATCAAAAACAAGCCCAAGGCTTAATATAGTAATTATCATACTCAGATAGTTGAACAGGAAAATATGAGTTCAAAACAGAGGCTCAAACGCGCCGAATTAAACGATTTAAACAGCGAAGACAACCCTATAATCTGACGTACCATTCTTGAGACATAACATCAAATGCTCTCACAAACGAAAAAAAAAAGATCACCACAAGGGTCCAAACACGCGCCGAGACTCCAAAATGCTCGGAACGCAACAGAACTGGACAAGCCCAAGGCCTCAAAGCCTCACCCTTAATATCAAGGAAAACATTCCAACCCATCAGAATCCCAAATCAGGATAAACAAGCTCAACGGACGCGAAAACGCACAAACAGTGCAGCGCCGTCAACAAAACGAAAAAGGGTAACGCCTTGACGTCGAAATTATGACGTCGACAAACCAAATAATGACATCAGAAAATCGGGGGCGTTACAGTCACGCCCCCTAAAACGAAGTTGTCTCGAAACTTAACACAACTTTAAAACCAAACCGAAAACAAAACTCAATCATTACCAACAACTTGATGACATACCTGAACTAAGGGAAGAGATGCTGATGAGATTCTCTCATCGCCGATTCCAATTCCCACGTCGCGCTCTCGACGTCTTGATTTCGGCAGAGAACTTTAACCATGGGGATGGTCTTTCTCCGCAACACTCGATCTTGAGAATCTAGAATACGAACAGGTTCTTCCACGTACGTAAAGTTGTGCTGAATCTGGGGCACCGAGTCAAGAACTTGACGATCACTACGGATACACTTCCGCAACTGGCTCACATGGAACACATCACGGACACCATGGAAGGTAGCAGGCAACTCCAGCCTATAAGCTGACACTCTGATGCGCTCAAGAATCTGAAAAGGTCCCACATATCGGGGGTCTAACTTGTGGTTCCTTCCAAACCTTTTAACACCTGACATCAGAGAAACTTTCAGAAAAACCATGTCCCCAACATCGAACTCCAGATCAACCCTTCGTTGATTAACAAATTTCTCATATCGCTCTTGTGCCACACGGAGCTTTTCTCGAATATGAGTCACGGCACAATTCATCTCTTCAAGGGCTTCCGGACCTAGCAATGGTCTTTCACCAACTTCAGCCCAAAACAAAGGAGTCCTGTAACGCCTCCCACATAGGGCCTCAAACGGGGTCATATGCAGACTCTCTTGGTAACTATTATTATACGCAAACTTCATGAGTCTGAGGCGTTCATCCCAAGCACCATCGTGATCCAAAATATAACACCTGATCATGTCTTCTACGATCTGATAAACTCTTTCTGTCTGACTATTTGTCTACGGATGATAGGGGGTGGAATACCTCAAATCGGTACCCAACCCCTCCTGTAAACTCTTCCAAAAACGGGACGTAAATCTAGAGTCTCGATCTGATACGATACTGACTGTCACTGCATGCAATATGATAACCTCATCAAGGTACAATTCAACAATCTTCTTCATAGAATATTCGATCTTAAAAGGTACGAAGTGAACACTTTTAGTCAATTTATCAACTATCACCCAAACAGAGTCGTGTCCACGTGGAGATCTCGGTAAGCCAGTGATGAAATCTATCGAAATACTCTCTCACTTCTAACTTGGAATATCAAACTATGTCAATTGATCACCAGGCCTCCTATGGTCAGCCTTAACACGCTGACACGTATAACATTCAGCCACAAACTCTGCTATATAATTCTTCATCCCCGACCACCAAACAATCTGCTTTAGATCTTTATACATTTTAGTGGAATCAGGATGGTAGGCAACACTGGAACCATGAGCTTCAGTACAAATTTTAGCTCGAATATCACCAAAAGCGGGAATGCAAAATCTACCTCGATACTTTAAGGTATCCAACTCATCCAAGGAGAAATCAGGTATCTCTCCCTTCTCAGTTCTATTCCGGAGATGCAACAAATCCGAATCATTCTTCTGGTGTGCTCTAGTAAGGGATATCCAAGAGGGCTCTTCTGCTTCCAAACTAGCAGGCACAGCATTATTCCCAACTTCAATGTCCATCAACAAGAATTCTTCTACCAACGACTGCATAGACAAATTAAAAATTTTGGCGGTATTTCTAATCAAAGCATAGGCTACTACGTTAGCCTTTCCTGGGTGATAAAGGATTTCCATATCATAATCAGCCACATATTCTAACCATTGACGCTGGCGCAGATTTAATTACTTCTGAGTGAAGACGTACTTTAAACTCTTATGGTCTATATAGATCTTGCACAGCGCGTCATACAATAATGTCTCCAAAGCTTCAACGCATAAATTACTGCAACAAACTCCAAATCATGCGTAGTATAGTTTCTTTCATGAATCTTCAATTGTCTTGATCCATACGCGATCACCTTCCCATCTTGCATCAAAACACAGTCAAGTCCAATGTGTGATGCATCCACACACACAATGTACTCAACCCCTTCGGTAGGCAAGGCTAAGACTGGAGCAGTGCACAATCTCTTCTTCAACTCTTGGAAAGCTTCTTCACACTTATCACTCCAAATGAATAGAGTATTCTTCTGGGTAAGTTTAGTTAAAGGAGCAGACAACATTGAAAACTCTTTCACAAATCTTCTATAATAGCCAGCAAGGCCTAAGAAGCTCTTAATCTCCTTAGGTGTAGAAGGTTTCTCTCATTCCATCACATTAGAAATCTTGGTCTGGTCTATGGAAATACCATCCTTGTTTACAACATGCCCCAGAAACGACACCTGAGATAGCCAGAACTCACACTAGCTCAGCTTCGCATAAAGCTTATGTTCCCTCAGGGTCGACAAAACCAATCGCAAATGTTGAGTATGCTCCTCAACACTGCGGGAATATACTACGACGATATCTATGAACACGATCACGAAACGATCCAAGAAATCTTTGAACACTCTATTCATTAAATCCATGAACGCAGAGGGTGCAATAATCAACCCAAAGGACATCACCAAAAACTCAAAATGTCCATACCGCGATCGGAAAGCGGTTCGTGGAATATCTGTCTCACGAATTCTCAACTGGTAGTAGCCTGAACGAAAATAAATCTTTGAAAATACCAAGCTACCACGCAACTGATCAAATAGATCATCAATCCTCGGCAGGGGATATCTATTCTTAACGGTCACCTTATTCAATTCTCTGTAATCGATGCAAAGACTCATCGATCCATCCTTCTTCTTTACAAATAATACAGGAGCACCCCACGGAGAAGAACTTGGTCTAATAAATCCACACTGCAGTAATTCATCAAGCTGGGTACGCAACTCATCCAACTCATGCGGAGCCATGCGGTACGGTGCTTTGGCAATAGGACGAGTACCTGACTCGAGGTCTATCACAAACTCTATCTCCCTCACCAGAGGAAGTCCTGGAAGACAATCAGGAAAAACATCTGGAAACTCTCGCACCACCGAGACATCCTCAAGACGTGGTGTAACAAAAGCAGTTTCCAAAGCAGAAATAGAAACCAAAAATGCCTCACAACCAGACTTGATAGCACGACAAGCACGTATCGCAGAAATGATAGGGGAAACCCTGTCCTGAAAACCATAGACACTCATAGGTTGTCCATTGTCCATCCTGAAATCCAGTCGCTTTGCCTTGCACTGGATGACTGCAGCATACTTGGACAGTCAGTCCATGCCCAAAATCACATCAAAGTCCGCCAGATCCAACACCATCAGATCCGCAAAGGCTAGGAAATCGCCTAGATAAATATGGCATTTCAGAACTCCTTGATTAGATATTACCGATTCACCGGAGGGAAGCCTGACGTTGAAGGAGTCTCCTAACTGATCAACGTTCAAACGATGTTTATCTACGAACCTCCGGGCCATAAAGGAATGGGTGGCACCCGAATCGAAAAGAACGTGTGCCCACCTATTCTGCACCTTAAACTCCCCTAAAACTGTAGCATACATAACTAAACGAACGAAAACTAGGGCAACTAAAGAGGAAAAGAAAAAAAATTTAAACTAGGGTCCAACCTGAAATCACTTGGGTAGAGGTCTGAGCTTCCTCTCTGGTCACAACATTTAGCTTTCCTTTCCCTTTGTCCTAGTTTGGCGGCGGCGGCAGAGCCCGAAGCGGGGCAGGCTACAATAGAGTCTGAGCCTGGGGGCAAGAAGACTTCAGGTGCCCCTTCTGCTCGCACTGGAAGCAAGTCTTATCCTTCGACCAGAAACGACTGACGCCATGACCCTTCTTTGCACAGATCGGGCACACCAGATCACTTTTGGGTGCACCTTGTATGACGAGCACCTGTCGCTGCTTCAGGGTGACAATCCTCTTGAAACACCTTTCGAAGGGGTGGCCAGGTCGACCACAAAAGCTACATACTTCCTTACTTTTCTTCTTCGAAGAGGGGTCAGATGCCCTAAATATTCCATCCGCATCACCTTTCCTCTTCTCTTTCCTTGTCGCAGAAACCTCGATTCTTGGCATTTTTGATCGCCTCAACCTTCAGCGCGGCTTCCACTACCTCAGCATAGCTTTCAGCTCTATAAGCGCATGCCAATTGTTGGACATCGCTTCTTAATCCTCCGAGAAATCGCTTCACTATCCCTGCCTCTGAAGTTACCATATCAGCAGCAAATCTGCTCAATTTACTGAACTCGATCTCATATTCGCTCACTGTGAGCTGTCTCCGCTTCAAATGCAGGAAATTATTCATCAAACGGTCCCGCTCGATCGAGGGTAAGAACTTTTTAAGCAGCATCTTCTTGAAGGACTCTCATGAGCATCCCTCCATCAAACCTTCCTTTTCTCAAATCCACCAGGTCTTTGTCAAGCATTTCAGCTGATAGGCCGCAATGATTACCTTTTGGGCTTCAGCAATCCCCGAATATGTGAACATTTCATCCATAGTGATGATCCAGTCATCCAAAACCATAAAGTCGGCACTCCCGTCATAAGTGGGAGGTCTCAATCGCTAGAAATGTGATATAAGGTTCATCTCTGATGGTAGCGTAATTGGGGGTACCAAAGAAGCAGGATTAGCAGGTACGGCTTGAACCGCGGCAGAATCTTGCGCTAAGGGTTGCTACGCGGGAGCGGCAGACAACAAGTACTGAATCTGCGACTGCATCGCAACAAGCTGCCTCGACAGAGCCTTATTACTCTGACGCAAGCTCTCGATCAACGCATCACTCTGAGCACCTGACGACTCACCCTCTAACTGGGGAGTCGACCTCGTCGCAGGACGCTTTGGCGACATTTCTAAAAAGTAACGAACGACTCGTCAAAACTCCTAGATTACAACTAGGCCACACAACCAGTTCAGACCATACTTAAGACACTTGCTTATGCTGCAACTTGCTCTGGAATTTTATAATGATGTTATGTCCTACTTAGGATGATATTCACCCATCCTATTTACTCATGTGCTTATGAGATGATGCATGAATTCTTTATTCTTCTTTAAAATCATGTGTGTACATGTGTCATTATGTAAACTTTAACTTAGAACACGTGCATATGCGATGATATGATATGTATGCAGTGCTATGTATTCTAAAAAGGCCTTAATGCATGCATGAGCGGCGTACACATAAAATGTTATGCATCACATACTATATAACATCACATGCAACGAAAAAGAAAACGTGTTAATGGGCACCCATGTGATGATGGTTATGCATCTCATACTACATAACTGTCACATGTTGCCTCCTATGGTGGATCCATATACAAACACATATTATGCATCTCAGACTACATAATATGTCTTGTATACTTCTTATCATGCTATGAGTGTATTGACTATGCTTCGGTTAAGACGTACTGATGACACATCGGTGTGCGTATGCAAATGAATGACGGGAAACAACTAAACGAATTGGCTAGTTCGACCAACTTATCAAACCAACCTCCATTTGATACCAACTGTCACAACCCGCATTTTTCACCGCCAATAAATGTGCATCAGAGTAAGGGAAAAATGAGCGTCATGATGTCCCGTTAGCAGGGGATAACTGCGGACGCTCAGGCAAACACCTTCTTAATCATGAAAAAAGATTCTTTAAGTTGTTTAAAGATAAAAATCAATTTAAGTGTGGTAGTTAGTCGTATCACTCAGTTTGGTGTCTCATCTAGACCACGAGAAAAGTAGTTGTACGTTGCGTAAATTACTTCTTTTACAGAATTAGACACCTTACATGAGTTTAGAGGTTCTCAGGGGACACCTCAAAGTATGCAAGTTCTAAATTTATAATAGCAATAAAAGTAGATTTTTACGGTCGTGAAATATAGTGAGTTAGAGTTTTAAAATATGCAATGTATGAAGTAATAATAGTAAATTTTATACTTGAAAATACATAACATGCATTTCTAGCATAAAACATCACAGAGAGCAAGTAATCATATACACATAAGGAAAAATAGCAGCTAACAAGTATCCAAAAATCAACAATCATGTGGGCGTCAACAACTGACACGAACGCACAAAAAACAAGGTATGTCTGCACTAGCAAAGAAAAACCAAACAACAGACTACCTCGCTACGGCGAGGCCAAAACCACAGCCAAGACCGCTACCCAGGAACTCCAAGACCAGCACGGCTATCAGCTACAGCTCTGGATATGAGGCATTCCAAAGACAGAACATCTCATCAAGAAAGTACAAGAGATGGCAGAAAGTAAGCCAGAAGTAAACAAAGTCATGGGGTACCAACCCAAAACCAAAGAAAGATACTTACATAAAGTACAACAAACAGGTACAAGGTAAAAAGAGAACAATTACGTGAAGCATCACGCAAAACCACAACACCCCAAATGCACGAGACTATAAGGGGAAAAGGTCAAGATTAAACCATCAGGAGAGAAACAACCCCTATTAGCCACCTGTGATCAACACCACCAAAAACCAAAATGTGCGGGGTGGCCAACCCCAAAGATAATTTATCCGTCTAATTGAGGGGGAGACTGAATACTCCACCATTCACCGCAAATGCCCAAACACACGGTAGAGCCCCACGAAGTACGAATAGGGAGAACAAATATTGCGGCGGTAGTTTCGTCCACAAATAACACCCGCAACCAAGGAAAACCAGAAAGGAAACCCGGTAACGACCCGGGTTTAGAGCTCAGAGGCCCACCACAACCCTTCATGCTCTGAAGGCATGTCTCTCCCCACGGCATCGCCACGAAGGAAACCATGATATAAATCTCAAGAAAACAATGACACATTGGATTATACTGGACACTTCTAGATTAGGATCGGTTGATCAACCTTTATGAAGAATTTACAATCCTACACAAACTCTAACACGTCCTACTTAAACGTTGAGGGACGGTTATAAGAGTAAGGTTCCACCACATACAACACTTACAAAATCATATAACAAAATCAAGGACATGGTGATTATAAACGAACTAGACAAGAGATCTAAACACAACAAAAAATCAGCAGATAATTAATAATAATGATAACAAAAGTTAGAAATTATTGCAAATCGAGGTGAAGAAAGGAAGAGAAGGAGGAAACCATCACTTGCCTTGGCTTTATCAGAGGAAGACGCCCAAATCGCACCACGGCGTAGACCGGTGCTAAGGAAGACGAGGGAAGTCGAGATCTAACAAGAATGACCAAAAATAAGAGTTAGGGCCGAAAACCCTAGCGAGAAAAACTCAAGGAATAGGGAAAATTTTACCACGATGACGAAGCTCTCGTTGAGAGCTTTTCGGATCTATGATCAGATGGAAATTTCGAGCACCGGAGCACCGTCGGCGGCCACCGGAAGGATAGTGGAAAAAACCTTCTCTCTCTCGCTCACGCCGCTCTGGTTTGGGAGATGAACAAGAAATTAGGTCTAAATGAAATATGAAGAAGAAATCGGTATATATATTAAGGGTGACATCAGGATAAACAACACTTAAGAAAAACTAACCGGGATCGGCTGAACCGGGCATCCCGAGAAGAAGGCAAGAGTACTCGAGAACAAGCAAGGGCTTCTCGAGAACAGAAAGTAGAACTTGAGTACAGAAAATGCTTTCTCGAGAACAGAAGGTAGAACTCGAGTACAGAAAATGCTTTCTCGAGAACAGAAGGGCAGTTCTCGAGTACTGAAAAGAACTTCTCGAGAAAAACCGAGCAGTTCTCGAGTATTGAAAAACTTCTTGAGAACAACAGGGCAGTTCTCGAGTACTGAAAAACTTCTCGAGAACTGAAAGGCAGTTCTCGAGTACTGAAATGATTTCTCGAGAAAGGGAGGTGACTTCTCGAAAACATTAGGCACATCTCGAGAACAACCAGGCAACACCTCTCGGGAACTAGAATAACACTTCTCAGGAACGAAGAACAGTTCTCGAGTACAAGAAGAGCATAACTCGGGAGCAGATGGACTACTCGAAATCAAGGAGGAAGAAAAATCTCATTCATCGAACTCGGTTCGAAATTCGTCGAACGCAAGGCCTGTTCGATGAAATAAGGTCAAACATCGTCGAACGCAAAGGAAAAAACCCGCTCGACGAAGTCAGTTCGAAATTCGTCGATTGCAAGGCCCGTTCGACGAATTCTGCTCGAAGTTCGTCGAACCCAAAACCCAGAACCGCTCGATGCTTCGTCGAGCTCCGCTCGACGCTTTGATCGTCGAGCTCAAGACAGCGCCCAGGAAAAAAACGCCTCCCGCCTCTGGTCGACGAAAATCTACCATTTAGGAGGGCTTCCCGAGAATCAAAAACAAGCCCAAGGCTTAATATAGTAATTATTATACTCAGATAGTTGAATAGGGAAATATGAGTTCAAAACAGAGGCCCAAACGTGCCGAATTAAACGATTTAAACAGCGAAGACAACTCTAGAATTTGACGTACCATTCTTGAGACATAACATCAAATGCTCTGACAAGCGAAAAAAAAGATCAGCACAAGGGTCCAAACACGCGTCGAGACTCCAAAATGCTCGGAACGCAACAGAACTGGACAAGCCCAAGGCCTCAAAGCCTTATCCTTAATATCAAGGAAAACATTCCAACCCATCAGAATCCCAAAATCAGGATAAACAAGCTCAACGGACGCGAAAACGCACAAACGGTGCAGTGCCGTCAACAAAACGAAAAAGGGTAACGCCCTGACGTCGAAATTATGACGTCGACAAACCAAATAATGACATCAGAAAATCGAGGGCTTTACATCCTCCTCCCGAATCCGATTCTCCGCCGATTGCAGTGATCCAAGAGTCGATTTTGACTGCTTAAGGGCTTCTGAAGGTGATGAAAGAGTTGGAATACGCTAAGGAGTGGTGTTTAAATATTTGTCATGGAAAGGGGTGGTAGGACATGGCCATTAATGGCCCTCCTTGATGGTGGCCGATTGGAATTGATGGGATTCTCCTACCAAGCATCAGGGGAGATGAATGATGAGCTTAAGGAAGAGGAAGGGTGTGCCTCATGACCTCCCTCCATTAATTTCTCTCTTTACTTCATAAATTTGAAATTCCCCCATTAATTATCCATTAAATGTAATTAAATCCCAATAATCAGAATAATTAAATTAATAAACTTAGTGAGCTGTAGGATGGGCCTTGGTCCAAGCCATAGCCTATAGGAAATGGGTGGAGCCATTATTCCTCTCATTTAGGCTTCACTTTGACCATGGTTGACTTGGGGTGTTGAATTGGTCAACCAATGGGTTCATTGGTCTTGTGGGTTAGTCTTGAGTCCTATGACACCTCCTTGCGCTGGTTGGGCCAAGGTGCGACCCCAATTGGCCAATTTGTCCAAAAGGTGTAGGTTTGATCAAAATTGGTTTAGATTTGACTTTGGTCAAATTAGAGAAATTAACACCCTCATGATGAGTCTTTTGGGTCCACTTGGCCCCTAATGATATTATAAGACAAGGGTGAGGTCAATTTGACCATAAGAAGTCTAATCGAGCCAATTCGGGTTGAGTTGACCTATATTGAGATAGGGTTGACTTTGGTCAATTTGGCCAACTTGGTTGACCTAGCCATGAGTCCATTGGTCAATTGCCTCCCCTTTAGGGTTAGGGAGGTGCTAGAGAGCTTACTTTGAGGTGGTGAGTTTATTTGGGTGTAAATCGGCCTAGGTTGACTTGTGCACATTGGGAGTGCACATAGAAATTTTCCTTAGCTCAAGGAATTCTAGGGTCGTCTCTTGCCCTAACTTGCGACTCAAACCCTAACACCGGCAAGGAGGTCTAGAAGTGCTAGGGATATTATAGCGAATCAGCAACCAGATCATCTGGGCAATCATCAGCAACATCAATAACATCATCGGGGGAAGTAGAGAACATACCACCTCTCTGCTGCTGCGAAAAGTCCAGCTTCCTCTTTTTGCCTGGCTCCAACGACACAAAACAGCTCCGCTCTGCATTCGTCGAAAGGCACGCAAGAACTAACCGCTTCTCGACAACAAAGGCGATGATCTTATAAAGAACAAATCCTAGCTCGCGCAGATCCTCAAAGCCCAGCAATGGAATGAAGTCGTGTTCTTTCCCCGCAAGACGGCGACAGCGGCCAGAAGGATTCTGCCACACCTCAGGCAGCTCCCACTGGTTCTTAACAAACCAGTATAACGTCCTTCCATGGAAATGGTCGGTCTTATCCTCGAATGACAGCCACCTTGAAAAATATTTAAGTTGTCTACCTAAATCACCTAGAGGGGGTGAATAGGTGAGTTCTTCATCTTTTTGCAAAATAAAAAATTGAACGAGTGATGCACAGAAAAATAAGCAAGCATACACAGACGACACCAAGAATTATATTGGTTCCCCAATCTTGGGTACATCCACTTTCCACATCAACGATCTAGCAACGCACTAGACTCGGCTACTCCACTATTCTCAGATTGAAAAAAATCCTACCACTCGGAACAAAGTTTCTACAACTCGATCCCTCAAAATAGGATCTACACTCGGAAGAGAAACTTCCTACAAATAACTCGGAGAACAAATCTCCTACACTCGGAAAATAATCTCCTATAAGAATAAAATGAAATACAAAAAATACAAACAGTCCTTCTTCTTCTTCCTTGAACTTTGAAGCTCTGTCAGAAATAGATTGAAGAAGACACGGCTAAATCTCTGGATCTGAAAATTCTGGACTCAGCACGATCAAGAAAAAAATTTGTCGATGTAGAAGATCTTGATCTGTTGAATCACTTGCTCTGAATCTCTGGATCGAAAGAAGGAATACGATGAAGGCGATAAACAGCGGCGGCTTCCGATTTTGGAAAGAGAATACGTGATTCAGAATACTTAGGGAATCTTCTTAGGGTTAGTCGATTATGATAAAACATTTTATAGGACTTACCTAACGGTCATAATCATATTAAATGCATGACACGTGGACCAATCATGTGCTAATCACATTTGAAATCACGTTGTCGAAACTTAAAAAAAATTCAGAAAACAGTACAGCATTTCTTGAGAAGAATAATAGTACTCGAGAAAAGGTTTTCTGATTCTCGAGAAAAACACTTAGCCAAAATGTGGAAGTGGAAATCAGCAATTTCGAGAATGAAGGAAAGTACTCGAGAAGAATAAAGTTTTGTTCTCGAGAACAATCATTCTGGTACTCGAAAACAAAGAAGTATCTCGAGCACAGATGTCTGGCTCTCGAGAAAATATTCTAGGTCTCGAGAAAAATTTCCTGCTTCTCGAGAACTAAACATTGTCTTCTCGAGAAAAAATCTTTGGCATCTCGAGAAAAAGACTTAGAAAATATTCCGTCTGCAAAAGAAGTAACTCGAGAGAAATGAACTTCTGTTCTCGAGAAACTTATTCTGTTACTCGAGAAAAAAATCTGTTACTCGAGAAATGACTTTTGGTTCTCAAGAATTAATACCGAGCTTCTCGAGAAATAACATGTGGCTTCTCAAAAAAAAGAATTAGAAAAATATTCTGGACTGAAAATGAAATAACTCGAGAAGGAAAGACATGAAGTACTCGAGAACACATGACTTTCTCGAGAACAGCACTAAGCTTTCTCGAGAACTGCTTCTGCAACTCTGGTCCATGACAAGTCTCACTCGAGAATAAGCTTAAGTTTTACTCGAGTATAAAGTTTCCTACTCGAGAAAAAGATTTAGAATTTTTCTGAAAATCTGTAAACTTAATTTCTTCAAGATATACAGCTGCCAACTTTTCTCCTATGTCTTTAGTGCGTGAAAAAGAAGTGTGTCCCAATAGAGAGGCTACACATGAGTCAACACCATGGATCATACAATGAGGGATTACATTGTATGGTTCTGTGTTTGGTGAATCATTGTAAACTGACATTGGTCTACACTTGACAATTGTATCCTACAAACACTCAACTAAAAATAACATCAAATACAAACTTAATTCATCTTAGTTCAAGAGTGACTTCATACAAATCTGGATTATTGTGGATGCAATACCCAACACACCTCTTGTTGCTTTAGACTTCGACCCGATCGCCTGGGCCCGGCTAGACCTCGCAACATTCGCGAAAAAGGCAGACCGACATCCGAGAGCCGTGCTCCGGAAAAAAAAAATAGCCTCATGATCCGCATCAACCACACGAGAGAAAACGGCGTCACCGAAACACCGCAGAACCGGAGTACATCAATTGCATCCTCGGCGGGAGGGATCTGAAAAACCGCCTTCAAGCACCCCCTTCGAAATCGCAAAGTGGCCCACAGGAGGGAGTTGAACGCGCTCCAACGAGTAGGGATTACAATCTCGACGTCCTCCAAAATCCCGAAAAGCTTCCTCCAACTGCCCACGCGGGCAGAGGTAAAAGACGACGGAAGGCGCATCGATCTCTGCGGAACACCACATTTCGGCACCTGCAAAAGAAACGGGCATTAGCGTCAAATCAAGCCAAAGAAAAAGAATAAACACGCATGAAGGACGGCGCGACCACGAAAGCGGCCCCGGGCACAAGCGCAGGCGAACCCGCGCACACGACCGCACCCGCGTATAAGCGACCCTGAGCACAGGCGCGGGGCTCGCGGGCGGATCACTCCGCGCGCACGGCCGCACCAGCACGCGGGAGACCCCACACGCGACTGCAACAACATGAGGGAGGCCCAGCACGCGCGCACGCTGTCGCGCCTGAGCGCGGGCATCCCCGTCTACGCCTGTGTGGTCGTGCCCGCACGGAGGCAGTCCCCGAAACCTGTGCGCGCGGCCGCACCTGCGCGTGTACGGCCACACTCGCGCGCGTACAGCCTCGCGCGCAGGCCGCTCCGCGCACGCGCGTGAGGGCGCGCGCCGTCGCGTCCGTCACCTTCGCGTTTGCCGCCTCTTCCGTCATCTTCCACACGACGACCATCGATGCGCAAACTACCATCGGCACCCTTTCCCGCTCACCCCGTTACTCACTCAAGAAAATACTGACCTTCTTCGAGGGAGACAAGACGGCCACAAAAGCTCCACGATCTCCAAAATCTCTACAACAACGTGACGAAAGAGCAGAATGACCAACTCGAATTTATACGCATAAAGAGAAGGTTCATAAAGGATGGCCACAAATTCTGCCAGATATTTCTTGCCAGATTTTCTTGTCTCAAACAGGCAGCGAATGGGCATCAATCTTTGAACGACATCCCGCAAAATATGGCAGATTATTTCTTGATGTTTGGAATATGCTGAAAATAGTACAAAATTTTCTCGTTCATCGATTCGCGGATTATGACTAGCAAAAATTTGGAGGCATTTGATGAGATTTCCCCTGAATTTTCTAAGTTAAACCGACATGACTCTGACCGAGTACGTGCAAGCCCGACCGGGCCGATCACGTACAGCAAAACCGCAAGCCCCGGGAGTCCCCAAAGGAAAAAACCAAGCCCGCATAGGCGCCCCAGCCTACGCGCGGCCGCACAAAGCCAGCCCGCGGCTGCGACCCCACACGACCCCCCCCCCCCCCCCCCCGCGACCGTGCCCAAATGCAGCTACAGTATCGCGCCCCCGCGCGTCCGCCGTAACGCGCACCCGCGTGGCCCAACAGTCCCCCCACCCACCCCACCAGTGCACGGCCGCACTCCCCGCGACCGCCCCGCACGCGGGCCGCTCACAACGCGCCCGCACACACGGCCACCGACGGTGGTCGCTACCGCTGGTGACGGTCGCCGCCACCGCCGGAGGCCCTCGACGTCCTCGTCCGCCTCCTTCCCCGCCGGCCACCTCCAGTCGTTGCCGCTTCCAAGCACCTTGCCCTGGCCGCTCGAACCGCTCGGGGGGAAGGGAAGGCAGTCGTCATTTTGACAAAAATGGTGATCCATGTGATTAAAATAGAGCAACATCATTTGTCAGCACAAATTACTCCCTGACACAATTACCACCACAACCCTCCAGAAAACTATAAATAGGACTTCAGACCTTCATTTGAAGACAAGCAACTCCAGAGACAAGAGAAAGCTCTGAGGTTTTCCCCCCGAGATCGTGAACTTAGGCCGATTCTCCGCTCATGAATTCACTTCCTCTTCTCCTTGCGCTATGGTTTTCTTACGCCTCAAGTGACGTTAACCGCCTCTGCGAGAGTGCTCTCATCTAGGCTCCGCATCAACGATAGCGCTCCCTTCAAAAGCTCTGTGGATTTAGAAAAAATTTCAGTCGAAACGCTTCCACTGATGTTGCATGAGTTCAACGTCATCTCAAGACTAAAGCGCTTCCATCGAGGCTCCGAACACTTAGGTGTTTCCTCTTCGTCGCATTTCATTCTCTACACTTGTAACGGAGTAGCGGTCTGACGCCGTCCGAGATGAAACTCTAACCTTTGTAAAACTCCAAGAACTAGTGGATTTTGGTTCGGCACAGATCAAGTCACGTGATTTTTCACCCTTTCTGGATTTTCCACGTAAAAATGTCTCTTGTCATTTGTTGCGGTTCATTTTTACTGTTTGCGCGCCCGGTCCAATTTCGAGCTAAGGCGGTCTGATTTCTCCGAACCGAGAAAGACTGGGCGAGCCGCAACAAGTACTTATAAATATCCACAGGAGAATAATATAACTTAACTGCAATCCGTAAAACAACACACCATACTCGTGCTAGAACAAACCTTCGTCGTCATCGGACGACCAACCATCAGAGAAAGGACCCCACAAAGACTAGGCCTGGCCACGCTATACAACCCATCACCTTGTTGTGTGCAGACTGCCACTGCAGTACCTCTCACAACACCTCCCCTCTCAGCCTTTACAAAAGAACAAATGTTATTATACAACCCAATACAATGCACCAAAACAATATATCTTACCCCCACACGTAAGTGTAAAACTAGCATTGTCTTCAATGTTAAATGGATGATGCAAATATAAAGTGCGGGGAAAATAAAAAATAATATTGGGCTTTGATGATCTTCAATATCTGGTGGAAAATTGTATGTTGAGATGCGGCTTTGGCTTTTGCTCTTCAAGTAAAACAGATGGAGTAACTGTAACTAATAAAGCAGAAGCAAAGCAAAAGAGCGAAATCCGGATATGAATTTGACATAAATGTATTACAAAAATAATAAAAAAGCGAAATGGTATGGACATTTATGAATTTCAATTATTTGGTTGGGACGACTATGTATTCGAAACTAGATGTGAAGTTGTGGAACTCACCGTTGAGGATTCGGGAGGGAGATATCCCGAAGATTTCCTTTGGAAAACGGTATGGCCATTTTGAGTTTTTGACTATGCCATTCGGATTCATGATCACTTTCAGGTTCATAGATATAATCGGTAGTGAAGAAAAATAGGCTAACCCCTACCATATGAAGCTTACCATGCAAGGAAATCATCATCACATCACCAACCATGGTATACAAATGCAGAAGTAAAAGAAATAAAATCTTCTAGCACAGCAGTATCACAACAAAAGTACATCTCCATTACGGAATGCAGAATAGAAAAGGGCAGACATGCCCGTACAACAAAATCAATAATGATAACTTCTAAGACTCTCACATCTCTTATGCTCTCCTCAGAACTGGTAGGGTGATTACAGAGCAAGAGGTGGTCAGTGAGTCCTACCCCTGCAGCCTATGGGGGTGGACCCACTACTGCTCCTCTCTGCCGGTGCTCCTACTGTGGTTCCTGAGATGGCGACCATTGGGAGAAAAAAGCGCGCTCGAGCAAAAATCACAAACAAATATGAGAAACGAGTGTCTGGGCGAAAAACGCGGAACAGGGCAAAAACGCATGCCGAGGAAAAAACTTGCGATAGGGCGTACACACCCGCCTAGGCAATAAATGCACGCCCGGGCAAAAACATGCGTCATCCGGAAGTGTGTCGGGCAGAAACGCACGCCCGGGCGAAAAATGAGTGTCTTGGCGGATAACTCGTGCGTGGGCGAAAAATCACACCAGAGTAAAAAAGGGTTCCCGGGCGAAAAATCACGCCCGAGCACAAAAGGGTGCACAGGCGAAAAAAGGAACCTGGACAAAAAAAGGTGTTGTTGGGTTTTTGGGTGATGACACAACACTTGTGCACGCAGCGGAAATAAGAACAAGAAAAACTCAAACGAGTTCGGATCTGACAATATTCATGAATCAAGAAGTAAAGTATGTTGTAATAAAATTATCTTTGAAGGATTGAGATTGAACTTAACCTAGATGCTCCAGAAGAATCGGGCCGGCCACTCAACGGCTAGAATCTGGAGCGCAGAAAGTATATTCACGTCTCTACGGTAATCCACACGATCGGGAGAACTCGTAGCAACTTGTCGCACAAGTTCTAGGTCGGGAGAAGACACTCAGGGTCTCCACAGACTGCTAGATCTGTTGAAGGAGAGGCGGCGGCGACATTCGTCGGGATCGGGATCGGCGACGGCGAAGACGGAACGGCTTCCGTCGGTTTTCTAGGATTATCAATCTTATCGCACAATACGGCTCGTCTGCTTAGACCGAAAAAGAAAACCGTAACAGAAAACCCTAAACAATCATATTTATACTCAAGTAATAAATAGAATAGACTCTGTCGGTATAAGCAGACACAAGACTTAGATTCCAGAATTTCAGCAAGTCAACATTTGACTCGGCACGGGCGTTGAGTGAACACAACAAACTCAACGCCAAAGGCCAGATGCGTTGAGTGCGTTGAGTGAACTCAACGCTGTCAACGCTTCTGCGCCAAAAACCAGAACCGGCGTTCGACGAATCTGCGCCAAAGGCCAGATTCGTCGAACGACGTTCGACGAATCTGCGCCAAGGCCAGATTCGTCGAACGACGTTCGACGAATCTGCGCCAAGGCCAGATTTGTCGACCGACGTACGACGAATCTGCGTCAGGGCCAGATTCGTCGACCGGCGTTCGACGACTGTGCCACAAAATATTTAAGCCTTATTCTTATTCTTTCAACTCATCACAAGAGCTATACAATACAGATCCAATCTCTCAATTTCTCCACAATCTTATGTGCGACCCTGATAGGCTCATACTGAGTTGGCAGTGAGACTACATGCTTGATCACTTCCAGATCACTATGACTGCACCAACAGTCTCTCACTTGATCTAGAAAGTATCAAACAAAAGCTTCACAAACAATGAGCGGCATCTAGCAATACATCATTGCTCCCCAAACAGTAAGAGTTTATAAACTCATAAGCCATTGTGACCAATATTACAGTGTTGTCATGTCCCTTCGTCTCTTACATCCGGAAAGAACTAGAAGTATAGACCGTGTCACCCTCATAATCATTCAATCCCAATTTCTTGATCTAGAATGGACTTTCAGAAATTGGTGAGTCCAATATCATATACTGACTCAACCAAGTATGGTCATGCATTTCTCAGTCTCATTCCATCAAGGGGCACATGGATGCAACTTCTGTCATATAGGAGGACAAATCTCATCTCTGCTCACACGCAAACACCCAAATGATTCGTAACGTACCCAATAACCACCTTTATCATCCAAATTTCTCAGGACTGAACTTTTGATGGCATCAAAGCACGCTCTTCCTCCATAGATGAAAGCTGTCATTTCAGGTCAAAAGATCACAAACATCATTACCACTCGAGTCATACTTGTGACACATTTATATAACAATCTACAACGTATTCTCACGGTGGGTTTGTCCAGACCAACTTGTTCATAACAAGTACCCATGTGATTACTTGATATCACAATATCATGACCTGTGAGTACCGGTCATCAGTCAACGCACATTCTAGTCTTAAAGGTATCATCATCGTCATTATCTTCTAAGATGATACAACGACCAAGGACCTTTAAGAATGAAACTTCTGGGATCATAAGTTCTCACATCAAGTCACCCACTTGACCTATGGAAGCAAACATTTTAAGGGCATTTATTTTAGTTAACTATTCTATCACAATAGAAATAATAACATAATAAAAGAACTTGCCAAAATATATACATTGAAATATATACAGTACTTTTAATCATCAAATTAAATATCTAACAGCCAACAAACATACAATCCACAAGACTCAAACTAGAGTTGATCATTCAGGTATCGTATACCCATAGATCTAACATGATCATCATGCTTTTTCTGTGAGAGAGGCTTCGTCAGTGGATCCACAATGTTTTCATCAGTCGGCACTCTGCATATGCTCACATCTCCTTGATCGACAATATCTCGAATTAGATGGAAATGTTGGAGTATGTGCTTGGAGCGCTGATGAGATCTAGGTTCCAAAGCAAGTGCAATTGCACCGTTGTTGTCACAGTAGAGAACTACATGATGAACAATACTAGAAACTACATCTAAGTCGCCGATGAATTTCCTGAACCATACAGCCAGCCTTATTCACCGCATTTGCAGCGGCGATATACTCGGCCTCAGCAGTAGAATTGGCAACTGTATCCTGCTTGGAACTCTTCCAGCTAACAACACCTCCATTTAGGCAAAACACAAACCCTGACTGAGACTTTGAACCGTCCCTATCAGTTTGGAAGTTAGCATCCGTGTAATCACTTACAAAGATATCTTCCTCCCCGCTGAATACCAAGAATGTATTCTTAGTCCTTCTCAAGTACTTGAGGATATTCTTGACGGCAATCCAGTGACTTTCACCGGGATCAGACTGATATTTGCTAGTCATGCTCAAAGCATTAGAGACATCGGGTATAGTACATAACATTGCATACATGATTGACCCAATTGCCGAAGCATATGGAACCAACATCATGCGGTTCTTATCTTCACAAGACTTAGGACACTGGTCCTTAGAGAGACTCACATTATGAGACATGGGCAAGAATCCTTTCTTGGACTCAAGCATGCTGAACCGTTTCAACACCTTGTCAATGTACGTACTTTGGGTCAAACCCAGCAAATTATTCGAACTATTTCTATAGATCTTAATACTGAGTATATAAGTCGCTTCCCCTAAGTCCTTCATCGAAAAGCAGTCCCCTAGGTTATTCTTAACAACTTGCCGGGTCGGTTTGTCATTCCCGATCAGCAGTATGTCATCTACATACAATATCAGGAAGACTATAATACTCTCAATAATCCTCTTATAAACACAAGGTTCATCCTTGTTCTTGATAAAACCAAACGCTTTGATCTTTTCATCAAAACGAAGATTTCAACTTCGAGAAGTTTGTTTCAATCCATAAATGGATCTCTGCAGCTTGCATATTTTAGTGGTTTCACCTGAAGATACAAAACTCTCAGGTTGTGTCAATATACACTTCCTCATGCAGGTTTCCATTTAGGAAAGCCGTTTTGGCATCCATCTGCCAGATCTCGTAGTCATAATACGCAGCAATAGCAAGCAGAATTCTGATGAACTAAATCATGGCAACAAGGAAAAAAATCTCATCATAGTCAATACCATGAATTTGCTTGAAACTCTTAGCCACCAGTCGTCTTTTGAATGTCTGTCAATTCTCATCCATGTCGGTCTTCTTCTTGAAGACCCACTTGCACCCTATGAGTTTTACCCCTTCAGGTGGTTCCACCAAAGTTCATACTTGGTTTTCATATATGGAGTCCATTTCAGATTTCATGGGCTCAAGCCACTTTTCGGAGTCCAGTCCACCTATAGCCTCTTGGTAGGTTGCAGGTTCATCACTATGATCCATAAGCAACACATTACCTATTTGAGACACGAGAAATTCATATCTCTCAGGCTTAAACCATGCTCTAAAAGATCTACGTGGAACTTGTGTTTCCTGTGCAGGTTCTCCAGCTACAACTACTTGTAGTCCTGACACAGGTTTCAATTCCGGTTCATTCACAGATTGTGGTTCCTTAACTTCTTCAAGTTCTACTCTGGCTGTGTTTCTACTTAAGAACTCTTTCTCAAAAAAAACATCAGTACTTGCGACAAACACTTTGCCCTCGGACGGTACGTAAAAATAATATCATTTGGTTTCCCTAGGATACCCCACAAGATAATACTTAACTGATTTGGGTTCCAGCTTATCAGGCATTTGACGTCTTACGTATGTCTCACAACACCAAACCTTAATGAACGACATACTGGGACGCTTCCCAGTCCATATCTCATATGGTGTATTTAGAACCGCTTTCGTTGAAGCACGATTTAATGTTAAAGCAGCAGTTTCTAGAAATAAACCCCAAAAAGAAACAGGCAGATCTGCATGACTCATCATCGACCGTACCATGTCTAACAATGTACGATTCCTCCGCTCAGACACACCATTATGTTGTGGTGTTCTAGGTGGAGTGAGTTGTGATACAATACCACACTCTATCAGATGATCACGGAACTCACGACTTAGGTATTCGCCACCTCGATCAGATCAGAGTGCTTTAACCTTCTTACCCAGCTGGTTTTCTACTTCGTTTTTAAACTCTTTGGACTTTTCAAAGGTTTCGGATTTGCACTTCATAAGATACACGTATCTGTATCTACTGAAATCATCAGTAAACGTAATAAAGTAGAAGAACCCACCTCTAGCCATAGAACTCATGGGCTCACATACATCACTAAGTACTATACCCAAGAGATCATCAACCCTCTCATTATTTCCAGCGAAAGGGACTTTAGTCATCTTGCCTAACAAACAAGATTCACATCTCTCAAATGATTCATAATTAAATGAGTCCAACAGTCCATCTTTATGGAGCTTGGATATGCGTTTTTCATTTATATGGCCCAAACGACAATGTCAAAGGTACGTAGGGTTCGAGTCATTTGTCCTCAGTCTTTTAGTATTTTCAATATTATAGATCGAATGATGTAAGTTCAAAACATACAGACCATTAAACATTTGGGTTACACTATAACAAACATCATTCTTAAATATTGAACAACAATTGCTCTTAATAATAAAAGAAAAACTCACCATATCCAAACATGAAATGTATATAATGTTTCTAGTTATGGAAGGAACGAAATAACAATTATCTAATTTTATTATAAGCTCACTGGGCAAAGCAGGACGATAAACCCTCACGGCAACAGCAGCAACTCTTACTTCATTGCCAACGCGCGGGTCCACCTCTCCTTTACTCAGCAATCTTCTTCTTCTCAGTTCCTGCACATTTATACAAATGTGAGAACCACATCCGGTATCTAATACCCAGGATGAAGGAGTAGAAAGGTTTACCTCTATAACATAAATACCTGAAGCGGAAGTCATACCACCCCTCATCTTTTGGAAACCCTCAATGTATAAAGGACAATTCCTCCTCCAATGACCAGTCTTGCCACAATGGTGGCACTTTCCTTCTTTCCCTGAGCCTTTCTTTTTCAGTGTAGAAGACTTGTGCTCCAGTCCAGACTTAGGTCTCACATTCGTCTTCTTGAAGCTCTTGACCTTGACCTTGCCTTTATGCACCATCAATATGGGGCTATCAGGCTTGGCCTTCTTCATGTTTATCTCGGCAGTTCGCAACATACCTAGGAGCTTGGGCAGTGTCTTCTCTATTTCATTCATGATATAGTTCACGACGAACTGCTCATAACTGTCCGACAACAATTGCAGAATCAGGTCTGTGGCCAACTCTTGGCCTAGAGGGAACCATAGTCTTTCAAGGTTCTCGATATACCCAATCATCTTGAGTACGTGAGTCCCTACTAGGTCCCGAGCTCCCATCTTGCACTGGAACAACGCCTTAGTGACATTGAATCTCTCTTGACGAGCTTGCCCTTGAAACATTTTCTTGAGATGCTTGTCAATTTCCTTGCATCTCATGCTCTCGTGTTGCTTTTGAAGCTCAGAGTTCATGGTCGCTAATATGATACATTCGACGTCTAAGGAGTCGTCGAGATACTTCTTATAAGCATCTTTATCAGCATGGGGTGCATTCCCGGCAGGCTCATCAGGGGATTCCCCTTCCAAAACGTAGAGCTTGCGCGCTTGCCTGAGAATAATTTTCAGATTCCTGTACCTATCCAAATAATTAGTCCCGCTTAGCTTTTCCTTCTCAAGGATCGCTCGGAGGGACAGGGTGGAGTGTGAACCACTTGCCATGGAAATTCTACAAGGATATAAGCAAAGCAAATTAGTAATACATTTCAAAATATAATTTAACTTTCAATTAGAACTTTAATCAAAATAACTTCCACTATTTTTATCAAACTGATAACCCTCGATATCAATTCAAAGAGTTTGGCGAGTAATCTTCTTAGGGGACAAGATCCATATTTCCCTAACATTATGAGTCAGCTTTGGCTTTTTTCTCACAATGCAGCTATTTAGTTAGGCAACGCTTGCCAATTGCATCACTATGCAATTCTTGTATGGCTGGTGAATAACTTTTTATTCGCATCCATCATATGGTACATGTCAACCCCATGTCTCTGGGCCCTCAACCATTGAGGTCACCCAGTTAAGCTAAACCCGATGTTAACAGTGGGATATCACAATTATCCGCTCGCACCCTCACCAAGATAGATTAATGCACCTTGCTTTGCTAAGCCCACACTTCATCGATCGAGACAGGAAGAGTGTCATCCATCAGAAGGCATCTGAATACTTAATATTGCTTAAGGGATTTTTAGGTGCAAGATAAACTCTTTAATCACGGTTAATACTTAACCAATGTGCACATCAAGCAAAATAAAATACAACAAGCATAATCCAAATGTGCACAAGAATCATCAACACTTGATGAACTGGGCTAAGTCTGAACATCTAGAACATTTCTAAATCTTCAGACCTACATGCACTGGGCATGAGCAACACCAACTCCACTTACACAGTAGATAAGCTCGTCACTTCATGTGAGATTCAAAATCTAAAACATGCTTAGTTTCACAAACCAACAAAGTGACGGTTACTGTTAAGGAGTGAACTTCAAAGAAATCGCATGCATTCTTCGGAAGATCCAAGACTAGATTTGCGCATTTAAAACACTTCTAAATCTTCAAATCTACACGGCATGGACTTAGCAACTTCTGAAACAATGAATATTGTCGGCAACCTCCCTCTGATACCACTGTTGGGTTTTGGGGGGATGGTACAACACTTGTGCACGAAGCGGAAATAAGAACAAGAAAAACCCAAACGAGTTCGAATCTGACAATATTCCTGAATCAATAAGTAAAGTATGTTGTAATAAAATTACATTTGAGGGATTGAGTCTGAACTCAACCTAGATGCTCCAGAAGAATCGGACCGGTCACTCAGCGGCTAGAGTCTTGAGCGCAGAAAGTATATCCGCGCCTCTATAGTAATCCACACGATCGGGAGAACTCGTAGCAACTTGTAGCACAAGTTCTAGGTCGGGAGAGTACACTCAGCGTCTCCACAGACTGCTAGATCTGTTGAAGGAGAGGCGGCAGCGACACTCGTCGGGATCGGGATTGGAATCGGCGAAGACGGAACGGCTTCCGTCGGTTTTCTAGGGTTATCAGTCTTATCGCACAGTACGGCTCGTGTGCTTAGACAGAAAGAGAAACCGTAACAGAAAATCCTAAACTATCATATATATACCCAAGGAATAAATAGAATAAACTTCGTCGGTATAAGCAGACCCAAGGCTCAGATTCCAGAATTTCAGCAAGTCAACATTTGACTCAGCACGGGCGTTGAGTGAACACAACACACTCAACGCCAAAGGCCAGATGCGTTGAGTGCATTGAGTGAACTCAACGCTGTCAACGCTTCAGCGTCATGGCGTTGAGTGATCTCAATGCTGTCAATGCCTTTTGCGCCAAAGGCCAGAACCGGCGCTCGACGAATCTGCGCCAAAGGCCAGATTCGTCGGAAGGGCGTTCGACGAATCTGCGCCAAAGGCCAGATTCGTCGACCGGCGTTCTACGAATCTGCGCCAAGGCCAGATTCGTCGACCGGTGTACGACGAATCTGCGCCAAGGCCAGATTCGTCGACCGGCGTTCGACGACTGTGCCACAGAATATTTAAGCCTTATTCATATTCTTTCAACTCATCACATGAGCTATACAATACAGATCCAATCTCTCAATTTCTTCACAATATTCGGTGCGACTCTGATAGGCTCATACTGAGTTGGCAGTGAGGCTACATGTTTGATCACTTCCAGATCACTATGGTTGCACCAACAGGTGCATAGACAAAAAATGTGCCTCCGGGTAGAAAATAGGCATCTGGGCAGAAAATGTGCAACTGAGGAGTGTCGTGGCAAAAAACGCACGTCCGGGCATAAAAAGGGTGCCCGAGCAAAAAATTAGACGCTCGGGCAAAAACACTCGTCTGGGAGAGAAATATGCACCCGAGAAAAAAACTGCGCACCTGAATGAAATAGTTAGGTCTGGGCGGAAATGTGTGCCCGGAAGAAAAATACACTTTTGGGCAAAAATGAACTTTCGGGCGAAACATGCACGCCTACATGATAAAATGCATGATCGGGCAAAAATATGCGAGCCTGAGGAAAAAAATGTCTGCACAGGCGAAAATTACATGCACGTGCGGAAAAAATGTGCGCTCCATAAAAAAATGCGCGTCCGGGAAAAATAAATGCGGGTCCGGGAGAAAAATGTGTACACAAGCAAAATATGAGCGCTCGAAAAAAAATATGCGAGCCCGGGCAAAAAATGCGAGTCCGGGAGGAAGATGCGCATTCAAGTGAGAATAATGCATGCATGGATGAAAAATTTGAACACGGACGAAAACGGCCACCCGGCGAAAATGTGTCCGAGCGAAAAACGAGCACCATGTGAAAATATGCGCCCGAGTGGGTTTGCAGTTATGTAATGCTTAATCTCAAAACTGACGACGGAACCGAAACATTCGACGGAGAGTTTTGTAGGATTACTTCAATATCAATAACTTTGGACCCAAAAGTCAATTCCGCCCTAAAATCGTTCATCCAAACAGCAGTATTGGCTTTCATATTCTTAAAGTCGATTGTTGAATATCAATGTCATTCAAACGAACAGATCCTTGAGGAAAACAAGAGACTAGTAACAACTTTCAAAGCTCAAGAAGAGCTTAATTGCATCCATTGTAGGAGTGACAAACCGTAAGCCAGAATGAAAAATCTTCATGTAAGATTTCAGAAATGGGGATTAGGTGCAACACCCTCCATGGATGCAATTCAAGAATCTCTTCACCTAAGAAAAGTTCCTCCCACCATTGTATTTGGAGGAACTGAGAATGGGAATAGCAACACCTGCTGCTCTAAATCCACCCCGGAAAAGAAGAAATTGTCTAAACCCCTCAGGAGAAAGAAGCATCATGTTGCCCATCCATCTCATGGTATTACCGACAGTGCTTTTCATCACTGTCCTCTTGCATTCTCAAAGATGTGGAAATTTTCTCAGAAGGAGAAAGAAAAAATAAAGGTCGTAGAAATAAACTACTAAAGACAGCGGTCACCCTCGGTCAACGATCGCAAATCGCGGTCCGCAACATCACCCATCAATCGCTCAACACTTTTCTTTCCCTCAGTCAACGATTGTTGACCGTCGCATGCAAGCATCGATCAGCGATCGCTGATCACCTCTCTTTTCAAAGGTCAACGAACGTTAATCATCGTCCGACCTATAAGTCACATGTGAGATTTCCTACAACCTTCTTTTATCCTAACTTCCCTAAAAGAAAGAATAGATATAATAGGTTTAATTATTTTTGTGGTGGAATAGTTGGCTATTTTATGGCTGCTTGTTTGTTTGACCACACAAACACATACTCTCAGGATAATTCCTACCCAAGGAGGCCAAGAGTTTGTGTGAATTATGCTACTAATGGTCGACCCTACCCTTTTTGAATGCAAGTAGCGGGCAGTTCAAGTTCGTCAACCTGCACACTTGGGATTTGGACAAGGGTAAGTCCAACAAAGCTTGGAATAAAGAAATTTTATCTTCAGATTATGAGCATAAGAAGCAGCAGAAAGATGTGCATCAACCTAGGGAGAATTCTTCTCATTCTTTTTCAAATTTTCAATTCAAATTTTTTGTTTGTATGAAGAAATGTATACAGGAGTAGCACCAATTGCAGAGAAGATGCGAGAAGCTCGTCTAAAAGATGGTTTGGACACATAAAAAGGGACCAATAGAGGCACCTGTTAGGCGTTGTGACAGTCTAGTCAATAGGCATGTTAAACGAGGGAGGGGTAGACCAATAAAGACTTGGAATGAAACTGTAAGGAAAGACGTGATATAATTAGGCATTAGTGAGATTATGACAAAAGATAGGGCACAATGGCGACAAAGGATCGATATAGCCAACCCCACTATAGTGAGATAAAGGCTTGAATGTTGGATGAAAAACTATATACATTATAATCCTTCCAATCAACGATCAACGGTCACCACTTTGGCAATCGACCAGAATGGTGATCCCACTAATTGTTGATCTCCAAGCAGTAGATGAACAATTCTGAATACGGAAGGCTGATGTCGAGTCGGAATTTAATGATCTATAATCATTGGTCATCCTCTCACTCAGTGATTGATGATCATTACCGATCAACTCACTCAGTGATTGATGATCATTACCGTTCGTTGATCGATGACCAATTGATCTGTCAAAATATGCAGTCTATGAGAATCCTAGTGACAATTCAGCACCCCCTTATCCATGAAAAGATGAAAAGACAAGTCACAGGGCCTAAACAATTTCTAATAACCATTGGAGTGTCACACCTTTATGACAGGACGATCAAATAAAGCTCATCCTATCAAAACGGTCGCACCCCTTCAGTTGTCGCTTTTCAAAAACATAATAATAAATTTAACAATTATTGAGGCGGTATGGTAGGGCATGTTGTCATTGACTGCTGGTTTAACCCATGCCACACGAATATTCATTCCCACGATTCTATAAATCCCTGGAGAATGAAGAAAATTGTGACTTTGCTACTAATGATCTCATTTCTCTGGGATCGCTAATTCTCTGAGTGCAACAATGAGGTTTTTCAAGTTTCACATAGAGCTCTCCGAGACTTGGACTAATGAAGCATGAGCATGAAATAAAGATATGGAAAAAGGGAGTAAGAAAGAAGATGCCTATCTTTGAAGGGCCAAGGAAGGCTGAAGGGAATGATCTCTTAGCCAAAGAATGACTAAAGGAAACTTGGATGCCCTCCAAGTAATGCAACCACCGAAGTCAATCCATCAAGGAGTGTTACTGGGTGCTTATTGGCCCTTCTGCTCTCTGTCAATTAAAAGGTGGTGGAGGGTATCACGACTCAAGAGGAGCACGACATGTTGAAGAGCGAAAGCAGTCGGATCTCAAATGTACTTCCTCAACCTCTCTGAGTTGGAAGCAAATTATAACCTCCTATAAATTATAGAAGTACTAGTTTGCTTCTCTTAGACCGCTAGACTATATCTCAGGGGAAGAGAAATGAAGACCCTAACATGTTTATTTCTCCTGATTCCTGAATCGACAGAGAAATCCTATCAGGAGAGATGAACAAGCATGTTGCTCGGACTCCTGAAGAAGAACCTCCAAAAAACCAAGGGAAATGTGGTTGTCATTATTCTTCTCTTTGTGCTTCATTCCTCATCAAATATGGGGATATTGTTGTGAATTTCCATTAATTTGATGGAAGGAGCCACGGTAAAGATAACTCATTAAATAAGTAGTCAAGGAGAAGACCAAAACAAGATAAAGAAAGCAGAGCCAAGGAAGCAGAGACAAGGGGGCAGATCCAAAAGGAAAGGTGATAAAGTTGTCAACGATTGGCGATCGCTGAGTGGGTTCGCTGAACGGAGGACTAGCACCCGGCGAACCAGCTGCTCAGCGCTCAGTGATCAAGGAAGCAACGATCAGCGATTGAAGGCTAAACCTTGACTCAGCGTTCAACAACTGAAGAATGAACCATGACTCAGTGATCAAGGAAGCAACGATCAGCGATTGAAGGCTAAACCTTGACTCAGTGATCAAGGAAGCAACGATCAGCGATTGAAGGCTAAACCTTGACTCAGCGTTCAACAACTGAAGAATGAACCATGACTCAATGATCAACGAATGTTGATGACCGCTGAAGAATAGAGTCGTTCCAGATTCAGAAACAACAAATTCTAAGGTGACAATTCTTTTGAAACTTGTCTTTAAAGGATGAATGGCAGAGTAAGAAATACTCCATATATAGTCTCCAAAGAGAATGAAGAAAAAAGGATGGATAGCCCCTCCCTCTCTCTCTCTCTATATATATATATATAATGTAAGTGTTTTCCATTTCTTCTGGGATACTGGAATCATCATTCTCTGTGTGATAAACTTGCTTGATATAAAATATTCACTGTTGTAAACGGCTTCTATTCTATCCCTCCAAAAGAAATGGTTGTCGTTGGATCACCCGAACCAACATTCATCGTGTAGCTGTTAAATCACCCGAACCAAGATCCACTTGATTTCATTGCCCCCAGAGAAAAAACCGACATTGGATTGGATCTCTAGGTAGAAAAGACTCGTCATCTCGTTCAAGAGACAATGTGAGTGCATGCATTGTGGAAGGAAGGACGTACTCAGTTGTTGGGAAACCTCTATAAAATTTCTTGTGTAGTCTGAATGATTTTTGCACTTCTCTGTTTTTTTGTGATTGCGTTGTTTAAATCTATTTCAATCTTTGTTCATATGCTTAGTCTCTTAATTAATTTTACATCTTATGTAACAATAATATTCATATCTATTTATTCCGCAATATGTAAATCAAGGAGAAAGATGATTTCATGTATTCCTTAAAACTTTGCAATGGGCCATAATCCCTAAACTATTTACTTTTACTTTTCTATTATGAGGGCAATGTTGTATTAATTATAAGATCTTACTCATATTTGAGTTGTGGGAATTCTGTTAAGTTCATGATTTTCACTTTTAATATTCTGATACAATATGAAATATTATTGTAGTGCTTTTACCATCTTTCAGTATGTTATGAGATAATATTGCATATAATGGGGAACCTGACAGACTCATACCATACAATAGATTTAGATGGGGTGTTATTAACGAACCAACGGCTTATATCCTTTGCTTTTTTGCAACCCTTACAAAAACATAGCAGTAGCTAGATTATCAACAGCACCCATGTCATTCCATTAGTGCACAATTCAATAAATTCGTTAGTTAGCAATTGAATCCTCAGGGGAAAATAACTCTTAAGCGGATTCTAATAAGTCCAAGCATATGGCTTATACATATATTCATATTATGTCTTAATGTCAACTATGTTCAACCATTAATAGTCCATTCTCTCAACCCAATAGTAATAACTGAGAGAGAGGTGGTGCAAGTGTGGGCAATGGGAAACCTTTAGAGTCCAACAATGGAGAAAAGCACTTTGTTTGGATGGAGTGAAAAAAACATCATAAAAAGGAACACACCTGCAACTGCGGTATACAATGCAAGCTCCTACTAAGTGAATGAGAAAGAAGGGCTTCCGTTACAGAGCGCAGAATAGAAGAAATTTCTTCAGTCTGCATTGAACACTTGGTACTCTAGTTGATAAGCTTTCGTGAAGAACGCTGGCCAGCATAGATATGTTGACATGATGCTGCTCACAGTGGAGGCGCCGATGAGCATATTCATGACGACAATTTGCAGCTGAACTGCTTCGAGGGGCGACGCCCCTCCCATTATGAGCCCGGTCATTGCGCCGGGAAGAGAAATGAGGCCTACTGTTTTCGCATTATCCAGAACCGGTGATAAAGCGATGATGACAGATCTTTTCACCTGTTGAACGGTGGCCTGTCTTGGCGTTGCGCCGAGCGCTAGGGCTACTTCCACCTATTGGAGGGCAAAGTCAGTATTTACGCTCAAGATCTCTATTGTAAAAAATAAGGGTCATTGGCATTGCATATTTACGAGATCAACGCTCTAACTTCTAAAATTATTTGAGTTTACATTGGTAACATACTGTAACCTTGCCTCCACCGAGGTTTTTTTTACATGCATATTAACAATGTAAATTTAGATGGGAGCTTTTGATAGTTTTAAAGTTGAAGGGAGGCTTGCAATTATGCAAGGTTGTGTTAAGTTGGTTTTGAACTTTCAAAGCCACATGTTTCACCATCACTACCTCCCGGCCGCTAATGCGGATTTTTCTCCAAGCCACCTATGTGTTTTGAATGGGCACAAGCAAGGAAGCTTCTTGAAAAGAGGCCAAAGATATGTGAAATGACTATAAAATGAGAGGATGGCAAGCTATGAAGAACACACCACAAGCCAAACCAAAGAGAAATAAAGCCTTGAGGAGGAGAGAGGCAGTGCACGACCAAAGGCGACAGTGGGGGTCGACATCCGATTGCGGGCTGCATCGGCAACATAGAGCAAAATTGTGCGGGTAGCGGCATGACATCAGATTCGCGAGTTGCGGCAAGGTGCGCGGTGCTCGATGGTTGCATGCTCGTAGGCGGTGGTGGATGTACACAAGTGGTGACATTGGCGGGCTGCACATTCGCGGCAAGGTCAATTCTCACTTGGATCTCTTCTCAGTGGTGGTGGTGGCGGGGGTTGGTCGTCTAAGGACGACAAAGGTTCGTTCTGGTACGAATCTTGTGCGTCCATTTTACAGATTGCAGTCAAGTTTATATTACTCCTGCGAATTTTCGTAGTCTGAGCTGTTTTGCATTATAATTTTGCTTTTGTACTTCTTAATTTTGAGTACTTATTAATTGTATTGTGCTAATAAAATTGTGCAAAGTACGTATTTTCTTGTGACTTTGTATTTAGTTGTTTTTGGGGATTGCGCTTCCGCGACCGGAAATCCCAACATGTGGTATCAGAGGGAGCTTCTGTAGGCGATTGATTGAACATTTAAAGAAAGATTTGTCTGCGGTGGTGAACATCTAGGTACTCTTCCCATCCTTTCAAATTCAATCTTGAATTAATCAGGTCTCCTAGTCATACTGGAGGACAACTATGGCAGGGAAGAATGCAACTTTGGCTCGGTACTCAGTGGAGAAGTTTGATGGTAGCGGAAATTTTAGTCTGTGGCAAATACGGGTCAAAAATATGCTAGTTCAGAAGGGGGCTGATGCGGGTTTTGCAGGGACGAGAAAAATTGACCGTTAAAGTGAAGGACGGGGAGTGGATTGACTTGGATGAGCGTGCCACTAGTGCCATCAAGGTATGTGTTGACGACAAGGTTTTTTAACACTGGCGTCAAGGAGGCTACAATCAAGCTTTGGGAGAAGCTTGAGAGATTGTATCTGGCCAAGTCATTGACCACAAGGTTGTTGTTAAAACAACGATTGTATGCGCTGAAGATGCAGGAGGGTGACAACCTGCTAGAACACTTTAATGTGTTCAACGGACTTCTAAACCAATTGCATGTGTTTGGTGCGAAAGTGGATGAAGAAGATAAAGCTTTATTACTTTTAATCTCGCTCCCGCCATCTTTTAAACACATGGTGACCAAGCTCCAATTTGAGAAGGATGTAGTGGGGCTGGAGGAGGTCACATTGGCGTTAATGTGCAGTCAGATGTTGAATGACCCCACTCCTGGGGGTGAGTATATTTTGGCGGTAGATGGATGGGGGAGAGCATTCGACAGGGGATCGAGGGGTGCCCGGGCTCGGTCGGCATCAAAGAAGGGAGTTGTTTCTTACCATTGTACACAGAGCGGTCACATCAGGAGAAATTGTCCGCAGCGTGTGCAGAGTTCTGGAGTCGTCCAGGATGCGGGTGTGGTGGCGTTAGATCTAGGAGTGGAGAGTGATGGTCTTTATACCATCACTGAGAGTCATGACGACTCTGACAGCGGATGGATATTAGATTCTGGTGCATCACAACACATATGCTCATATGCGTCGATGTTCAGTTCTCTGGAGGTGATACTATGTAACACCCCCCTATCCGTCGCATAGCATATAACAGTAGGTCTGGCCGGGGCCCGACGCCCTATACCACAGACAGACCGAAAGGTTACGCAATTAAATCATCCTTCCAAAAACCAACGTCCTACACAGAGTACATTTTAGCGGAAGCAAAAAAGTTGCAAATTATAAGAACCCAGCCACAGCATGAATGTACACTAACATTAACAACCCAAATGGAATGAGCGTACAAATACACAAGTACTTGCTCTTATGCCCTTACAGTTGTTTACTTATACATTTAATGTCTTTCATACCTCGGCACGCAGGCCGGTCATACATGAGAATAAAAGTAGACAATCATATAAAGGCCTTCGAGGGCCGGCTTAGCAACAAGGGCTTTAGCCCGCTATTTGTCACTAGGCTCCGCAGCACCTGCAAGCAACAATCCACCGAAGCGGTGGCAAACAAAAGCAACGGTCAGCTAAAGCTGACCAAATTATAACGACCCTGACCCTAAACTCGGGGCGGCGATGCTCCTTCCCTGCACTTTATTAGCATAGCTTAACAGTAGTGAAATTACACATCATCACAGGCGTAGGCTCGCACGGCCATACACCCCGTGCTCTCAGGGCATATTCTCGGTGAACCCGGTCAAAGTCCGCGGTCTCACCACCTCCCCTTGGACGGCAAATCTCGTTAGCATTATAGTCTTATCGGCCTATGCCTAAGACCCTCCATCTATGCCAACGGCGAGTACCACGTACCTTAGGTCTCTCTAACCGAACGAGATAGAGCGGGTACGGTTCCGCCTAACTAGTTGCTCCCACCGCAATGTCAATTTAAGCCATATGCGCAGGTCAAGCTTCCCCGAGTCCAAATCCGATCACACACATTACATAACCCAGTGATGTGCAAGTAGGCTCCCAGGCCACCAAGATGGCAGTATCATGCTTCTGCCCAGTTTTCTGGGTGCACCTTGGAGTTAGTCCCCAAGGTTCCATGTTGCAATCTACCGCGTAGAAAACTCGAAAAACAACCATCGGCGCGGAGTCTTCTCCGGCCATTCATGCAATGCAACATCACCGATCCAGACCAACTGTCCGGGTAGGCTTCACACACCATGTCTATGTCTGTTTCTCGATTGCGGACTCTACATGCAAAACAACGGGGACTATTCATGTCTACCCGAAGGAACACCTCACACTCACCGCATACTCGCGAGAGCGGGCTTCCTATGCAAAAGGAAAGAGGACTTCACATGCCCAAGATGAGAATCGTTACCCTAGCATTTCTCTTTGGCGTCATGAAGATCTAGACGGATGAAAAGCACCGCAAGGGCCTCGCCTCCGTAGATCCGAACTCGGCTTACGATTTGGGGCTCCGAAGCTCCCACGGCGGTCGGAACTCTCCTCCTCCTTCCTTGTTATCCCCTCTCTCTAAGGTTTTATAAAGAGAAAGCTCAATGGGAAATGAGGGTTTCAACCCTATTCCCGGATATAACCCCAGCAAGAACAGCCCTGGGCCATTGGATCATAAAAGAAGGAAACGGACGACCATGATTCGCACTTAAAATCAGATTCCTGGGTCGAACACGGCTTGTGACACGCCCGTGTTCACGGCCGTGTGCCTCAATCGACGTCGAAACCGTTGCGTCCAGACCAGGACACGGGCTCTCGACACGCCTGTGTCTCAACTGACATGCCCATGTCATTCAGTACACGCCCGTGTCACATTTGACACGCCCGTGTCAAACCCGAACACGTCTGGGCTTCCGGCCGTATTCCTCTCCCGACACAGCTCAGCTAACTACCCGAGCAGGGCACAGCCTGGGACACGCCCGTGTCTCAGGCCGTGTTCACTATCTCAATGATCGTCGACTGCATTTTCGTCGACCACACAGCCGTCGTCGAACCCGAGCACGACACGGCCCCGGGGACACTGGCCGGGACACGCCCGTGTCCCACGCCCGTGTCTCAGGCCGTGTGACCCCTACCAAGTCCCAAACTTGGCTCAAAACGCCACTCGTCCCTCTTTTGAGTTTCGGGGTGTTACAGCTCTCTCGCTCTTAAAAGAATTTCGTCCCGAAATTACAGAAAGGAAAGATATACAAAACTTAAACGGTACCTGAGTGGAATAACTCTGGGTACTCCTCAAGCATGGTCTGCTCTCGCTCACACGAGAGCTCCTCCCGACCGCAGTTGTCCCAACGGAGCTTGACCATCCTGATGTCCTTGTTACGCTATCGCTTGACTTCCGAGTCCTCAGTGTGAACGGGCTTGACCTTCGTCGTCAACCCATTATCAACCGGTACTTGATCGACCGCAACTACTTGCGAAGGCTCTTGCACCGCCTTCCGCAGCACCGATATGTGGAATACGTCGTGTATACCACCCAGTTCCGCCGATAGCTTTAATCGATAAGCTGCTTCGTTAATCCGCTCCAGAACCTCAAACGGTCCAAGGTACCTCGGGCTTTAGCTTCTTCAAGCGTTGTACCCGTGAGAAACCCTTGAACGACTTAATCTTCAAGTACACTCAGTCGCCAACAGCGAACTCCACGTTCCTATGCTTGGCATTGTAGTACCTAGCTTGCCGATCCTGAGCGATTAGCAATCTTTCTCGAATGGTTCTTACCAACGAGGTTGCATCTTCCACTTCTTGCCGCTTGTATAGCTTCGACTCACCCGTTTCCAACCATAACAACGGCGTGCGACATCTCCTATAATAAAGGGCATCGAAGGGCGTCATTTGAATGCTTGCCTGGTAGCTGTTGTAATAAGCGAATTCCACCAAATACAGGTGATCTTCCCACTGCTTCCCGAAATCCATGACGCTCATTCGAAGCATGTCTTCCATCGTCCTGTTGACCCTCTCGGTCTGACCATCCGTCAGCGAATGAAAGGTCGTGCTGAAACTCAGCTTTGTTCCCAACATCTGTTGCATCAACCTCCAATCATTGGACGTGAACCGCCCATCACGGTCACTCACAGTGCTGCGGGGCACACCGTGAAGCCTAACAATATTATCCACACACAATTTTGTCAATTTCTCCACGGAATCATCCTTCCTATGTGGAATGAAGTGCGACACTTTCGTTAAACGATCTACGATCACCCATATGATGTCGTTTCCCTTTTGCGACCTTGGCAAATCATGCACAAAGTCCATTGTAATATCATCGAACTTCCAATCCGGGATAGGTAAGGACTTCGAGAATCCTCCAGCCTTCTGGCACTCCGCCTTCACTAAGGCGCACGTTTGACACTTCGCCACGTACAGTGTCACATCCTTCTCAGGTCCTAGCCACCAGAATAATTTCTTCGTATCACGGTACATCTCCGTGCTCCATGGGTGAATCGAGTACTTGGTATGTTGAGTCTCGTACAACAATTCCACCCGCAGTTTGCCCACATTCGGGATGCACAGACGACTGTCCTTAAATAACAATTCATCCACAACATCAAATTGGGAATTTGACTCATCCAAAGCCTCAACCATAATTTGTTTCATGTGGTCATCCAAATCCAAAGCCTGCCGAATCCGATCAGTCGGGTCATACTGAACTTCTGTCGAGTTCAAAAGCGCTTCGGCACTAGTCTGGTTGTCAACACGAGATCTCTAATGCCTCCAACTCCTGAACCAAACTCTCGTCATGAACCCACAGCCACTTGGCTTGAGTTGGGGCCCTGCGACTCAACGCATCCGCAACCGCATTGTCTTTCTCAGGCACATAATGAATCTTGAATGTGTAGTCCCCCAGGAACTCCATCCATCTCCGTTGTCGCATGTTTAGATCCTTCTGATCCAACAAGTACTTCAAGCTCTTGTGGTCGGTATGGATATCGACCTTCACACCGTACAAGTAATGCCTCCACAACTTCAGGGCAAATATCACGGCAGCTAACTCCAAGTCATGGATCGGATAATTCCTCTCATGCACCTTCAGCTGACGCGAGCCATAAGCTATCTCACTTCCATGCTGCAGTAGAACACAACCCAATCCACTACCTGAAGCATCGTTGTAGATCTCAAAGCCTTCGGTCCCACTCGGCGAACTTAGAACAGGCGTCGTGGTCAACCGACTCTTCAACTCTTTGAAAGCTTATGCGCACTCCGGCGTCCAAACAAACTTTTGCTCTTTCCTCGTTAGAGTCATGAGGGTAACGCTATCCGCGAGAAGTTCTCCACGAAGCGCCTGTAATAGCCGGCAAGTCCCAGCAAACTCCGGACTTCCGCTACTGTAGACAGCACAGGTCACTCCCGTATAGCAACAATCTTCGTCGGATCCATCGCAATTTCCTCTCCATTGACTATGTGACCAAGGAACACTACCGAGGACAACAAAAACTCACTTTTGGAGAACTTGGCGTACAGCTGATTCCTCCTCAGCGTCTCCAACACCAAATGCAGATGTTTAAAGTGATCCTCCTCACTCTGCGAGTACACCAATATATCGTTGATAAAGACGATCACAAAGTGGTCCAGGTACTCTCTGAAAGTTCTGTTCATCAGATCCATGAACACTGACGGCGCATTAGTCAGCCCAAAAGGCATGACTGTAAACTCATAATGTTCGTATCTCGTGCTGAATGATGTCTTGGGGATATCACTTTCCCTTATCCTTGGCTGATAATACCCGGACTTAAGATCCAATTTCGAGTACACCATTGACCTGACTAACTGATCGAACAGATCATCAATCCTTGGGATCGGGTACTTGTTCTTCTCCGTCAACTTGTTCAGCTCTCGATAATCGATACAGAGTCGCAAACTTCCGTCCTTCTTCTTAGGCGCTAACTGATACGGAGAGCGTGACACAGGTTTGGCACCTGGCACCAGCTCAATAGTGAAGTTTATCTTCGGCTGAGGTGGGGCTCTAGGGAGATCGTCAGGGAACACATCAGGGTATTCGGATACCACTGGGATGCTGTCCAAAGTAGGCTTAGGCTTCAAAGCATCCGCTAGCGTGAAGAACAGCTCTGCACCAGCACGAACCGCTTTAAACACCTGAAGCGCAGACATCAAAGACCTGCTCGATCCCTTCAAGCCCGCAAAAGTCGTCTCACGAGAGCCCAATTGACCTCCTTGCGTTTGCGATCAATGTATGCCCGCCGCTCCGAGAGCCAACCCATACCAAAGAGCACATCGAACTCTACTATCGGCAGTAGCGACGCTTGCAAGTCAAACTCTTGACTCCCAATCCGTATCTAAACGCAACAAACTCTACCCGCGCGCATTGAGCACCCATTTGGCAACAACACATCCAGTTTGTCCTTTGTCATCGAAGAAGGTATTCCGATGCGCGATATAAATCCTTTTGACAAAAGGGAGTGCGAAGCTCCCGAATCGAAAGATGATCTCGCCGGATAATCAAAAAGCAAAACAAAGTCTAGCACAAACAGTCCTAAGCTAACACGCGCAAGGGCAACAAGTATTTAAAGCTAAACTGTTATAAATTTAATTCATACCTGTCACCACGTCCGCTTGCTTTATGGCCTCCTGCAGGCCAAAATTGTACACCCTAGGCTGGGCTGGAGCATGGTGAGATGCGGTTGACTCCACCACCTTGCCCTTCTCCTCGTACGTTGCACCAGGCTTCCTCTCGGACATTGGACGTCCGCTCCAACAGTCTCGGGCAAAGTGTCCCGATTTTCCACAGTTATAGCATGCACCCGGGGTTCGGCCCGTAGTCGCCCCCGACGCACCGGAAGAAGGGGCTGGACCCGAAGTCCCAGCCTTCTTATACCACTTACGGAACACAGATTTTGAGGAGCTCGGCATTTTGAACACCGTTTCCTTTGCACTAGAGTCCTCAACTGCTCCTGACATAGCTTTCTTTGTCTTCTGAGCACCATCCCGACAATCTCGGGCAAAGTGCCCTTTCTTGCCACAAGTATGACAAGTGTAAGTAGCTTTGCTAGTCGATGATCTAGCCCCCTTTTTTCAGCGTTCTGCGGGATGCAGCTCTCAAAGGACTTGCAGAGTTCGATACCCTGCTCACTGGCATCTGGTGAGTCTTCCTCAAAACTACTTCCAAAGATCTAGCCGACTCCACCAAAGCTCGGAATCCCAATAATTTTGGTCATAGCATTAGAATTCGCAGCTCGCCACGCAGACCATTATAAAATCTATCGACTATAGACTGCTCGTTCTCCAACTCAAAGCATGAGTAGCGGCTTATCATAAGAAATGCTTGCAAATATTCGTCAACTGAGTGCGCTCCTTGCACTAAACGCATGTTCAACTGCTGACCCGATGGTCTACCAAATATCATTTGCTCCATCACGACACCCGGCGTTGAAGCCACATCAGGGGCAAAGGGTTGCACATTCCTTCCATGCTGTGCATTAGTCACAGCAAACATCGCTTCAACGACCCTTATTATGGTTTCAAACGAAGGAGGGGTCTCGAGCACGTCGCTGGGTGCATTATAATCCTCAAAAAACGAGCATTCTGATGGCCTTACACCACTCCTGGTCACCTATAGTCGTACAAAACACCATTAAGTGACCGAACAAAATTGCAAAAAGTAATTATAGGAACACGCAGGTTCCTCACACATGTGTATTTTCATTCCTAAGTGGACATTCATGGGTGCTTTTATGTTATAACGATGACGCACACACATGTCCTCACCACCCCTTAAAAGAATTCGTCCACGAATTCATTTAAGTCGACCGAAACCAGTAGTCTGATACCCAATTGTAACAACCCATATCCGTCGCATATCATATAACAGTAGATCCGGCAGGGGCCCGACGTCATATACCACAGACAGACCGAAGGGTTACGCAATGGAACCATCCTTCCAAAAACCAATGTCCTACACAGAGTACATTCTATCGAAAGCAATTTAAAAGTTGTAAATTATAAGAAACCAGACACAGCATGAATGTCCACTAACATTAACAACCCAAATGGAATGAGCGTACAAATACACAAGTATTTGGCATTATGGCCTTACAGGAGTTTACTTATACAATTAATGTCTTCCAAACCTCGGCAAGCAGGTCGGTCATACAAGAGAATAAAAATAAACATTCATATAAAGACCTTCAAGGGCCGGCTGAGCAACAAGGGCTTTAGCCCGCTATTTGCCACTAGGCTCCGCAGCGCCTGCAAGCAACAATCCACCGAAGCGGTGACAAACAAAAGCAATAGTCAGCTAAAGCTGACAAAATTATAATGACCACACTCCTAAACTCGGGGCGGCGATGCTTCTTCCCTGCACTTTATTAGCATAGCTTAACAGTAGTGAAATTACACATCATCACAGGCGTAGGCTCGCACGGCCATACACCTCGTGCTCTCAGGGCACATTCTCGGTGAACCCGGTCAAAGTCCGCGTTCTCACCACCGCCCCTTGGACGGCAAATCTCGTGAGCATTATAGTCTTACCGGCCTATGCCTAAGACCCTCCATCTATGCCAACGGCGAGTACCACGTACCTTAGGTCTCTCTTACCGAACGACATAGAGCGGGTACGGTTTCGCCTAACTCGTTGCTCACACCGCAACGTCAATTTAAGCCATATGCGCGGGTCAAGCTTCCCCGAGTCCCAATCCGATCACACACTTTACATAACTCAGTTATGTGCAAGTTGGCTCTCAGGCCACCAAGATGGCATATCACGCTTCTGCCCAATTTTCCGGGGGCACCTTGGAGTTAGTCCTCAAGGTTCCCTGTTGCAATCTACTGCGTAGAAAACCCGAAAAACAACCATCGGCGCGGAGTCTTCTCCGGCCATTCACGCAATGCAACATCACCGATCCAGACCAAATGTCCGGGTAGGTTTCACACACCATGCCTATGTTCGTTTCTCGATTGCGGACTGTACATGCAAAACAACGGGGACTATTCATGTCTACACGAAGGAACACCTCACATCCACCGCATACTCGCGAGAGCGGGCTTCCTATGCAAAAGGAAAGAGGACTTCACATGTCCAAGATGAGAATCGTTACCCTAGAATTTCTCTTTGGCGTCATGAAGATCTAGACGGATGAAAAACACTGCAACGGTCTTGCCTCCGTAGATCAGAACTCGGCTTGCGATTTGGGGCTCCGAACCTCCACCGGCGGCCGGAACTCTCCTCCTTCCTTGCTCTCCCCTCTCTCTAAGGTTTTAGAAAGAGAAAGCTCAATGGGAAATGAGGGTTTCAACCCTATTCCCGGATATAACCCCAGCAAGAATAGCCCTGGGCCATTGGATCCCAAAAGAAGAAAACGGACGGCCACGATATGCATTTAAAATCAGATTCCTGTGCCGAACACGGCTTGTGACACGCCTGTATCCAAGACCGTGTGCCTCAATCGACGCTGAAACCGTCGCGTCCAGACCAGGACACGGGCTCTCGACACGCCTGTGTCTCACTCGACACGCCCATGTCATTCAGTACACGCCCGTGTCATTCAGTACACGCCCGTGTTGCGGGCCGTGTTCCTCCATCGACACAGGACCAAACACAACCCGAGGAGAGCACGGGTACTCGACACGCCCGTATCACATTTGACACGCCCGTGTCAAACCCGAACACGCCTGGGCTCCAGGCTGTGTTCCTCCCCCGACACAGCTCGACTAACTACCCGAGCAGGACACGGCCTGGGACACGCCCGTGTCTCAGGTCGTGTTCGCTGTCTCGACGATCGTCGACTGCATTTTCGTCGACCACACGGCCATCATCGAACCCGAGCAAGACACGGCCCTGGGACACGCCCGTGTCCCAGGCCGTGTGACCCCTACCAAGTCCCAAACTTGGCTCAAAACGCCACTCGTCCCTCTTTTGAGTTTTGGGGCGGTACATACTAGGTCGGTCTATTTGGGTGACGGCTCAAGTTGTAAGGTTACAGGTACAAGGACGGTGGACATGCAGATGCATGATGGGGTGGGGCGCAGACTAGAGAGGGTGCATTTGGTGCCCAAGCTGCGTAAGAATCCGATATCGTTGGCCAATTTGGACTGGTGGCTGCAGTTTTGCGGCAAGAAAAGGAGTTCTGACGGTGACACGCAAGTGTATCGTGCTCATGAAGCATGTATAGTTTGGTAGTCTGTATCGACTGATTGGGACCACAATGCGAGGTGGCATGCCAATGATTTTTACGGGTGACATGGTGGATGGTCGAGGTGGTGCCGTGGATCGCCCTTCAGTGGCTCGGGTTCGGCGAGTCAGTTTTGGAGATTCGGGTGTGTCGACATCCCATAAGTGAACCAGAGCAGAGAAGAAGTTCGACTTGCGACAAGTCGGTTGACGCCTCATGCATGAGGTGGTGCTTTGTGCAGATTGGTGCTTTGTGCAAGCATTGCTTCGTGCAGACAGTGCTTCGTGCAAATGATGCTTTGTGCAGAATGTAGTATTTGAAATTCAAACCAAGGTGGTGATTGTTAGGTTGGTTTTGAACTTTCAAAGCCACATGTTTCACCATCCCCACCTACCGTCCGCCAATGCAGACTTTTCTCCAAGCCACCCATGTGCTTTGAATGGCACATGCGTGGAAGCTTCTTGGAAAGAGGTCAAGGCATGTGAAATGACTCTATAAAGGGGAGGATGATAAGCTATGAAGAACACACCACAAGCCAAACCAATGAGAGGTAAAACCTTAAGGAGGAGAGCGATAGTGCACGACCGAAGGCGACGGTGGGCATCGACATCCGATTGCGGGCTACATCGACAACATAGAGTGAAAGCGTGCGAGTAGCGACAAAGCATCAGATTCGTGAGCTGCGGCAAGGTGCGCGGTGCTCGATGGTTGCATGCTCGTATGCGGTGGTGGTTGTGCACAAGTGGTGACGTTGACGGGATGCACATTCGCGGCAAGGTCAAGTCACACTTGGATCTCTTCTCGGTGGTCGTGGTGGTAGTGGTGGCGGTGGTGGCGGTGGTGGCGGTGGTTGGTCGTCTGACAATGACGAAGGTTCGTTCTGATATGAATCTTGTGCGTCGATTTTACAGATTGCAGTCAAGTTTATATTACTCTTGCGGATTTTCGTAGTTCGAGTTCTTCTGCAGTATAATTTCGGATTTGTAACTCTTAATTTTGAGTACTTAATAATTTTATTGTGCTAATAAAATTATGCAAAGTATGTATTTTCTTGTGACTCGGTATTTAGTTGTTTCTGGGGATTGCGCTTCCGCGACCGGAGATCCCAACGGATTGCAGGATAATTTCTTGAAATTATTCTAAAAAATAAGTGTTAGGAAGTACTTTGTCTTGTTCGTTTTTTAAGTGTTCAACATATTTTTGAGTCCTAGGTGTTGAAGGGGAGCCTTGGCACACCGATCAAGGTGTAGCCATGTGACCTTAAGGTCACAGGTTCGAGTTTTAGAAGCAACCTCTTGCAAAAATGCAGAGTAATGTTTGCCTATATTTCAACTTTATGGTGGGACCCTTTTCCGGACTCTTGTTGCGCAGGGATGCTTAGTGCACCGGGCTGCCCTTTCAGTTGTTGATTCATGTGAAAGGTTTTCCAAGAGCTACCTCCCTCTAAAGATCTCTCTTCTGAAGATTGTAGAGTACTGAGCTTTTCATGCATTCTATTTTGCAATCTCTATGAGTTCGTCTCGTTCTAAATCTTAAGAGTAGAAATCATGCTGCATTCAAACATGTTAGAATTAGTAGTATTTTAGTATTATTGTGTTTAGTCCCACACCGCCTATCGGTGTTGTGAGTCATGTTGTATTTCCTATATAATGTCACTTTGTGGAAGAATAAAATTGTACATTTCATTTCCTTCTACATGGTATCAGAGGATCAACCTGAAACCTAAAAATATTTTTCCCAATTCCGTTGTCCGCTACTATCCCCCCCCCCCCGCGACCCATGTTTTTTTTCCCGTGTACTGCTAGGGCACACGCCCGCCGCTCCCGCTCCTGTCGACGAAGTCGATAGCTGATCCCGTCGACAGGAGCAGCTCTAATTCCGTCGTTGATGCCGAGTGCTGCTTCCGCCGGCATCATCGACTGCTTCCGTCGGCGTCATCGACTGCTTCCGCCGACGTCATCGACGGCTCTATCTGCTTCCATCTTCTCCTGTCAGGCTCTCTTCTTCTCTTCATCTTCTCTTGCTGCATCTGGCGCAGCCCTTGTCAGCACCGGATACTGCTGATCCCGTCGGCTCCCCTATTCATCGTATCAAAGATCTCGGCGTCTTCTTCCTTGGCGTGTTCAACTCAATAATGGCATCTTCTTCCTTGATGGTCATCATCAACAACCTTGCCAGAGCTTGTTACTGCTCCTCTCTGGATCTTTTCCCCTCTACGCGCTGCTTCTCTCGTCAACGAGGGCTCCGTCCTCTGCTCTTGTTGTTGTGCCTCCTCCTCCGGAGCCAGGTCTGCCTTGTTGCTTCTTCTCCGCACAGGTGATGTGCTCTGGTTTGCTGCGGGCCACTGCTCCTATCTTCTGGTCGAGCTCCACTGTCGATGTTGCTCTCCAGCAGACCTTCTTTTGGCCTTGTCTTTCCGCTCGCCGAGGATATGGATCCTGCTGCCCCCTTCGCTCATTGTTGATGGTGCTACTGTAGTTTTTTTTTGTTGTTTTGTGTTGTTGTTGTGTTATTGTTTGCGTCCCTTTGTGATTTCAGTCTTCCTCCACGTGATCTGGGTTCATGTACCCGACGAGTGTCCCACACGTGCACGTGGCCTACGTGGGGGGAGTGTACATCACGGCCTCCAGGCGTAGTCTATGCCTTCTTGCACGTATTCCACGTGAGGGGGAATGTTTGTGATAACGGCGACTTTGATGCCTTTTTCCCGACTCTTGCCTTAGTCACACAGCCTCCGGGTTGATTTCGTCTGTTGTTTGTGTCTCCTTATTTCTTTTCTTCACTTTGTGGTAGGAATCGTTTGGCATTCTTGGTTGACCTAGTTTCAGCTCTGAGTGTATCCAGCGTAACATTATCGGTTTGTGGACCAATGTCGTGTGGCCTTTGCCCGGTTGTAGTATCCCTGGTGACATGCTGTTGGGCCTCGGTGGCTACTGTTTTGTCCCAAGTTGCCAACCTTTTTTTTACCTTTCGTTTTATGTTGTGTTCAAGTTGTAGGTTTCTCCTCCAGCTTGAGGGGGAGCGTTAGAGTTAGTAGTATTTTTTATTTTGTCCCAAGTTGGCAACCTTTTTTTTACCTTCCGTTTTATGTTGTGTTCAAGCTGTAGGTTTCTCCTCCAGCTTGAGGGGAGTGTTAGAGTTAGTAGTATTTTAGTATTATTGTGTTTAGTCTCACACTGTCTATCGGTGTTGTGAGTCATGTTATATTTCCTATATAATACCTCTTTGTGGAAGAATAAAATTGCACCATTCATTTCCTACTACAAAACATTCTATATTTTTATTTTAACTAGTAGTTGAATTCATACTGAATAATCAACGGTACTATGGCTCTATTTGGGACAACTTATGATGATGAATAAGCTGCTAATTGAAAATTGATATCTGGAAAGAGATTTTATAAAAAAAAAAATAATGAATAAGCAGTAGACTGTTTGGATAGTTTGTCCATAAATGTTTATCTAAAATTTCATTCATTCGTAAAAGTTCGTTCATTTGGACACGTTTTTTCCATCCGGACGTGATTTTCCCTCGAGCACATTTTTTCTATGGGTGCGAATTTTTCACATTGACGAGATTTTTCTTCCGGCCGCAATTTTTTCGTCTGAGCACAAGTATTTCGCCCGGCCGCAGAATTTTCACTGGGGCGCTATTTTTTCGCACCGATGTGGTTTTTTCGCTCGGGCGTAAATTTTTCGCTCAGACGCGGTTATTTCGCCCGAAAGTGTTTTTTTCGCTCGGCCGCGAATTTTTCGCCCGGGCTCGAATTTTCAGCCCGGGAGCGAATTTTCCGCCCGGGCGCGAATTTTCCGCCCGGGCGCGAATTTTCCGCCCGGGCGCAAATTTTTCGCCCGGGCGCGAACCCGGGAGCGAATTTTCACCTAGGCGCGAATTTTCTCCCCGACGCAAATTTTTCGTCCGGGAGCGAATGTTTTGCCCGTGCGCGAATTTTCACCCAGGTGCGAATTTTCGGCCTGGCGCGAATTTTCGGTCTGGGAGCGAATGTTTAGCCCGTGCGCGAATTTTTCGCCCGAGCGCGAAGTTTTCAGTCGGACGCGATATTTTTGCCTAGACGCGATATTTTTGCTCGCACGTGATATTTGAGCGTGAATGTTTCGTCCGGGCGCGAATGTTACGCTCGGACGCGAATGTTTCGCTCGGGCGCGAATTTTTCGCCCGGACGCGAATTTTTTACCCGGACGTGATATTTTTGCTCGCACGCGATATTTTTGCACGAAAGCGAAAAAAGGCATTATGCCAAAAAACACGTTCGGCCGAAAAAAAAGCTCGCGAGCAAAATATTCGTGCTCGGGCGCAAAAAAAAATCATTATCGGGCGAAAAAATCAATGTTGAGCGAAAAAATCGCTCCAAGGCGAAAAACAGCTCCCGTGTGAAAAAATCGCGCTCGGGCGGAAAAATCGCCCCCGTGCGAAAACATCGCGTCCGTGCGGAAAATTCCGCACCCGGGCGAAAATATTCGCGTCGGGGCGAAGTATCCGCGTCGGGGCGAAGTATCCGCGTTCAGGCGAAAAAATCGCGCCTGTGCAAAAACATTGCGCTCGGGCGAGAAACGCGTCCGGGTGGAAATAACGCGCACGGGCGGAAAAGTCGAGTCGGGTCGGAAAATTCGCGCCCGGGTGTAAAATTCGCGCCCGGGCGAAAAAATCGCGCACGGGCGAAAAATACGCCCTCTGGCGAAAAAATCGCACCTTTGCGAAAAAATCACATGCGGGAGAAAAAATCAACATTGAGTTTTTTTGAGTGATAAGCGCTTATGAGAAGTCATAAGCTGGCCTCGGATAGTTATGAAAAATCAGCTTATCATTAATTTTAAAATAAGTGATTTTTTATAAACTGCACAAACAAACAGCTGAAAAACTGCGTTTGCGTTTTGAGTAGAGATTATTCATCAGCATAGGCTGTCTCAAACAGAGCCTATGTGAACAATTAAAGGAGTAATAGATCATTTACATCCCCGAGGTTTAGCTAAGTAGTGCATAGCATGCTAAGAGAAGGTATCAAATACCACCATTGTGATATCTTTTTAATCGGAAGTTCTATCAATTTAAATTAAAATTGCTTTTTGCCTTGAAAAAATATGATATACGGCGCATTTGATATTTTACCAAATAAAAATCATTTAAAAACCTAAATACCAAATGTTCTAAACACATTATATATTCTCTCTTATGTCATTAATGGGTTTCATTGGACATTAATCACGTGCTTTATTATTTATCTAATAATTGTTTGACAAAATATCAAAATCCCTTCTATCATACTCTTGAAGGAAAAAAGTCATTTAGTTTTTTAATTAACGAATCATAAAGAAGTTATTTGATATTTCTCCAACCTTGCTTATAACTAATTATTTGGACCCATAACATCATGTCTGTCCTTCGAATAGAGCTTGCCTATATTGCACCGACACCGACACCGACACGCGACACGACACAACACAACACGCGACTCACCAATTCTCAAAAAATATTATATTTTGACACGCTAAGACACGTATATTAAATATTTATTTTTTATAATTATGAAAATTCATCATTGTGATATCTTTTTAACCTGAAGTTCTATCAATATAAATTAAAATTGCTTTTTACCTTGGAAAAATATGATATACGGCGCATTTGATATTTTACCAAATAAAAATCATTTAAAAACCTAAATACCAAATGTTCTAAACACATTCTATGTTCTCTCTTATGTCATTAATGGGTTTCATTGGACATTAATCAAGTGCTTTATTATTTATCTAATAATTGTTTGATAAAATATCAAAATCCCTTCTATCATACTCTTCGAATAGAGCTTGTCTATATTGCACCGACACCGACACGCGACACGACACAACACAACACGTGACTCACCAATTCTCAAAAAATATTATATTTCGGCACGCTAGGACACGTATATTAAATATTTATTTTTTATAATTATGAAAATCCGGAAACATGTAACAAAAAATAAAAATTGAACAATTAACAAATATTCAAAAAACTACGTCATTTTTAAATATTACTCATCAAATATTCAAATTTAAACTTAACAAAATGTCAAAAAATAATAGAACATTAACACAATATCGTTATATATCATCTGTAAAATAATGGATTCTCAAGCAAATCGTTTCTCCCAATTTCAGTCTTCATTTTTCTAAAGAAAATATCCACCCAAGTAAATTCACCTTCACTACTTGAAATGTTAGAAGGGGGCAAAAACACTTTTTTAGTAGTAAGATTCGTTATTCAAGCATTCACCTTTTCTTCTAATTTTTTCATCTCAAATATATCACTCATTGAGACTTTTACACACTTTTCAATTCTTTTTTCACAAATCATTAACAAATGTGCTCTCACTCTTGCATATGAACTTATAACACATTTTTCACAAAAAATGCACTTCTATGACAAATTGTCTCACGCCTCACCATGAGTAACTAGCTTAGGGACACGCGTGTCCAATTGAGCCGGACAAGCGAGTCCCGCATGAGCCAGTGTGTCAGACTTGACACTCATGTCGGAGAGTGTCTGAGAGTCGGACGTGTATCGAAGAGTCTGATACCGACACGCTGGGCATTTTGAAGTGTCCGTGCTTCATAGAAGTGACCATATCTCAACTTGCCCTCAAGATCAAATGGTACTTGGATGACCTGATCATCAAGATCTTTGACTTTCTGCCAGCACAACTCTTAGTAACGCATCGCTATGGCAAGGACAACATTGAACAACAGGCCTTGCATGATCTCCAAAGGCGGGGTAAGGATGCCCGATGGTTTCGGGCAAGGTGGCGTTATACTGGGTTGTAAGTGAGCTGCGGAGATGAGAAGCAACGGTAGCGATTGGGAAACGGTCGGCAGAAGAAATGGATCTAGAGTGGACGACAGAGCAGGTGATCAGAGTAAAGGTTATGGGGGGAGGGGGATACTGAAGATGGTGGCACAAAATGTGACGACAGCGCTGGGCTGGTAGGACACCATGTCGGTGGTGGAAATTGCGAGACAGAAACCACTTAAGGTGATGGAGTGACAAGAACTGCGTAGAGCGGCAGGGTGTTGTCGGGAGGCGGTGGGAGTGGTGAATGTTGTAGTGGAAACGACGGCGGGGGCAGTAGAAGCTGCATCTAAAGGCGGCCTGTAGGGTCCGACAGTGGTAGGAGTTTCAACAGTGTAATCGACAGCCTTAGAGGGACAATCGTCGGTGGTGGTGGGACCGGCCAAGTTGAGATGGAAGGGGAGGCAACATGTTCTGGATGGGATGACGGTTGCATTAGAGAAATCAGAGCCTCTAAATGGCCCGACAACACTAGTCGGTCGATACAGTCGTTGTGGAGCGACATGGCAGCCAACATCTCCTATAGCATTGGATGGAGGGCGGCCACTCCTAATTGGAGAGAGTTGTCGTTGTTATGTTTGATGAAGTAGTCGAAGAAAATGGAGGAATAAATGGGTTTTGTGGAGGAGAAACAAGTTGAATGCTAGAAGTACTCAAAGATTACCTGAAATCAATTGGAAAGGGTCAGAGAGGGCCGGAAGGCAGTCGAGGAAGCTTGAGCGGTGTTTAGGAACCGTGGAATACCGGCGGCTGGCGACGGGGGTGAGATTTGGAAAGAACGAAGGTCTATTGCAGGGCACATTGTCTGGATCGCAAATGTGGTTGCACCGTCGATCGTCGGCGCATGGGCGAGCAGCGACGAGGAATCGTCAGTCCCGGTTGCTGAAAGCTGCAAAAAGGAACCCAAGGCTCGACGAAGATGTTGGGCTTGTCGACTGGATTGTCAATGCGGCGGTTGCGACCTCTGGAAAGAGACAACAGGAAGTTGTTCACAGAACGGAGTCGATTTGATGTGGGGTTGAATCTCGTTGTCGACTGATGGATGAAATGGCGTTGGGCTTGAAATGTCGAAGGCTTAGGCTAACCGAGAGACGGTTTGGTCTTTATAATACAGAGAAGTCAATGCCTTCTTCTCGACTGGGCTTTTTGCTTTCTGTTGGTAATGGATGACCACAGCATCAACGGAAGAGGAAGATTGAAAATGTTTTGATACCAAGTTATGTGCTTATTTAGGTGGTTTGTCAGAGATAGATGAGGGAAGAGACAAGAGAGCTAACCTTAGAGTAAGGGAGAAGATGAGATGAGGAATGGAGGTGGAGACTTAGAGAGAGAAGGAGAATAGTTAGAGAGAGAAGAGAAATTGATTTCATTCTTTGATCCCCAAATACATGACCCAAGGTCCCCATATAAGACCATGATGGTATGGGCATAAATACTCAATATAAAGAGATGCATGCACATTGAAACACTAAGACACCTAATAACCCGCAACTACGACTCAACTCGATTCGACTCATACAACTAGACTCGACACGACTCGAGAGATACAACTTGATTAGATACATAAAAACTCTTAATAACATAATTGCTAGATAACTGATGACGTGAGACCCATAACAATTTGTTAGCAGTCTTTTGTCGAAAGACTTTTGAAGCACATGTTTCAGTTTAGCTCTTGAATAACTTATGGTAGTCTACTAAAGAAGTATGTGTCAATAACAAAAGTGTGTTGCAAATAGCTGATTCTATATAGGAGCATGTACTTCAACATATATTTTAGAAGCTGTTATCAAATTCCTTTTGACTAATATGTAAATAGTCTGTGTAAAGAAGATAGCACGATCAAGGAAGGAAGACCAGTAAACCTTGTATATCATTATTCTGTAGTAAATACAATGTATGAGTACATATATATAGGAGGGAGAAGGAGAGAGGAGTCTCATATATATGGTGTGGGACTAATATGACAAGAGAAAAAGAAAGACTAAATAGGCCATTAGTTGGGCATTTACAATGTATTTTGTAACACTCTTCCGCAAGCTGGAGCGTACAAGTCGTAGGCACCAAGCTTGGATAAGAACTTATAGAATAGAGTACTTGGCAGGACCTTAGTAAGAGGATCCGCGACTTGGTCTGTAGTCGGAACATGTCTCAATTCCAGTTTCTTCATTTGAACGTTTTCCCGAACGAAGTGACAATCAACTACAATGTTTTTTGTTTTTTCGTGGAAGACCGGATTCTTAGTTATGTGTATAGTAGCTTGACTATCATAGAGTAAGGTAGCTGGTGAGGAAAGTTTTACTCTCATATCTCCTAGGAGGCTTTCGAGCCACGTAAGCTCGGATACAACAGACGTCATTGAACGGTACTCAGCTTCAGCTGAAGATCGAGCAATCACAACTTACTTCTTACTGCGCCAGGTAGCAAGATGTCCTCCCAAGTAGGTACAAAATCGGCTGGTAGAGTGTCGATCGTCCAGGGATCCAACATAATCTGCATCTGAATACACAACCAGAGTTGGAGTAGGAGTAGAGGAGGTTTGTATACCATCCCTTGACCCGGGGTTGTTTTTAGGTACCTCAGGATGCGCTTGACGGCCTGTAGATGAGACATCCGGGGAGAGTGCATAAACCGGCTGACAACTCCAACAGCAAAGGACATATCTGGTCTTGTGACCGTTAAGTAAATCAATTTTCCAACAAGGCGTCGATAATATTTTGAATTTGAAAGGAGTGGATCTGTATCTGAGCCCCCAGCACAAAGCTTATGATTGACATTCATGAGAGTTTTGGTCGGTTTGCATCTAAATTAACCGACATCCTGAAGGAGGTCGAGACAGTACTTCCGTTGAGATAAGATAAGGTCATCCAGACGTCTCGCGGTCTCAAGGCCGAGAAAGTATCGGAGGTTCCCCAGATCTTTTGTTGGAAAAACAGAGCTCAGGTGCTTTTTGATCATTTGCATTCCCTTTGAGTCACTGCCTGTGATTAGGATGTCGTCGACATACACCAAGACGAGAACAGTCCTTGTTGTATGATGTCGAGTAAACAGAGAGAAATATGTCAAGCTCCGAGTGAAACCAACCTCTTGCACAACCCTACTAAATTTGTCGAACCATGCCCAGAGGGACTGTTTGAGACCAAAATGAATTTTTTTAGGTGACAAACCCTAGACTCTCTCGTTGTCTCAAACCCCGGAGGTTGTTGCATGTACACTGTTTCTTGCAGATCGTTATTTAGAAATACATTCTTGATATCTAGTTAATATAAGAGCCATTGGTGATGCACAACCACTGAAACGAGAACACGAACTGTGTTAAGCTTCGCCACGAGAGAGAATGTTTCTTCATAGTCGAGACCTTGTTGTTGAGTAATCCACGAGCTACAAGACTGGCTTTAAGACAGTCAATTGTCTCATTAGCAGCATGCTTGATGGAAAATATCCATTTACAACCAACAGTAGCCTGGCCTGGAGGAAGAGGAACCAGATCACATGTCCGGTTAGCCCAGAAGGCTGTCATTTCTTCGTCCATGGCTACCCGCCAGCCTAGGTGTTGGAGAGCTTCTTGCATAGAGTTAGGGATAGAAACAAAAGATGGGGAAGTATCAAAGGTGTGAAGCCCTGGGAATGGGTAATGTAAGGACACATAATTTGCCATGGGATGGACGGTGGAGGCCGGTGTCGGATCAGCAGGTCGCAGAGTGTCATAGGTTGAAGCCGACTGCATTGGGGCGGCAGAGCGAGGAGGGCGACGAGTATAGACACGAATAAGAGGGGATTTTGGAAGAATGGGAGCCGGATCAGGTAGAAGTTGTGGTGGAGAGGTAACAGGGATGACAGGTCTTGGCAAAGACTGGGGTGGACTGGTGGAAGATATGGGTTTGGAGCGTTGAAGTATGGTTGATCTTCCCGAAAAGTAACGTCAGCAAAGACGGTCACCTTGCGTGTAGTAGGAGAATAACAAACATAGTCTTTCTAGGTACGAGAATATCCGACAAACGTGTGTTTAGTTACCCAAGGATCCAACTTGTCTGAAGGCAGACCAAGTACGTGAACATAGCAAGTACAACCAAAGATGCGAGGCGTGAGAGAGAACAACGAAGTAGACGGGAAGAGGAGACTAAACGGAGTAGCATTTTGGAGAACGGAGGCAGGGATACAGATAATGAGATAACATGTTGTCGAAAGAGCAAAGTTCCAATATACCTTGGGGACCTGCATTTGAATCATGAGGGAGCGAGCAAGATCAAGTATGTGTCTATTTTTTCGTTCGGCGACGCCGTTTTGTTGCGGAGTATAGACACATGAAGTCTTGTGAATAATTCTGAATTCAGAGCAGATAGTGGCAAACTCATGGCTAGTGTATTCGCGAGCATTATCAGTTCGGAGAGTTTTGATTTTGTCAGAAAACTGTGTGCGAGTTTCATGAACAAAAGCCCAGAACACACAGGAAAGCTCGGAGCGATCATATAGTAAGTAAACCATGTCATCTGAAAGTAGTCATCAATAAAGGTAAAAAGTAACGATAGTCAGATATGCTAGGAATTTTGGACGGGCCCCAAACATCAGAGCGCACTAAAATAAAAGAAGCGGAGCTCCGAGTACAATTAGGAGGAAACGATGAACGATGTTGTTTTCCCAAAATACATGAATCACGCGTAAAAGGTGGAAGAGAAATATCAGGAAGGGCTTTCTTGAGGACCGGTAGGGGAGCATGCACAAGTCGCCGATGCCAATCAATGGAGGAGACTGATGAGAGGATGGTAGGAGAAACATCGAGAAGGTATCCCCCATTTTTCAGCCGTCCTTTACCAATGATAATATGTGTCTGTCGATCCTGCATCAGAAAAGAAGTAGAGGTGAATGTGACAGAACAATTCAAACTGACAATGAGGTGACTAACAGAAAGCAGGTTAAATGGGGAGCCCGAGACATGAAGAGCCGAGCGAAGAAATATAGAGGAAGTCAGGGGAATATCAGCAGAGCCAGAGACAGGAATAGTAGTGCATTTGGTCACAGTGATACACTGTTATGTGTCATGGTCCTCCGTCAGTTATCTTATTATCTCGTCGTGTGTATTGAGTCATAGTTATTAACTCGTCGTAATGTTTTAGTGTTTTAATATTTTATATATCTTATGTAATTACGGGTATGTCACCCGGGGTCCTATAAATAGACCTCTCATGTATTTGGTGGGTAAGCAATGAAGAAATGAAGTTTTCTTTCTCTCTCTAAAATTCCTTTCCTCTCTCTAAGTTCTTCTCTCATTCCTCCACCCTCTAGGGTTTTTTCCTCTCTCATCTCCTCCTCCACCATTCTAGGGCTTGCCCCTTGTATCTCCGCCTCCAACAATCCTCAACGAAGCAAGTCCACAACAACTTGGTATCAAAAGTCTTTCCTCCTCTCCGGTCGCCATTCACGCCGCTTCTTCACTGCACCCAGCCGTCGTTGCCCCCCTTTGGCCGTCGCACATCCCTCCGCGCCAATTTCGAAATATCCCTATGTTACATGATCTCCTTCCGCTGCCCTCGTCCAGAGCCCCAACTCCACGTCGTGCTTCTGCTAGAACAGACAACCAGATCGACTCCTCCCACAGGTTTCTAACATGGTCTTCTTCAATCCCCAGCGGCAGTTTGCCAACTGCTTCAGTCCTACGAAGGTCGTCATCTCCGCTCCGTCAGCCGCAGCAGCTTCCCTGTGTATGCCCCTTCTGCTCTCTGCCTCATCTTCGTCGATTCCGCGACACGAACAGCGCCAGCGACGGCGCACCTCTCCGTCGTTTCAGACCCAGCAGCACCATCCCCGCCTTTTCCACTGTCGATTCCTCGGCATGAGCCGTCGGTTCTTTCCGCCGTCACCAATTCCTCGATCCCATCCCTACCTTTTCCGCTTATTTACCGCAGTTTCCGCACACAAGCCACGCCAGCCCTATTCATTTCCATCTCTGCCTTTGTTACTGTTGTTTATTTTATCCGCACGCCCCCCAAACCCCTCCTTTTATTTTATTTCAACAAAATTTTTCTTTCCTATTAGAGAGAAAGTAGTGATGCGTAACTCGTCACAGAGTTCAGGAACAGGAGTAGCCCCCGCCGCGGAAGCAGAGGTAGATGTAGAAGTGTCCATGAGTAAGAGGGCAACTGGTTACAAGGGACGGCTAGCTGGTCAAGGCGAACAAACCGCACGAATAACCAGGCGGGTACACCCGGCGGGAAGGTGGCAAGCAATGCGGCCAGAAAACGACGAACACGAGAGGCTGAGCGAGCAAACCGCGCGAGTAGATCGACCGCGCGAGTAGATAGAGAAGTCGAGAAGAGGCACGCAACGGGCAGACCGCGCGACAAGAGTAGGTCGACAAGGTCAGTCCACGCGACAAGATGACACCGCGCGACAAGAGAAGTCCGTGTGACAAGAGCAGGCCGGCAAGAGCAGTCTGCGCGATAGCACAGCCGAAAGAGGCTGGCGAGCAGCGACTAAGATCGGGCAGCAAGAGCAAGCAGCGGCTAGAAGATAAGAGGCCGCAACGGCTAGAGGAGAAGAGATTGGCGAACAACAAGGAGGTCGGGCAGCAAGAGCAAGTTGCGGACAAGCGACTAGGAAAAAAAGAGACCGCAACGGTTAGAGGAGAAGAAGTCGCGGCGGTTAGAGGATAAGAGGGCGGCGAACAACACAAAAGGTTGGGTAGTAAGAGCAAGCAGCGGGCAGACCGTGCAAACAGCAGAGAAGAGCAGAGAAGAGGAACGCAGCGGGCAGAATAGATAATCAGCACGACGAAGAGGAAGAAAACCGTGTGAGTAAGAAGACAACTCGCCGCGGTTAGGAGGGAAACCCGTACGATGAAGAAGAAAAAACCGCAGCGGACTAAACAAACCAAATTGCGGAAGGGCAGAGAGGTGGGTCCCAACAGCAGAGGTTATAAAGGCACTAGAAAGACCCGAGAATCTGGAGGAGGGGAGAGGAATTCGTCGAGGACCGAGCGGATAAAAAAAATCTATCCGGCAAGGGCAGCTCGCCGAGCTTGCGGAAAAAGAAACTCGTCGAGTACCGAACGGATAGAGGAGTTCTATCCGGCAAGAAGGAACTCGCCGAGCCCGCAGAAAGAAGAAAGGAGGAGACCGCCCAAGGGGTGACAGTTAAGAAAGCAGAGACCGTCCAAGGAGGACCGGTGGCTCTGATACCATGTAGAGAAGATACCATGTAGGGAAGAGAGCACGATCAATGAAGGAAAACCAGTAAACCTTATATATCCTTATTCTGTAGTAAATACAATGTATGAGTACATATATATGGGAGGGAGAAGGAGAGAGGAGTCTCATATACATGGTGTGAGACTAATACAATAAGAGAAAAAGAAATACTAAATAGGCCATTAGGTGGGCCTTTACAATGTATTTTCTAACAGTTTGAATGTAGCTACACTCCCATAGAAGTCGTTAGTCGAATTCATTTTGACTCATGAGTATATATTCTGATGACAGATTGTTTGATGATCCTAGTAAAAGAAAATAGTTGAATGAAATTTGACTAACAAGCAAAACAAGAAGTTATCTGTCTAGAAGAATATAGTTGTTGGCTATATTTTCAAGATCGTTGGTAGCTAAGAAAAGTTAATGAAGGGAATCCTTGGCATCATTTCTTTGCTTTTGCAAGTAAATCAGAATTATAGAAGTTTTTCTTTGTTCTTTTTTCAGATAGAAATTTGAACGGAAGTATAAATACATTATTATTCTATTTTCTCTAGACAAGGCACGTAATATGAAATTGCTTTATGATTTTTTTTCTCACTCGTTCATCACAACCCTAATCTCTTTTGTTACCCTTCTGAAGAGTACAATACTTAAGTCTTTATCCCATTACAGTGGTGTTGGATATATGGATCATTTGTCGTCATTGTGTCATATCTTTAGTCACGATCTCACTAATGCCCAAGTACATCATGTCTTTCCTTATAGTTTCATTCCAAGTCTTTATTGGTTTATCCATCCCCTGTTTAACATGCCTAGTGCCTAAATTCTCATAATGTCTAACATGTGCCTCTAATGGTCTCCTTTGTATATGCCCGAACCATCTTAGTCGAGCTTCTCACATCTTCTCTTCTTTTGGTGTCACTCATGTCTTATCTCTGATACATTCATTATTAATTCTATTCAGCCTTGTGCGTCCACACATCCATCTAAGCATTCTCATCTTCATAACTCCCATTTTTTGTTCATGTATACAATTCACTGTCCAACGCTCAGAGCCGTAGAGCATTACTGGTCTAATTACAGTAAGGTAAAACTTGCCTTTAAGTTTTAATGGTACTTTACGATCACATAAAATTCCCGACGCACTTTTCCACTTCAACCAACCTACTTGGATTCTATGTATCACATCTTTATTTACACCTCCATCTTTTTGAATTATCGTTTCCAGATATTGAACGCACTCACTGCATGAAATATCTTGATCATCCAACTTAATAACAGAGTCATCTATCTTTCTTGCACTGCTAAATTTAAGCTCAATATATTCTGACTTTGCCTCTGCTCAACCTAAAACACTTATTTTCCAAAGTGTCTCTCCAAGATTCAAGTTCGCGTTTACACCCTAGTGCATCTCATCAACCAAAATAATATCATCCGCAAACAATAAACACCAAGGTATTGCTTGTTGGATATGTCTGGTGAGCTAGTCAAGATAAAGGTAAAGAGATATGGGCTTAAAGCCGACCCTTGATGTAAGCCAACAGTGATAGCGAATTCCTATGTTAAATCTTCCAGGTGTCCTAACCCTCGTCACTGAATTTGTATGCATATCTTTGATTAGTCAATGTATGATACATTTACACCTTTCTTTTTTAAGACCCTCAAAAGACCTCTCTTGGAACCCTACCATAAGCCTTCTCAAGGTCGATAAACAACATATGCAAATCTTGTTTTCTTTCCCAATAGTTGTCAATGAGTCTCCTCAAGAGATGTATATTTTCCATGGTCGACCGCCCTGGCATGAATCCACATTGGTCCTCCAAGATACTATTCTTTTGTCTTATTTTTCTTTCCAACTCGTTCTCATAGTTTTATGGTATGACTCATTAATTTAATTCATCTGTATTTGACATAATTTTGTATATCTCATTTATCCTTATGTAAAAGTAGCAAAATAGTTCCTCTCCATTGGTCTGACAATCTCTTTGTCTTCAGTATCTTATTGAAGAAAAATGTAAGTCACAAAATTCTTTTTTTCCCTAGGCATTTTCATATTTCAATGGGTATATCGTTTGGCCCAACCGTTTTTTCATTTTTCATTTTCTTTAGAGCATCTTTTACCTCTGATACTTGAATTTTACGATAAAACATCATATTCATACACTCCTCCGATTTACTTAATTCTTTCAAGCTCAGTTTATCTCTTTTTATTTCATTGTAGAGTTGATAAAAGTATCGTTTTCATCGCTCTTTAGTAGCTACATTATCCATCAAAATCAAATCTGTTTCATCTTTTATGCATTTAACTTTACTTAAATCTCGTCTTCTATCACTTTTCTCATTAGCATATCTATATTCCAACTTCCAAACCTAAGTCTGTCACAAATCCTACGATCTATTTTCCTATGACGTCTAATAAGTGAGGGTCTTACCTATTTAACACTACACTCAAGTCCTCTTGGAGGTGCAGCGGTGCTTGCCAAGAATAACTTTAGAAATCTGTTTGATTGAATCTACACGAGAAAAATCTTAAAAGTGATCTCATTATTTTACTGAGATCACTTTCATTGTGTAAAAGCTCATAGTGTTCCTAACTATTGTTGTAACAAGAGTTCTAAAATCTCTCTCAAAGATTCAGTGGTTCTGAGATTCTTCTTATCAAAATTCTTAGGCTCCGTTTGGGGGACTTATTTTCACCGGTCAAGCGGTCATGACCGCATGAACCGGACCTTAATTAAGTCCCGGTTCATGCGGTCATGACCGCTTGACCGGTGAAAATAAGTCCCCCCAAACGAAGCCTTAGGCTCTGTTTGGGGGGACTTATTTACACCGGTCAAGCGGTTACGACCGCATGAATCGGACCATAATTTATGGTCCGATTCATGCGGTCGTAACCGCTTGACCGGTGTAAATAAGTCCCCCCAAACGGAACCTTAGTCTTAATGAAGACAGCAGTTTCCTACTATCGCAGAAGAGAGGAGAACCACTTTAACTTTTTGTGATCATTCTATGTAGCTTAGATTTACTTTTTTGTATTTTTCTTTTCTGCTTATGTTTTGGCTTTTTGTGGCTGAGCATAGAGATTGAAGGGTGAATTTTTTTATTTCTCTATTCACTCCAGTTTTGGGTATACTGCATTAATATTCTCTTGATTTCCACACATTCAAAACCTCCATTCTACCCCCTTCAACTAGAAAGCTCCCAAGGAGGCTATCTACTACACGACGGGCCTTGCGCTCCACTAGGTGCATTGGACATGCCAAAATGTTAACGATCTCCACTGGTCCACATTGAAGGAGTAACTCTTTCACCACTATGACACATGCCAAGCGGAAAATGCTTATGAGCATCTTAGCTTCGTTCACCAGTCCAACACTATCGCGACCTACATGTCCGAATTCATTAAGGTTTTGTCACACAACACCGAGCTCTCCCCTAACCATTGTTTGGAATACTTTCTAATGGATATGCAACCTCACTTTTATCCGACCCTTTGTGCCCAAAACCCCTATGTTCTCTCCTGCTCCAAGGAGCAAGCTCATTGCCTCAATATGGAACTTAAGACGGACCAACCAACCTCCCAAACTTGGACACCTCACCATCGCTTGGATCCTCCGCCACCACCTGGAACTCTTTTGATCGACCTTCCATCGCTTCCACCAATGCCTCATCGTTGGTACCCCCTCCCCAATGCTTAACTCACCAAGAGTACCTCGAGTTTCGTCGAAAGGTCCTCTATTTTTGTTGCCACCAACCGTACTCGCCCACAAACAAATGCTCTCTCAAGGACTTGTACTTGTTGCTCGGTGCCGAAGACAATTATTTGGACTACACTAACTTGGATCCTCTGCTGCTCACTGTTGAACCCTATGAATCTCGATAAGTGGGTATTGATATGAATACGACCCTCCGAGCCCACATCCACCTCCCCAAGCGTCGTTGACGTGGTCTCATTTGTGTCTACGGTCTATGTAGCCCTAATTGATATTTTTGTAATTTCATTGTATGCCTAGTTTGCTTGTATAGGGAGTGGGTCATAGTCATGTTGGTAGCGGGAATCATTTGTCTTGTTGGCTCTTATAGGAGAGAATGACTCTTAGAGGAAGTCTGTCCTCAAGAGTTTGGATATCGAGCATACCTTAATATATTGTGTCTCAATTTTAACTAATTAACTTCTCGTTTGGTTCGAAGATTGCGAGCATCTATCATATAGCCTCCTTATTTTGTTATTATGAGTCTTTATGTATCAAGTCAAGTTGTACCTCTTAAATTGTATTGCGTCGAGTTATATGAGTCGAATTGAGTTGAGTTGTAGTTATGGGTTACTAGGTGTCTCTGTGTTTTAATGTCCACACATCTCTTTATATTTGATATTTACGCCCATGACATCAGGATCTCTTATATAAGGGGACCTTGGGTCATGTATTTGGGGATCAAGGAATGAAATCAAACTCTCTTCACTCTCAAGCTCTTCTCCTTCCCTCTTTAAGTCTCCTCCTCCCTTCCTCTTCTCATCTTCTCCCTCATTTGAGGGTTAGCTCCCATGTATCTTTCCTCCTCCGCTATCCCCGACAAATCACCTAAATAAACACATAACACAAATCTTCAAATAAGAAATAAGACATTCTCTGAGTCTTTTTTGATTAAATCTTGCTCATAATCTTTAGCATAATTCCATTTGCACTATCATTTGACAAATGCCTTCTGATAGATTGTCTTGCTTGCTCAATATACTTTGAATAGAAATCGATGAACACTACATAGCAATACCACTATCGTTGAATACCATTCGATGAGCGTATCATGTAATCGATAATTCTTCATAATTAGTTGATTTCTTGCTGCTTATCTTTGTCGGCAGAAATACAATGACTCTTCATACTTAACTTATTTTTTGTTTCTTATCACTGCAGGCAGAAATACAATAGAGAATAAAGCCTTTTTATACATATATCATTGCTAACTAATATCACTTTATGATAATATTTATTTTATCAAATAAAGGAGTTTTCCCAGCAGGTCACAAAATAGTTCAACACGGGCAATTAAACTAAGGCAGTCGGTGTCGTCCAACAATAGAATCTCAATTCAGCAGAAGTGAGCCAATTGAATATCCCCTACAGGTTGAAGGAACCATATGTAATCAACAACAGGTCGGTACGTAATCTGCAGTTGAGGAGAGTGTGGAGGTGCCAGTTGATGGCAGTGAGAGCGAGTTCACAGAGGAGGAGGGTGAGATCTTCTAATCGAACTTCGAGCAAATCCAAGCTAGTGGAATCAGTGAAGGGCAAAGTAGAGGCTTCCTCATCGACACGGATGGCCAGGAGAAGATAGTTGGCATGAAGCGGAGCTGTCCGATGAAGGCGATGGAGAAACGACAAGGTGTGTAGAAGAGAAGACAGGGGCGTTGGAAGGAGGGCTGGAAACAGTAGCAGGCGCTGGAGGATTGCTGGCAATAGTAGACACATTGAATTGGTGAGAAGGCACGGCGAGGCAGAAACCGTAGGGTGGAGACCCTCGAGCTGGGAAGGGCACTGTAATCATCAAGGGAATGGTGATCGTGATATCCTAAAGGCGCAGTGCAACGATCTACTGGCGTCGAGCTAGAAGTGGTGATCATGAAGGTGTGGTGCAGCAATCAGTTGTGGAACAACGATCGTCGAGGGACGCATGGCGTTCATTGCGAGCAGGACACATAACGCAAGAAAACAAATCTTGAGATCCTCTTATTCGTTGAAGTGGAAACATGCGGAGGAAAGAGGATGAACAATCAATCGCAATGGACCAAGAATCAATAAGGTTTAAGGCTTCGAATATAATTGTTAGGACAGGTCGAACCAAGTGATTGATGTCCGCTATCGTCGAATAAAATGAGAAGTATATTTATTGAAATCGAAATACAATATATAGAGGAATTGCTCGATATCAGAACTCTTGAGGACTAGTTCCCTCTAAGAGTCCTAACCTATGAGAGCCTACAAGACAAATGATCCTTATACCAACATGACTCTCCACCAATCCCTTATACAAGCAAGAGTGGGCATACATTGTCACTTATAGCAACATAGATCATAGGCATGAGATAGACTACGGTAATAGCACTTGACAAGGCGGTTGTGGGCCCAAAGGGTCATGTTCGTATCACTATATATAATTAGTTGATCTCAAGGGAGATCAATGATAAGTATCCCTTACAAGTACTATAAACTCACACTACCTTTTCATAAGAATTTTATAAGTTTTAGAATTTCTGGTTTAGGGTGGTTTAGGGCTTTATTTTTCAGTTTCAATATGCTCAGCTCATTTAGAGCAACGTAGATGATTGATGTTGCTTCTTATAAAATTTTAATTTGAGTACTCCCAACTCAAAACACCTTCTAATATTTTGGGGGTTTAAGAGTTATGTTATTAGAGCGAGAGTGACATCTATCGAATATAATATAAAACAACACTCAAGCCTTTATCACACTACTATAGAATATAATATAATTAAAAAAACTTATTTGATTAGAGCATGTGCAATGAAGTTTAAAAATATATACCAATTAGATGAGTAGATAGAGTTAGTTTCTGTAGAAATGAAGAAAGTCAACCTTGTATATATGTCCACTTGATACAAATACAAAGAATGAGTACATATATATAGATGAGAGAAAGAGAGAGAAAAGTCCTATACACAATGTGGGACTAAAGAGAGGAGAGAAAAAGCAATAAATGCTATACAAATGGGCCTAATGTTAAGTGGGCTTTTCCAACACTCCCCCGCAAGCTGGAGCGTATAGGTCATATGCACCAAGCTTGGACAAACATTGGTAGAACAGAGTGCTTGATAAGGCCTTTGTGAGGATGTCGGCAACTTGATCAGTTCCTGGAACATGCTTTAATTCAAGTTTCTTCAATTGAACCTTTTCACGAACAAAGTGACAGTCAACCTCGATATGTTTTGTGCGCTCATGAAAGACCGGATTCTTTGCGATGTGTATGGCGGCTTGACTATCACAAAATAGAACAGCAGAGGAGGGGAGTTTTACTCCCAGGTCAGTAAGGAGACTTTCAAGCCATGTGAGTTCTGAAACAACTGAGGTCATCGATCTGTATTCAGCCTGTGCAGAGGAACGAGCCACCACAGCTTGTTTCTTGCTCTTCCAAGTAATAAGATGCCCACCAAAATACGTACAGAACCCACTAGTTGACCTTCGATCGTCCAGGGAACCCGCATAGTCGGCATCAGAATAGGCAACCAATGCGGGAGCAGAGTCGGAGGTTTTGTAGACCAGCCCTTGGCCTGGAGCTCCCTTAAGGTATCGGAGAATCCGTTCAACCGCTTGGAGATGAGAAGCCCGGGGGGCATGCATGAACCTACTGACAACCCCAACTGCAAATGATATATCTGGCCTTGTGACTGTTAGATAGATCAACTTGCCCACAAGGCGTCGATAGTATTCCGGGTTCGGAAGTAGCAAATCGTCATCTGAAGCATGAGCGCATAATTTGTGGTTTGCCTCCATCGGGGTACACGCTGGCTTGCAACCAGACTGACCAGCATCTTTGAGAAGATCGAGACAGTACTTTCGTTGGGAGAGTACCAACCCGTCCGGCCGCCGGGCGATCTCGAGACCAAGGAAGTAGCGAAGTTTCCCCAGATCTTTAGTCTGAAAAACAGTGCTTAGGTGTTGTTTGACGTCTTGAATCCCCTTTGAGTCATCCCCAGTGAGAAGGATGTCGTCAACATAAACCAATAGAAGAATGGTGCCAGTGGCCCGGTGTCGGGTAAAAAGGGAGAAGTCTGCAGAGCTCCGAGTGAACCCCATGTCCCGAACCACCTTGCTAAACTTGTCAAACCACGCCCGTGGGGACTGTTTGAGACCATAAATTGACCTTTTGAGAAGACAGACCCGAGACTCCCCCGTGGTCTCAAACCCGGGCGGTTGGCGCATGTAGACAGTTTCCTGAAGGTCGCCATTCAAAAAGGCGTTCTTGATATCAAGCTGATGAAGGGGCCAGCGGCGGTGCACCGCGACGGAGAGAAGAACGCGGACAGTGTTAAGCTTGGCCACCGGAGAAAAAGTTTCCTCATAGTCGAGACCCTCCTGTTGTGTGAAGCCACGGGCCACAAGACGGGCCTTCAGTCGGGCAATAGTGCCATCCGGAGCATGCTTGATGACAAAGACCCATTTACATCCAACAGGGTGCTGTCCGGGAGGTAAGGGAACCAGGACCCAGGTCTGGTTGGCCCAAAGGGCCGTCATTTCTTCGTCCATGGCAGCCCGCCAGCCAGGATGGTGAAGCGCCTCCTGCAAAGAGTTAGGGACTGAAACAGAAGATAAGGAGGTGGCAAAGTGAAGAAGAGAGGGGGAGAGGCGATGGAGCGAGACGTAGTTCGCCATCGGATGAGCGGTGGAGACGGGAGCCGGAGCAGCAGGGAGCAGAGCACCAGAGGGCGAAGCCGACTGCAGAGGAGCCACAGAATGAGGAGAGCGACGAGAATAGACCCGGATAACCGGTGGTGGTGGACGGACCGGAGGCGGGGAAGGGAGAGAGGCTGAGGAGTGAGGAGCAGGAATGACAGGACGAACGACGGGAGCGGGATGCAGAGCGATATCCGGAGCAGGAAAGAAGGGAAGATCTTCACGGAAAGTTACGTCAGGCGAGACAGTAACCTTGCGGGTAGTAGGCGAATAACATACATAACCCTTCTGAGTGCGCGAGTACCCGACAAAGATCTGCTTGGTGGCACGAGGGTCCAACTTGTCCGGGGAGGGACCGAGGTGGTGAACATAGCAGGTACACCCAAACACCCGTGGCGGAAGGGGAAAAGGCGGAGTTGTGGGAAAGAGGAGGCTGAAGGGAGTAGCATACTGGAGGACGGAAGACGGGAGGCGGTTGATGAGGAAGCAAGCCGTGGAGAGAGCGTAGTTCCAGTACGGTTTGGGGACCTGCATTTGAAGCATAAGCGAGCGAGCGACATCAAGAAGGTGACGATTCTTGCGCTCGGCGACACCATTCTGTTGTGGTGTGTACGGACATGATGTTTGGTGAAGAATGCCGAACTCAGAGCAGAGGGTGGCAAACGTATGACTGGTGTACTCCCGCGCATTGTCAGTGCGAATAGTGCGAATAGGCGCAGAGAACTGAGTGCGAGTCTCAAGTATGAAAGCCCGAAATACGCGGGGAAGTTCAGAGCGATCCCGAAGGAGATATAACCACGTCATGCGAGAGTAATCATCAATAAAAGTAAGAAAATAACGATAGCCAGAAATACTAGTAAATTTGTACGGACCCCATATATCGGAGTGTACTAAAATAAAAGGAGCGGAGCTCCGAGTACAATGAGGGGGGAAAGAAGAACGGGGCTGTTTGCCCAAAATACATGTGTCACAACGAAAAGCAGGGAGAGTGACATCAGGAAGAGCCTTCCGGAGGACTGGAAGAGGAGCATGTCCCAGACGGCGATGCCAATCCGAAGAGGAGATAGATGCGAGGACAGTGGGAGAGTCGTCAAGAAGATAGAGCCCATTCTGCAGCCGTCCTCTACCAATGATAGTCTGCGTCTGCTGATCCTGTATGAGAAAAGAAGAAGAAGTAAATGTCACTGAGTAATTAGAATCAGTAGTAAGGCGACCGACAGAGAGTAAATTGAAAGGAGAGCCCGGAACATGTAGAGCCGAGCGTAGGAGGAGAGAAGAGGTGAGAGAAATATCAGCACATCCAGAGACGGGAACCGACGCCCCATTAGCAACAGTAATGTACTTCGGGTGAGGTGAAGACAAGTACTGTGGTGGCCTAACAGAGGTGATATGATGAGTGGCACCAGAATCAAGGATCCAGCGCGTGCCAGAGGATAGGCAGGCGATACCTTCATTGGAGAGAGAGGCAGCAGAGGCAACCGAGGCAGGCGGACGGCTGAGCAAGCCATGAAGATGCTGGAGCTGAAGACGAACCTCGTCGAGCTCAGTACGAGAGGAGGCAGAGTCGGTAGTAGCAGCAGAGACATGTGGACGAGGGGGTCGGCCATGTTTGCGAAAGCAAGTGGCCTCAAGATGACCAACTCTACCACAGAACGAGCATTGAGGCCGAGATCGACCACCGCGACCCCGGCCGCGAGAGTCAGAGCGGCCACCACGGGCAGAGGGGGGAAGAGGCAATAAGAGAGCGGGTGCCTGTTGAACAAGGGCCGGAGAAGGAAGTCCGGGAACATCCGGAGGCGGGGAGACTTTGAGAAGCATTGAGCACACGTCGGAAAAGGACGGTGTAACAGTAGAGGAGAGGATGTGAGCCCGGACACTGTGAAGATGAGAGGGTACCCGAGCCATCATCATGGCGATACCCACAGCTTCCTTCTGGGTACGTTGAGCAGCGAGATCTAAAGTGGGAGGCTGATGGTGGATCCAAGCCTCAACCAGAGACCGGGCTTGAGCAACAAAGGACGTCAAGTCGGTTGCACCACTGCTGTCAAGGGCCTGGAGAGCGGTGATGATATCATATAGATGGTGGAGACTATCTTTGCCAGAGTAGAGGGTGTGTAGCTCGTCCCACATGCCTTTGGCCGTCTCATGATACATGGCCAGGCGATAAGATTCTCCATCAAGAGAGTTGAGGAGCCAAGTCTGCACACGCCCATCATTGCGTAACCACTCCTCAGTAGGGACACCAAGAACGGTCTGGGTCAGATGATGAAGGAAGCCCTTTGACTGAAGGACACGGCGAACTGAGTGTGCCCATTCCACAAAGTTCTTCTTGCCAGTGAGCGAAATTGTAGTGATCCGGAGCTCGTCGCGGACTTCTGGTATAGAGGGCGGGCGTTCAGGAGGAACTGCCGTACCGACGGAGTCTGCAGAGGTAGACATGGAGGCCGCAGCGAGCTGAAGGAGGCCGCAGCGAGTTGGAGGAGGCCGCAGCGAGCTGAAGGAGGCCGCAGCTAGTTGGAGGAGGCCGCAGCGAGTTAGAGGAGACCGCAGCGGGCTGGAGGCCGCAGCGAGTTAGAGGAGACCGCAGCGGGCTGGAGGCCGCAGCGAGCTGGAGGAGACCGCAGCGGGCTGGAGGCAGCAGCGAGAGGAAACAAACAGACAGCGGACTGGGTGAGGACGCGGCGACCTGGATGAGGTCGCGGCGAGCTGGAAGACGTTGCGGGCTGGGTCAGGTCGCGGCGGTCTGGGACAGGTCGCGGCGGTCTGGGTCAGACCGCGGCGGACAGGAGTGAGCTGAGAAGAGAAGACAAGCCGGGGCTGACTTGCGAGCTGGCGAGCTGGCGAGCTGGCGAGCAGAAGAAGACCAAGAAGAGGAGGCGAGCTGGCGACTGAAGGAGATCAGGGAGAAGAAGCGAAGGCAGAGGTCGCCGAGGTCGCGCCGGACAGGAAGAGGCCGCAGCGGACAAGGGAAAGCAGTGGACCCCACAGGATGGCTATAAAAGGAGGGGGCCAGAGGAGGAAGGGAGGTGGGGGGAATAGAAGTGGATCCACGGGAGAGGAAGCGGACAGGATAAGAGAGGCCGCGAGAGAGACGCGACTAGAATGTGCGGACTGGACAAGGGAGGCCGCAGAGACCGCAGGCTGCAGGGCGGACAGAGGAGGGAGTCCGCAGGAGGTCGCAGGAGGTCGCAGGCCGCAGGGCGGACAGAAAAGGGGAGTCCGCAGGAGTCAGGAACCTCGCTTTGATACCATGTAGAAATGAAGAAAGCCAACCTTGTATATATGTCCACTTGATACAAATACAAAGAATGAGTACATATATATAGATGAGAGAAAGAGAGAGAAAAGTCCTATACACAATGTGGGACTAAAGAGAGGAGAGAAAAAGCAATAAATGCTATACAAATGGGCCTAATGTTAAGTGGGCTTTTCTAACAGTTTCAAATGAATGTGTGAGATTTCAAGAGGAATGTAACATGGAGGGCAATTGTTCAAATTAGTTTGGGTAGTTTAGGTTCAACTACTCAAAGTAGCACATCTCAAGTATGAATGGAAAATGAGGATGCATAATATTAACCCTAAATAGTTGGAGCAAGGTTATTGATGATGATGTTGTGTTAAGGTTAGTGTTGTCGATGTCGGCCGACATAAAATTTTTGGGAGAAAACTGCATCGACATTTCAAGTAAAATATCCTTTTTGAAAACATCACCCGATATATCGGACAATATCTTACGGTCGATATTGTTAAAGATAAGATAAAATTAGCTCATTATGGAGGCCCATGTGTATTGGCCCATGTATAGTTTCTTTAGTCCCACATTGTATATGTAGGAGTCTCACTCTCTTTCTACCTCTATATAAGTGTATGTAATCCTATTCTTTGAAAAATAATACAATCAAGGGTGATTTTCTCTCTCCTATTTTTCTACTTCTGCATGGTATCAGAGGGATCATCCCCTTCCTGCGGTCTCCAAAGTCTATCCGCCTTCCTCTACTCGTCGCGGCCTGCCTTATCCTATCCGCTCCTCTCCATCTAACCGCTTGACTGCTGCGGCCTGCGTCTTCTAACCCGCGTCCTCTTCTCTCTGTGGTTCCACCCTCCTCCTCTGGCTTCTTATAGCCACCCTCTCTCTGACTTGTGGGATCCACGGGTCTCTGCTTCTCTCTGCGACTTGTTCCTAGTCGCCGCGGCTACTTTTTCTTCCTTCTGCTCCTAGTCGCCGCGACCTCCTCTTAATTGCTGCGACTTCCTCTCAGTCGCAGCGACCTCCTCTCAGTCGCCGCGACCTCCTCTCAGTCGCCGCGACCTCCTCTCAGTCGTCGCGGCGAGCTACTTCTTAGTCGTTGTTTGTTCCTCTCCTAAGTCGTCGTGACCTGCTCTTAGTCGCTGCGACCTATACTTCTCTTTTCGCCGCGGGCTACTTCTTCTCGCCACGACCTGTGCTTAGTCGCGATCTACTCTTGTCGTCGCGACCTACTTCTTCTCGTTGCGACCTGTTCTTACTCGCGACCTGTTCTTAGTCGTCGCGGGCTACTTCTTCTCGCCGCGACCAGCTCAGTCGCGATCTGCTTTTGTCGTTGCGGGCTACTTCTTCTCGCCGCGACCTGTTCTTAATCGCGACCTGTTCTTAGTCACCGCGGGCTACTTCTTCTCGCCGCGACCTGCTCATTGTCGCCTCTTGGCCCTTTCTCGCTACGATCTAGTTCTAATCGATGCGGCCTGCTCTTAGTCCGTCGCTTGTTCCGTTCTTGCGGTCTGTTCTGCTAGTCGCGCGGTCTGTCTCTTCTATCCGCCATGGCATCCAGTGACTCAAACACGGCTACCTCATTTCTGCTCGCCCGTGCTGCTACCCTGCCTGCCGAGGTGCGTGATGAACTTCGCATCACCACTCTCTCTCTCTCAGTGGCAAGGACAACTTTGTCGAATGGGCTCATTTTGTTCGTCGTGTTCTACAGACAAAGGGTCTGCTTGCTCACCTTACTCGGGTCAAACCTGTTGACCCCTCTGATGACTGGCTTCGCGATGAAGGTCGGGTCCAATCTTGGTTGCTTAACTCTATGGACACCGAGCCTTACCGAATGGCAATGTATTACGAAACGGCTAAGGAAATGTGGGATGAGTTGCACTCCCTCTATTCTGGCAAGGATAGCCTCCAGCACCTTTTCGACATTATCTCCGCTCTTCACTCACCGGATCCTCGAACCACTGGCGACTTAACTTCCTTTGTTGCAAAGGCCGGAACCTTGGTAGAGGCCTGAATACAACACCAACCTCCATCTGCCGACCTTGCTACTCAACGAGCACAGAAGGAGGCTGTTGGGATCGCTATGATGATGGTCCGTGTTCCTAGTCATCTTTATACCGTTCGGGCTCAGATACTCTCCTCTTCCATTACACCCTCTCTGTCTAATGTTTTCTCAATGGTGCTCAAAGTTACACCACCTCCCGAGGCTCCGGCCACTTTCTCTCTGGCTTTGCTCCAGCAACCCCTACTCCCTACTCCTGCTCCCTCTGGCCAAAAATCTTCCACTACTTGTGGAGGTTGTTTCACGTCTCGAGGTTGGGGACGTGATGTGCGCTCTACTCTCAAGTGTACATACTGTCGTCGTGACGGGCACCTTGAAGCTATCTGTTATCGCAAACATGGTTTGCCTCCTCATCTTACTGCTACTACGTCTGCTGCTCCTCCGTTTCCCTCTTCCACCGAGCCCCCGTCATCTGCTCAGAAAGATATCCATGAACTCCGCCTACAAATATTGCAACTGCAAGGGGTTGTCAATTGTTCCTCTGGCTCGTTTGCTTCCTTCTCTAGTGAAGGTATCTCCTGTCTCTCCTACAGCTCTCAATGGATCCTGGATTCTGGGGCCACCAATCACATTATTTCTCAGAAACCTCCTCAGTACATGCATACTGAGTATCCCAAGTTGATCATTGTGGCAAATGGCGATAGTACTCTGGTGTATGGAGCTGCTGATCTACAACTTACCCATACTCTCTCCTTAACCTCGGTTATGCATGTTCCGGGATCTCCCTTAAACCTACTGTTTGTTAGTAGGCTTGCTCAAGATCTTAATTGTTGTCTAATCTTTTCTCCCTTTACTTTTGTCATGCAGGATCGTCGCACACGGACTATCATTGGTAGAGGACGGCTGTCAAACGTGCTTCATCTCCTGGATGTTCTTCCACCTCACTCTTTGTTGTTCCCTCCGTCAATTGGCATCGCCGCCTTGGTCATGCTCCTCTTCAGATTCTCAAGAAGACACTTCCTGATATCTCCATGTAGGAATTCTCTTGCGAAACATGTATCTTTGGCAAGCAGTGTCGTGTTTCTTTCCCTCCTGCACGTAATCGGAGTAGTACTCTGTTTTCTTTAATTCATTCAGATATCTGGGATCCGTATAAAATTCCCAGTATTTTTGGTTATCGGTACTTCGTCACTTTTATTGATGACTATTCGCGTCTCACTTGGTTTTATCTGCTTCATGATCGTACTGAGCTGACTTCTGTTTTATGTGCCTTTATTCTTGAAATACGTACGCAATTTTCTACAACAGTGCAAACGCTTCGCACTGACAATGCTAGTGAATACACAGGTCGCAGCTTCTCCAATTTATGCACCGACTTATGGATAATTCATCAAACGTCGTGTGCATATACACCCCAACAGAACGGTGTGGCCGAGCGAAAGAATTGTCATCTCCTTGATGTCACTCGGTCAATCATGCTTCAAATGCAGGTTCCCGCCGAATATTGGAACTTTGTTGTCTCTACTGCTTGTTATCTCATTAACCGCATGCCCTCCTCCGTACTTAACTTTGCCTCTCTGTTTGGTCTACTCTTTCCTTCCAAGGCCCCCTTTTCTCTCACACCTCGCACATTTGATTGTACTTGCTATGTCCACTCTCTCGGACCACCAAGTGACAAACTTGTCAAACGCATCACCAAATATATCTTTGTTGGCTACTCTCGTACCCAAAAAGGATATGTTTGTTATTCTCCCACCATCAACAAGGTACTCGTCTCCATGGATGTTACCTTTACTGAGGATGAAAATTTTTTTCTCCAACACCTCCACGCTACCACCTCAGTCCACTCTACCACCTCAGACCGCTATACCTCGTCCAACTATCCTCGTCACATCTCTGCCTCCCTCTTCCACTCCTCCAGTACCACCTTCACTCGACGCTCGTCCAGAACCAACTTCACCACCTCTCTCACCCCCTCCACCTGTCCGTGTCTACACTCGACGATCGTCCAGGATTGCAGGCCGACAGCAACCCTCTTCTCCTCATGGTCTTCTGCGCAACGACAATCCAGCACCACCCTCTACGGCTCATCCCATGGGAAATTATGTATCCCTTCATCTCCTCTCTCCACCTCTTCGCACTTTTGCCCTCTATCTCTCCACTATTTCCATTCCTAACTCTTTGCAGGATGATCTACAACATCCTTGTTGGCGTGCGGCCATGGACGAAGAGATGACTGCTCTTTGGGCTAACCGGACTTGGGAACTTGTTCCTCTCCCTCCCGATCAGTCTTGTGTTAGCTGCAAATGGGTCTTTACTATCAAACATGCTCCTGATGGAACAGTTGATCGTCTCAAAGCTCGTATGGTGGCCAAAGGATTCACTCAGCAACATGGACTCAACTATAACGAAACTTTCTCTCAAGTGGCAAAACTAAATATTGTTTGGGTTCTCATCTCTCTTGTTGTTCACCTCCACTGGCCCCTTCATCAAATGGATATCAAAAATGTCTTTCTCAATGGGGATCTCCAAGAGACTGTGTATATGCACCAACCACCTGTGTTTGAGACCGCGGGGGAGTCTCGTGTATGTCATCTCAAAAAGTCTATATATGGTCTCAAACAATCCCCTCGTGCCTGGTTTGATAAGTTCAATAAAGTGGTTCGCGAGATGAGATTCACTCGAAGTTCTGTTGATTTCTCTCTTTTTACTTTTCATCAAGCAACAGGGACGGTCCTTCTTCTTGTGTATTGGGATGACATTCTGATCACGGGAAACGACACCATCGGAATCCAGAACATCAAACAACATCTGAACTCCGTCTTCCAAACAAAGGATCTGGGCAATCTACGAAACTTTCTTGGACTTGAGGTTGCAAGACGACCTAATGGTCTGATCTTATCTCAACGAAAGTATTGCATTGATCTTCTACAAAGTGCGGGCTATTCTAGATGCAAACCTACATATAATCTGATGGATATGAATCACAAGCTGTCGGTACATGACTCTGGGAATGACCCTGTGCTTACCAATCCAGAGTATTATCGACGCTTGGTGGGGAAACTAATTTACCTCACAGTTACACGATCTGATATCTCATTTGTTGTTGGAGTTGTAAGCCGATTCATGCATACTCCTCAGACCTCTCATCTTCAGGCCGTCGAGCGGATTCTCAGATATCTAAAGAAGGCTCTTGTACAAGGATTTGTTTATAAACCATCAACTTCCTTATCTCTGGTTGTGTACTCTGATGCTGACTACGCAAGGTCTCTTGATGATAGACATTCCACTACTGGTTTTTGCACCTACCTCGGTGGACATCTTATCACCTAGCGGAGCAAGAAATAGACTGTAATTGCTCGCTCATCTGCTGAGGCCGAATATCGTGCAGTGGCAGCTGTCGTATTAGAGGTCACCTGGCTAGAGGCTCTCCTCAGAGATATGGGTCTCAAACTCTCCTCTCCTCCTATTCTGCTCTGTGATAGTCAAGCGGTTATACATATTGCCAAGAATCCGGTGTTTCATGAGCGTACAAAGCATATCGAAGTTGACAGTCACTTCATTCGGGAAAAGGTTCAATCAAAGAAGATAGTATTGGAACACGTCTAATCATCCAGTCAAGTTGCTGATATTTACACCAAGGCTCTCTCTCAGACTTTGTACTATCAGTTCTTATCCAAGCTTGGCGCTTATAACTTGTATGCTCCAGCTTGTGGGGGAGTGTTAAAGATAAGATAAAATTAGCCCATTAGGGAGGCCTATGTGTATTGGCTCATGTATAGTTTCTCTAGTCCCACATTGTATATGAAGAAGTCTCTCCCTCTTTCTACCTCTATATAATTGCATGTAATCCTATTCTTTGAAAAATAATACAATCAAGGGTGATTTTCTCTCTCCTGTTTTTCTACTTTTACAGATATATCAGCGTGAGTATTAAAAAAATCATTTTTTAAGCAACTGAACCGTGATATTTTGTTTCATATTTCATTTTGTACATGTCTCTTTGACTAGCTTCAACGAACCCAACAACTTGTTCATCATGGAACTAGGGGGCGAATGTCATCAGCCCTCAAATGATCATAAGAGTATATGCAAGTTGTTTGCTTCAATATTTAATTATTTAAATGCAAAAATATGTTGAGTATGTTCATTACTTCATTATAAGCACATTATTATGTGTTTATTGTGTATTTTATAACTACATATTGTGTCTAAAAATGTATATATTGAAAATTTTGTATATGCATTAATAAATTTAAATCAATACAAGCAGTCGTGCACGGGGGACCCCGTGCGGGCAACATTCGTCGTGGGTGCGACATTTGTCGAGGGTGCGACATTCATCGTGGGGGCGACATTCGTCGAGGGGGCGACATTTGTCGTGGGTGCGACATTTGTCGAGGGGGCGACATTCGTCGTGGGTGTGACATTCGTCAAGGGGGCGACATTTGTCGTGGATGCGACATTCGTCATGGGGGCGACATTTGTCGAGGGGGCGACATTCGTCGTGGGGGAGACATTCGTCATAGTGGCGACATTTGTCATGGGGGTGACATGCATCTTGGGGGCGACATTCGTCGGGGGCGTCAACATTGGACGGGGCGGAGACATTGGACGGGGGCGCCGACATTGGTCGGGGGCGCCGACATTGGTCGGGGGCGCCGACATTGGTTGGGGATGTCGGCGCGCCGACATTGGGCATGAGCGGTGACATTGGTCGTGAGGAGGCGACATTGGTCGTGGCGGGGTAACATTGGTCGTGGGGGACAACATTGATCGAGGGGGACAACATTGGTTGAGGGAGGGCGACATGCGTCGTTTACGATGAACAAACATGCCGGGAAAAAAATAAAGCCAGCTTAATGATCTATGAGGGAAAATAAAGGCGGATTAATTTAACGAACGACTGTAATAACAATTGATTGAGCAAAAACAATGTTCAAAGCTCAACAAAACACCAATAATTTATTAAAGAAGAAGCACGACGGAACAACAAACCAACATAAAATATAGTACCCTTCAGATTTTTGGATAAACAAACTCATACCATCAAATTATCATGCAGATCAAGTGGCTATGTGAATTGCAAACAGTAGCAGCTTTAGTAAGGGAATCAGCGATGGCGGTCGAAACAGTCGTGCACGGGGGACCCCGTGCAGGGTGGCGATATTTGTCGAGGCGGCGACATTGGTCATGGGTAACATGCATTGGTCGGGGGAGACGACATTAGTCGTGGGTGACATTGGTCGACTGAGGAGCGAAATTGGTCGTTGGCGGAAACATTGGTTGTGAGCGACGACATATGTTGGGGGCAACGACATTAGTTGTGAGCGGCGAAATTGGTCGTGGGCGGCGACATTGGTCGTGGGCATAGGTAAAGAGCATTCCCTCATAAAATAAATTAGCCAAAAAATTAAAGATAATTAGCTCATAATTTAATACTATGAAAAGGCTCCACTTCAATAAGTACTCACTTTATATGTCCTGTACTTATATATCACTTTAAACAGAGCTCAAAATTTTTGTTTACCTAACATAATCACCATTGTACAGTTATGGTCTAAAACAATACTAATTTTTCAAAGATTCGAAAGTAGTCTTTTTCACACAAAAATCAAAATACAAAGAATTCCGCACAAACACCCAACTATTTTAGCAATCAATTAAACCATACAACATCAAAACCTATATTAAATCAAACCATACAACATTGTAAAGAATTGTCTATAATTAAAAAAAAACTGGTAACACTTTATTGAGCAAACATGCTTCAGATTCATACTTTGAGAAAATGATTAAGTTCAGCTCCAAAGCGTGGTTGGTTAGAGAACTATGAGCAGAGAAAATCGAAACATATGGATTATCATAGAGATTGGAGTAAGCTCGAATCCTATAAAATTTGAAATGCAAATAGATAGATTTCCATAGGATATATACTTCTCATACATCCATTTTACAGCTACAGATAAATAATTCTAAGCATAAGTTCATTAAATATCACGAAGGCACTCCACACGCACAATAATTTTAATTTTCACTCCAACAGCAAAATTAATGTAAAACAAAGAGTCATTTACAGCCAACTCGATGTAGCAAGCAGGGGTTTCATCAACAGTTTTCATCACTAACTCCATAGCGCTACTGTTCATCTTCCTCAACCGGTCTCACACGGAAATGACAAAAAAACAGCAAAGATTCTCCAAAATTATCAACCTTCAAACCTTCTAATCAACATCAATCACCAAAAATGAAGAATACAAACACAAATAGCAATCCAAACATTCATCAATCTCCCCAAAAGAAAACTATAGCAGCCCTATTTATAAGGTTTGAACAGAATGCAAAAAAGAAGAAAAAAGAACAGTTAACAGGCCATGGAGAGCTCGGACTAAGGAGGCGTGGCTCGGACTAATTTTTCAAAGATTCGAAAGTAGTCTTTTTCACACAAAAATCAAAATATAAAGAATTCCGCACAAACACCCAACTATTTTAGCAATCAATTAAACCATACAACATCAAAAACTATATTAAATCAAACCATACAACATTGTAAAGAATTGTCTATAATTAAAAAAAAACTGGTAACACTTTATTTAGCAAACATGCTTCAGATTCATACCTTGAGAAAATGATTAAGTTCAGCTCCAAAGCGTGGTTGGTTAGAGAACTATGAGCAGAGAAAATCGAAACATATGGATTATCATAGAGATTGGAGTATGCTCGAATCCTATAAAATTTGAAATGCAAATAGATTGATTTTCATAGGATATATACTTCTCATACATCCATTTTACAGCTACAGATAAATAATTCTAAGCATAAGTTCATTAAATCTCACGAAGGCACTCCACACGCACAATAATTTTAAATTTCACTCCAACAGCAAAATTAATGTAAAACAAAGAGTCATTTACAGCCAACTCAATGTAGCAAGCAGGGGTTTCATCAACAATTTTCATCACTAACTCCATAGCGCTACTGTTCATCTTCCTCAACCGGTCTCACACGGAAATGACAAAAAAACAGCAAAGATTCTCAAAAATTATCAACCTTCAAACCTTCTAATCAACATCAATCACCAAAAATGAAGAATACAAACACATAGCAATCCAAACATTCATCAATCTCCCCAAAAGAAAACTATAGCAGCCCTATTTATAAGGTTTGAACAGAATGCAAAAAAGAAGAAAAAAGAACAGTTAACCGGCCATGGAGAGCTCAGACTAAGTAGGCGTGGCCGGCAGTTGGGGCTCAGGCGTCGTGGTCGTGGCCGGTAGTTGCGGGGATCGTGCAGCGTCGTGGGAGAGAAGGTGGCGTGCAGGCTTTAGACGCGTGCCGCCGTAGAATCGGGAGGAGTGGCTTACCCTTGTAGCTCTCGATCGGGGGAGATGAACAGCGCCACTTTTCCTCCAGGTCGATTGCCCTCTTGAGCGCGAGTAGATGAGAGCCGGATGTGTGGGAGGAAAAATGGCGAGTAGAGGAAGGGATTTTATGCAGCTGTGAAGAAATCGCGGAAGAGCGGGGAGGAGGAATTAAGGCAGCTGTGAAGAAATCGTGTGCACTATAGAGGAGGGCGAGAGTACCTTTTCCACTGTTACCTCGGAAATTTACGAAGACGTGACATTGGCTCTCTCAGGCCTATGACTATGTGGGTGCGAGGAGGAGCAGCAGCTATCGCGGCGAGCAGCGCAACCCTCTCCCTGCGCAGAAAGAAGAAGACGGGGTATCGGGATTTTGAGGCCGATGAACAGTGCCGGTAACTTTTAATTAACGCCTAATTCCGCCATTTGACCAAAATACCCCCCAATTAACTCATAAAAGTTAGTATTATGAGGGTATTTTCGCATTAAAATGTTACACCATGCCCTCATTAGCTCTTTCCTTATATAAGGTTTGAACAGAATGCAAAAAAGAAGAAAAAAGAACAGTTAACCGGCCATGGAGAGCTCGGACTAAGGAGGCGTGGCCGGCAGTTGGGGCTCAGGCGTCGTGGTCGTGGCCGGTAGTTGCGGGGATCGTGGAGCGTCGTGGGAGAGAAGGTGGCGTGCAGGCTTTAGACGTGTGTCGCCGTAGAATCGAGAGGAGTGGCTTACCCCTGTAGCTCTCGATCGGGGGAGATGAACAACGCCACTTTTCCTCCTGGTTGATTGCCCTCTTGAGCGCGAGTAGATGAGAGCCGGATGTGTGGGAGGAAAAATGGCGAGTAGAGGAAGGGATTTTATGCAGCTGTGAAGAAAACGCAGAAGAGCGGGGAGGAGGAATTAGGGCAGCTGTGAAGAAATCGCGTGCACTATAAAGGAGGGCGAGAGTACCTTTTCCACTGTTACCTCGGAAATTTACGAAGACGTGACATTGGCTCTCTCAGGCCTATGACTATGTGGGTGCGAGGAGGAGCAGCAGCTATCGCGGCGAGCAGCGCAACCCTCTCCCTGCGCAGAAAGAAGAAGACGGGGTATCGGGATTTTGAGGCCGATGAATAGTGCCGGTAACTTTTAATTAACGCCTAATTCCGCCAAATGACCAAAATACCCCCCAATTAACTCATAAAAGTTAGTATTATGAGGGTATTTTCGCATTAAAATGTTACATCATGCCCTCATTAGCTCTTTCCTTATATAATAAAGATGAACCCGACATCTGACATTTGTAGTCTTGGTTAAGGTTTAAAGTGAGTTGAGGGTTTAGATTTTTTTTGCCATTTACATTTTTCTCAAGGTTCATTTTGAATCAAAGTAGTTGATTTCAATATGCATCTTCCAAACAATGAGAAATTAGTTTTCTTTTTTTTTGGTTTGATGAATTTTTGCTCTCCCTTGCTGAGTCAAACTGATGAAAATTATCAAAGAGATATATGCAACGAAGTTATGTAATCTTCATCAGCCCAGATAATGCATACGTAAATGATAAGTGCAAGACAAACCAGGTCCTTTTGAATTTTGAGATCTTCTCGAAGCTTCTTCATTGTAACTCCAGTAACAGTCATGGCGTTACCAACCATCATGCCTGAAACTGGGATAATGTATCTCGGCACAAACGGGAAAACATTCAGCACCACGAGCAAGAGCATAGTCAGTGATGTTCCAGCTAAGATGGATGCTCCAGCAATGTAATTCCCATGAGGAACATGTTTAGCACGCTGGCCTGCTGTATAGCCAGCAACTACCACCTGCATAATGGAAACTAAATGTCGTTAATTAAATAAAGCAATTCACTCAGACCAATTTATTAAAGATTAGGAGATTTTCCTATTAATTTTACTATTAGCGTTAGAGTATTCTTTCATATGCAAATGACTATTTTTCATGAACCACGGATCTTTGCCATGAGAGCTTTTGATGTACTCCAAAATTTTCATAGTTGCATTAAGGTAACATTTTCTAGGAGTGTGCATGAAATGATTTACTTTCCTACTGCAGAATAAGTTTCAGGTCTACTTGTAATAAGGTATTTCCCCCAACCAGACGTTTATACTGAATAACAACTTGGAGTAATGGTGATGCTTCATCTCAAATACTGTCAATCTGCATAGGCAAAGGAGAGCATGTAGGTTTTGCTTCAAGTATATCGTATCAGAGATCCATGACATATTTCCGTTGTGATAACGCAATCCATGACATATTATTGGATTGACGAAAACCAATAATATAAATAGCATATCTGAACTTGTAAATCCAAGTTTTTGGCCTCTTATTAGTGCATAGATTTTATAGTAGTTGGGTTGTGGGCAGTTAGGCGAGAGAGAAAAAAGAGCCAAAGGCGGCGGAACTAGGCTTCACACAACGCAAATCTTTAGTCGGGCATGATTTTATTAATTAAGAATTCGTCTACACCATGTCACAGTTGAGTGAGGTTTCCAGATCTAGGCTCAGGTGGTCCCTCAGGGCATTGTTCAATCCATATTTATAGTAGTTGGGGTCCTGCCCGAAGGAAGTTACATAGAAAAGGGGCAGACCCACCCCAAAAGACGGACAAACCAAGAAAAATGAGCTAAGTACATACAATGTGGGGGAACAGTCGCCGAAGCGCAGGACAGTGGAGTCTACAAACACTAGGTGCATTGATCGCTCTCACGTGAAGTTGCAAATCAAGAAAGAGGTGCTATGACGGTGTATCGGTCGAAGTAATAGAGTGAATGTGTCGAGTCGTCAAATTCTCAGGGAGTGTGGGTGAAGAAACACAAAAATCCAATATCATTGGCGAGATAAGTTACATAATTAATTGGGGTTTTTTAATTTAACACTTAAACTGTTGGTGTGAAAAGTATGCCAACTCCACACTCAACAGAAAAAGAGATGAGGGGACTGTGAGTGGAAGAGTACTATATGCTATAAATACTTGGGCAAGGAGAAAGAGGTGCTCGGACGGCAAGAGAAAATTTTGCACGACGTGAATCATAGTTGTAGTTGTGCGTGATATTATTAATTAATTGAAAAAGGTTACAATAATGTTACAGATGCAAGAATAGTACTTCACTAAGTTACTTGCAAGTTTTGTTCTCAGACGTGTGAGTATTGGGGTATGTTTTGGCTCGTTCTACAATGGCTATAAAGCAACAGTTCAGGATCTATTTATAGGCTTGGGGGCTCTGCCCGTGGATAGCCCAACAACAGAACTCAGACTTTTGAGCACATAGCGTGCACGGGCATGAAGAGTCTGCACACGAGTGTGCGTGAACAAAACGCACACTCATTAATAGAACACATGACTCTCCGCCCAGATCTACGAATTAATACACAGAGCACACACGCATGAGCACAAGGTGCATGGGCGGGCGTGAAAAATTTGTACATAACCTCTCTTACAACTATGAAAAGTCCACAGTTGTAATTCACATGATAATATCCAGATTTTGGGTAATAATCAAGTGAGTAATTAGTGCACTAAACCATATTAAATATAGGGAACGATAATGAATTCCATGCAATAAGATAAATGACAAGGAACCCCCTCCCCCCGAGGTAATGTTTCATATCCCCGATAAGTCTTAATAAACATTGTGTGAGCAGAGTAACTTGGGTTGAATTATACATCATCTTGAGCAAATTAACTTTAAAATACCACATTCTTACTTCTCATTGGTCTGTGAATCACCTAAAAATAAAATATAAAAAAAAATCGTGTGATCCACCAAGCCCCAGATAAACCATAATAAGCATTGTGTGAATCAAGTATATTGGTAGTTGTATTTTATTGTGCATAGAAATTGTGGAAGTAATCTTACTTTACCTATTAATGATGATTGTGTACATTCATTACATCTATGTGTCTTCATTATTACTCTTGTATACTCTACCAAATTCACAAATTATACACCATTGTTTCATATAAAACTTCCACTCTTGAGGACTGGACTATAAGCTCAAAAGTACATCATCTTACATGAACAAGTAAAAGTACTAGATGACTTAGCATGATTTATACAATGTCTTTAATGCTTGATAAATAAATCACATAACATTGTACCTTTGAATGCTTTGCGTTTATATATTACATGTTATTGCATTCCATATGAAATTAAAAATGAATATCATTAATAATTTCTGACAATTATGTTTAAAAGTTACTCACAATTATCTTTTTTTTAATGCTTATCGGTTATAACAATTATCTTTTTATAAATTCACTCTGAAGGTATGCTCTTGATTTATCACGATTCTTTGTTTTTGTTATGTATTCATTATTTCACGCTTATCCAATGTATATAATTTATCTTACGTTCTATCGTGACAATCCATCTTAATATGTGATGCAGTGGTAGACCCGCTAAAATTAAAGGACTCTAAAATGCGAACTAAGGAGTATGAGATCAATGGACCGTGCGCGTGCAAACATGAGAGCAACCCAAGTAGATCAACAAACAAGTGATAAAATTTCAACAAAAAAAGGCTAAGAACACGACATCTACAATTTTGAGCAACTATTAACGTAAGAGCCTTTTATAACTTGTCAACGAGCGAGGCGTGATTCGATCAAGCGTGCCGGTAGAGATCCAACAAGTCAAACAACATATCAATACAATAGCATATAATGATTCCACAACCAAACTACCGCAATAGTTCAAAACCTAGCATCCAAATAAGAGAAATAAAAATGTCATATATACCTTGATTAACTCGTGCATGCGGCGGCTCGGCTTGGGGATGAAGTACTGTGGGCGCGATGTTTCAGATGTGCTGGTGGATCCTCGGAGGGCTGTGGGTGGTAAGGGATGGGTGGATTAGGGCTATTGGGAACGTGGGGGACAGGATCCTTGGAGGTGGATCTAGGTTTGGGCCGGGTGTGGGCTGTGGGGGCTTGGGGAGGGAAAACGGGGAAGGAGAGGGGCGGCTCTGGATGGAGGCGGGGAGGATCTGGGCGGGACGGCGAGGGCTGCAAGAGAGGGGGGAGGGAGAGGCTAGACCTGGACGGGGACGGCGGATCTGGAGGAGACGGAGTGGACCTGGGCGGGACGGCGCGGGGCTGTAAGAGATGGAAGAGGGGGAGCTAGAGCGGGACAGGGACGGCGGATCTGGACGAGGGTGGCGGAGCAGGCGCGGACTGTGGAGGCACCGTTCTTCGGAATCCACCGAAGAAGAAGACCGACGAGTTGCAGCACGGGTAACTTCGATCCCTTGAACCGGTCACCCACAAGCATATAAATAAGAGAAGGCTAAAGTAAAACTAGGGTTCCCGATCGGACGGCTATAAATGTTCGGCCCGATCGGGGGCTAAATACATCAAAATATAAAAAACAAACATATCAAATTTGCTCGGAACGACCCCCCGGGCGCATCCGCGGACTCGGATCGCCCAGCCGGGTCGTCGATCACCGCCTCCTGCGGGAATAGACACGCGCGTGTCGTCGATCGCCATCAACTCCCCCTGACTTGAAAGAACTCATCTCCAGTGAGTGAAGATGATCGTACTCTCGGCGCAAGTCCGGGGCGAGTCTCTCGAGCTCCTCAACAGCAATCCAAGAGTCGTCAGCAGTCGGGCGGGCAGACCAATGGACCAAGTACCGCAGGACCGTCAATCCGCTCATCGTCGTGAAGTCATGGCCAATGATCTGTAGTGTATCTCCGGTAGGCGACTATCGTGGCGATGTATCTCCGTCAGAACGAGGTGCCACAGGAACTGTCGGCTGTAGAGGGTGATCCCCCGAGCGGTGCTCCATCGTTCGCAACTGCTTTGGCGAGGTGGGCGTAGGTGCACTGGAGGGGTGAGGGTCAGGTTGGGGCTCAAGGGCCGGTGGAGATAACGGATCCGCGTACACTCGCTCCTCATAGTATGGGGTCAGATCCTCTACATTGAACACCCGGTGAATCCCCATTGCTGGTGGTATGTCAACTTCATACGCGTTCGTACTAATCTGTCGAGTGACAGTGTAGGGGTCCATCCGACGAGCACTTAACTTTTTCGCAGCCCCCTGGGGGGGCTCTCAGGACGAAGGTGTATCATAACTTGCTCCCCGACGTCAAATGTTTGCTCTCTCCTGTGCAGATCGGCCTGAGCCTTGTAGTTTTCATTACTGGCCGCAATCTTCCTTCGGACTGTCTCATGTAGTGTGTGTATATACTGGATGAACGACTCGGCGAAATCACTTGGTCGGGCTCCTAACGGGACGTCCACTAGGTCAATGGGTTTCCTAAGCTCATAACCTAATATGACAAGGAATGGACTCAGACCCGTGGTCCTATTGACCGAACTATTGAATGCAAACTCCGCAATAGGCAGGACTGAATCCCAGGTGGCCGGACTATCCCGAACTAGACAACGCAACATGGTCGCAAGGCTTCGGTGGACAACTTCAGTCTGTCCATCCGTCTGTGGGTGGTAGGCAGTGGAGAACTTCAGTGTCGTGCCGGTCTCCTTCCACAATGTCTTCCAAAAATAACTTGTGAAGCGAACATCACGATCGGAGACAATAGAAGTGGGCAGCCCATGCCACTTGAATACTTCCCTGAAGAACAGGGCTGCCACGTGGGGGGCGTCGTACATCCTATGGCAAGGAATGAAGTGGGTCATCTTCGAGAAGCGGTCCACGACGACGAAGATCGAGTCGAACTTCCGCGGAGTGCGGGGGAGTCCAAGAACAAAGTCTAGATTGATGTCTGCCCAGGGCCGGTGAGGAATAGGCAACGGAGTGTATAGGCCTGTGGGCTGTCGAGTTCCCTTCGTCGTCTGGCAGATTCGGCAATGTCGGACGACCCGCGTGACGTCCCTCTTCAGGCCAGGCCAAAAGAAGCGGTCATCAACTAACGCAATCATCTTATCCCGCCTAAAGTGCCCTGCGGCTCCGCCCGCGTGAAGCTCCCAGATGAGAAAATCCCGAAGAGAAGTCTGGGGTATACAAAGGCGAGACCCAAAAAACAGATAGCCCTCAAAAATGATAAAACCCTCGCGGGGCTCGGATGGGTCCTTAGATAGGGCAGAGAAGATACCGCCAAAATCAGGGCACTCAGGGTAGTACTGGCAAACATGCTCAAATCCCTCAACTCGCGCGTCCATAGTATGGAGGATGGTTACTCGGTGACTCAACGCATCGGTCAGCTTGTTCTCAACACCAGCGCGGTGTTTGAGAACGTAGTGGTACTCCTGCATGAACTCCACCCACTTTGTGTGTCGGTGTCCTAACTTCTTTTGTGAATCCAGGTATCGCAGGGCTTGATGGTCAAAGTACAGGACAAACTCCCTGTGTAGGAGATAGTGACGCCAATATCGGAGCGCCTATACGACAACGTAGAATTCCCGATCATAATTGGAGTATTTCTGTCGGGCGTCATTCAGTTTCTCACTAAAGTAAGCAACTGGATGACCCTCCTGACTCAGTAGTCCCCCAATGCCTACCCCGGACGCGTCGCAAGCCACCTTGAAAGCCTTGGAAAAATCCGGAAGGCACAATACGGGGGCAGTCGCTAGCCTTTGCTTGATGCTCTCAAAGGCTCTGGTAGCTGCTGCAGTCCAGGCGAAATCTCCCTTGCGGAGGCAACTCGTAATAGGGGCCATGATCGAACTAAACCCCCGAACAAAGCTCCGGTAAAAGGTAGCAAGGTCGTGGAAGCTCCGGGCCTCGTGGATATTGGTCGGGACGGGCCACTCGCGAATAGACTTGACCTTTCCGTGGTCAACGGAGATGTCGGACTGTTGAGACGATGTATCCTAGGAACTGTATCGAGGATGTCAGGAATGAGCACTTCTTCAGATTGATGTACAAATGCTCCTTCCGAAGGAGATCAAATAACAGTCGAATGTGGTCCAGGTGCTCCGTGCGATCCTGGCTAAAGATCAGTATGTCGTAAAAATAGACCACCAGGAACTTGCCCATGTAGGGACATAGGATCTGCGTCATCACCCTCATGAACGTGCTCGGCGCGTTCGACAGTCCGAACGGCATAACCAACCATTCATACAGACCATCCTTCGTCTTGAAGGCCGTCTTCCACTCGTCACTCTCTCGTACCCTGATCTGATGGTATCCACTCCGCAGGTCGATCTTCGAAAATATTTGGGCACTAGCCATCGCATCTAGGAGGTCGTCGAGGCGGGGAATTGGAAAACGATATTTCACTGTTATCTTATTGATGGCCCAACTATCGATACACATGCGTCAACTCCCGTCCTTCTTAGGGGTAAGGAGGGCTGAAACGGCACACGAGCTCAAACTCTCTCAAATAAAATTCTTCCTAAGAAGATCGTCAATTTGTCTCTTCAATTCGGCATGCTCTGTCGGATTTAGGCGATAGTGGGGCAGGTTGGGCAAAGATGCCCCGGGACTAAATCAATTACATGTTGGATATCCCTCATAGGGGGGAGCTCATCGGGGAGCTCCTCTGGCATGATGTCCATATATTCGGCTAGCAGGTGCCGAATGTCCGGGTCCACACTCTCCACAGTTGTGGTGTCGCCAGAGGTCAAGGCGGCGGCCACCACAAACATGACTCCCGAGTTTAAACTCTCACGAAGAAAATCGCCCCTCCTCAGAACGTGCACTGGTCTAGTCGACCCCGCACTAATAGATGACTCGACTTGGCCCTTGGTGGGATCCCTGGGCTGGGTCGGAGTGAGGGTGATCTTTCGTCCCTTGTCAAAGAAGACACACGTGTTGGAGCGGCCATAACACGTGGCGTCACGATCGTAGAGCCAGGGGCGGCCCAGGAGAACATGTGCGACGTCCATCGGGATGACGTCGCACCAAACCTTGTCTTCAATGGACTCTAGGCGGACCGGCACAAGAAATCTCTGCGTGACCTGAATGGCCGACTTGTCCACCCAGTGGACTCGGTAAGGATGCGGGTGGGGCTCGGCGGAAAGCTGCATCCTCTCTAAACCCTTCTTCGCTACGATGTTCACACAACTACCGCTATCTATGGCGAGCTTGCAGGGGCCGCCCGCACTCTGAAAATAAGTGTAGAATATCGAGGTACGTCGCCAATCTTCCTCGGTGCGGGGTGTGTGGAGGAGTCGGCGGATGACTCCCAACTCTAACGATCTCTCTGCGTCGCTCTCCCAGCCGTCCTCGACCCCCGCGGTAATTTCTTCCACTATAGCATCGTCAACTTCAACACCTGCCTCATCGTCACCCTCCATCAGAAGGTTCCTCGTAGGACACTGTGCAGTAATGTGCCCCCTGCCCGAGCAACGATAACACTGTCCGGGTCCGGGTCTGGGGGCGGTCGAAACTCGGGATGATAGCCTTGCCCTTCGCATCTGAGGGGGCGCGGGCTGAGCCGTCTAAGCGATGAGTGGTCTGCCTCGATCCTGTGAGGCGCAGGTAGTTCTCATACTCGAGTGCGAGTTGGAACACCTGCTCGACCGTCTCTATGCGGTGTGGTATAAGCTCTCTCCGAATCTCAGCTCGAAGTCCCGCTCTAAATCGGGAAGCGGTAGCAATAGGCTCCTCCAAAATGTCGCTTCTCACTACTAACTCATCAAATCGTGTCATGTACTCGGCAACGGAAAGTGACCCTTGCCGCAAAGCGTAGAGTTGGTCGAGGAGTTGATCGTGATATGATGCGGGGAGGTACTTGTCCCTCAATTGTTGCTTCATCTCATCTCATCGGGTAACGGGATAATATTCATCCCTCTCAAGCGACCTCTCCACACTAATCCAGAACATCTTGGCTTGGCCCAGAAGCTTCATTTTAGCAAACCGAACTCGTCGTTCGCCATTCATCTCATACCAATCAAAGAAGTGGTCCATGTCTAGGATCCAGTCACAAAAGGCCTTCGGGTCCAGGTGGTCGTCGAAGGAGGGCGCATCAATTCGGAGGCGTCAGATGAGGTCGTCCTCAACTGGGGTGCGCTCCCGGCGAGGTGCCACATACTCATCGCGAGGATCGTCAGAGTCGTACTCGTGTCGTGCGGGTGGGCCACGCCCATATCGGGTCGGTGGTAGGCGTGGCTCGTAGGGTGGCTGAGGGTTACCCCTCGGGGCGGGAACGCGACGGTAATCATGTACCGGCTCAGGGGTCCGTCTCCGTGCAGCGGGGTCCCGTCATGGTGGCTCTCTACCTCGCCGATCAGGTGGAGGCGGGGCGTCCCGTGGGTCTTCCAGGGGTTCCTCATAACGGGGTGCTAGGGTTGGGCCTCTAAGGGCTCCTAACTGATCGACTCTAGTGTTAACCCAAGCAATCTCGTTTTCAAGGGTGGCGAACTGCTCGAGGATTAAGCGCTGGAACTCGGGGGCCGCCATGTCCGAATTCGAACTGGTGGCCCGATCATCAGTGACGATTTGTTCAGACATCGGGGCTCGAAACAACCTACCACTACAAAGCATGCAAATGTGACTCGAAACCTGGCTTTGATACCAAATGATGCAGTGGTAGACCGGCTAAAATTAAAGGACTCTAAAATGTGAACTAAGGAGTATGAGATCAATGGACCGTGCGCGTGCAAACATGAGAGCAACCCAAGTAGATCAACAAGCAAGTGATAAAATTTCAACAAAAAATGGCTAAGAACACGACAACCACAGTTTTGAGCAACTATTAACATAAGAGCCTTTTATAACTTGCCAACGAGCGAGGCGCGATTCGATCAAGCGTGCCGGTAGAGATCCAACAAGTCAAACTACATATAAATACAATAGCATATAATGATTCCACAACCAAACTACAGCAATAGTTCAAAACCTAGCATCCAAATAAGAGAAATAAACATTTCATATACCTTGATTAGCTCGTGCATGTGGCGGCTCGGCTTGGGGATGAAGTACCGTGGGCGGGATGTTTCAGATGTGCTGGTGGATCCTCGGAGGGCTGCGGGTGGTAAGGGGTGGGCGGATTAGGGCTATTGGAAACGTGGGGGACGGGATCCTTGGAGGTGGATCTAGGTTTGGGCCGGGTGTGGGCTGTGTGGGCTTGGGGAGGGAAAACGGGGAAGGAGAGGGGCGGCTCTGGATGGAGGCGGGGCGGATCTGGGCGGGACGGCGAGGGCTGCAAGAGGGGGGAGGGAGAGGCTAGACCTGGACGGGGACGGCGGATCTGGAGGAGGCGGGGCGGACCTGGGCGGGACGGCGCAGGGCTGTAAGAGATGGAAGAGGGGGAGCTAGACCGGGACGGGGACGGCGGATCTGGACGAGGGTGGCGGAGCAGGCGCGGACTGTGGAGGCACCGTTCTTCGGAATCCACCGAAGAAGAAGACCGACGAGTTGCAGCACGGGCAACTTCGATCCCTTGAACCGGTCACCCACAAACATATAAATAAGAGAAAGTAAAACTAGGGTTCCCGATCGGACGGCTATAAATGTTCGGCCCGATCGGGGGCTAAATACATCAAAATATAAAAAACTAATATATCAAATTTGCTTGAAACGACCCCCGGGCGCATCCGCGGACTCGGATCGCCCAGTCGGGTCGTCGATCACCGCCTCCTGCGGGAATAGACACGCGCGTGTCGTCGATCGCCATCAATATGTCTCTAATTAATTTAATAAAACGCTCATATTTTGTTAATATCAAAGGTGGAGAATAAAATAAAAAATCTAGAAGGAAAATATGAGAAAATTATATATTACTTAAAGACAAATTAATGGATTTAGGGGGAACGCACAATTAAGAGGAGTTTGTTGTACTTAAACTGATTATTCTCGTATCTTATTCACAATTACCATTTACTGCACAATGCTATAAACAAAACACATGTATAAATGATTAATTTCTCATTCATAGGATTTGTTATTATCAAAAGGGGGAGATTAATGAAATGACTTTGCATCTTTTGCTTGGAGAATAACAAATCCTAATTTGTATTTGATCTATTTTGGCTTGTCTTTATAGTGTGCAAGAATTATAGGTACACAAGAGCATGCTCACGACGTCCTATGATAGATATGGAAAGAAATGTGCACTACCACCGACAATAGCGATACCGCCCCGCGATACCATCGTTCTACAATGAACAACTGTCAAAGATCTATATATGGAATGTGTTATCGCTCGACAGTAGTGATGGAGGACATGTTTAAGTCCTCCTCTCCGCTCAGTTGGTGATGGAGGACATGTTTAAGTCCTCTTATCAAGGAGTTCTGGGTATCGAGCCCCAGCCTCAACAACCCGCGGCAATTATACTGGTTGTCGAGAGGGGTTGGGGTGTGTGCGCCGCGGCCCTGTTACGGGAGGGGGGAAAAGCCCGTTCGGGAGCGGGGAAGAGCCCTGCTGCCCGACCCTGGAGCGGGGAAGAGCCCTACCGCCAGGCCCAGCCCGTAACATAAAGTGCACTTTTATCTTACAGGCCGGGCCGGGCGGCAGGGCTCTTCTTTGCTCCAAGGTCGAGCGGCTCAGTTGGTGATGAAGGACATGTTTAAGTCCTCTTATAAATGAGATCTGGGTATCGAGCCCCAGCCTCAACAACCCGCGGCAATTATACGGGTTGTCGAGAGGGCTTGGGGTTTGTGGGCCGCGGCCCTATTACGGGGGGGGAGCCTTTTCGGGAGCTGGGAAATGCACTGCCGCCCGACCCTGGAGCGGGGAAGAGCCTTGCCGCCAGGCCTGGCCCGTAACAGGACGTCATACAATCTAACAAGGTCGACCTGATTTCTCTTACACAGTTTCAAGCGAGTCCTTCTAATGTAGGAGTAGGCTACGATGCACAAAACCAACGACGTTACGTGGTAGTGCAAAGGTGACATGTTAATCCGAGCCTAAACGCGATGGAATCGTCAATAACTCGACAAATAAATTTGAGCAATGAGCATTCTAACTTCACGGAAATATTTGAAATTGAAAACAGTTAATTAATTTTGGCAATTTATAATAACTTTCCTCCGCTCGAAGGGCCAAAGCAAAGCGCGCGGCGAATGTCTCCTCCTGCAAATTATTAGCGGACTGAAACAATTTCTACGATCAAAAATCACAACACAGATATTTATTCACCAATGAAAACGTCAAAACAAATAATCAAATACCACAAAATAAACTCACAAAGTAGCGGGCTGAACCGAGGTACTGAAGAATTCGGGTCCGGATGTGTAGATCGGCGATCGGAGGTAGAACCGGAGGAGGGAAAACGAAGGCGGTGGCAGTCCTCGGTGATAAATGATGAGAATGGGTGAGAAATGGGTAGATCTGGCCACGTACAAGTAGATCCGGGACGGGGATGGGTAGATCCGCTATTTAGGGTCGGATCCGGGTAAAAATGAAAAGTATGAGTGGTGGGAATAGCGGATCGGGTGCTAAAACTCTAGACCTGGACTGACCTAGAACTTTAGGGGCTTTGGGAAGTGGATACACGTGAGGGAGTGAATAGGGGTAGTCGGGTCGGGCTGTGGGTGGCCGGGTGGCTGCTGGAAGGTCGAGGGCTAGGCAGCGGGTGTGCTGGAGGGCGGAGGAAGGGCTGGAGGCGGGTTTGCTGGGAGGAGGAATGGGCGACCGGACCTGCTAGAAGGGAAGAAAGGGGCGGCGGTCTGGAGGGGAAAAGGTTGCAAACCTGCGGCTACAGATGGGTTAAAAACAGGCAGTGGATTAACAGATGAGAAAGTATAGGGATGATCAGTGAATTTAATAGATCTATAGTAACTGTGAAGAGGAATTCCTTCTGGCAGTGGTTGTGATCGGGAAAAAAAAAGACTGCTGTTTGAAGGCTGTGGAGGTGGCGGCCAGGGGTTTGGGGGGGGGGGGGGGGGGGGGGGGGGGGGGGGGAGAAAGAGGGTTATGGATGGGTAGTACCTTGGGAAGGAGTTCGAGCACCTAGGAGTCGTCACATAGGGTTCCACGGCGTCGGCACCGGGGAGGGATCGATGGAATCCGGGAAGAAGAGTCTCCAAAATTCTGCAATAGCCTCTTTTCAGCCCCTACACATCTATTTATAAGAAAAGAGCAACTAGGTCATCCCCATCAATATCTATGATTGGCTGGTGGGGTCGGCCTCAAAATATATGAAAATAAAACAAAAAAATAAACTAATATATGTTTTTGACTCGCGGCGACGTGCCGGATGCAACTGCGGAGTCGGAGCGGCGATTCGATCAAGCCTTCCTGCTCGAATAAATGAATGTGGGTCCCGCCTTGCGGCGAACCCCTTCAAGTGCATGATTTGATGGATTCTCATCAACTCCCCCCGACTGAAAAGCCTTGATCTCTGATGAATGGAGATGATTGACTGAGGTCGAAGTCCAGGAGCGAGTCGATCAAGCTTTACCAGTAATATCAAAGTGTCGTCTGTGTTGGGTTGGCCCTGCCAAGGTCAAGTAGCGGCATCGCGGTTCGTCCGTGGTGGGAACAAACTGATGGGATCTGATCTCCGTGATGCACTCATCTCTCATCTCTCGAAAGGTGGATCCCGGTGCGATCGGTGGTGTCGGTGGTGCCAGTGGTGAAACCAGAGAAGACGAGTCCCCAGGGGGGGGGGGGTAGTACGGGGTGGGCTGTGGTGGTCGCCAAACGTAGGCGGGGTAAGAGTGGTAGGGCAACGAAAGCGGGGGGGGCGGCGGCGGCTGGGCATCTCCACTGCTCGGGTCCACATACTCGTGAGGCTCATAGTACGGCGTCAGATCCTCGACATTAAACATCGGGCGAATTCCCATACTAGCCGGGATATCGAGCCGGTAGGCATTTGTCCCAATACGACTAATAAAAGAGTCCGGACTCATTCGCATAGTGCTTAACTTTTTGGCAGGCCCCGAGGGGAGCCTCTCTGGGCAGATTCGCACCATTACTGTCTCGTCTTCATTAAATGATTGTTCTCGTTTTCGCTTATCCGCATGGGTTTTATAATATCATTGCTCATTATTATTCGTCGGCGTACCGACTCATGCAAATGTTGTGTAAATGAATTAGCAAACTCACTAGGGCGCGACTCTAAAGGACTCGGGACGAGGTCAATGGGCTTCCTAGGGTCGTATCCTGATAGTATATGAAATGGACTCAACCCGGTGGACCTATTGACCGAGCTATTGTAGACAAACTCTGTAATCGGAAGATCTACGTCTCAGCTACTCACATGCTCTCCAACTAGACACCGCAAAAGAATTCTTAAGCTCGGGTTCACTACTTCAGTCTGCCCGTCCGTCAGGGATGATATGTCGAGAAGAACCTAAGAAGGGTGTCAGTCTTATGCCACAGGGTCTTCCAGAAGTAACTTATAAACCTCGCATCGCGGTTTGACACGATCGACTTGGGTAGGCCAAGAAAACGAAAAACATCTCTCATGAAGATAAATGCAACGTGGATCGCATATGCCGTCTTACGGCAAGCGATAAAGTGTGTCATCTTCAAAAAACGATCGACCACCACGAAGATGGAGTCGTGTTTTCGTAGAGTGTGGGGAAGTCCGAGAACAAAATTCATTCTAATGTTCTCCCAAGGGCGGTGGGGAACAGATAAAGGGGTGTACAAACCCGTGTTCTGTTTGGTACCCTTCGCCGTTTGGCAGATACGGCAGTGGCGGACAACGCGGGCCACGTCCTTCTTAAGGCTGGGCCAATAAAGACGGTCCTCAACAATGGCTATGGACTTATCTTGCCCAAAGTGCCCTGCGGCGTCGCCCGCGTGCAATTCCCAAATCAAATAGTCGCGGTAGGATGTTTGGAGAATGCACATGCGGGAGCCCCGGTACAGATATCCTTCAAAGATCTGATATCCCTCAACAGGGTCTGGTGGGACAGGGCGGTATAAATCTCGCCAAAGACTGGGCATGTCGGATAATCCAGAATCAATCTCTCAAGCCCATCTACGCAAGCGGTCATCATCTGCAACAGGGAAACACGACGACTCAACGCATCGGCTGGTTTGTTCTCAACACCAACTCGGAGCTTGAGAACATAATGGAAGTCTTGTAGATACTCGACCCATTTGGCATGTCGGTGTCTCAGCTTGCGCTGCGAATCGAGATAACGTAAGGTATGGTGGTTGGAATAAACTCTCAGGGAAGGAGATAGTGTCTCCAGTAGCGCAGAGACTGAACAATAGCATAAAATTCTCGATCATAGTTCGAATATTTCTGCTTGGCCTCATTCAGCTTCTCATTAAAGTAAGAAACTGAGTGTCCTTCCTGGCTCAAAACGCCACTGATACCTACACCTGACGCATCATATGCGACCTCAAAAGCACGGCTAAAGTCCGGCAATCTCAGAACAGGCGTCGTCGTCAGTCTCTCCTTAATCTCCTCGAAGTTCTAGTGGTTGCGGGGGTCCACTGGAACTCTCCCTTCTTGAGACAGCTCGTGAAGGAGGCCATGATCTTACTAAACCCCTGAACAAACCTCCTATAGAAGGTGACAAGTCTGTGAAAAGTGCGAGCCTCGTGACGTTCGCCTACACGGGCCAGTCGCGAATGGATTTGTCCTTCTCAGGGTCAAAAGATACTCCAGTCGAGGATATAATAAATCCTAGGAAGTGAACGGACTCAGAGAGAAATGAACATTTCTTCAGATTGACATACAATTTCTCTTGTCGGAGGGTGCCAAAGAGAAGCTTCAAGTGATCGAGGTGGGCAGCCTGAGTCTGGCTATAAATTAGTATGTCATCGAAATACACAACCATAAACTTGCCATGTAGGGCCTCAACACCTGTGTCATAACTCTCATGAACGTGCTCGGGGCGTTAGATAGCCCCAATGTCATGACTAGCCACTCATAAAGACCGTCTTTGGTTTTGAATGCGGTTTTCCACTCATCGCCCTCGCGAACTCATATCTGATGGTACCCACTAAGGAGATCGATCTTGGAGAAGATCTGGGCACCGGACAAAGTATCCAGTAAATCGTCGAGTTGTGGGATCGGGAAGAGATACTTGACCGTGATCTTGTTAATGGCGCGGCTGTCAATGCACATACGCCAACTACCGTCCTTCTTAAGGGTCAGAAGGGCGGGAACCGCACATAGACTCATACTCTCACGAACAAACTGTTTCCGAAGAAGATCGTCGACCTGCCTCCTGAGCTCAACGTGCTCATCCGGATGCATACGATAATGGAGCAAGTTCGGGATGGAAGCCCCGGGACTAAGTCTATGTTGAATGTCCCGTGGAGGGGGCAGCTCATCGTGGAGCTCGTCCGGCATAATATTCGCAAACTCATCTAAAAGGGGACGCACCACTAGTGGGTGGTCAACTGGGGTATCCACAGACGCCTGGGTGGCAGCCACAACATAGATGATATTCAAATCAACACTATCTCACAGAAACTCGTCTCGCCTCAAAATATGCAAGGGCCTCAAGGCACTCGTACTAATAGATGGCTCGACTACACCCTTGGATCTATCACAGGGCTGGGTGGGTGTCAATGTGATCTTCCGCCCCTTGTCATAAAAGACACACTTGTTCGAGCAGCCGAAACACGTGACGTCACGATCAAACAGCCAGGGGCGGCCAAGAAGCACATGAGCGACGTCCATGGGAATGGCATCACACCAGACCTTGTCCTGAAATGAGGCAATGGTGATCCGGACAAGACTGCATTGGATGACCAGAATCGTTGTCTTATCTACCCAGACGACACGATATGGGTGGGGGTGAGGTTTTGCCTTCACCTACATATGGTCAAGCCGGCCACGATGTTCAGGCAACTCTCATTGTTGATAGCCAACTTGCAGGGACCACCTGTACTAGAAAAGTATGTGTAAAAGATGGTGGTGCGTCGCCAATGCTCATCTACACGACGGGTGTGTATGAGACGTCTAATCACTCCCACCTCTAAAGATCTCTCGGCGTCACTCTCTCAGCCTTCCTCGACAATGGCCTTAACTTCTTTCGTACCCTCCTCATCTTCCTCCAAATCCTGCTCCTCGCCCTCAACTAGCAGGTTCCACGTGGGGCACTACGCCGCCACGTGTCCCCTGCCAGAAAATCGATAGCACACAATACCCCCAGATCGCGGGACATTAGTGGCTATGGCTTTGCCCTTCGCATCCGCGGGGATACGTGTGGGTGCAGCCTTGGTGGTCTGGGGCGAAGCGGGTTTCCTAAAAGTCGAGGACTCGGTCTAAGAAGTGAACTGCCTCGTGCTAGAAGATCGGAGGTACCGCTCGTACTCAAGAGCGAGTTGAAATATCTGATCGACCGTCTCTAAACAATGTGGAATCAACTCTCTCTGAATCTCAGAACGAAGACTCGCCATGAAACGGGAGGCAGTGGAGATAGGCTCCTACGAGACGTCACTCCTAATGACTAGCTCGTTGAAGCGAGCCACATACTCAGCGACAGTAAGTGACCCCTGTCGTAAGTTCTGTAACTGCTCAAATAACTGGTCTCGGTAAAAAGCGGGGAGGTACTTCTCGCTCAACCTTTGCTTCATCTCATCCCACTTGGTGATGGATAACCATCTCGCTCCAAGTCTCTCTCTACGCTAATCCAAAATACCTTAGCTTGCCTGATCAGCTTCATTTTTGTGAAGCGAACGCAACGCTCGTCACTCATCTCATACCACTCGAAATAGTGCTCCATGTCCAAGAGTCAATCACTGAAGGCTTTCGGATCTAGGCGACCATCGAACGAAGGGGCGTCGAGTCAAATACGACGAGTGATGTTGTGGTGGTGGCCTCCCCTCCGTGGGTCGGGATAATCCTCGGGTTACTCATCATGAGCGTAGTCGTATCGAGCGGGTGGGGAACCACGCTCACTCCGACCCCGGGGATAATATTCATCGTGGTGATGATCACGGCGACCGTGTGGGGGCACACGATCTCTGGGGTCAGGCTGTGGCTGACATGGCATACAGTTCTCATCACGCTGATGAGGAAGCCTATCCCGCGTCAGAGCTTGCTTATGCTCCATCACAAAGTCAGGATTTCGCCTTACCGGGGAAATTGGGGCTCGATGAGGAATATCATGACGGTGGCGGTCTGCTGGAGACTGACCATCTCTCGGGCATTGGTCATGACGTGGAGGAGCATCAGGGTCGTCCTCAAGTGACTCGTCACGCTGTGTTGGAGTGTCCCTGCATTCTCTAAGTGGTCTAAACGAAGATTCACCTCGGCAAGATCATGACGCACATCGTTGAACTGGGCACCTAAAGCGTCAAAACGGTCTAGGATAAGGCGTTGAAATTCAGCAAAAACGGCGCCCGAAATCGAGCTCGTCGTCGGCGACTTGCGGCTCTATCATGCTTCCTCTAAAGATTCTACCACTACGGAGCATACACATGGCCTAACTTTGCCTCTGATACCAAAATGATGTAGGGGTAGGCTACGGGTGCACAAAACCTACGACACTAGGTGGTAGTGCAAGGGTGACACGTTAATCTGAACCTAAACGCAATATAATCGTTGATAACTCGACAAATAAATTTGAGCAATGAGAATTCTAACTCCACGCAAATATATGAAATTAAAAACAGTTAATTAATTTGGGCAATTTATAATGACATTCCTCTGCTCGGAGGGCCAAAGCAAAGCGCGGCGAATGTCTCTTTCTACAAATTATTAGCGGACCGAAACAATTTCTACGAGCAATAATCACAGCACATATATTTATTAACCAATGAAAATGTTAAATCAAATAACCCAATACCACAAAATAAACTCACAAAGTAGCGGGCTAAACCGAGGTACTGAAGAATTAGGGTCCCAATATGTATATCAGCGAACATAGGTGGAACCGGCGGCTGGAAAACGAAGGTGGTGGTTGTCTTCGGCGAAAAATAATGAGATCGGGTGAGAAATGGGTAGATCCGGCCACGTACAAGTAGATCCGGGCCGGGGAGGGGTGGATCCGCTATTTAGGGTCGGATCCGGGCAAAAATGGAAAGTATGAGTGGTGGGAATAGCGGATCGGACGCTAAAACTCTAGATTTGGACTGACCTAGAATTTTAGGGACTTTGAGAAGTGGATCTACGTGAGGGAGTGATTAGGGGTAGTCAGGTAGGGCTGTGGGTGGTTGGGTGACTGCTGGAAGGTAGAGGGCTAGAAGGCGGGTGTGCTGGAGGGCGGAGGAAGGGCTGGAGGCGGGTTTGCTGGGAGGAAGAATGGGCGGTCGGACCTGCTGGAAGGGAAGAAAGGGGCGGCGGTCTGGAGGGGAAAAGGTTGCAGGCCCGCGGCAACAAAAGGGTTGAAAACAGTAGGCCGGCGGTGGATTAACGACTGAGAAAGTATAGGGTTGAACAGGGAATTTAATAAATCTATAGTAACTGTGAAGAGGAATTCCTTCTGGTAGTGGTTGTGATCGGGAAAAAAAGGCTGTTGGAGGTTGTGGAGGTGGCGGCCAAGGGTTTCAGGGGGAGGGGGGGCGAATGAGGATTATGGATGGGCAGTACCTTGGGAAGGAGTTTGAGCACCTAGGAGTCGTCCCCTAGGGCTCCACGGCGTCGGCACCGGGGAGGGATCGCTAGAATCCGGAAAGAAGAGTCTCCAAAATTCTGCAATAGCCACTTTTCAGCCCCTACACATCTATTTATAAGAAAAGAGCAACTAGGGCATCCTCATCAACGGCTATGATTGGTCGGTGGGGTCGGCCTCAAAATACATGAAAATGAAATTAAAAAAAAACTAATATATGTTTTTGACTTGCGGCAACATGCCGGACGCAACCGCGGGGTCGGATCGACGATCCGATCAAGCCATCCTGCGCGAATAAATTAACGTAGGTCCCGCCTTGCGGCGAACCCCTCCAAGTGCATGATTTGATGTATCCCCATCACCTTCCTTATGTGGACGGGCGAATGCAAGGCGACCTTCGAGCTCCTTAAACAATACTTGGTCTCCCCACCGCTGCTCTTGAAGCACGTTCTCGAGGAAGTTTGTACATATACCTAGGATCTGATTGACACGGTGGTGGCAGTCATGAACATGAGAGTTAAATTGTCATTTTTAATGCCTATCTAAGGACTTCATCTACTTTTATGTTCAAACAGATGATGTTTGTTAGGTGATCCTTAACGAACGACGGTTTAACCCATGTGTTTACGACCGCCACCACCGTGCCAAACCGTGCCCTAGCAAAATCGCCACATACCAACGGCCAAATAGAGGTCACGAACTGCATTATCCTCAAAATTCTTCGGAAGGCAGTGGCAGACGCACTTCCTAACGTACTATGGGCGTATCACACTATAGAGAGGACCCTGACAGGAGAAACATTGTTCAACCTCTGCTACGGGTCTGAGGATGTCATGCCAGTGGACATTGGCGTCCAAAACCCCTGTGTGTTTAGTTATTAAAAGAGCAAGGCGCACCAAGACGCAAAGAGATATTGGAACCTAGGTGTGAGAATCAAGGCGCAGGAGCACGTTTTACGAGGACAAGGCGCAACTACATTCATTTTATATAATCAGCATCAAACATTAGTTCATCTATTCTAGTCATTAATCATTCATTACTATCATTTATATCTATTAAAATATAATTAATGTGGTCACTTGCATCATATCTATGTCTCAACGCTCAATTATGTTTCACAAACACTAAATTATGCAATAATTATTGAGTTCTTACATTATTTCTTTTTTTTATTTTAATAAACATTACAACATAAATCGGACACATGCGCAATTTTTATGCTCTAAAGGTGCACGAAGGCGCAAATCTCTGAACCTGGTGATCCTTGAGCCTAAGGTGCGCCTTGAACAATATAGCTTGTGTGAACTCTTTTGATATTGCGGAGAATGAGGTCTTGCTCCAAAGTATTCTGGACTTAATCTTAGAGGTCATGAACAAAGCTGCAAGGGATCGTCACGTACCTTCTAAATGTCGAAGTGGTAAGGTCCCATAAAAGGACAAGCTCTCTCCCTTCTGGGAAGGTACATTTGTGGTCACTGCAATCGTAAAGCGTAACACATTCAAAGATAGGGAAGCAGACAGAATTACGGAAAGATTCTCCCGGCACATGGAATGCGCAAAACCTATGTTGCTTCTACCTGTGATCCACATCTTTTCTGCTCAGAGCCATGTAATAGGTCATGAGTCAGTACTAATGCACATATCCATAATAAATAACCTCTTTGTTTTTTTACTAAATATCCATTTTTCTCTCTTATGTCATAGGTTTTAAGAGCGAACGTCGGGGACTCAGTATATTCCAACGAAGAAGGGGCATCCACAGTTACGGTTGCGCAAGTCGACGGGACACGCACACGTCGACAAGACGTCGTGGTGGGTCCACATGCGGAGGAAGATGATGACGGGTCCATCTGCGGGAGGAGAGACCGAACATTCGCCGTCGACCTGACCCTTTTATTTATTTCACACTAAGTTATTCAGATTAGATTGTGTGCGCATTTATTTATTTCTCATTATGTTATTATTTCTTATTGTCACACCTCGTGCCTATAAGAGGTGGAGTTGAACTTATTTTTGATTATTCTTGAATGAATGGAAAATTAGGGTTGCTCACGAAGGATTTTGTCTCATTCCCTCCTCTTTCCTCTTCCTCACCTCCGCCGGCCCTCCCTCTCGTGGGATTCCTCTCGGGTTCGTATCAATTTGGTCCGACCTGCCTCACCGCACGCCAGAATACCGTCGGTGCTCACAATCGACCGTCCAAGTCGGTTCATGTTCGCGCTCCGCCGATCGTTCCACTCTGATTCATGCCTGCACGTCCCGTCGCGCATCTTCCTCGCACGTTGCCTCAATTCTGCAACAAATCCCTCATGCATCTTCCTCGCGCGTCGCCCTCATCGCCCTAGGGATGCTTCCACTTGTCGAGGGTCAAATCCGCTGGTTTCCCCGTGTTCGTGTAGGAAGCTGCATGTTTCCTTTGTTGGAGCCAGACCGTCGATCTCAGACTGATCCCGACCGATGTCTCCAACCCAGATCCCGACTGTTACGCATTCTTCCACACTGACGCTCGTCGATCCACGGCACCCAGGCCCGTGCGACTGCCGATTGGCAGTTTCTGCCCGTTCTGTCGCAGGAAGACTATGACAGGGCTATTTCCGCTAATCGGCCTGCTACGTGGCAGCCAACTCCGCACGTGTCGAGTCCCGATCCGCCTGATCGGCCCGGCCCTAGTGTCATCCCTATGTCTGTTGCGCGTCGGCGGCTCTCCGTCATCCTCGCCTCAGACGTCAGTCGCATAGCTCCCAACACTCGTTCTGTCAGCGACCTCTTTCAAATTCTACCACCGAAGCCCTAAGCCGCCGCTTGGAGGCTCAAGAACAACTTGTCGCCTCCATGCGCGCATCCCTCCTCGCTCTCCACTCCAAGAATGACTCTCTTCAAGTGTCCACTACAGCCGTCTTCGCCGCGCCCGTCTCCGGCTCACCCGCAGACGGCGGCTCTATCCTCGGCGTCGGGTCGCCGACCATTTCCTCCAGGACCACTCCCCCGCCCATTCTGAGTCGGTCTGTCCTCTCCCTCGACATTTCATCTTTTGCGTCAACTTAATGGGTTGGAAGCAATATTTTGACCCCCAACTACACACCGCAGCAGGACAAGGTGTCTACAGCTGTGGTGGGCCTGGATGGCACGGCCCTCCACTGGGCTCGGTGGCTCCGCCAATCCAACTCGTGCCTCTCTTGGCCCAATCTCAAGCAGGAGATGATTCGACGGTATGACACTCGCTACTTTGTCTCCTCCGCTATCCAGCGTGTTTGCGGTGTCCGCCAGACAACCGGTCTGGACGATTATGTTGATGAGTTGGTCGCTCTGGTCTCCCACGTTCTCGGGCTACCGCCCGCTCATTACCTGAGCTTCTTCATGCAAGGTTTACTACCACAAATCCGCTCGTGTCTCTGCACGCATCACCCTCACAGTCTCTGATTTCAGGGACTTAGCGCGTCTGGTGGAAGCCGACCTCCTCCCCTGACCACCTGCTCCTACGACCAACCACCACCATCTCCAAAACAGGCATTGTCCTCAGGTTAAAGAGGGCATACCCCCGAGGTCTGTGCGGGATATTCGTTCCCTTGCATATCTCTGAAGGGGCACAGTATCTTCCGGTCGAAAAGGGTAGGTGCCCTCCACGATCATGCGGAAACTACGTCCCCTCGCTTATCACCTAAGGATTTAAAATCAGCCAGTCAGAATGGGTCTGCCTCTCTACGAACGAGAGAGGACCGCGGTCTTCACGCCGTCTCGCGTATCTACAAAGGACTCGGTTTTCTCCATCCGGAAAGAGTATGCCCCCTGTACGATCTGGCGGGAACCACATTGTCATTGCTTATACCCGAAGGGTTAGTGACCCCCGGTAGGACGGGGCCTGCCCCTTGATGACGATGCAGGAACATCAGTCCTCTCGTGCATATACAAATGACCCAGTGCAGTCAAGAAGGGTCGCCCTCACTCAATAACCAGGCGAGAACCTCGTTCCCTCCATTAACAAAGGAATGTAAGTGTACTCCTGGACCTGGATTGCAATGCCCAGGGATACCATGTTCTCTAGGTTGGGAGTTTCTCCTCCTCTTAATGCTACGAGACCTCTTTCCCCTTTGGCGCTTGAAAGTATCTAGTTGTCTACCTAAATCACCTAGAGGGGGGTGAATAGGTGAGATCTGCGTCTTTTGCGGAATAAAAATTTGAGAGAGTTTAACACAGAAAGTAATCAAACACAAGCCAGACGACACAAGGAATTATAGTGATTCCCCAAATCTTTGTTACGTCCACTTTCCACCTCACCAATCTAGCACCACGGCTAGCCTTGGCTATTTCACTAAATCTCAGATTAAAACAATCTTACACCTCGGAGCAACGCTCCTACAACTCGGAGTTAACACACCCCTACAAACTCGATCCCCCAAAACGAGATCTACACTCGGAGGAAAAATCTTCCTACATACTCGGAGACAAAGCTCCTACAAGAGTTGAAATAATTTTACAACTACAATGAAAATTGTACTTCAGATCTGAGATCTTCAAAGTTCTTTCCTCTTGAAACTTGAAATTATTGAAGATGTTGAGGAAGAAATCTTGAGAGAACACGATCTGAAACTCTTAGAATCTGACACGATCAAATGAATGATTGAAGAAACTTGAACCTGTGATGTGTCGAATTTTTTCTTCTGTTGAATCGCTGGATCGAGTAAGAAGCGACAGAGAAGAACGACGATGTCGGCGTGCGGCTTTTCCCGATCTAGAATTTGCGGCGATTCTGATTTTTGTAATTACTTCTTGTTGTTCGGGTTAGCGAATCCTTGAGATGACATTATATAGGATATTCACTAAAGGTCTGAAATCATTTAAGGAATGATGATCAATCATATTAAATTTGGATTGAAATTTGAAATCTCGTCTGACTTTTAAAACGAAAATTCTGCAACTGCATTCTTCAAAAGGCATTATGATTTTTCGAAAAGAACTTGATTTTTCGAAAAATGGCATACCCTTCGCGAGAAAATGCTTCACGCAGAATTCTCTGAACGGTGGAACTGATTTTTCGAAAAATGAATTTTACTTTTCGAAGACAACTTCTCTTTCTCGAAAAATCAGATTGATTTTTCGAAACCAACATTTCTTTTCAAAAAATGAATATGGCTTTTTCGCGAAAACTACGGATCATTTCTCGAAAAAGAGATCTTAGAAGTTTTGAGAATTTTTCGAAAAGTCTTTATGTTTCTCGAGAACAGTTCTACTTTCTCGAAAAATTTATCTTAGACCTTTCGAAAAACACTCTTCTTTTCGAAAAATGGACTTAGGAAATTTTTGAGTGAATTCTTTTTTTCTCTTTGTTCAAAAATACCAGCAACCATTCCTTTCTTCTATGCTTTAGTACTTGAAAACGAAGTGCATCCCAATAGAGATGTTACACATGAGTCAACACCATGGATCACACAATGAGAGATTATATTGCATGGTCCTGTGTTAAGTGACTCATTGTAAACAGGCATTGGTCTACACTTAACAATAATGACCTGCAAGCACTCAACTAGAAAATAGCATCAATACATACTTAATTCATTTTAGTTAAAGGATAACTTCACACAAATCTAGATTATTGTGGATATAATATCCAACAATCTCTCACTATTTGTAGAAATCAAAAACATCTACACTTAAGGTGAATTATATCAAAATAATTAAAAGAATTTACTAACAAACACAATAGTAATTGCAATGACAATTGAGAAATAATATATCATCAAAATTCAAAATTATATATATAAAGAGTATGTCCATAAAAGAGTCCAGATCCACAAGATTTTATACCATGGCTAAACTCCAATCATTTGAATTGCTGTTGTTGCTGTCTTTCTTTCTTCTTTTGTTGTCTCTTTTGATAGTTGTAAGGCTTGTGGTAGTACTTTGAAGGTTTAGGAGGAGTTTTGAGATTGTTTTTGTCATATCCACTATCATAGATCCTCCTTTTAGTCAAATATTTTTCATACAGCTCCCACTCCTGGGGACTGTAATGATCATTTTTGTCTTCATTGTAATCCACAACCAACTTTAGAGTCTCAAGAATAAGTGACTTGGAGGTTGGGCTCCACACCTCAATAAATTCTTGTGTTTTTCTTTTCTCAGCTTCTTGACTTAGAATGGATCGGCTGGCAGAGGCACTCTCACCATATTTCATTTTGTTTGCACTTACACTTCAGGAGGAAGATCTTGAGGATACTTTTGTTGATCAGAAGTTCAAATATGAAAGTATTCTGCAGGAGGAGCTTCATAAAGTTTTGGTGTAGGAGAGAATGTAGGCATGCAGACAGTTGGATTAAGATGATGAGGTAGAACCTCATTTGGATTGACTAGAAAGTCTGGAAGGATCTGATTATGCATCCATACAGCAGTGTCATAAGTGTGAAACTTTACACCATGAATCTGTGTCTGTACATCTGTACTGATCTCTTTCAATTTAGCATTACATGGTGTCTTCATGTCTTCACCAGATTTTGTTAGATATTTTTTTACTTTGTCCTCCCCCTTTCTGACTTCTATAGTTAAAGTGTCTATGGCATCTTACTTGAATTTACCAACTTCTTCACAAGTCTTGAAGTTGTGTTCTTGAGCTTTCTTTTCCAATTAGATCTGATTGTTTGCAAGAATAATAGTGTGGTCCAAAACTTTGCCACCAATCTTGAACAGTTGTTTCAGTTTATCTGTATTACTTTGGATTTCAGCAAAGCCTCTGTTCATCTCGTTTTCAAGAGCAGTGACTTTATCAGTGACTTCTTTGAGAGACTTATCGAAGTACTCTCGTTGTTTTGTAAGCATAGATTCAATTTTACCCAGAAGAGCATCATCTGGAATGATTTTAGTTGGAGGAGGTGGAGGTGGTAGAGCTGGGGCTGACCAGATAGGTATCTCTTCAATGAGGACTGAACTTTTGCCTCGTTTGGTAGATATAATCCCATCTCCTTCTTCACCTAGGATAATGGGGAGAGAGAAATCTAAACTCCTCATGGGAGGTTCTGCAAGCTCTGGGATAATTTCTTCTTCATCAGTTAATAAAACATCATTCTCCCCCTCAACATGTGTCTGAGGCTGAGAGTCTTTTGGTATCTCTTCTGGAGGATTTTCTTCAGGGGTCTTTTCAGGGATAGCTTCAGGGGACTTTGCAGAAGTCTTCTCAGGAGAGATGAACAGGGGATCATCTAAATTGAGTTCTTCTATCATTTTGGCAATGTCAGCTCCAATAGAGGAGACTCTAGCATTCACTTGAGCATCTGTGAGATTTTCCTGATCAGAGGAGGAATCCACATTCATACCTGAGCCACCATCATCCATAGAGGTGCTCTTCTTCTCATCAGACTTACTTTGATTTTACTTTTCCATTGCCTCAACATCAGCAATAACATCCTCTATAATCTTGTCAGCAGAAACATCTAACTGGGTCTCTGGTTCTGGTACTTCAGCATGTTGAACTTCTACCTGAACTGAAGGAGCAGGCTCCCCCTCAACAGTTGCACTAGATGTGCCAATTGTATCAGTGTGAAAGGGAGATGGGATCCTGTCCTCATCATCAAATATAATTCTTGGAAATTCTGGAGCTTGCCCTGGCCTTTGAATTCTTATCTCCCATCTGTTTATGGAGGCGAGTATGACTTTCTTCAGGTGGTGAACAGACACACCTTTGGACATGTCAAATATTTCTGGGTGGACTTGATTGAGATACAAAGTGATGATCCTGGCATTATTGGGTGCCTTTATACTTTCCTTAATCTTCTTGAAGAGCATTTGTCCCCATTGGTATTTCTTGCGACAAATTACTGATGTCATCATGTCGAAGAATTATGTGGATATATATCCAATGGAGTGAGTTTTGCAGAGTAGGACTTTGTCTAGAATATCAGCCAGGAGCTTGCTTTCTGCATTCATATTCGGTCGTCGAATGGAAGTTGTGGATTCAGGGAGATCACAGAAGGACATAGCCCTAGAGTAGTCGGGTTCTTCGAAGTAGTCTTCCTCGTCAATTGAGGGCAATTTCAGATACTCTGTTAAGGAGGATGCCTTGATCTTGATCTTCATATTCCGGACTGAGCTTTTCAATAACTTCTCACTTCTCTTAATCTTGACATTTTTGAAGAACTCTTCGATATCTGGAATCAATACTTTGCAAGGTTGCTCTAGAACGAAAGTGAGGCCAGCGGATTCAAGGAGTATAATGACGTTTCGGAAATCATCGGAAAGTTCGGCGATTCCGGTGCGAACGAACTCATTGTTGAACTCTATCTTCGCATTAGGAGCCATTGATTACAGAGAATGAGAGATTTCTGACCTGGTGAAGAAGAGCGATGAGTTTTCGGGAAGAACTGCGGAACCAGAGGAACTGAATCGTCGTTCTTCGAAAAGCCCTATTCTTGAAATTTCGGATTTTGAATATTTATATGGACCACCCTATTTATATATACAATTAGAAATTTTGAGAAATAATGATAGGCGTACCTGGAATGGCGGTTCAAATTCTCAAAAATTTCGGCAAACAGATTTGCACGTTTTTCGAAAAAACGACATTATTTTTCGAAAGGTATGGAATTTTTCGATAAGTATATAAAAAAATTTCCGAGAGGTCCTATAATTTTTCAAGAAATCTAAGTGTATTTTTCGAAAAGTACAAAAATGTTTTTCGAAAAATCAAAGAAGTTTTTCGAAAAATCAATAAGTCTTTTCGAGAAATCCAAGTCTTTTCGAGAAATCCAAGTATTAGCCTGAGTTTTTCTGAAAGTTTGCTGAGTAAGAATTTTCCTTGGTATTTTCTGAGGGACTGATGCTGAATCCTCTCTTGACTTGAATTGTGAACTTTTCAGGACTCCATGTTGAGCATACCAAATTCTGTCTTGAAGAGCGAGAACTTGCTCTCGCCCAGCGGATTCGTGAAAATATCTGCAACTTGCCTATATGTGGGAACATACTGGAGGTTGATGTCCTCATTTTTCACATGCTCTCGAATGAAATGATATCTCAGTTCAATATGCTTCGTCCGGCTGTGAGAAACTGGATTGTTGGCGATTGCTATAGCGCTGGAAAAGTCACAAAACATAGGATTGTCCCTGAACTTAATTTATAGTCTTCAAATTGATTCTTTATCCAGTGAAGTTGTGCACAGCAACTGCCTGCAGAAATATATTCTGACTCGGCTGTTGACATTGCAACACAATTATATCTTTTGCTGCTCCAAGATATGAGCCTTCTTCCAAGGAATTGGCAAGTCCCGAAAGTGCTCTTTCCGTCGTCTTTGCAACCTGCAAATTCTGCATCTGAAAATCTAATTAGTTCTCTATCATTTTTTCTTGGGTACCATAAGCCAAGATTGGGTGTACCCTTAAGGTATCTTAAAATTCGCTTGGTAACGACAAAATGAGATATCTAGCACACACACATGTTGAGAACATTATGTCAGGCCTACTACCAGTAAGATAGAGCAAAAATTCAATTTTGTTTTTGTACTTGATTTCATCAAATGGTTTTCCTTTCTCGTCCTTGTCCAGAGACATAGCTGAACTCATTAGAGTCCTCATAGAGGTTGCATTCTTCATTCTGAATTTCTTAAGAAACTCCTTGATGAACTTCGTCTGAGAGATGAAAATTTCATCTTCAGATTGTTTCACCTGAAGTCCTAAGAAATACTTCAGCTCACTCATACTGCTCATTTCAAACTTCTCTTACATAAGTTTGGAAAACTTTTTGCAAAAATTGTCGTCAGTAGAGTCAAAGATAATGTCGTCAACATAGATTTGCACTAGCAAAATCTTGTCTTTTACTTCCCTAAGAAATAATGTCTTATCTATCTTTCCCCTTGTGAACTTATTCTCAAGAAGAAAGTTAGACAGTGTTTCATACCAATCTCGTGGAGCTTGTTTTAAACCATATAAAGCTTTAAATAACAAATAAATATAGTCAGGATGGTTAGGATCAACAAAACCTGAGGGCTGGTCCACATATACTTCTTCCTTTATATTACCATTGAGGAAGGCTGACTTCACTCACGTCCAATTGATAGACAATGAAGTCCATCAGTGCAGCATATGTGAGGAACAACCTGATGGCTTCGAGTCTTGCCACTGGAGCATAGGTCTGATCAAAGTCGATCCCTTCTTCCTGTCTATATCTTTTAACTACGAGTCTGGCTTTGTTTTTGATGATGGTTCCATCTTCATCCATCTTGTTCTTGTAGACTCACTTTGTTCCAATTAAATTCTTACCTTTGGGTCTTGGTACAAGCTTTCAGACTTGACAGCGTTTGAACTGATTTAGTTCTTCTTTCATTGCAACTATCCAAGATGCGTCTTGGTTTGCTTTTTCGAATTTTTTTGGTTCAACCTGCGAAAGAAAACTCAAATGCAAATTCTCATTAGTAATAACTCTTCGAGTTCTTACACCAGCATGAGGATCTCCTATGATTTGATCAACCGAGTGATCCCTCAAGTGTCTGCGCTCTAGAGTCCTTGCATCGGGAGCTTCCACTATTTCTGGAATTACTTCTTCCACTTGGATAACTTCATCTTGGTGATCTTCTTCTCCAATTGAGGTTGGAGGAGTGATCTTGACGAACTTTTGAGCACTTTTTTCAACTGTCTCATCCAAGCTTAACTCTTTCAGCCTTGAACCTGCATCTTCCACAAAGACACTGGAAGAGCTGCTATGTAACAAGCTCGATTCATCAAATAGCACATTAATCAACTCTTCTACAACCAGAATTTTCTTATTAAAAATTCTATAAGCCTCACTATGGTTACTATACCCTACGAAAATACCTTCAAAGCATTTTTCTTCAAACTTTGTACGATGATATTTCTCATTATTAAGTACATAGCATTTGCAGCCAAAAATCCTGAAGTAGGACACAGTCGGTCTCCTGTCTTTCAGTAGCTCATATGGAGTCTTACGATGATTCTTGTTGATCAACGCTCTGTTTTGTACGTGACAAGCTGTATCGACGGCCTCATCCCAGAAGTACTCTGGTAGAGAGGAGTCAGTCAATATTGTAGTGCATGCTTCAATGAGTGTTCTGTTCCTTCTCTCTGCAACTCCATTTTGTTGTGGAGTAGCGGGGAGGAAACTCATGAAAAATACCTAGACTTCAACAGAATTCTATCATGCCACCAGATTCGAATTCTATTCTGTGGTCACTTTTGATTCTGACTACTGAGCAGTTTAATTCGTTCTGGATTTACCTGACAAAATTTATGAACACGTCAAAGGTATCAGACTTTTGTTTCAGAAAGAACACCCAAATAAAACGTGAGTGATCATCAACAATTACCAGCGTATATGACTTACCTCCTAAGCTACGAACTTGCATTGGACCGAATAAGCTCATGTGTAGTAAATACAAACACCTTGAGGAATCTTTATCGGCAATGCCCTTAAGGTAGCCCTTGTCTGCTTGCCCATATGGCATGCGTGACATGGAGTCTCTTTAATGCACTTAATAGTCTGTGCGTCACGTACTAGGTCTTGAGAAAATAGCATATTGATTGTTTTGAGATTTATATGTGCAAGTCTCTTGTGTCATTGATCACAAAGAGATGCACTATCTTTTGCGACAAAACATACTGGGATAGAAGTGTGTAAGCATAGAAAATTAAGACAAAATATATTTCTACTCCTTGTGCCTGTTAATATCGTCTCCATAGTGGAGGCCGACTTTATCAAGCGCTGATCCTTAGAAAAGGTAACAATAAATTTTTTATCACACAATTGACTTATGCTGATCAGATTACATTTTAATCCTTCACATAAGCCACATTAGTGAATGAAACTATACCGTTAGAAATTATACCGTAGCCTTTTGTAATTCCCTGGTCAGAACCACTAAAGATAACATTTGGACCGTCTTTGACTGGAGTATAATTTTGAAGTAGGCTTCTTGTCCCGGTCATATACCGAGAGCATCCACTGTCCAAATACCAGATAGGCGTTTTGTTGGCCTTTGGACATACCTGCGAGAGTAGATCATTTTGCCTTAGGAACCCAAAGAGATTTGGGTCGTAGGTTCCTTGTTAGCATACTTCCCCTTGGAGTGTTAACGCTACGAGTGATCTGCCTCATATGGTTAACTTGAGGAGTTTCAAAATTTCTGGGATTAAACCAGCAATCCACAGCAAAGTGACCAACTTTGTCGCAGCACCAGCAGTCAAACTTGTTGTATCATTTTCAGGTCTCCTGCTTGACCTTGGAACATGTGATCTAGCTGGAACGGTTGAATTAGAGGTAGAAGCCTTATGGTGATGGCACTAACAAGGTTTTTGCATCTCTTTTTTCCTTATGTACAACGGGTTTGGCTTTAGGTGTCTTCTTGATGTTATGACCATGAACATATGGACCATAATTTTTTATTTGAATTTCTTCGCAAGGTGCTTTGAACACACTTTCACCATAGTTCTGGGGACGGGTCCATCCGTGGTACCGCGACTTAGGCTCTACATAAGTAGGTCTGGTAAAATGATCATAGGATGCCTCAAAATCAAACTCGTTCATTGGGAAGATTACCTTCTTAAACGAGGGACCTTCCCTTTCTCTTTGGCTAAGGCTTTCTTAGCAGCCTTATTTTTACTTTGAGTATTTTTCCTTCTAGAGGATTTACTAGGAGCAGTCTCATGACCTAAGCCAGCTCCTTTAGCCTGAGCAGAGAATTCAGCGACAAATGGAAGGACTGTCTTAAGCTTGGAGAAACTTTCAACAAGTTTCTTTTCAGCGACAAACTGTTCTTTCAACTTCTCGATGATTTTCTCTTTCAGGTTGAGGTGTTCGAGTGCTTTGTTGTATTCTTCGACAGCGGCATCGAATTCTTTTCTGAGTGAGTCCATTCTTGCGACTTCCTCCCTTAGAGTGATCTCCTCAGCCTTAAGGGATTTGATTTCCTTGACCTGAGTTTTAACAACTTTTCTACACCGGTCATAGACCTTGATCAGCTCTTTATATTGACTCATGAGTTCTGATTCATCATCAGAGAAACAGTCCTCATGATCATCGTCAGGAGCATCAGACTCTGAAAGAATAGTGTGAGAATTTACCTCCCCATAAAATTAGGAGACAGCTTCTTCTTCGTCGGAGTGAGCCATGAGCCCGAAGTAGGCTTATTCATCCTCACTTGACTCTGATGAGTCAGTGTCACTAAAAGTCTTTTGCTTCTTTGCTATGAAGCTCTTCTCCGTCAGATAGTTCTGAGCCCGAGGTGCTTGGCTCTGAGTCTTCTTCTTCACTTTCCTTGTGAGTGGGAGTAGGAGATGCTGCTTTAGCCTTTCTTGAGTTGTCTGCCTTCAGTGCAACGGACTTCTCTTTTGATGAAGATCTGTTGCCCACTTCTTCAGCTTTTCTTGTGTTGATTTGAAGCTCATAGGACATAAGCTTTCTAAAGAGGTTCTGGGGATCAGTTTCAGCCAGTCTCCCGAACTCCTTGATGGCACAAATTTCATTGTCTCATCCTTAATTAAGGATCTTAGGAGCTTGTCGTTTAGTTCTCTATTTGTGAACACCCGGTCGTAGTTCTTCGGACCGTTGACGATTTTGAAGAAGTTCTCAAATTTGTCAGCAATTATCTCCTTGGGGCCTTGCCTGAAGGCCTCATATTTTTGGTTCAGAAGTGATCTTCTGTCATCTCTTACTTCTTTTGTCCCTTCCATCAGGACGATCAGAGGCTGTCACATTTACTTGGCAGATTGGCAGTGAATAAGTTTCTACAACATTGAGTCATCGACTGCACTTGCGATGACATTTTTAGCTTTCTTGTCCAGAGAGACAAGGTAAATCTCATCTTTGTCGAGATCCATCAGTTTTTTGGTACCTTTCTGGTTGGATCAATAGTGGAGGTTGTCATGGGACCATAGGGGCCTTCTTCCATATCATGAAGATGCGGGGATCAACAGCTTCCATGAAAAATTTTACTCTTTCTTTCCACATAGGAAAGTTGGTCATTATGCACACCGAAAGCTTTGTGGAGTACTTGGATCTGTCCATGCTTGATTATCTCTACGGCAACTAGAAGTAGATTTGTTCAAGGTGTGAACCTTTTTGAGAACAACCTGCCTCTGATACCAATTGAAAGTATCTAGTTGTCTACCTAAATCACCTAAAAGGGGGTGAATAGGTCAGATCTGCGTCTTTTGCGGAATAAAAATTTGAGAGAGTTTAAGACAGAAAGTAATCAAGCACAAGCCAGACGACACAAAGAATTATAGTGGTTCACCAATCTTAGGTACGTCCACTTTCCACCTCACCAATCTAGCACCACGGCTAGCCTTGGACTTCGGAAATTTTTGAATGAATTTCTTTTCCTCATTGTTCAAAGACCAGCAACCATTCCTTTCTTCCATGCTTTAGTACTTGAAAACGAAATGCATCCCAATAGAGAGGTTACACATTAGTCAACATCATGGATCACACAATGAGGGATTACATTGCATGGTCCTGTGTTAAGTGACTCATTATAAACTGACATTGGTCTACACTTAGCAATAATGACTTGCAAGCACTCAACTAGAAAATATCATCAAATACATACTTAATTCATTTTAGTTCAAGGGTGACTTCAAACAAATCTAGGTTATTATTAATACAATACCCAACAGCTCTCTTCTCCAATCATCATCTCTCACAAAAAGATTAATAAACTAGGCAACCTCATAAAATAAAACAAAAACGGGTATCGTAGGACCACTCGAAGCATGGGAAGCCGTCAAGCATCACCCTTCAATATCAACGTCGGAACAGTCCTCCGACAAAACCTCAACCACGTCAAGGCGTTCAGTAAAGCACTTGAGCCTCCTCTACAACAAGTGAAACCCTTTTTTGAATCCCCTAATGAAGGCCTCTACACACACCTCTAGGGCGCGGCCGACTTCAGAAACCATAGTCAAAGCATGCTCAAGTTGGCATAAACACGCTACACCTCACCACCGTGTCGGCACAGGCACCCGCGCACGTTCTCCACGCCCTCGCACGTGTGCGCTCACCTTCACTCCTATTCTCCGCTCGTGTGCAGGCGCATACCCACATAATCTATGCAAACACGCACCAGTGACGCACTCCCATGTTCGGTTACCCACGTAAGCGCACATTTGTAATTCCCGCCGACACCAACATATACACCCTTAGTTTTTCACGCTAGTCAAAGCACCGCACACTCTGCAAGGGCGACACACTAAGGGAGTGTTGCGCACTTCGTGTGCGGGCACACCCGCGCTCCCTAGTGCGTGCACACATGCCGGCACACTTGTATGATCACTCCTGCACACAATCAGAGCACTCAAAATGCGCACACAACTGGAAGCACACTCGCTCATAAGCAAGCTCTCGAACATAGCATATCACCCGCAAGTCGCACACCATGGCTCATGTGCAAACACGTGTATAATTCTGAAGGAAATCTTGCAGAAACGCACAAGAGCGTTGCGATCCTCACGAACGCAAGTGTCGCGCCGCACGCTGAGACGCCGCTCTTAAGGTTTACGTGCATTGCTTTAGCAAGGTTTGCGTGCGCACAACCCGGGCTTGCACATGCAGAGCCAGAGCAAGGCTTGCATAGGAAAGCCTTCTTTGCAGGCTTGCACTTGCAAGCCCGCAAGCTTGCATTGCGGGCTTTGCCTGCGCAAGGCTTGCGCAGGCAAGCCCTCCTAGCAGGCTTTGTCTGTGCAAGGCTAGCACAGGCAAGCCTGCCATGCAAGCTTTGCATGCGAGTACATGAGCTTTTCCTGTAAGTGCACGGGTGTTTTCACGCGCGCCAACATCCACAACGTCGGATTATTCTTTGTGTGTGCCACAGGTATGTCTTCGCGCGCATAACGCAAGTTTGCAATTGGTGTTAAAGATCATTCTCGTACGATGTATTATTTTTCTAAGTATTTTACTCCATTAATCGAGCATGACGATATGGTGAAACCTTGCGAGCACGCATTCAACACCTTGATTCACTCAAACTCCTCAGCAGTAGCAAAATCATTGAGCATTCTTCTCCCCCGACAAGGGGATTTATGAGAAAAGGTGACGAGGAAAAAAGAAGTCTCGTAGATGGAATAAAATGTTGGGCAATGAGGGAAAAGAATATCTCTAGGAAATCTCATATCATCCGGGGCACATCTTCTTTTATAAGCCAAAATATTGCATAAAATTTTGAAAAATTTCTCGTCCGACCTGCGAACAAACCGTTTCACGATCCCGAGAGGGCGTTCATATCAACATCAAGAGAGAGTCGTGGCAATCGAAGGTAGTGATGGCATGAATTTTTGAGCTTCTCTCTGGACACACCATAAAAATTGCCGCAATTGATGGATTTCCCAAAGTATCAAAGTGGTATGGTCTAACAAACAAAATCACGATCTCGACCTGCTTGACGAGACAATTCCAACGAGATCAATTTCCCGCGATTTCAAGTTCGTTTGTCCCCTGAAATGGCCCCCAGAGCGATGCACATGGGAACTAACCCAAACTAGGCCAGACTGGCACCCCCTTCCTCGTGATTTAGAGTTTGTTTGACCCCTCAAACGGCCTCCGGAGCGATGCAAGTGGAAACATGTCTGAACTGGACCGGTCTAGGCCGGCCACCCCTTCCTCGTGCTGAGGCCAAATCACTAACATGAGGTGCGATGAAGGTGGTGGCCATAGCCGCCCCTACCATTCCAGCCACCAGTTGGTGGTCGGAAAGCACTGAGATCTGAGAGGGTCTCCCAATCCCGCCCACCCAATGTCCATGGGAAACCCCTCCCTTCCTCTCTCCTTCTTCCACCCCAAATAATGTCAAAGCAGTCATTAATGGTAAGGAATTTTCAAAACTTTGGAAGCATATAACTTTTCAACGGCTCAAAAAAACTTCAATCTGAAAGCGACACCAGATTAGACTCAGGAAATGCTACAAGATAGGTTATTCAATCAAAGATTTTGTTTTAGTGGGACCGTCATTTCACCCAAATTCTCCTTTCACCAGCCATTGTAAAAGCTCTGGATCTCTGATCGAGAAACCGTTGGCACTAGTCGACTCGTGGCGACAAGATGAAGCATCCACATAATTTTAAGCAAGTTCTGAGTACTTTCATTATTTCGGCAATGCAGCGGCCGCCACTACTCCAACGAACATGGTTGGCTGCCCAAATCCTCCAGAGGAGTCTAACAATCAACTTGGTGATCTGAGTGATGTAAGACGGGTGTTTCTATTTGCCTATCAAATAATTAAAAAACGAAATTCCTTATGCACCCACATTGGAATATACAAAAAAGGTATGTTTCTTCATTTGAAGGGGCCGGTGAATTAGAGGAAGAGTATGAATCCTACATTGTTGCATTGTGACACAGAATAACCTCAGACGAAAGTCCACCAGCACCCTCGTGCAAAGCTCTCTCAAGCGAGCTCACAAACGTACTCTCCAGTGCGCATCCACGTGCACTCTACACTCCAGCACACTCCTGCGCACTTCTCGCTTCAGCGCGCCTTCGAGCACATAGTTTTGAAGAGCGTAACCACACGCGTAGTTCCGAGGAGTGCGCCCACGCACGTAGTACCCAAGAGCGCGCCCATGAGCATAGTTCCCTCATGCGCGTAGTTCTCCACAACGCTTTCTCCCGCGCAAAAGACTCAAATAACTATTATAAAACATGTGGTAGTTTGTCAGCCTCACCAAAAAAAATTGTTTGCTCAAATATAATTTAGAGGATTTGTTTGAACTGGGCCCGACCACATGTTTTTTTTCCTTTTTGGATTTTACACGTAAAAATCTTCTTATCAACTCATTTTTACCGTTTGCGCATTCGACTCACTCTCGAGCTAATACGATCCGACTCAACGAGTCCGTGAGAGCGTTGAGCGACCTGGAACAATCTTGATAACATATATCAGAAAATTAAATCCCCTAAATCATCAATAAATGTGCCCAATCATGTCAATCTCCAGTAGATTTACGATTCACCTCAAATGTTGCCTAATTATGTTCTTCTTCCAGTCAAGTCTAAAAGGAATATCGAAAGTGAGGGCTAATCATCTTTTACACCTAAGATGCTCCCGCACGCTTTCTCCATACGCCCCTTGCTACCTCTTAGGCTTCATTTGCTTAAGCTTTTCACGCTAGTTTTTGGAGCAAATGACGCCGGACAGCGGAAAAACAAACAATCCGCCGGCGGCGTTTGCTCTGTTTGCTCCCACAGCAAGGAGGAAAAGCCATCCGCCTGCTCTGTTTTCAGCCTTGCCTCCTCCCCTCCGGTCCCAATCCCTTGTTTCCATTCACCAGCTCCTCCCGCCACCGCCTAACCAAATAAAGCCTTAGTTTCCTCGGCCTGCATCACCTGAACTATATTCAAGCAAGATTACACAGGAAATCCTAATGAGGCCTACCACGCACATTGTTCTACAAAGCCAACTAATTATGTTATGATCCAAATTGTAGAACACCACAAATTGGATATTTCACTAGGTAAAAGTAGGATACAAGATAACTGATCTCATCTAAGGGCAGCCCTGAACTGATGGATCTTCCCTAACATACATAACCCTAACTACTTAATCCTAACTAAGCCCAACTAATTATAGGAGCCATGGTGGGGTAAATTACAAAACTACCCTTACAAAACTCTCGGTTGAAAAATCCGGATGTTACAGAAACTTTCTCATGAAATAGACAGCATTACATCATCAACAAGATTAAAAAAACAAGGAATGATTGATCTAAGAAAGAAAACGTGAGAAGTGTGCTTACCATGAACAAGTAGGCAAGCACGATCCATGCGATGTTCCTTTGGGTGAAGATAAACTCGAGGACGAATCCAATGATGGAGAGCTGGAGAAAGGCCCTGGCGATGGCATACACCATCTCCCACTCGATTCCCAGCCTCTGCACGAAGGAAAGAGCCAAAGCCATCGCCACCACAGCAGTCGCCGCCGCCGGCTTTAGCATGCCCTGTAGAAACTCCAACCAGAAGGAAGAATTGGAGAACTCCATGTCGGCGATGGAGTTGTAGAGGCTAGAGGGCTGCATTTCTCCTGCGGGAGCTCTCGGGTCTTTATGGAAACTACTGGTGAAGGCGGCGCCATCTGGGGGAGTTGAGGCTTGAAAGCATCTAGTGCAATAATTGAGAGGGCATTCACGATCTCCATGGACAATTTATACAGAGGTTGGTTGGAGGAGAATGGCGGATTTCTCATCCCTTCTATTAATTTTTTTCTTAATATTCTATCTCTTATTAAAAAACTAATTCATATGATCCAATATTTAACTTACCTTAGTTATTGATGGGGGCACACTTTATTTAGGCTCCGTTCAAAGCCATTTATTTTTACCGGTCAAGCAATTATGGTCATATGTACGGGATCTCAATTAAGGACTGGTTCATGTGATCTTAACCGCTTGACCGGTAAAATTAAATCTTCCCAAACAGAGCCTTATAGGAATTCCGGCCCCTTTGTCGCAAAGAAAGATACGACTTCAACTCAGTCGTACCATTGAGAGGTAGACAAAGTATGCAAATCACGTCGTCGTCTATTAGAATTTGATGAGGGTTATCAAATGTTCTTGAAGGATTCCCCTTCTCCGGGGTTGAAATGGTTTGGTCGTCATCATAAGCTTAGCCCGAGATTTCGTGAAACTGTGCACCATTTCAGAGCGTGTTGAGTGATCTGAATATCCTCTTGAGCTACCTATTGTATAACCTAAATTTAGCGAGCACGACCATACCCGACCCAAGAGAGGTCGGGCGAGCTTTAGGACCGCAGGCAATCTACAGGTAAGGGGTAGTGAGCTCACCAAAACAATGGGCTCGACATAGAAGCGAGCTCGACAAAGAAGCGAGATCGACAAAGCAGCGAGCACGACACAGTCGTAGGATGGCGAGGCAACTTAGTGCTAGGTGAGTCGGGGGATTGGGCGAGCTCTGGAGCTCTGGCCCAGCGAGTTCCTGTCGACTTTGGCCAGGGTACTCGCCCAGCCGCAAGAAATCTCTAGTGACAACCATTTTGGCTGTTCCGAGACTGTTAGGGTCTACCCATATCCTTCTCAAACAACGGGATTCTGTTGTCAACAGGCCAATTGGGGGTTGTTGATAGCAAAAGCAAAAAGGCGGAGGTCGTTATTAGCAGGCCATAAAAGGCAGTTTTACCCTCGAATAGACTTTTCCTAAAAATAGCCGGAGCACCTTGAAGAGGCAGACCCAGCCTCCTAGAGTTCTCGATTTTGTGAGTTATTTCTTCGTGTCGTCCAAGGTACGTGTCAAGCTTAGTTTGGCTTTAGGAGGGGAAATCACGAGTAGCGCTTCCGGGGGTGCGGCAGGACCACTCCGTTGCAGCTCAAGTGGTTTATGCGTAGACAACTAATTTTCACCTAGTAAGGGCCGACACCGAGCTTGGAATACCTCGTTCTTGTGTGCCCAATGATAATTCCAATAACCTTTACTTCTCCCTCTTAGTTTGAACTCCGTTGAACCGGTATCTGAGTTTCAACATTTTTGATGTGGTGAGCGTAAACTAGTAGATCTTGAAGAAAAACTTGTCTGACGGTGCCATGATGGGACATGGAGAGCAAGGAGACGGTCAGGGAAACTCGCACCCATCGAGAGTGTGACACATCCAATTCATCAAATTCATGAGGCCCATGGAAGGGATAGTGAGGGGACTACTCGCGTAGCGAGGCGAGGTGGTGGCACCAAGACTAGGTGTCGCCTCACAAGGAGAGGCGGGTCACGACCAGCGACTCGACAAGGAGGTGGTCCAAAAAGGCGTTGAGCAGTTGCTGCATGTACGGGTGATTTTCACGGGCACACTGACAACCCATGCATCGGAGGGTGAGTATGAGTGAACATGCTCCAACATTCAAATCGCGTTGGTGAGTCCTTTCTACAAGTTGGTGATGATGGCCCCGTTCCGATTGGATTCGTGGAACCGGTAATGAACTTCTATTCGAGGAAGCATGATCCCTCCAAAATCTCTAACTCCATTTTTCCACCTCAAAGAAGAGAAAGAAGGGGTTAAAGGCCCTCTTCCTCATCAAGCAAGGACCATAGGAGTCGATGGGATCATATGTCGATCATTTCCAGGAGAAGATTCTCTTGGTCCAAGAAGTGTCCGGCCATACCCTCATAATGGCCTTTGGTTTGGGTCTCTAGGGAGGACTCTTCAATATAGAGTTGACTCACATCCACCCGGTGTCTTTTGACGAGTTGATCGACCAAAAGTGTGCTACGTCGAGGGAGAGTCAACGAGTCAAGGGTTTATGGATAAGCTTGTCAAGCTAACTGGTGAAGAGGTAGAGGAGATGACGGAGGGAAGCGGAGGATCCCAGAGATAGGAGGAGCCAAGAAGTTGAGAGGAACGAAGAGAATGGGAGAATAGACACCGAAGGGATTATGAGCAGAGGGTTCGAGGACCTCCCACCAGGCCAATATGGAGGATGACTAGGGGAGGGTACTAGGGCAGACCAGGTAGGAGATTCTCACTCGAGCAACGGGAGCGGGGAAATTCAGCCGAGAGGAGACAAAAGTCGTGGAGGCAGAACCAAGCACCTCGGCAGGAGGCCCATGCCATTGGGAGAGGTCAAGTATAAGGGGGAAGATCCCGACAGTAGAGAAGAGAGGGAAAATGGAGGGTGGTCTTCTACTGTGACTTTCACCCATCTAAGGGCCACTCCCCCGCAAATTACCCGGAGTTTCTGGAGCTGCGAAGAGGAGCAAAAGGAGGATCCCAAGAGGGGTGGCGAGAGTCAGGAGTAAGAAAATAAAGGAATAGAGGAGCTTGCAAGTGATTTACCGTTGAAGTGTGGCTTCCACCTCATAGGATCCACCTCTAAGCGAAGAGATTATGCTCTCTTCAGAGGATATGTTCGGAAACGAGAACCCCTTCCCCGATGCCTTGGTGATTCAGGCAACGATGGAGAATTTTACGGTCTCCCACATCCTCGTTGACAATGAATGTTTGGTTAATGTGATATTCAATAAGGCGTTCGATGTCATGGTGGTGGTGGAGAAGTGGGTTGCCTCGACCAATGGACCCCTCTTCGGTTTCGCATTGGAGAAAATGAAGTCGAAGGAGGAGTGGAACTCCTCGTCACCTTGGGAGGAATAATGAAGATGTGCAACTTGGTGATTGTGGATGTGCCCAGTAGCTACAAGCTATCTTCAGGAGGCCCTTTATCAATGCCTTCCAATGTGTGCCCTAATTGTTCCACCAGTGTTTGAAATATAATATTGGGGGACTGCAGATCCGGAATAGGAGAGACTCGAAGGTATAAATGGAGTGTTATCTTAATGTGGTCAACATTATCAGCTGGGAGATGGAGGCCGAGGTGGTTAGAAAAGCAATGGAGGAGATGGCGAGGCTGGAGGCTGCAGAGGAAGTAGAAGAGAAGGAGATCGAGGCCAAGGGCAGGAGGCCTAGAAAGGTGAAGATCAGTGACGATCTTGTGGTGGAAGATAAGGATAAGATCCTGACGTGCATCCAGGATAGAGCGGACATCTTTGCGTGGAGCGCGAAGGACATACCGAGCGCCGACATACACATCGTGTACCATCACCTCAATTTTGATCCAGAGACCTGTCTGATCCGCCGGAAGAAAAGACAGATGACCACTACTTTGGTCGAGCCCATCTGCGTAGGGGTGCAGAAGCTGCTATATGCAGGGTTTGTTTCAGAGATCTAGTGTCCAAATTGGGTCTTTAACTTTGTAATGGTGAAGAAGGGAGACGAGAAGTGGCATATGTGTATCGACTTCTCTATGCTTAATAAATATTATCCCACGGATTACTACCCCTTGCCTAGAATTGACGTGCTCGTAGATTCGGTTATCAGATTTCCTGTTATGAGTTTTCTAGACGCATTTTCTAGTTATCATCAAATACATATGCATCCATCCGACATAAAACAAATGTCTATTTTATCACGAACGACGGGTGTTATTGTTATAAAATAATGATGTTCGGGCTTAAGAACGTGAGGACGACATATCAACGGATGATGGACAGAGTGTTCAGGGAACAAAAAGGGCGAAACCTGGTGGTATATGTAGACAATCTATTGGAGAATAGTAAGAGTGTTGAAGAGCATCTCATCGACTTGGTAGAGACTTTTGCTGCGCTCTGAAAGTACAAGATGAGGCTCAATCCCGCCAAGTGTGTTTTTGGAGCAGGGAAGGGGAAGTTCTTGGATCATCTCTTGACCCCAGTAGGAGTCAAGTCAAACCTAGACAAAGTAAAAGCGGTCATGGAGATGGAATCTCTGAGGAATGTAAAGGAGGTTCAACACTTGATAGGTCGACTTGCAGGATTGATAAGATTCCTCTCAAGGGATGGGGAGAAGTGTTCCCCCTTCTTCCGAGCATTGCGCAATCACATAGACAACAGGAAGTTTGATTGGTTGACATAGTGCAAAAAAGCATTTTAAAACCTGATGCTCCAGTTGACTTGGGCCCCCTACTGCAACGACCCAAGAAGGAGATGACCTCTACCTCTACTTGGGGGTAGGAGCTGAGCCGGTGAGCTCAGGCCTAGTTAGAGAAGAAGAAAAAAAAGTAACTCCCCATTTATTATGTAAGTAGGGTTATCCGGAAGGCCCAGCTACGTTACCCCATCTTTGAGAAGTTGGCCTTTGCACTCGTCATCTCGGCTCAAAAGTTTCAGCCCTACTTTCATGCCCACTCAATCAAGGTAATCACAGACCATCCGCTTCACGACATTATGGATTAATTTGAACACTCAAAAAGTCTGCCCATGTGGTCGACAGAGCTCAATAAATTTGACCTCTCCTTTATTCCATGGATACCGATGAAGGCTCATTTTACGGTCACAAGAAATCAGGCGGACCTCCATTTTATGGTCACAAGCAATCAGGCGAAGTATGAAGTTGTGATTAACAGTCTCTATCACCTGTATTTTCTCGGTATTCAATACATATTATCAGATTAAGATAAAACAAGCGTCGTGATACCACGTTGTGCAAGAGACAAATGCAGACTTGTGAGAAGAAATCTTCTTTTATTGCATTTCATTAAAATCATATCTTATTATGATAAAAATGTAGTTTAAGCTTAAGTTTTGGTAACCGTGTGCCTCGGTTCGGTGGATCAGCTAGTCCACGGGTACAAATATACATGTACGCAGCGGAAAATTCTTGATTTAATTTTACTTTGTAACCTACATGAGCGTGAAGACCTGGTAGACAACCTCATGATATGCACATTTCTAAATTTAATATAAGTTCGAAAAGAGCTTTTATATTCCATAAATTAGGGTGGTAAGTTGTTGAAAAAGATGTTATGAGTATGAGAGTAGAAATGCAGATTTTTATCCTTGAAAATAACTAACATGTATCCTAACATAAAGTCTTTCCAGAGAGCAAGTAGATAAACCAAGTAGCAAGTAATAGCATAAGAGCCAGCAAATAATCTAACAATCACTACCAAAATCACTGTGGGCGCCAACAACCTGACCCGAAGTCACAAGATCAAAATGAAAGTCTGAACAAGAAAGAAAACAACAACTACCTCACAATGGTGAGGGTAGAACCACAACTATTAACTCTAAGCCTGAAATCACTAGCCCTAACTGCTCAGGCTGCAACTGCTCCGATCCTGAGACATTCAAAAGAAAGAACATCTCAGCAAGATTGGACATGTAACACCTCCCCTGTAATGACCGTATAATATGGGTCCGGCCGGGGCCCCACAACATACAGACGGCACAGCTTCGGTATTATAAAATGATATAGCTACCCAAACTCAAAACTCAAAACACAACACAGCGGAAACAACCAAAGAGACTAGAAGTTATCCACGCATACAAGAGTAACAAAATGACCTTAAGGCCTTACAACAAGAGTAAATCCAAACTCAAATAATACATCAGTCCTGAAAGTGCATAAGCACACCTAGTCTACCTCGGCATGCAAGCCGGTCAAAATGAGCATAAAACATACAATGCCATAAACGTAAAGCTACAACAAAAGATAACACTTCATGAGGATTAGGCCTTTCTGGCCGGCGAGCTAGCTCCTGCTTGTGATCCTTGCCCTGTAAAAATTATTAGTAACGTGGGTCAGCAAAGGCTGACCTCAAACTGTGTAACAAACACATCTCCTCCCGGCCGCCCCTAACGGACCCCGGGGTACTCCTCCAACCTGCAAGTTAGCACTTCGTATGCAATATTCATAAGCAATAAAAGCAACTAAAGAAACAGGCTTGGATGTCTCAAACATCATACATGTTCTCTACTGTTGAGCATATAATATTAGGGCCTACTATTCAACATGAATGCAACACCCGGGTTTCACCCAAGGTACCCTATAGCGTATGCATGTAGCACAACATCACATCAATTGGGTACTCATCGTTTCCCCATTGGCATAAAGCCGCAAACAAAAAGGGAAACACAATCCCCCCCAACGACACACAAGCCGCCACATGGAACTCTTGCTAAGGCCCCACCCGCTCAAGGTCTTAGACCCGGGCTTGCCTGCAAGCTCTGACGTCTCATGTCAGGATTCCAACAAACACAAACTGACCGATTCTAAGAAGCCTTGCTGGACCCCACCCGCTCATGGCCTCATTGCCCGGGCTTGCCCCATGCTTGGCATTCTCGTCAGTCTCACAGAAGGGGACTAGTCTCGACAGGACACTCTCCACACATGACGTGTATATCACAGGATAGCCAGCCGACCACGGAGACACAGCCACGCCTTGGCACATCACAATCCAAGATAATTCCACCCTAGTCCCACATTTGTACTGCAGCGTTCCCGCGCACTAAGGAAACCATCTACCACTCATGCGGAGCTAACCTTGTCCACCAAGGAAACCATCTACCGCCATTGAGGAGCTAACCTTGTCCGGTTCCGACTACACGTACTCACTCGAGAAAAAGGAGAAAATATCACCACATCACAAATGGCATCTTGCCGCAACGGATCTCTACGAATCCTTAAAGCTCGTATGCAACATCACCGAGTCGGACTAACGGTCGCGACTACGGCTTCACACACAATGTCTAATCCACTAATGGAGTGGATCTCTAATGCAAAAACATGTCGAGGACGGACTCAATCGACCCGGAGGTTCCTCTTGAACTTTGGCGACCCAAACCCCTCTCATTTGAGTGTTTGGTGCCCAAAAACTAGAAAAGAAAAGATGCTAGAACATGCATCCTAAAACCGAGAGGAGAAGTGTCGTTACCTTCCGACTCCTCTTCCTAGCCATGGAAAAATAGACGGATGAAAACCTTCGCAACGATCTAGCCTCCACGGATCTGGACTTGACTCGCGATTTGGAGCACCAAAACCTCTCCAACAGCCGGATCTCTACTTAACCTTCTTCCTTGCTCTCCCCTCTCTCTAGAACTTTAGAAAGAGAACCACTCAAAAGAAATGAGGGTTTCTAAGGGTCCAATCCCGTGTATATCTCATCAGGAATAACCCCCAGCCGTTGGATCCCAACTTAAAGAAACGAATAGCCTTGATTCGGGCCTAAAATGCAAAAATCGGACCGAACACGGCCTGCGACACGCCCGTGTCCAGGGCCGTGTCCCCCATTCGCCGTCAAAATCGACGCGCCTGGAACAACACACGGGCATCCGACACGCCCGTGTTCGACCCGACACGCCCGTGTTCCAACTGACACGGCCGTGTGGTCGGCCGTGTGCCTCACTACTAGAAAAATGAGTATTAGCTGCACGTTTTTTTGCCAGGGTTCAAAAATCGTGGCTAATACACAAGTATTAGTCATGATCGCAAAAACGTGGATAATATTTAGATTTTAGCCACAACTATAAAAAAGCATGGCTAATACTTTTGTATTAGCCATGAAAAGCAAAAAATCATGGCTAATATTTAGAATTAGCCAACATCTAAACAATCACAACCATTCATATTAACCCCCACCCCATCAACCGTACTTCCCTAATTCTATCGCCAAAAAATGTTAAAACCCGCCGCCCATCCCGTGCCCTAATCTAAATTTTGCTTCCCCTTCCTCCTCGACATCCCGACTCGTTCCATATCGCTTGGACTTCTCCTCCACGACAGCGACTCACGATTTTCTGGTAATCCTGGTTGCACCGATGCTAGGGATTCTCCTTCACTATTTATCTGTGGCGTCTCGCGATCTTCCGAAGATCTAGCACATGCTCAGCGCTAGATCTCGACGAGAAAAGCCAGATCTGAGCTCAATCTCCTCTCCTGATCTCCATAAAAGAGTTATACTTCTCTTCTTTCTCTTCTCCATTAAAGCGCAGCAGCCACAACTCCTTCCAAAACTGTCCTCGGAGGAAATCCAGATCTGCTCCCTCCTCTCCTCTCTGGGTATGAACTCTCCTTTTCTATTATTTGTTAGATATGTCATATTTTTGGAATTGAATTGTTTATAGGTTTTTGTCATCGGTTGGGATCCATTGCTTTAAAAAAAATTGTTCCTGTAAAATCTTACTGAATGTTAAAATACATGAGTGTATAGGGTGTTGCACCTCATTCTGGTGTAGAAATATGAAGTGGTTGGGCCTTATCTGGTAGTTTTAACCTTTGGTTGTCATTCTTTGGTCAAAATTTACTCATCCAAAAAATCTGTAGTTTGCTAAAAACACACTGGCTGTGAGAACCCAAACATTTACCCTTCAAAATTGCAATCGTATATTCATAGTTTCTCTTAAAGTTATAAAACAATACATGTTTCATTTGTGATATTTATCAGATAAGGCATCATAGTTTCTCTACGAATTGACCTGCATAAGATGAATATTGACATCATACTTTGCAGTTTTCCTATCTGCATGACATTTTTTTTCGGGCTAATTGATCAAAAAAATTACAGCTACTTTGAGATAAGGCATTCATTTTCCCCATAGTTCCTTTAACAGGAATGTATATAGCCTAAGGGAAGTGGATTGAGGGCTATTTTTGATACCTGTCAATCATGGCAGGAATTTCAAAATGATTGCAGCTTCTCACCACAAATTTAGTGGAGGGGCTAGGATTAGTTGTGCTAATCTCACATGATCTTTTTTGTTGGTTGGACATGTTGAGTTTTCTCTAATGGATATAACTGAACAGGCAGCTGAAGGAGCTCGGATTGCTGGCGCATCAAGGAGCTCGGAACGCGTTCAACACATCCAATCTTTCTGAATAGGTGTGTGCTCTTTATGTATTTCCTTTTTGTTTCATTCTTATTTTGATTAATTCCTAAATAATAGCCTATTGAAACTCTTGTATAAAGGAGAGTGAGATATGTTGCTAATAATCAAGCAGTTGTTAAGCATCAATCATATCAGGAGCCGCAAAATCCCAGCAACATGGGGGAACTTTGTCTCCACCTGCAGTTTTGAACAAAGTCAGATCTCATTAAGATATAAGGCAAGAAGTTGTTTTGGGTCGTGTAATGAAAATTATAAAATATTATATCCTGCTTTTATAACCTGGGTTCATTGTACAACCTATATATAAAGGTAGTGCTTGAGTGAGTTGTAACACTTTTTGTACGAACTTTTGATGAAATGAACTGTGGTTGTACTGGCCTATCTTCTCCACTTTGATTTATGCATTTCTCTACATGGTAGTGTTTGATACAATAAAAATGAATGAAATTATAGATATTAATGCATCGTCACATAGCGTCGCAACACCAATTAAAATCTCCAACAAATCATTACAGTATTTTGAATGTGTTTTTTTTAAAAAACATAAATTAGTATTTGACACGGTTTGTAACTGTGGCAAATAATTTTTTTAAAAAATGATGAGTTTACTTTTAGCCAGGGTTTCATACCGTGGCTAATATTTGGCTTATTTGCCACGACATTTTTTATCATGACTAATACTATTAGCTACGACCAATTCGTGGCTTAAAAATTTTAGCCACACCGACTTTAGCCACGGAATTTTCCCGTAGCTAGACCGTGGTTAAAACCTTTTAGCCACGGTTTTGGACTTTTTGCCAGGGAAATTTGCCCTAGCCAAAAGTCTGTTTTCTAGTAGCGGGCCTCCATCGACACAGCCACAAAAATAACCCGAGACTCACACGGGTACTGGACACGCCCGTGTCCTTGCCCGTGTCTAACTCAACACGCTTGGGCTCCAGGCCGTGTTCACTGTCTCGACACTTCGTCGAGCGAAGTTCGTCGACTGACTGACATGGCCTTGGACACGCCCGTGTCCTAGGCCGTGTGCCTTGTCTCGACACATCGTTGAGCGAAATTCGTCGACTCCTCGGACCGATCGTCGACACGGGCTCGACACGCCCTGAGACACGCCCGTGTCCTAGGTCGTGTGCCTTGTCTCGACACATCATCAAGCGAAATTCGTCGACCTCTCGACCAAATCGTCGAATGGAGCCTGACACGCCCTGGGAAACGCCCGTGTCCCAGGCCGTGTGCCCCCTGCCAGAAACCAAACTTGGCCAGAAACGCTGGTCGTCCCTCTACAAATTTTGGAGCGTTACAACTCTCTCCCCCTTAAAAGAATTTCGCCCCGAAATTACAAAGCAAAAGGGAACACAACTTAAATGGTACCCGATTTGAAGAGCTCTGGATACTCTTCTAGCATGGCTTGTTCTTGCTCCCAAGAGTGCTCCTCACGACCGTAGTTGTCCCATCGGACTTTCACGAGTTTAACCTCTTTATTCCGCAACTGCCGAGTCTCCGAATCCTCTATAGCAATTGGACGGACTTGCATCCTCAAGTCTTCCTCTATCGGCACCGATGTCGGCTCGATCACCCCACTAGCCTCCACCAAGGCTTTCCTCAAGATGGAGACATGAAAGACGTCGTGCAATCTACTCAGCTCCGCAGACAACGCCAACCGATAGGCTGCTTATCCAACCCGTTCAACAACTTCAAAAGGCCCCAAAAACCTTGGACTCAATTTCTTGAGTCGGCGAATCCGTGAGACGCCTTTGAACGGCTTGATCTTCAAATAGACCCAATCACCTACCGCAAACTCCAACTTCCTGTGACGAGCATTAAAGTATTTTGCTTGCCGGTCTTGCGCCACCTTCATACGCTCTTGAATGGTCCGTACCAACTCACAAACGTCAACTACCACCTCCTTTCCCAAAATTTTGGTGTCTCCCGCCTCTGTCCAAGACATCGGTGTTCGACACCATCTCCCATACAAAGCTTCGTATGGCGCCATTTTTGTACTTGCTTGATAACTGTTATTGTACGCGAATTCCGCCATGAAGAGGTGCTCCTCCCACTTCTTGCCAAAGTCAAGAATGCACATTCTCAGCATATCCTCCATAGTACGGTTCGTTCTTTCGGTTTGCCCATCAGTTTGAGGATGGAACGTCGTACTGAACTTTAGCTTCGTGCCCAAACTCTTCTGAACCAATCTCCAGTCCTTGGACGTAAACCGTCCATCTCGATCGCTGACTATGCTCTTAGGAATCCCGTGCAGTCGCACAATGTTGCGAACATACAACTCCACCAGCTTCTCCACGCTGTCCTCCTTCCGATTTGGGATGAAGTGGGCCACCTTGGTTAAGCGATCCACGATCACCCAAATAGCATCATTACCCTGTTGCGATCTAGGCATACCATGTACAAAATCCATGGAGATGTCATCAAATTTCCACTCAGAGATTGGAAGGGGCTTCAGGAACCCGTCCGGCTTCTGACATTCGGCCTTCACCAAGGCGCAAGTTTGGCCATAATTCACATACAAAGCTACGTCCCGCTTCAGCCCCAGCCACCAAAAGGATTTCTTCATATCCATGTACATCTTTGCACTGCCCGGGTGAATGGAGTACTTTGTGAAGTGAGCCTCAAACATCAACTCCTCACGAAGTTTGCCGAACTGCGGTATACAAACCCTTCCGTCCTTCCTCAAAATTCCATCAATTATTTCCCAGGCGCTGCTCTCGCCCTTTTGGGCCTCCATCACATATGGTTGAAACTCCACATCCAACTGAGCCGCTTCCCGAATGTGATCGGACAAGTCATTCTGCACTTCAATCCAGTTCAACCAAGCCACGCTGGACTCGCCTCTCGTAACACATTCCAAACCAAGGGACTCCCATTCCCGTACCAACTGCTCATCATGAGCTTCGATCCAATTCCCTTGCCCCGAGTACTTTCTACTCAAGGCATCCGCCACCACATTGGCTTTACCTGGCGTATACTGAATCGCCACCTCATAGTCTCCAAGAAACTCAACCCACCCGCGTTGCCGCATGTTCAAGTCCTTTTGATCCAAGAGATACTTCAGGCTTTTATGATCCGTGAAGATCTCCACCTTTGCACCATACACATAATGTTGCCATATTTTCAACGCAAAAATTACCGCCGCCAACTTCAAGTCATGGATGGGGTAATTCCACTCATGAGCCTTCAGCTGTCTAGACCCAAAAGCTATCACCTTGCCATGTTGCACCAAAACGTAACCCAAACCGCATCCCGATGCGTCACTGAAGATCTGAAATCCCTCGGTCCCTTGCGGTAGACTTAGGATTGGAGCCATCATCAGCCTCTCCTTCAGTGCCTCAAATGCTTGACTGCACTCTTGAGTCCACACAAACTTATGATCTTTATGAGTGAGTGAGGTGAGGGGTAGAGCTATCCGCGAAAAATTCGCCACGAATCTCCTATAATACCCGGCTAGTCCAAGAAAACTTCGGACTTCCGCCACGGTTCTCAAAACCGGCCAATCTCTGATGGCTTCCACTTTTGTTGGATCCACTGCCACCCCATCCCCACTAATTACGTGGCCCAAAAATGCCACCTTCTCTAACCAGAACTCGCACTTTGAGAACTTTGCATACAACTGATTCTCCCTCAACACTTGCAAGACCACTCTCAAGTGGGTCTCATACTCCACTTCCGATTTAGAATACACCAAGATGTTGGAACACCCTATTACTAATTTGGGTCAGGATCACTATGTCTCTAGGAATCCTGTTTTTGACCTCCTGTATAGATCTAAAGGTCAATTAGAATTGAGTCTAAGGGTTAGAAGTCTAGGCTTGGAAGCTGCCCTCAAGACCAAGAATTTTCAGTTTGAGACTAAGTCATATCATCGAGCTCAGCACGACGATTCGTCGAACTCCAATCGACTATCATCTAGCTCAACTTCGACGGATCGTCGAACTCCATTCGACGATCGCTGAGCTCAACTTCAACAAATCGTCGAACTCCATTCGACGATCTTCCAGCTCAGTTCGACGATCTTGACTTAGTATTGGATCTCTATCTCTGAGCTCAGTTCGATGATCTTTGAGCTCAGATCGACGATTTTTGTTGCTGTCTAAGTCCAAATAGCTGAGCTCAGTTCGACGATAGCAGAGCTCAGTTCGGCGTTTTCTGACGAGTTAAAGGATTTTTCAAGATTCAAATTCAGATCAGTTAAGGAATTATTCAGCAATTAATTCAGAAGATTTTCTAGCCGTTTTCATTTATTTCTGGACCAAGTTTCAAGAGATTATCAAGGAATGTTTCTTTGGACTTTTCTCTAGAAGACAATTGCAATTAAGGATGCAATTAATGATAGGCCAACGACTATTCTTGACAGAGGATGATTTTCTATTCAGTACCAGAGAATAAAACACAAGATTTTTGAATCTCTCTATCACTTATCACTGAGAACACAGACAAAGAGAACAAGAACAAAATATTCTTTGTCTCAAAGAACTCTCTCAAGAACACACATCCAAGGAGATCTAACCTTCTGAAATCTTCTGATCTCTCTTGTCTCAAGTGTTCAAGGCCAACATCTTTTAAGACTCCAGACACCTAACATTTCAGCTGTTGCTGAAATCATCATTTGCTGGAGATCAACTTCTGAAGGCCTATCACCCTATAGCAAAGCTTCATTTCTTGAACATCTCAAGCACTCAGGGGGAGCTTTGACAACATCAAATCCACATAGTCTTCTCAACTGCTTTGAGAAAGAGAAGACTTCCATAACTCTCTCATCCCCATCTCTGTAAAGGGTTTCTCAAACTCCCTTCAAAAGTTTGAGTTTGGTTTTTGAGCACCTTGTTAAAAGCTCATTGGTGGCAAGACACCTGATCAAAAAAATCTGATTTGGTTTTTGAGCACCTTGTCTAAAGCTCATTGTTGCCCAGGACACCTGATCAACTCATCCTGCAGTGGATTCCTACCTAGGGTGGTAGAAGAGTGGATGTACCCAAGTTTAGGGGAACCACTATAGCTCCTTGTGTCATCTGGATTGCTTGTCTTTATCTTTTGTTTTTGGCTGTGATTGTTTTGTGATTAGTTTAGATCTGTGATTAATTTCTGTTGTAGGTTATTTTGTGATTAGAATTAATAGTTGCTTCCCTGTTCACTCAGATTACAACAATTGTTGTAAAAAGTTTTCAAGCATCATATACTCTATTCACCCCCTCTAGAGTATATCAGATCTAGCTGCACTTTCAATTGGTATCAAATCCAAGTTGGTTAAACATACCACACCTTGGTGGTTGCACATGCTAACACCTGAACCCAAAGATTCCTAGTTAGATCTGTTTTCTTTTGAGTTTAGTATTAGTTTTTGTTTTCACAAATCATGGTCCAAAACAAAGATTATGCTAGCACCAGACCTCCAGTGTGCAATCTATCCAAGTTTGCACTTTGGAAAGCAAGGATCAGATTATACATGAATTCTATTGACGAGGATATTTTTAACTCTGTTTTGACAGTCTGTCCAAGACCTCCAGAGAACTCAAGTACAAATGTTGTTCCACCTCCATCAGGAACAGATGCTGATATCAAGAAATGGAAGGTAGCTGATGCCAAGGCTATGAACATCTTAGCCCAGACCATGTCTGATGACATCTTTCTAAAGGTGGCTGAATGCAATTCAGCAAAGAAAATCTGGGATAAACTCTCTGAAATAGTCTCAGGCTTAGCTGATGAGAGAAAGGACAGGAGATCCCACCTCATATCCCAATATGAGAATTTCAAGAAGTGAGAAACTGAATCAGTTGGAGATATGTACAATAGACTTAGTCTGATAGTCAGTGAACTCAGGACTTTGGATAAGGAGATATCACTAACTGAACTCAATGACAAAATTCTAATGTGCTTCCCTAGCACTTGGGATTCAAGAATCTGGCCAATCAAGGATGCCAGAAGTTTGAATGAGATCACCACAGAAGCTCTATTGGGTATGCTCAAATCTTATGAGCTACTCATCAAAAATAGAGAAGAAGAACAGAAGTCTGCCTCACCAGCCACAAGAAAAGAGAAGACAATAGCCTTCAAGGCAACTAAAGATCAGCCTGAAGACAAAGTCACAGGCAATGATGAACTGCTCAGTCTGTTGGCCAAAAGATTTAACAAGATGGCCAGAAAGGACTTCAGAAGGAGATCATACAAGGAGCATGATAAGCCAAGGTATGATAAGTCAATTAACAATAAAGAAATTGTTTGCTTTGGTTGCAGGAAACCAGGGCACATTGTTCCTGACTGTCCAGAAAACAAAAACAAGGACAGAAGGGACAAGAAAGAAAGAAGAAAGGAGAAAGACTCCAAGAGGAATGGCAATGACAAACCCTCCTCAAGCAAAAATAAACACACAAGAAAGGGGTTTGTTGCTGAATCCTGGAGTGAGACTGAAGAGGAGTCAGAAGCCTCATCCAGCTCCAGTGATGATGAAGATGATGCAGAAGAGAAGGAGTTCTACATGATGGCAATCAATGCCTCACAACATAATTCAGATGAAGAAGACTCAGAGTTAGACTCAGATACTCCACTTGAAGAAGATCAGGTAATTAGTTCATTTGATTTCAATTCAGAGGACTTTAAATCTGAGTTTAAAGCATTATGTTTAGACCTGCTAAAATCTGAGAAAGAAATCATCTCTCTCAGAAATCATTTATCTGAACATAATACCTTAAAGTCAGAAAACCTCAAACTCTCTCAGGAGTTGGAGTGCTGTAGGGAGCAGATAGCTTCACTGAAAAGTGAGCTATCTGAGGCCAAGAAGCTTGAAGAATCCCTTAATGGGAGAAGTATCAAGCTGATGGACATCACAAGCACAATGAACTCCAGATTTAATAGTACACTGGGCTTGAGTGTTTCATCCAGCCAACTCATAGTTCTAACAACTCCAATCAAGTTCATTTCTAATAAAGGAAAGGGAGTTGTAGAGGTAGCTAGGAAAAATTCTGATCTGCCCAAGAAAACTAAGTTCCAGCAGAAATCGTCAAACGGAGCTCGACGATCGCCGAACTCAGATCGACGATCTCAGGCAAAATCGTCGAACTCAGGTCGACGATCTTAAGTTCCCGAACTCTGCCATAGTCGACCGTCGAACGGAGCTCGACGATCTGACCCAAGATCGTCGAACGCAGCTCCACGATCGTCGAACAGAGATCAGAGCTCTGGAAATCCCTTCAAGGGCAAATCAAAATCTAATCCTAAGGGTCCTTCATCCCAAATCTTTAACCCTTATACTGAATGGATTAGACCTCCAAGGAGATATCATCCTGAAGGTTATAAGAGTCAACCTGGGATGTCTTTTATTTCGGAGTTTAAAGGTTATCAACCTAGGCCCAAGGTAAACTGGGTCAAAAACAAATGAATTATCTTATGTGCAGGTGAAGACCTATCCAGCATCTAACCAGTAATAGTACTTGGATAGTGGGTGCTCTAAGCACATGACAGGAAACAAGGACAACCTCACATCCTTTAGAGCCAAGCTTGGACCCAAAGTTATCTTTGGTGATTCAAACTTTGGACAAACTAAATGATATGGTGCAGTCCAGATTGGATCAGTAACATTCAAGAAGGTAGCTTATGTGGAAGGACTGAAGCACAACTTAATAAGCATCAGTCAGCTATGTGATGAAGGCTACCAGGTGACCTTTAGCAAAGCATTATGCAAAATCAAGTCAGAGGACAACACAACTGTGTTGACAGGTAAAAGGAAAGGTAACATCTATCTAGTAGATTTTCTTTCAACAGATGTAGATATTTGCCTGTTCAATTCTGTTTGTAGACCAAATATTTTATGGCATAAGAGACTAGGACACCTAAACCTTAGAACTATTGCTAGGCTATCCAAGGACAACCTTGTTAGAGGACTACCTTCTGGCCCCTACAAGAAGGAAGGACTCTGCAGGGCTTGTCAATTAGGCAAGAAAACTAAAAATAGTTTTAAGTCACTTAATAAGAGTGATTCACCTAGGATATTGTATCTGTTACACATAGATCTTTTTGGACCCATCACAGTACAAAGCCTAGGAGGGAAATCTTATACTTTAGTAGTTATAGATGACTTCTCTAAATTCACTTGGGTGTTCTTTCTAAGGAAGAAGTCTGATAACTTTAAGTGTTTGATAGAGTTTCTCAAATGTATACAGATTGAGTTCAATACTCACATTGCCCTGATCAGAAGTGATCATGGGACAGAGTTTGATTCTCTTCTTATACAAGAGTTCTGTCAGAGTGAAGGTATCAAGCATACTTTCTCAGCTCCTAGAACTCCTCAACAAAATGGGGTAGCTGAAAGGAAAAATAGAACCCTTATTGAATCTACCACTACATTGTTGTCAGATGCTCACCTTCCTCTATCCTTTTGGGCAGAGGAAGTGAACACCTCCAACTATGTGCTGAATAGAAGTTTGATACATAAAATAAAGGGTAAGACTCCCTATGAATTACTCAATGGGAAGAAACCTAAAGTTGATTATTTTAGAGTCTTTGGTTGTATTTGCTATATACATAATAATGACAAGAAATATTTAGCAAAATTTCAAGCTAAAGCTGATGAAGGAGTGTTTCTGGGATACTCCATGATCAGTAAGGCTTATATGGTTTATAATAAATCATCTCTTAAAATTGAGGAATCTGTTCATATATCATTTGATGAATCTAACATGTCTTTCAAGGAGAAGATCTCTTCTACCATAGAACCTTTGCAGGAACATTCTCTCGTTGAAGACTTGAACAAGTTACAGGTTACTCAAAAAGAGGAAAGCAGTGAAGATGAAGAAAGTATTCAACATATTGAAGAACAACCTGAAGAGCCAATTGTTGTACCACAAGAGGAAACAACAACACAGGTTGGTGAACAATCAACACCCCCTGTTGATTTAATAACATCAAGAGACCATCCAATTTCCCAAATAATTGGAGACATCTCAGCTGGTGTGCAAACCAGAAATCAGGTCAACCAAAACCTGTTGCACACCTGCTTCCTATCTCAAATTGAACCTTAGTCCATTCAAGATGTAGAGCAAGATCCACACTGGATCATTGCAATGCAAGAATAGTTGCATCAATTTGAAAGGAACAAAGTGTGGGAACTAGTGCCAAAGCCTAAGGATCACTCCATTGTTGGAACAAAGTGGGTGTTCAGTGTAACACCCCGAAACTCAAAGGAGCAAAAGGGGGACGTTTTGGGCCAGTTTAGGTTCTGGCAGCAGGCACACGGCCTGGGACACGGGCGTGTCCCAGGGCGTGTCAAGCCGTGTAGACACTTAGCCGCGAAGTCGTCGAGTTTGACTCGACGATTCGTCGAGAGGGGGGGCACACGGCCTGCGACACGGGCGTGTCGCAGGGCGTGTCGACCCGTGTCGACACTTAGCCGTGAGTCGTCGAGTTGTACTCGACGATTCGTCGAGAATGGGCACACGGCCTGCGACACGGGCGTGTCGCAGGGTGTGTCGACCCATGTCGACGATCGTCCCCGGGAGTCGTCGAGATTCACTCGACGATCGTCGAGACAAGGCACACGGCCTAGGACACGGGCGTGTCCAAGGCCGTGTCATCAAGTCGTCGATCTTCCCTCGACGAAATGTCCCGTGTACATGGCCTGGGGTCCAGGCGTGTCAAGGTGACACGGGTAAGGACACGGGCGTGTCCTAGAACCCGTGCAGTGCTCGGGTTGAAAATGGGGAAAAAATCATGGGGTACACGGCCGGCTACACGGCCGTGTGAAGTGGAACACGGGCGTGTCAGCTCGAACACGGGCGTGTTCGATACCCGTGTGAGGTTCCAGGAGATTCGATTTTGACGGCGAATGCGACACACGGCCCAGGACACAGGCGTGTGCCAGGCCGTGTTCGGTCCAGATTGGGCATTTCAGCCCCGAATCAAAGCCGTTCGTTTCCTTGTTTTGAGATCCAACGGTTGGGGGATGTTCCTGAAGGGATATACCCGTGGGTTGACTTAGAAATCCATCACTTTTCTTCACTTGTTCTCTTTCTAAGTCCTTGGAGAGAGAGAAGAGCTAAGGGAAGAAGAAGGAGCTAGATCCGCCATTGGAGGAGCTTCGGAGCTTCGAATCGCAAGCCGACTCCGGATCCACGGAGGCAACGCTAGTGCGGTGATTTCTATCCGATTACTTTTCGATGGCGCCAAAGAGGAACTCAAGGGTAACGATCCTCATCTTGAGCACGAATAGCTCTCTTTCCTAACATAGGAAGCCCGCTCTCGCGAGTTTGCGGAGAGTTGGAGGCGTTCCTTCGGGTAGATATGTAAAGTCCCCGTTGTTTAGAGTGCGTATGCGAGAACGGACGTAGGCATGATGTGTGAAGCCTACCAGGACATGTTAGTCTGGATCGGTGATGTTGCATTGCATAAGGCCGGAGAAGACTCCGTGCTATTGGTTGTTCTTCGGGTTTTCTACGCGGTAGATTGCAGCAGGGAGCCTTGGGGACTAACCCAAAGGTGCACCCGGAAAACTGGGCGTATACGAGATCTTGCCAACTTGGTGGCTTGAGAGCCAACTTGAACATAACGGGGTTATGTGACTTGTGATGAAAATGGGACTCGATGGAAGTTTGACCCGCGCAAATGGCTTAAATTGCCATTGCGATGTGAGCACGGGTTAGATGGAACCGTACCCGTTCTATGTCGTTTGGTTAAAGAGACCTAAAGGCACGTGGCACTTACCGTTGGCATAGAGTAGGGTCTTCGGCGGTCAATGACTTAAATTGTCGTGACCCAGGCCAGGAAGACAAATTGCTCATAGGTTTGGCCGTCTAAGTGGCGGTGGTGAGTCCGGAATGTTAATGGCTTTAATTGACGTGACATCGACCGGTTCACCGAGAATGTGCCCTGAGTGCACGGGGCGTGTGGCCGTACGAGCCAACGTCTGTGATGGCATGGCTATGGTTATTTATATGGCTCGCTTATGCTAATGAAATGCAGGGAAGGAGCATCTCCGCCCCGAGTTGGGGGCGGGATCGTTATAATTTGGTCAGTATTGCTGACCGTTGCCTTGTTTTGCCACCGTGCGGTGGTTTGTTGCTTGCAGGTGCAACTGGACCAAGCGGTCAATAGCGGGCTAAAGCCCTTTTTGCGAAGCCGGCCTTCGAAGGCCCAAATGGAAATGTTTATTGCTTTATTCATGTATGACCGGCCTGCGTGTCGTGATTTGTAAAACATGTAATATTCAAGTGAAACATTTTGTAAGGCCTTAAGGCTTGTTTTGAGTATTTTGTAATAACATTCCTATTTGTACTAGTGGACATTCGTGCTTTAATGCTGGGTTATTTGTTTACGACTTTTATAAACTGCTTCCGCTAGAATGCTCTGTATATGACGTTGAGATTGGTTGGATGGTTTCCATAAGTAACCACCTGGTCTGTCTGTGGCATATGGCGTCGGGCCCCGGCCGGACCTACTGCTATATGCTATACGACAGATAGGAGGTGTTACAATTTGGTATCAGACTACTGGTTTTGGTCGGGCTTAAAGTGAATTCGTGGGCGAATTCTTTTTAAGGGGTGGTGAGCACATTGTGTGCGTCATCGTTATAATGGTAAAAAGAACCCATGAATGTCCACTTAGGAATGAAAATACTCGTGTTTGAGGAACCTGCGTGTTCCTATAATTGTTGTTTGCAATTTATTTGGTCGCTTAACGATGTTTTGTACCACTATTGGTGACCAGAAGTGGTGTTGGGCCATCAGAACGCCGAGTTTCTGAGGCTAGTAGTGCACCGGATGTTGCTCCTGCAACACCTCTGTCGGCTGAAAATATACGATTGGTGGCTGAAGCGGTTTGGCCGTGATTAATGCGCAGCCTGGAAGGCAAGCGCAGCAGCCCGCTCCCGTGATGGAGCAAGAACCACTGCAAGAGGCTGAGCCGAGGAGGGTGGAGCAAGTGGTTGTGGAACCAATAGTGCCAAGGAGGGCAACTGAGAGGCAGCTGAAGCATGTAATGAGCTTTAACCCTCCGCTATTCTCGAGGTTGGGAACCCCATCTCAGGCTGAAGACTGGCTCTCCAGGGTGAAGAGAGTCATGACATCGACGGAGACGGAGGAGTGGCAAATGACCACCATCGCTACGTTCCTTTTGGACGGAGAAGCGAGGATGTGGTGGGAAGGATTGGAGTTGCACCATTTGAGAGGTAGACAACTGATAGACGTTCCGATGGAAGAGTTCTCGGGATTGTTCTTAGCAAGATACCTCCCTTCTACTCAGAGGATTTCAATGGAGAATGAGTTCCTGAAGTTGGTGCAGGGTGAGAGGAGCGTGGATGAATATCTCCACGAGTTTACGCGGTTGAGTCGTTATGCTAGCTCCACCATCATGGATGAGGAGCGCAAGACTAATCGATTCTACGAAGGCTTGAGGGATGAGTTGAGACTGCTACTGTCGGGGCCAATGACGCAGGGTTTCTTAACCTTGGTCAATACTGCCCGGTCCTTGGAGAAGGACATGAAGAATGTACAAGCGAAGAAAAGCTTGGGTGAGAAGAAATCTGAGTTCAGAGTGCCGAGTACTTCAAAGTCCGGCTATCAGAGGGCTTTCAAGAAGCATAGGACTTCGGGTCCAGCTCCTTCTGGCGCTTTTGGGGAGACTACGAGTCGGACCCCGGGCGCGTGCTTTACATGTGGAAAGATGGGGCATTTCGCCCGTGATTGTTGGAGCGGACGTCCTAAGTCCGAGAGGAGGCCGGGAGCTACTTATGAAGAGAAGGGAAAGGCGGTGGAGTCGACCGCATCCCATTATGCTCCGGCCCAACCAAGGGTCTACAATCTTGGCCAACAGGAGGCCATTAAACAAGCTGATGTGGTGACAGGTACGATTTAATTTATAGCAAGTCAATTTCTTTAAATACTTGTTATGCGCATGTTACCTTACCACTACTTGTTTAGGATTTGTATTGATTTGTGAAAATCCGGCACGAGCACTCTTCGATACGGGAGCTTCACACTCCTTGTCCGAAGGATTTATATCACGCATCGGAGTCCCTTCTTCGATGGCGAAGGATAAGTTGGATGTGTTGTTGCCCAACGGGTGTTCGATGCGAGCGGATAGGATCTGCGATGTTAAGATTCGTATTGGGGAGCAGGCGTTCGACCTGCGGGCGTCTTTACTTCCGTTGGTGGAGTTCGACGTCATATTTGGCATGGACTGGCTCTCGGAGCAGCAGGCCCATATAGATTGCGGTAGCAAGGAAGTTAAGCTGGGAGCGAGTCGTGAGACGACTTTTACGGGCTTAAAGGGGTCGAGCAAGACGTTGATGTCTGCTCTTCAGGTAGTGAAGCGGTTCGTGCTGGAGCAGAACTGTTCTTTACACTAATGGAGGTTGCAAAGCCGAAGCCCGCGTTGGATTGTATTTCAGTGGTATCGGAATACCCTGATATGTTCCCCGCAGATCTTCCTGGCGCCCCGCCTCAACGGGAGATAGATTTTACGATCTAGCTAGTGCCAGGTGCAAAGCCTGTGTCACGATCTCCGTATCGGCTAGCGCCTAAGGAAATGGCGGAGCTGAAAGTTCAACTGCAAGAGTTGTTGGAGCAAGGGTATGTGCGCCCGAGTTCTTCGCCTTGGAGCGCACCGGTCCTCTTTGTTAAGAAGAAGGACGGAAGCTTGAGGCTATGTATTGATTACCGGGAGCTCAACAAGCTGACTGAGAAGAACAAGTACCCGATCCCTCGGATTGATGATCTCTTTGATCAGTTAGTCGGGTCGACGGTGTACTCGAAGTTGGATCTCAAGGCTGGGTACTATCAGCTGCGAATAAGGGAGAGTGATATCCCGAAGACAGCATTTAGTACGAGATACGGGCATTATGAGTTTACGGTTATGCCGTTTGGGCTGACTAATGCGCCGTCAGTATTCATGGATTTGATGAACAGGACGTTCAGGGAGTACTTGGACCATTTCGTGATCGTCTTCATCGACGATATTTTGGTGTACTCGCAAAGTGAGTAAGATCACTTCAAGCATCTTCATTTGGTGTTGGAGACGCTAAGGAGAAATCAGTTGTATGCCAAGTTCTCGAAGTGCGAGTTTTGGCTATCCTCAGTGGCGTTCCTCGGGCATATAGTGAGTGGAGAGGGTATTGCTGTGGATCCGGCGAAGATTGTTGCGATACGGGAGTGGCCTGAGCTTGCTACGGTAGCAGAAGTCCGGAGCTTTTTGGGGCTTGCCGGCTATTATAGGCGCTTCGTAGAGAACTTCTCGCGGATAGCGTTACCTCTCACTACTTTGACGAGGAAGGAGCATAAGTTCGTTTGGACGCCGGAGTGCGCACGAGCTTTTGAGGAATTGAAGTGTCGGTTGACCACGGCGCCTGTGTTGAGTTCGCCATGTGGTACCGAAGTCTATGAGATATATAGCGATGCTTCGGGCAGCGGTTTGGGTTGCGTGCTACTGCAGCACGGAAGTGTGATAGCTTATGGCTCGAGACAGCTAAAAGTGCACGAGAGGAATTATCCGGTCCATGACTTGGAGTGAGCGGCCGTGATTTTTGCCTTGAAGCTGTGGAGACACTATTTGTACGGTGTGAAGATTGATATCTACACTGATCACAAGATCCTAAAGTATCTAATTGATCAGAAGGATCTGAATATGCGGCAGCGTAGGTGGATGGAGTTCCTGGGGGACTATACATTCAAGATCCACTACGTGCCTGGCAAAGGGAATGCGGTTGCGGATGCGTTCAGTCGCCGAGCCCCAGCTCAAGCCAATTGGCTATCGGTGCACGATGAGCGGTTGGTGCGGGAGTTGGAGGCGTTGGAGATTGTTTGTGTGGACAGACAATCAAGTGCTGAAGCAGTTCTGAATTGGACTGAAGTCCAATATGACCTGGCTGATCGGATTCGACAGGCTTTGGATATGGATGCTCATATGAAGCAGTTCATGATAGAGGCTCTGGATGGGTCAAATTCCCAATTCGTCGTGGAGGACGGATTGCTTTGGAAAGACGGTTGATTGTGCGTCCCAAGTGTGGGCAATTTACGGGTGGAGTTGTTGTACGAGGCACACCATACCAAGTACACGATTCACCCGGGGAGCACAAAGATGTACCGTGATGTGAAGAAACTGTTTTGGTGGCCGTGTTTAAAGAAGGATGTGGCGCTATACGTGGCGAAGTGCCAAACTTGCGCCTTGGTAAAGGCGGAGTGCCAAAAGCCGGGAGGATTTCTTAAGTCCTTGCCTATTCCGGAGTGGAAATTTGACGACATCTCTATGGACTTTGTGCACGGTTTGACAAGGTCGCAAAAGGGAAACGACGCCATTTGGGTGGTTGTTGATCGATTAACGAAGGTGTTGCACTTTATTCCGCATAGGAAGGATGATCCGGTGGAGAAGCTGACAAAGCTTTATGTGGATAACATAGTACGGCTTCATGGTGTGCCCCGCAGCATCGTGAGTGACCGAGATGGGCGGTTCACGTCCAATGATTGGAGGCTGGTGCAGCAAATGTTGGGAACAAAGCTGAAGTTTAACACAGCCTTCCATCCACAAATGGATGGGCAGACCGAGAGGGTTAATAGAACCATGGAAGACATGCTTCGCATGTGTGTCTTGGATTTCGGAAAGCAATGGGAAGACCACCTTTATTTGGTGGAGTTCGCATACAACAACAGCTACCAAGCAAGTATTCAGATGACGCCTTTCGAGGCCCTATATGGTAGAAGATGTCGCACGCCGTTGTCTTGGATAGAAACGGGTGAGTCAAAGTTGTATAAGCGATCGGAAGTAGAGGGTGCTACTTCTTTGGTGAGAACCATTCGGGAGAGGTTGCTTATCGCTCAGGACCGGCAAGCAAAGTACTATAATGCCAAGCACAAGAACGTGGAGTTCGCTGTGGGCGATTATGTATACTTGAAGATCAAGCCGTTCAAGGGTGTCTCGTGGGTGCGGCGATTGAAAAAGCTAAGCCCAAGATACCTTGGACCATTTGAGGTTCTGGAGCGAGTTGGGGAAGCGGCCTATCGGCTGAAGCTTTCAGTGGAGCTAAGTGGTTTACATGATGTATTCCATATTTCGGTGCTTCGGAAGGCGGTGCAAGAGCCTACGCAAGTGATCGCGGTTGATCAAGTACCGGTGGATAGTGGGCTAACGACAAAGGTCAAGCCCGTGCGGATTGAGGACTCGGAGGTCAAGCGGCTACGCAATAAAGAGATCAGGATGGTCAAAGTCCTGTGGGACAATTGCGGTCGTGAGGAGCTCTCTTGGGAGAGAGAGCAGACTATGCTTGACGAATATCCGGAGTTGTTCCGCTCAGGTACAAATTTTGGTTTTGTACATGTCTTTCCTTTATGTAATTTCGTGGGCGAAATTCTTTTAAGAGGGGGAGAGTTGTAACGCCCCGAAACTCAAAGGAGCAAAAGGGGGACGTTTTGGGCCAGTTTAGGTTCTGGCAGTAGGCACACGGCCTGGGACACGGGCGTGTCCCAGGGCGTGTCAAGCCGTGTCGACACTTAGCCGCGAAGTCGTCGAGTTTGACTCGACGATTCGTCGAGAGGGGGGGCACACGGCCTGCGACACGGGCATGTCGCAGGGCGTGTCGACCCGTGTCGACACTTAGCCGTGAGTCGTCGAGTTGTACTCGACGATTCATCGAGAATGGGCACACGGCCTGCGACACGGGCGTGTCGCAGGGCATGTCGACCCGTGTCGACGATCGTCCCGGGGAGTCGTCGAGATTCACTCGACGATCGTCGAGACAAGGCACACGGCCTAGGACACGGGCGTGTCCAAGGCCGTGTCATCAAGTCGTCGATCTTCCCTCGACGAAATGTCCCGTGTACACGGCCTGGGGTCCAGGCGTGTCAAGGTGACACGGGTAAGGACACGGGCGTGTCCTAGAACCCGTGCAGTGCTCGGGTTGAAAATGGGGAAAAATCATGGGGTACACGGCCGTCTACACGGCCGTGTGAAGTGGAACACGGGCGTGTCAGCTCGAACACGGGCGTGTTTGATACCCGTGTGAGGTTCCAGGAGATTCGATTTTGACGGCGAATGCGGCACACGGCCCAGGACACGGGCGTGTGCCAGGCCGTGTTCGGTCCAGATTGGGAATTTCAACCCCGAATCAAAGCCGTTCGTTTCCTTGTTTTGAGATCCAACGGTTGGGGGATGTTCCTGAAGGGATATACCCGTGGGTTGACTTAGAAATCCATCACTTTTCTTCACTTGTTCTCTTTCTAAGTCCTTGGAGAGAGAGAAGAGATAAGGGAAGAAGAAGGAGCTAGATCCGCCATTGGAGGAGCTTCGGAGCTCCGAATCGCAAGCCGACTCCGGATCCACGGAGGCAACGCTAGTGCGGTGATTTCTATCCGATTACTTTTTGATGCGCCAAAGAGGAACTCAAGGGTAACGATCCTCATCTTGAGCACGAATACTCTCTTTCCTAACATAGGAAGCCCGCTCTCGCGAGTTTGCGGAGAATTGGAGGCGTTCCTTCGGGTAGATATGTAAAGTCCCCGTTGTTTAGAGTCCGTATGCGAGAACGGACGTAGGCATGATGTGTGAAGCCTACCCGGACATGTTAGTCTGGATCGGTGATGTTGCATTGCATAAGGCCGGAGAAGACTCCGTGCTATTGGTTGTTCTTCGGGTTTTCTACGCGGTAGATTGCAGCAGGGAGCCTTGGGGACTAACCCAAAGGTGCACCCGAAAAACTGGGCGGATACGAGATCTTGCCAACTTGGTGGCTTGAGAGCCAACTTGAACATAACAGGGTTATGTGACTTGTGATGAAAATGGGACTCGATGGAAGTTTGACCCGCGCAAATGGCTTAAATTGCCGTTGCGATGTGAGCACGGGTTAGATGGAACCATACCCGTTCTATGTCGTTCGGTTAAAGAGACCTAAAGGGACGTGGCACTTACCGTTGGTATAGAGTAGGGTCTTCGGCGGTCAATGGCTTAAATTGTCGTGACCCAGGCCAGGAAGACAAATTGCTCATAGGTTTGGCCGTCTAAGTGGCGGTGGTGAGTCCGGAATGTTAATGGCTTTAATTGACGTGACATCGACCGGTTCACCGAGAATGTGCCCTGAGTGCACGGGGCGTGTGGCCGTACGAGCCAACGTCTGTGATGGCATGGCTATGGTTATTTATATGGCCCGCTTATGCTAATGAAATGCAGGGAAGGAGCATCGCCGCCCCGAGTTGGGGGCGGGATCGTTATAATTTGGTCAGCATTGCTGACCGTTGCCTTGTTTTGCCACCGTGCGGTGGTTTGTTGCTTGCAGGTGCAGCTGGACCAAGCGGTCAATAGCAGGCTAAAGCCCTTTTTGCGAAGCCGTCCCTCGAAGGCCCAAATGGAAATGTTTATTGCTTTATTCATGTATGACCGGCCTGCGTGCCGTGGTTTGTAAAACATGTAATATTCAAGTGAAACATTTTGTAAGGCCTTAAGGCTTGTTTTGAGTATTTTGTAATAACATTCCTGTTTGTACTAGTGGACATTCGTGCTTTAATGCTGGGTTATTTGTTTACAACTTTTATAAACTGCTTCCGCTAGAATGCTCTGTATAGGACGTTGAGATTGGTTGGATGGTTTCCATAAGTAACCACCCGGTCTGTCTGTGGTATATGGCGTCGGGCCCCGGCCGGACCTACTGCTATATGCTATGCGACGGATAGGGGGTGTTACATTCAGAAACAAACTGGATGATCAAGGAGTAATTGTACGGAACAAGGCAAGGCTAGTTGCTCAAGGATATTCTCAAGAAGAAGGAATAGACTATGACCAGACTTTTGCACCAGTTGCAAGATTGGAAGCCATCAGAATCTTCTTAGCTTATGCAGCACATAAAGGATTCAAGGTATATCAGATGGATGTGAAAAGTGCATTTCTAAATGGTGACATCAAAGAAGAAGTATATGTCAGACAACCTCCAGGTTTTATCTCTCCAACTTATCCTGATTATGTTTTTAAATTGAACAAAGTATTATATGGTCTCAAGCAAGCTCCTAGAGCATGGTATGAGACCCTAGCATGCTTTCTTTTAGAAATTGGATTTATAAGGGGTAGAGTAGACCAAACTCTTTTCATTAGAACCCATACGTCTCATACCCTACTAGTACAGATTTATGTAGATGATATTATTTTTGGCTCTACTGATTCAAAATTGTGCAGAAGGTTTTCCAACCTAATGCATTTTAAATTTGAAATGAGTAGCATGAGTGAGCTATCCTTCTTCCTAGGATTGCAAGTCAAACGACATGCTGAAGGCATTTTTATTTCTCAAACCAAGTATGCAAATGAATTGGTTAAGAAATTTGGCATGTCTGAAGCATCTTGTATGAAAACACCTATGCCTACTAATGTTGTATTGGATGCTGATGAACATGGGAAACCTGTTGATCAGACAACATATAGAGCAATGATTGGCTCTTTACTGTACCTTACAGCCAGTAGACCAGATATAATGTTTGCTATATGTATATGTGATAGGTTCCAAGTAAGCCCTAGAGAGTCACACCTAACACTAGTAAAGAGGATTCTCAGGTATGTTAAAAGTTGTCCAAATCTAGGTCTCTGGTATCCAAAAGATTCAACATTTGATTTAACTGGATTTTCTGATGCTGATTATGCTGGATGCAGAATTGACAGGAAAAGCACCAGTGGAACTTGTCAGTTCCTTGGTGACAGACTTGTCTCTTGGTTTTGTAAGAAACAAACTTCTGTGTCAACTTCAACTGCTGAAGCTGAATATATGGCTGCAGACAGTTGTTGTTCACAAATCTTGTGGATTCAAAACCAACTCCTAGACTATGACTACAACTTAGAGAAGTCTAAAATCTTTTGTGATAACACAAGTGCTATTTCTATAGCTCAAAATCCAGTCCTCCATAGTAGGACAAAACACATAGAGATTAGGCATCACTTCTTAAGGGATAATGTTGAAAAGAATAAAATTGAACTGCAATATATCCCAACTGACTTACAAAGGGGAGATATTTTCACCAAGCCCTTAGATGAAAAGAAACACACCTTCTTCCTAAATCAGTTAGGAATGTTAGATGGAGGAAGTCTTAAATAATATCCAAGATTTTAAAAGTTTAAAAATTGACCAAGACTAGGCAAACATCTTGATTTTTCTTAGTGTCTAGAGTTTTTCTGGTCTCTGAACTGCGCTCGACGATTTTCCCCCAGATCGTCAAACGGAGATCGACGATTTCCGAAATCGTCGACCTGAGTTCAGCGTTTCTCAGATAGTATGAACTATCTCTTCCGATCAACGATCGTCGAACGGCGCTCGACGATTTGGTTCTCTGAACTATCGTCGAACGGAGCTCGACGCTCTCCAATATCGTCGAACGGAGCTCGACGATATTGCAGACTCTTCAGATTCCTTTAGTAGCCCCGATCGTCGAACTGAGTTCAACGATCTTTCCTTTTCTGCGTCGAACCCTAATATAAAATTCATTTTTCGCCGTCGTTCTCCTTTTGCGCTTTTGATTTCTCTGCAAAAACTTTCTTTCCCTCCAAACATTTCTGCACTTGGTCGTTTTGTTTGTTGATTCTTTGCAGGTAACTATGGCCATTTCTGTTGCTGTTCTCGCCGCCATGAAATTTGATGCCGGCTTTGACATTGACATGGAATCCTTCAGCACAACAGATCAAGTTTTCCAGGACATTTTGGAGTTGTTCAAGGAGCAGAAACTTGCTACAATCATGACCACCAGGATTAAACTTGCTGCTGATGAGATTAAAGAATGGGTTTACACTGCCCACAATCAGGATCAAAACACAATCGTTGGATCAATTTCTGGCACACAGGTACCCTTGACCACAGCAATTCTGACAGAAGTTTTTGAGTTAAGTTCTGGTGGAGATTCAACTGATTTATCTGGAGAGTAATATGCTGATTTGCTTGCAAGAATGGGTCATTTTGAGGCTAACCCTAGCAAGCTGCTGAAGAAAAACCTGTCTGTGGAATATAGATTCTTGGCTGATGTAGTTGGGAAGGTCCTGTTGGCTAAGCACTCTGCCCATGATACTATTTCCAGGTATCAGCTATGCTTAATGGGAGCTATAGTGGACAAGAAGAATTTAAACTGGGGAGAGGTCTTTTTTGACCTTATTAAAAAGAAAATTAATAAGAGTTTTGTGAATTTTGGGAGGATTTTAGGCCTTTTTCTGCAGAACAGATGCCCTGCATTGCTAGTATCTTCTGGGATACACATTAATGCTTCCAAGAGACTGTCCTGTGCCCTATTTGGTAAATGGGACAGGCAGATCACCAAGCCCAGCAGGCCCTCTTCCAGCACACCTTCAGGCACCAGGACTGTCATAGTCACTTCCCCCCAAGTCTCTGCCCCTGCAGATGACTTGCCTGCTGCCTCTCCTCCTAGTCTAATTCCATCTTCTCCAATTCCATCCACCATTCAAACTCCATCCACTATCATCATCTCCAGCCCATCTCCAACATCAATACCATCTCCAATTCCAACTGTCACAGAAGAACCATTTCATCCATTATACTCCTACCCTTAACCAGATATTGCCACTTCACCCTCCATTCCATCCTTTAATCTTATTGATGATTCCTTCATGGATGACTCACCCTCATCTCCTCCTGAGCTGCCCTCCTCATCAACCTCTTACCAGGAACTTCTACAAGAGATCATTGATCAACCCACCTTCACACCATCTATCTCAATCCCCCTGTCTTCCATCACCACTTTACCCACACCTCAACCATCTCTTCCCCAATACACCAGCTCTCCACTAACCTCACCAATAGCTCCTCCTCCTTCCTCTACCTCTGCTCCAGTCACTGGTGAGCAAGTAGATCTTCCAGCCCTAGCTGACAGGATATATGAACTGCTAGCCCCCAGGCTATCTCTTCTCTTGGAGACCTCCTTAGCTCCATTACTCCAGTCAGTGGCAGCTCTTTCTGCCAGGCTCTCCTCCCTAATTCCTCACGCAATCCCTTCAGCAGTGTGCCTTGATCCAGCCTTGTCTGAATCTAGGCAGGGTGAGATGCCCTATGAAGTGAGCTTGCCTGCTGTGTCTTCTATTTCTTCAGTTGTATCTGCTGCTGCTGTTGTTCTTCAAGCTCCAGTTCCCCTTCTAGTTGCAGTCTTCCCAGTGGACATCAGGTCCTTACTTTCAGCATGTGATTCAGCCTACTTCAGTTGTCTTTCAGAGAGAGTTGTTGTCCAGCCCCCAGAGGATCTCTCCAAGGCTCTTGTGCCCTTCTCATGTTATGACCCCAACATCATAACTTCTTTTGTCAATTCAGTATATGCTGCTGCTACTCCTGCTGAAAGCATGGTTGCTGTTTCTGATGCTGCTGTCCCTCCTGCTGAAGATAGTGTTGTTGTATCTGTTGCTATTAGTGCTGTCAGTGCTGCTGCTACTGTTGTTCCAGTTTCTGCTGATATCCTTATGACAGAGGCACATGATTTTGAGCCTTCTGTGTTTGCTGATGATATTCCTCCTGTTGCTGATATTGTTGTTTCTGAAAGTGAAACTGTTGCTGCCCCAACTGCTACTGTTATTACTGCTGCTACAACTTCTGTATCTGCTGTTGTTACTGCTTCTGCTTCAACTTCAATTGCTACTAGTGTTCTATCTGCAGCTCCAACCTCTGATGCTTCATCTGCTTCAACCCAGCTCAAGAAAGAATTGATGAAAAAGATTGATGCTCTTTATGATGAGCAAAGTTCTGAAAGTGATGAGTTCAAGACAGATTCTGATGATTCTTTTGCCACTATTGCCAGGAAGAGAAAGGCAAGGAGCAAAGCCATGAAGAGAGTACCTCAAGCCAAAGTCAAGGACAACAATGACATTCCATATTACATTCTTCATGATTGCCCCATAACTGAGCACTGGATGCAGTATTCAAAGAATCAACTTAAAGCAATGAAGAAGAAAAGGAAGTATGAGAAAGGATCTTCTCAATTTCAACATCCTCATCCTCCTCCACCACCTCCTCCTGATGCAGGTGCAGGTGGAAGTTCAGCTGCTCAACCCTCTGCCAAAAGCAAAACCCCCTATCAACCTCATGCCAGATCTTATCATAGGGGAAGCCAGTCCAGGGGTTCTCAATCCAGAAGAGGAAACTATAGAGGCAATCAAAGGGAAGTCCAGGTTTATTCTAAAGGTTATTCAAGGCAACATCCCTACTCCAGGGAAGGACAAATCTCATTAGACACAACCTCAGGTCCTTTTCCCTATAAACTGAAGGAAGTAGTTTCTTCCAGGCCTCCTCAGGACAATCCATCAAATAGATATGAGCCACTAGTGCCATTTGAAGATCCTGAAAATAATCCAACTGCTTGGACTGCAAGGATGAAAGAGCTTGCTGCACTGGACCAGATTAAGAAAGCTAAAGAGCAAGGAAGAGACTCCTCCAACATCACTACATTGTCCGAACAAAGAAAGAAAGAGTTGGAAAGATATGGTTCAAGCAAATTCTTTGATTCTGATAGATACATGGAGCTGCATCCTGAAGCTGTAGTTCCAAGACCTAAACAACAAACCTCTTTAGGTGTAGCAGATGATACAAGATCAAAGAAGGAAGCTCTCAACTCCAACAGAGAAATCAAACTCATAAAGAGCAAGGAGAAGAAATAACTATGTAAGGTGACAATCATTTTGACTTCTGATTATTATCTGGGATGATATATATCTGTGGTTCTGCAATGTCCAGCTTATTGCTTTTCTGTATTGTTGCTGTGTATGTTGTTATTTAATTTTTCCAAATTCTGTAAATAGTAATCCTAACCCAAATAAGGGGAGATTGTTGGAACACCCTATTACTAATTTGGGTCAGAATCACTATGTCTCTAGGAAACCTGTTTTTGACCTCCTGTATAGATCTAAAGGTCAATTAGAATTGAGTCTAAGGGTTAGAAGTCTAGGCTTGGAAGCTGCCCTCAAGACCAAGAATTTTCAGTTTGAGACTAAGTCATATCGTCGAGCTCAGCACGACGATTCGTCGAACTCCAATCGACGATCGTCTAGCTCCACTTCGACGGATCGTCGAACTCCATTCGACGATCGCTGAGCTCAACTTCAACAAATCATCGAACTCCATTCGACGATCTTCGATCTCAGTTCGACTATCTTAACTTAGTATTGGATCTCTATCTCTGAGCTCAGTTCGACGATCTTTGAGCTCAGATCGACGATTTTTGTTGCTGTCTAAGTCCAAATCACTGAGCTCAGTTCGACGATAGCAGAGCTCAGTTCGACGTTTTCTGATGAGTTAAAGGATTTTTTAAGATTCAAATTCAGATCAGTTAAGGAATTATTCAGCAATTAATTCAGAAGATTTTCTAGCCATTTTCATTTATTTCTGGACCAAGTTTCAAGGGATTATCAAGGATTGTTTCTTTGGACTTTCCTCCAGAAGACAATTGCAATTAAGGATGCAATTAATGACAGGCCAACGACTATTCTTGACAGAGGATGATTTTCTATTCAGTACCAGAGAATAAAACACAAGATTTTTGAATCTCTCTATCACTTATCACTGAGAACACAGACAAAGAGAACACGAATAAAATATTCTCTGTCTCAAAGAATTCTCTCAAGAACACACATCCAAGGAGATCTAACCTTCTAAAATCTTCTGATCTCTCTTGTCTCAAGTGTTCAAGACTAACATCTTTCAAGACTCCAGACACCTAACATTTCAGCTGTTGCTGAAATCATCATTTGCTGGAGATCAACTTCTGAAGGCCTATCACCCTACAGCAAAGCTTCATTTCCTGAACATCTCAAGCACTCAGGGGGAGCTTTGACAACATCAAATCCACATAGTCTTCTCAGCTGCTTTGAGAAAGAGAAGACTTCCTTAACTCTCTCATCCCCATCTCAGTAAAGGGTTTCTCAAACTCCCTTCAAAAGTTTGAGTTTTGTTTTTGAGCACCTTGTCAAAAGCTCATTGGTGGCAAGACACCTGATCAAAAAATCTGATTTGGTTTTTGAGCACCTTGTCAAAAGCTCATTGGTGCCCAGGACACCTGATCAACTCATCCTGCAGTGGATTCCTACCTAGGGTGGTAGAAGAGTGGATGTACCCAAGTTTAGGGGAACCACTATAGCTCCTTGTGTCATCTGGATTGCTTGTCTTTATCTTTTGTTTCTGGCTGTGATTGTTTTGTGATTAGTTTAGATCTGTGATTAATTTCTGTTGTAGGTTATTATGTGATTAGAATTAATAGTTGCTTCCCTGTTCACTCAGATTACAACAATTGTTGTAAAAAGTTTTCAAGCACCATATACTCTATTCACCCCCCTCTAGAGTATATCAAATCTAGCTGCACTTTCACAAGATGTCATCGATGAAGACAACCACAAAATAATCCAAGTATTCTCGAAATACCCGATTCATAAGGTCTATGAACACAGATGGCGCGTTCGTCACCCCGAACGGCATCACCGTAAACTCAAAGTGTCCGTACCTCGTACCAAAGGCAGTCTTGGGTATGTCCTCGTCCCGAATTCGCAACTTATAATAGCCTGACTTCAAGTCCAATTTTGAGTACACCACCGACCCTACCAACTGGTCGAACAAGTCGTCTATCCGAGGAATCAGATACTTATTCTTAACAGTCAGTTTATTCAGCTCTCGATAGGCCTCCGGCACTAACTCGATCGAGAAGTCAATCTCCCACCGAGGAGGCGCTCCACGAAGTTCATCCGGAAACACATCCTTGAACTCTGCCACTACGGGCACTTCCTCAATAGACAACTGGGAGAGGCGAACCTCCAATAACGCTACCAGCGCTGCACCACCCTGGTTAACCGCCCGCATCAATTGCATGGCCAAAATCAGGGAATAGGCCACTCCACAAAGGCCCTCAAATTTGACTTCCGCCTGCCCTTTGCTCTTTAGGGCCACTACCTTATATAGGCAATCAATACTTGCGCGCTGCTCTGCAAGCCAGTCCATGCCCAAAATGACATCGAACTCAACCAATGGTAAAATCGCTGCTACCAAAACGAAGTCAACTCCGTCCAGCTCCCAACAGATGTGCCCTTTAGCCCCGGTGGTCATGGATGACCCATTAGGCATGCGCACTTTCAGCTCTGCGTCCGCCGAGAAATACTTAACTCCTATTCTCCGGATGAAGCTCTCCGCGAGAAAGGAGTGTGATGCTCCCGTATCGAACAATACCCTAGCGGGGTATTCGAAAACTAATACAAAGCCTACAACATAGACATCACACATAAAAGTCTAAAAGTATGAAGCACAAAATTAAACTTAAATTTCCTCATACCTGTCACCACATCGGTTTGGCGGATCGCTTCCTGCTGTCCAAGGTTGTAGGCCCTTGGTTGCACCGGTTGGAACTGAGAAGCGCTTGACTCCGCCATCTTCACTTTCTCTGCGGTACTGGGGCCGGAGCGCACAGTCTGCTACTGCCTTACCTCTTGCTCCGCTCCTCCTTGAGGACAAACACGAGCTATGTGCCCCACCTTACCGCAGTTGTAGCACGTCGACGGTCTCCTAGAGTGAGAACCTCTAGGCGTCCACTTGCTATTTTCACCGGACCTGGTAGTGTGAGGCTTTTCCTCCACCTACTCCCTTCAGACTTTCCCTGGGATTGGGGAGGCTTCCCTTCCCCTTGCTTGGGAGTGAAAGCCTTACGACGTTGGGTTCGCTCCAGATCACTTTCCAATATCCTGGCAGCCTCAACTAGCTCATTAAAACTAGCACTCTTCATGGAAATGAGGGGTTGCCTCAGATTCTCCCTCAGCCCTGGTAGAAGAGGTTATCCCTCTCTACATCATCTGCCATCGTCGTTCCCGTGTAACGACCCAAATGGGTGAACTCCTGCACATACTCGTCCACCGTCTTGTCTCGCTGCATTAAGTGCAGAAACTGCCTCTAAAGGGCCAACCATGTAGAAACGGGAATGTACCTCTATAGAAAAGCATCCCCAAATTCCTCAATCGACGGGGTGCGTCCAGGGAACTGGCGGCCGCTATGGCTCATCCACCACAACTTGGCGTCTCCTTCCAACATGAACGCCGCATACTCAGATTTCTTTTCTTCTAGCGTCTCTGCCGCCCTCAAAAGCTCTTGAATTCGAACCCACCAATCCTCCGTATCCGTTGGCGTACCAACTCCCTTGAACGACGAGGGATGGAAGCTCAGGAAATACTTCATGTGCCGGTCTCCATGTCCGACAACCACCCTTTACGCCAAAGGCTCCACTCGCCCGGCTTCTCCGCCTGGCACAGCCGTCCCCGTGTCCGGTGTAGCAGGGGTTGCTACCTGAGCTGCCGCTGCAGCTTGGGCTGCCACCATCGCTTCTGCAAGCATGCAACAGAAGTCGGCCGGGCTTACACCCGTGCCCAAAAGACCTGGAGCAGTGGCACTGCTCGCCGAAAGTTCTTCTCTTGCTCTCGACGTACCCGCCTCGTTGCTTGCACTCTTCAAGAAAACAAGAAACAAGGGATCAGTCTCTAATCTCAAGACTTAAACATAACGACACTCATGGTCCCGCGTTACTCTTATGTGGATAACTTCTCTACGCACTGACCTTGAATCTAACCTCGCTCTGATACCAAATTGTAACACCTCCCCTGTAATGACCGTATAATATGGGTCCGGCCGGAGTCCCACAACATATAGATGACACAGCTTCGGTATTATAAAATGATATAGCTACCCAAACTCAAAACTCAAAACACAACACAACGGAAACAACCAAAGAGACTAGAAGTTATCCACGCCTACAAGAGTAATAAAATGGCCTTAAGGCCTTGCAACAAGAGTAAATCCAAACTCAAATAATACATCAGTCCTGAAAGTGCACAAGCACACCTAGTCTACCTCGGCATGCAAGCCGGACAAAATGAGCATAAAACATACAATGCCATAAACGTAAAGCTACAACAAAAGGTAACACTTCATGAGGCTTAGGACTTTCTGGCCGGCGAGCTAGCTCCTGCTTGCGATCCTTGCCCTATAAAAATTATTAGTAACGTGGGTCAGCAAAGGCTGACCTCAAACTGTGTAACAAACACATCTCCTCCCCGCCGCCCCTAACGGACCCCGGGGTACTCCTCCAACCTGCAAGTTAGCACTTCGTATGCAATATTCATAAGCAAGAAAAACAACTAAAGAAACAGGCTTGGATGTCTCAAACATCATACATGTTCTCTACTGTTGAGCATATAGTATTAGGGCCTACTATGCAACATGAATGCAACACCCGGGTTTCACCCAAGGTACCCTATAGCGTATGCATCTAGCACAACATCACATCAATTTGGTACTCATCGTTTCCCCATTGGCATAAAGCCGCAAACAAAAAGGGAAACACAATTCCCCCCAACGGCACATAAGCCGCCACATGGAACTCTTTCTAAGGCCCCACCCGCTCAAGGTCTTAAACCCGGGCTTGCCTGCAAGCTCTGATGTCTCATGTCAGGATTCCAACAAACACAAACTGATCGATTCTAAGAAGCCTTGCTGGACCCCACCCGCTCATGGACTCATTTCCCGGGCTTGCCCCATGCTTGGAATTCTCGTCAGTCTCACAGAAGGGGACTAGTCTCGCCGGGACACTCTCCACACATGACGTGTACATCACGGGATAGCCAGCCGACCACGGAGATACAGCCACGCCTTGGCACATCACAATCCAAGACAATTCCACCCTAGTCCCATATTTGTACTGCAGCGTTCCCGCGCACCTAGGAAACCATCTACCACTCATGCAGAGCTAACCTTGTCCACCAAGGAAACCATCTACCGCCATTGAGGAGCTAACCTTGTCCGGTTCTGACTACACGTACTCACTCGAGAAAAAGGGGAAAACATCACCACATCACAAACGTCATCTTGCCGCAACGGATCTCTATGAATCCTTAAAGCTCATATGCAACATCACCGAGTCGGACTAATGGTCGCGACTACGGCTTCAGACACCATGCCTAATCCACAACGGAGCGGATCTCTAATGCAAAAACATGTCGGGGACGGACTCAATCGACCCGGAGGTTTCTCTTGAACCTTGACGACCCAAACCCCTCTCATTTGAGTGTTTGGTGCCCAAAAACTAGAAAAGAAAAGATGCTAGAACATGCATCCTAAAACTGAGAGGAGAAGTGTCGTTACCTTCCGACTCCTCTTCCTAGCCATGGAAAAATAGCCGAATGAAAACCTTCACAACGATCTAGCCTCCACGGATCTGGACTCGGCTCGCGATTTGGAGCACCGAAACCTCTCCAACAGCCAGATCTCTACTTCACCTTCTTCCCTGCTCTCCCCTCTCTCTAGAACTTTAGAAAGAGAACCACTCAAAATAAATGAGGGTTTCTAAGGGTCCAATCCCGTGTACATCCCATCAGGAACAACCCCCAGCCGTTGGATCCCAACTTAAAGAAATGAACGGCCTTGATTCAGTCCTGAAATGCAAAAACTGGGCCGAACACATCCTGCGACACGCCCGTGTCCAGGGCTGTGTCCCCCATTTGCCGTCAAAATTGACGCGCCTGGAACAACACAAGGGTATCCGACACGCCCATTTTCGACCCGACACGCCCGTGTTCCAACTGACACGGTCGTGTGGTCGGCCGTGTGCCTCCATCGACACAGCCACAAAAACAACCTGAGACTCACACGGGTACTGGACACGCCCGTGTCCTTGCCCGTGTCTAACTCAACACGCCTGGCCTCCAGGCCGTGTTCACTGTCTCGACACTTCGTCGAGCGAAGTTCGTCGACTGACTGATATGGCCTTGGACACGCCCGTGTCCTACGCCGTGTGCCTTGTCTCGACACATCGTCGAGCGAAATTAGTCGACTCCCCAGAGCGATCGTCAACACGGGCTCGACACGCCCTGAGACACGCCCGTGTCCTAGGTCGTGTGCCTTGTCTCGACACATCGTCGAGCGAAATTCGTCGACCTCTCGACCAAATCATCGACTGGAGCCTGACACGCCCTGGGACACGCCCGTGTCCCAGGCCGTGTGCCCCCTTCCAAAAACCAAACTTGGCCAGAAACGCTGGTCGTCCCTCTACAAATTTTGGGGCGTTACCGGACAAATGACAGTAAAAGGCTGAAATCAAATAATCAAAGAGCTAAGAGGATTACTAACCCAAAACAGAATAGCTGCAAAACCACAGCATCTAAATCATAATACTGTAAGTAGGAAAAAATTTACATGAGTTAAAATATATAAAGTTGTACTAACTACGATAAATATATATGCTTCATTAACATCTGTAAGAGTATGTGTGTATATATATAAAGAGATTGAACAACTCTAAAATGTGAATCACTAACACCGGTAAAAATTCAATACTGAGACGGTGGCCACTTGTCCATCACAAACTATCAGACCAAACATCTCAAAAAGGCATTATGGCGGTGTCCATTTATTCTACACAAACCAATGGCCCCCAAAAAACCCACCAGATGTAATGATTCACAAAACAGGCACTGTGGCGGTGGTACATTCCACTAACACCCACAGCCCAAAATAGTCCGTAGTATAATATCATAAATAGAATAAATGACTAGACTAACTGCAATGTTAATAAATGACTCGATGAATTTCACTTGACTTCACGAGATCACTCGACAAATCCACTGTTCACTCAACGAATTACACTTACCTTTACGAGATCACTCGACGAATTACACTTAACTTCACGAGATCACTCGACGAATCTACTGTTCGCTCGCCGAATTACACTTAACTTCACGAGATCACTCGACCAATCCACTATTCACTTGACGAATTACACTTAACTTCACGAGATCACTCGATGAATTACACTTAACGAGATCACTTGAGGAATCCACTGTTCACTTGATGAATTACACTTAACTTCACGAGATCACTCGGCGAATCCACTATTCACTCGACGAATTACACTTAATTGCACGAGATCACTCGACGAATTACACTTAACTTCATGAGATCACTCGACAAATTACACTTAACTTCATGAGATCACTCAACGAATTACACTTAAATCTTGACTAACCCGTCAGACAACATCTTAGACCTATCAAAAGTTTTTTATCTAACCAAGATTGTCATACTCCTACATTTTAGAAAGCTTGGATCCTAACCAAGAGAATGATTTCACAAACTGCCATTTTTTTACATCCTAATCAGGAACAAGTTCGAAAAACTAAGAAACGCGGGGGAAAAGGGCAAAAGAGCAAAACATCACTTGCCTCAAACCTCCTTATCTCAACCTTTCGAACACTCCACGACACAAATTAGCCAAAAGGAAGACGCGACAACGAAATCAAGAGATATTTGGGCAAACACCGAAAATTAGGGTCACACACCCCAACACCAAAATTCCCTGAAACCAAACAGACTTAACACTAATGTGTAGATCTTGGCGGGAGCTTTCAATATCTATGCTCCAGCGAAGATTTCACCCACTGAATCTCCCGTGGCGACGATCAGAAGGTTCACGATAAAAAACTCTCTGTCTCTCTCTTGACTCTCTGGTTCGGTTTCTTAGAGAAGAAAGTTACAGTGAAAGGATATATATATATATATATATATATATATATATATATATATATATATATATATATATATATATATATATATATATATATATATATATTTGAAAGATAAATTTATGGGTAGTTAACCACCTAGAGGGGGGGGGGGGGTGAATAAGCGTCTTTTAAAATATTTAACACTTATACTTAATAATTCAGCAGATACTTGAAAATAAATAATCTCAGATCACAACACATGTAACGACTCGACCCATTTAGACCAAGCGTCGCTACAGGGCTGTAGCACGTGCCACCCCAACGCCTCTCTAGCCTATTTCTCAGCACAGTGCATTGTTAAGGCTAGGTTTCAAACCCGCAACCCTTGATAGCTTGTTTCTCAGCATAGGGATGCAGCTCAGTTGGTGATAAGAACTGTTGAATGTTTATTATCAATGGTTACGAGTTCGAAACCTAGCGCCAACAACTTACTGTGCTGAGAAATAGGCCAGAGAGGTTTTGGGGTGGCACGGACTGCAGCCCTATAGCGACACTTGGTCTAAATGGGTCGGGTCATTACAACACACATAATCACAGAGTACACAGAAGCTTTATAGTGGTTCTCCTATCTAGGGTACATCCACTTCCCCCTTCTTCCTCACTAGCAATATGCTAGATAAGTTATATCTCCTCCTCTTTGACTCAGATCAACAGATCATACAAACTTAGTTTCTTTTCAGAAACCTACACCTCAGACCAACAGGTTCTAACTCAGAGATCCACCCAATCTCCTACCTCAGGTCCCTCAAGAACCCTATCTTAGACTATGCAAGTCTTACACCTCAGTGATCCCACACAAATCATCTACCCCAGGTCCCTCAAGAACCTTACCTCAGACTATACAAGTCTTACACCTCTGTGATTTCACACAAATCACTTACCTTAGGTCCCTCAAGAACCTTACCTCAGTCTTTATAATACAGGCTTACAACTCAGAGAATAAATCTCCTACACACTCAGATCTCAAAGAGATCTTATAGGTTTAACAGGGAAATAAAAAGTAGAATTACCAGAGTAACAATTTTTTCAATTCAGCAACAACACAGGATTAATTCTTGTTGAACAGACTGGCTGAAATGAAACTTCATTGGATCTTCAATGTTCTTGATGATGATCGACTTGAATCTTTGAAGAACTTGTTGAATAGATCCAACTTAATCCTCTGATCGACTTGTTGAAAGGATCAAAAGAATTTCTTGAAGACTTACATCATCCTTCTTCTTGGAGTTGTCGCCCTTCTCTGACTTAGGAGAAATTAGAATGAGTGAATTGATTGATTTATTGATTGTGTTCTGTGTAGACATAGCTGACTTGATCTTCAAGGCGTTGAGATAACTGAATTGTCTAGACACAACTGACTTGATCTTCAAGGTGTCGAGATAATTGAATTGTCTCAACACAACTATCTGAACTGTCGAGTGAAGTGTTGTGTCTTGACACTGTTGTCTTGTATCTTTTTGATCTCGACACTTCTCCTACAAAGGTGTCAACATAGTTGTGAAGTGTGTCGACACTTTTGTACTTAATCATTTCTTCAAGTTTTCTCCCTGAGCTGTAACTTACTGGGCTTTGACTGTCCTGACTTCACTCAGCACTATTAGAATTATGGCATTAAGTGAACTGACTTCACTCAACGCCTGTGGACTTTAGTTAATTTTCTTCAGCAACTTCCTTGATATTTGGCATTGAGTGAGCTTGCTTCACTCAACGCTTGTGGACTTAGGAAATTTCCCGCCTTTCTAGTTAGCTTCTTTGAGTCCACCTATCAATGTCACTTGGACCACCTGTCAAATCAATACTTTTTAACAGGGAAATAAAAAGTAGAATTACCAGAGTAACAAATTTTTCAATTCAGCAACAACACAGGATTAATTCTTGTTGAACAGACTGGCTGAAATGAAACTTTATTGGATCTTCAATGTTCTTGATGATGATCGACTTGAATCTTTGAAGAACTTGTTGAATAGATCCAACTTAATCCTCTGATCGACTTGTTGAAAGGATCAAAAGAATTTCTTGAAGACTTACATCATCCTTCTTCTTGGAGTTGTCGCCCTTCTCTGACTTAGGAGAAATCAGAATGAGTGAATTGATTGATTTATTGATTGTGTTCTGTGTAGACATAGCTGACTTGATCTTCAAGGTGTTGAGATAACTGAATTGTCTAGACACAACTGACTTGATCTTCAAGGTGTCGAGATAATTGAATTGTCTCAACACAGCTATCTGAACTGTCGAGTGAAGTGTTGTGTCTTGACACTGCTGTCTTGTATCTTTTTGATCTCGATACTTCTCCTACAAAGGTGTCAACATAGTTGTGAAGTGTGTCGACACTTTTGTACTTAATCATTTCTTCAAGTTTTCTCCCTGAGCTGTAACTTACTGGGCTTTGACTGTCCTGACTTCACTCAACACTATTAAATTTATGGCATTAAGTGAACTGACTTCACTCAACGCCTGTGGACTTTAGTTAATTTTCTTCAGCAACTCCCTTGATATTTGGCATTGAGTGAGCTTGCTTCACTCAACGCTTGTGGACTTGGGAAATTTCCTGCCTTTCCAGTTAGCTTCTTTGAGTCCACCTATCAATGTCACTTGGACCGCCTGTCCAATCAATATGACATAGACTAATCTGCATGCATGAACTGAAACATACATCAAATACAACTATGTGTATATCATTGACTTGTTTGACTTCTTACAAATCTGGGACATTGGGATCAATAGACCCAACAATCTTCCCATATTTGAAGAAGTCAAAACACCACTTGAAAAACCTTTGTCAATGTAACACCCTAAATTCAAGAGTTGAGAAAAATTGGGTAACACGGCCTGGGACACGGGCGTGTCCCAGGGCGTGTCCTGCTCGGGTGAGCAGTCGACGAGTGTTCGACGAAAATCCGTTCGACGAAAAGAATGAGGGCATACGCCCTCTGACACGGGCATGTCAGAGGCCGTGTCCGCTACGGGTCGACGAACTTCAGCTCGACGAAGTTGAGCTGGGGCGTGTCAGCTGCCGTGTATGGGCACACGGCCTGGGACACAGGTGTGTCACAGGCCATGTCCTTTGCGGGATATGCCTAGGGCATTTGCGGCCTGGTGAACACGTGAATGACATGGGTGTGTCGTGGGGTACACGACCATGGCCGTGTCCCGATCGGGTTGATCTCGATTTTGTGCAGCCTGAAGTACACGGTCACAGACACGGGCGTGTCTGTAGGCGTGTCAGGTGACACGGCCCATGGCACGGGCGTGTCACATTGGGCGTGTACTGGACTGGATAGGTTGGTTGAGCACCGCTTGAGGTATAGGGCCTAGGACACGAGCGTGTCACAGGCCATGTTAGGTAAAAAAAATGAGATTTTGTGGCAAAATCGTGGCCGTTCATTTCCTTCAGCTGGGATCCAATGGCTGAGCTTCCTCCCCGTGTCCTTAAGGCCGAGAAATGAGTTAGAAAAGCTCATTTGAGCTTTGGCATTCATCTTTCTAAAGCTTAGAGAGAGAGAGAGAGGAAGAAGGAGGAGGAAGGAGAGCTGGTCACCTGTGGTGCTGTGAAGTTCCGACAAGAGATCCGAGGCCAGCATTGTGGAGGAAACACCGTTGCGGTTCTTTCCAGTCAGCTAGGCGCTCATGGCGCCGAAGCGGTCTTTGAGGGTAATGACTTTTCTTCCTAGTCATGTGAAGGATTCCTTTTTGGCATGTGCATAAGATTCCCCCACCAGAGGGTGGCTTGTTATGGGAGTCCCTTGGGTTGATTCATGGAATCCCCAATCATTTGGCATATAAATCTAGAAAAAGAGTACGGAATAAGCATGTTGTGTGAAGCCCATCTGTACAGGTTGGTCTGGATTGGTGATGTTGCATCTACGCACCAGAGAAGACTCCGTGATAAACGTGTAGTTTAGGAGTCGATGGGTTAAACATGTGAAGGGTACTAGCAGGAAGTACTGGAGTGGTAGTCCAAGAAAATATCCCTGTGATGCTTGTGCTATTGAGTTATACCTATGAAGGGGAGTATCAGGAAGTACTGGATTGGTAATCCAGGAAATACCCTTTATAATGCTTGATGTTCAAGGGTGGTACCTGTGAAGGGGAGTAGTAGGAAGTACTAGCGTAGTAAGTCAGGAAAATACCCTTGACATTTGTGATATTGCGGGGTTGTACCTGTAAAGGGGAGTAGCATGAAGTACTGGTGTGCCCAGGAAAGACCCTCTAGTTTTGTGATATGAATGGGTATGATAGTAAGTACTGGTGTGCCCAGGAAAACACCCAGGCTTTATGCCAAACAAGTAAGGTAAAATAGACCCGCGCCTTTGATTTAGCCGCGAGTATGTCGTACTCGGTGATGACAAGACGATTTGAGCAATGGGGGGTGGATGATCCGACTTGCGTTATGTCCGTCTGACGTGAGGCCTGAAAGTGCGGTCTGTTGGAGTGCATAGCAAGAGTCTTAGGCCTGCGCGCCGTGATACAATGGGGGGCTACGGGCCAATCCCGATTTGCTAAGACTATAATCTCCAGCTGCACGCCATGGAGAAAATGCTCAATGTTTTACAGTTGGGTTGCGACCCTGATACGGTGGTGGGACCCTGGTTCGCCGGTACACCAAGAATGTGCCCTGAGTGCACGGATCGTCGGGCCGTGTGGCTGACGATTGTGATAGAATGTATGTGCGTGAGAGAACAATGTATGATATACATATCTGCCTGTGAAATGCTATGCCTGCAGGGAAAGATTACCACCATCCTGGGAAAGGGGTGGGGTCGTTATAATTTGGTCAGCTGAATGCTGACTGTTGCCTGTTTGCCACCGTTGGGTGGGCTGTCCCTGTGCAGGTGCTGGAGAGCCAAGCGGACGCATAAAGGCTGAAGTTCCTGCTGCTACTGCTGCTAGCCCTTGAAGGCTAAATGAAAATGCTTTGTTTGATTATACGTGGCCGTCCTGCACGCCAATGTTTGAGGCCACTGTTGTGTGAAGCCCTGTAAGGCCATAAGGCCAGTTGACATTGTATTTGCTACGATTCCTGTTTATATAAATGTGGAGCTTTTATATGGTGGACATTCATGTGTAGAGTTCAGTGTAGTGTTATAGGCTTCCGCTAGAATGCAATGTGTTAGGATGTGCAACTCCGGTATCATACCGTGACTACACCTCCTGTTTTGTGGTATATGTTATGAGGCCCCGACCGGACCTTCTAGTATATACTATATAAATGGATGAGGTCGTTACAGTCAATGATATACACTAACATATGTAGCAACAATATACACCAACATATTAACTCAAGAGAGTTAAGGGTTATCACATTTCTCATTTTTCTGCTATTATGGTGATCATCACCTATTCTAGCTGTCACCTACTCCCCATGTGTAGCAGCAAGGTTCACCTGCACCTTCTCACCTTTTTATGAAAACACCACCTGCTCTCCCCCTGTTTTGCTGCATTGACAACTAGTCACCTTAGTCACCTTCTCCCTCTTTTTGACTTCTTCAGCTAGAGGGAGAAGCTGACCATCTGTGATTATCTTCTCCCTTTTTTGAAGATAGATAATCAACTGGTGCTGAACTTGCTCCGCCTCAGCAAGAGCATCTACTACCAATACTGTGGACATTTCAGCCTCGATACCATTTTCTGGTCTTCACAACCGGCAAGATGATGTAGTTTCTGCAACAAAACAACATGTAAAGTAACTAAAGCTATACCAAATTCAACATACCCAACTTAAACTTAAAGGTGTTGAGTTTTGTTTCATCATACCCAACTGAAGCTATACCAAGTTCAAAATAGCCAACTAATATTGCACACACTCAGATCTCAAAGAGATCTTACAGGTTTAATGGGGAAATAAAAAGTAGAATTATCAGAGTAACAAAATTTTCAATTCAGTAATAACACAAGATTGATTCTTGATGAACAAACTCACAGAAATGAAACTTCACTGGATCTTCAATGTTCTTGATGATGATCGACTTGAATCTTTGAAGAACTTGTTGAATAGATCCAACTTAATCCTCTGATTGACTTGTTGAAATTAAGGATCAAAAGAATTTCTTGAAGACTTGCGTCTTCCTTCTTCTTGGAGTTGTCGCCCTTATCTGACTTAGGAGAAATCAGAATGAGTGAATTGATTGATTGATTTATTGATTGTGTTCTGTATAGACACAACTGACTTGATCTTCAAGGTGTTGAGATAACTTAATTGTCTAGACACAGCTGACTTGATCTTCAAGGTGTCGAGATAACTGAATTGTCTCGACACAACTATCTGAACTGTCGAGTGAAGTGTTGTATCTTGACACTGCTGTCTTGTATCTTTTTTATCTCGACACTTCTCCTACAAAGGTGTCAACATAGTTGTGAAGTGTGTCGACACTTTTGTACTTAGTCATTTCTTCAAGTTTTCACCCTGAGCTGTAACTTGTTAGGCTTTTACTGTCCTGAATTCACACAACACTATTAGATGTATGACATTGAGTGAATTGACTTCACTCAACGCCTGTGGACTTTAATCAATTTTCTTCAGCAACTTCCTTGATATTTGACATTGAGTGAGCTTGTTTCACTCAACGCTTGTGGACTTAGACAATTTCCTGTCTTTCCAGTCAGCTTCTTTGAGTCTACCTATCAATGTCACTTGGACCACCTGTCCAATCAATATGACATAGACTAATCTGCATGCATGAACTGAAACATACATCAAATACAACTATGTGTATATCATTGACTTGTTTGTCTTCTTACAAATCTGAGACATTGGGATCAATGGACCCAACAATATCTCCATATTTGAAGAAGTAAAAACACAACTTGAAAAACCTTTGTCAATGATATACACTAACATATGCAGCAACAATATACACTAACATATTAACACAAGAGAGTTAAGGGTTATCACATTTCTCATTTTTCTGCTAGTATGGTGATCATCACCTATTCCAGCTGACATATACTCCCCATGTGTAGCTGCAAGGTTCACCTGCACCTTCTCACCTTTTTATGAAAACACCACCTGCTCTCCACCTATTTTGCCGCATTGACAACTAGTCACCTTAGTCGCCTTCTCCCCCTTTTGACTTCTTCAGCTAGAGGGAGAAGCTGGCCCTCTGTGATTATCTTCTCCCTTTTTTGAAGATAGATAATCAACTGGTGCTGAACTTGCTCCCCCTCAACAAGAGCATCTACTACCAATACTGTGGACATTTCAGCCTCGATACCATTTTCTGGTCTTCACAACCTGCCAGATGATGTAGTTTCTGCAACAAAACAACATGTAGAGCAACTGAAGCTATACCAAGTTCAACACACCCAACTTAAACTTGAAGGTGTTGAGTTATGTTTCATCTAGTGACTTAGTGAAAATATCAACCAATTGCTTGTTTGTTGGGACAAACTCAAGACTAATATCCTAACTTTCCACATACTCTCTTACAAAATGATATCTAATCTCTACATGCTTAGTCCTGCTATGTGAGACAAGATTCCTAGCTATAGAAATTGCACTAGTAGAGTCACAGAATAAAAAAATTCTACTTAACTAAATGTTATAATCCTGAAGTTGATGTTGTATCCACAGCAACTGTGCGCAGTAGCTCCCTGCAGTTATGTATTCTGACTCTGCAGTAGAAATAGAAACACTTGTTTGTTTCTTGCTGCTGCATGACACTAGCCTTTTTCCCAAAAACTGACTTGAGCCTGAAGTGCTTTTCTTGTCTTCTCTGCATCCTTCAAAGTCTGCATCTGAAAAGCCTATTAGTTCAAAATCACTATTCCTGGGATACCATAGGCTAAGACTATATGTGCCCTTTAGATATATCAATTTTTTTTATTGTTGTATAGTGAGACTCCTTAGGGCAAGCTTAATACCTAGCACAGACACGGGTAGCATACATTATGTCTGATCTACTTGTTTTTAGATAGAGTAGTGATCCAACTATGCCCCTATACAAGGTGATGCCAACTGTCTTGTCAACACAATCCTTATCTAAAGACATACTGGATCCCATAGGAGTTCTCATGTAAGTGGTTGTTTCCATGTCATACTTCTTGATTAACTCCTTGGTGAACTTAGACTGACTAATGAAGAGTCCATCAACAGTTTACTTAACTTGGAGACCCAATAAAAGCTTGAGTTCACCCATACTACTCATCTCAAACTTACCTTGCATAAGTTTGACAAACTTAGTGCAAAGTGACTCATCAGTAGAACTAAATATAATGTCATCTACATATATTTGCATTAAGATGGTCTTGTTTTTGACTTCCCTTAGAAATAGTGTTTTGTCTATTTTCCTTCTTGAGAATTTATTCTCTATCAGGAATTTAGACAACGTCTCATACCATGCCCTTTGGGCTTGTTTTAATCCATAGAGAGCTTTTAATAAAAGATAAACATACTTAGGATGAGTTGAGTCAACAAAACTTGAGGGTTGCTCAACATAGACCCTTTATTTGAGGTTACCATTAAGGAAGGCTGATTTCACATCCATTTGGTAGACCTTGAATCCTTTGTGGGCTGCATATGTAAGGAAGAGTCTTATAGCCTCCAATCTAGCCACTAGTGCAAATGTTTGATAATAATATATACCCTCTTCTTGTTTATAATCCTTTGCAACCAGTCTAGCCTTGTTCTTGACTATAACACCATTCTCATCTAGTTTGTTCCTATAGATCCACTTGGTTCCTATGATGTTACAGTCATCTAGTTTGGGAACCAGCTTCCAGACATTACATCTCTTGAACTGGTCCAGTTCTTCCTGCATAGCCCCTATCCAAAATGGGTTTATATTGGCTTCTTCAAACTTATTTGATTCTGTTTATGATAGAAAACTGGAGTACATTGTTGTGTTGAGACATCTGCTCCTTGCTACTACACCTTGACTTGCATCACCAATGATTTGGTGGCCTAGATGATCCTTCAAATGCCTTATTGCTGGAGGAAGTCTTCCTTCAGCATTCTGTGCTTCAAAGTCTCCATCATGTTGAACATCATCCACTTCCTAGGAGCCTTGTGCTTCCTCTGGAATCCAGACACTTTCATCTTTGTCTTGGACTATAGGTTCAACTTCCTTAATTGTCAGCTTGTCTATGATCACTTTTATGCCTGCAGGACTAGGAAGGGAACTTGATAGCTCATTGTTAATCATGTTTGATTCATCAAACACTACATTAACTAACTCCTCTACAACTTGACTTGTCAAGTTATAGATCATATATGCATTACTATGATTGATGTACCCAACAAAGATCTCTTCATAGGACTTGCAGCAAACTTAGTTATATAGGATTTCTCATTGTTAAGCACATAACATTTGCTCCCAGAAATTCGGAGATATGCAAGGTTTGGGTTTTTGCCCTTCAATATCTCATAAGGAGTCTTTTTATGGCTCTTGGTGATAGAAGCCCTGTTGAGGACATGACAAGCAGTATTTACTACCTCAGCCCAGAAATATTCTGGGAGAGATGTGTCCTTCAGTAATGTCCTTACAGCTTCTATGCGAGTCTTATTTTTCCTTTCAACAATCCCATTTTGCTGGGGTGTTCTTGGATAGGAAAAATCTTGCTGAATTCCAAGTTCTTCACAAAACTTTGTCATGCATTCAGATTGAAACTCAGTTCCATGATCACTTCTGATTCTGACTACAGAACTACTCAATTCATTTTGTATTTGTTTGACAAATGTCTTGACGATATCAGGAGTTTCAGACTCTTTCCTTAAAAAGAAAACCCAAGTAAATCTGGAATAATCATCAATAACCACAAAGGTGTAGACTTTCTTAACAAGACTATAAACTGGCATAGGACCAAAAAAGTCCATATGCAAGAGGTATAAACACCTCACAGAGTCTTTGGTTTTAATGCTTTTGAAGGAAGCTTTGGTCTGCTTGCCTCTTTGGCATGTAGAGCAAATATTCTCCTTAGTGCATTTAATGTTAGGACCATTCCTAACTAGCTCTTTACTGAATAGTTTGCTTATGGTCTTATAGTTTAAATATATAACACCCCCTATCCGTCACATAACATATAACAGTAGGTCCGGCCGGGGCCCGACGCCATATACCACAGACAGACTGAAGGGTTACACAATGAAACCATCCTTCCAGTAACCAACGTCTTACACAGAGTATATTCTAGCGGAAGTAATTTAAATGTTGCAAATTAAGAACCCAGCCACAACATGAATGTCCACTACATTAACCCAAAAACAATGAACGTACAAATACACAAGTACCTGGCCTTATGGCCTTACAAGAGTTTACTCAAATAGCAGTGTCTTCCAAACCTCGGCACGCAAGCCGATTACACATGAGAATGAAAGTAAACATTCATATATAGGCATTCTAGTACCGGCTCAGCAACAAGGGCTTTTGCCCGCCATTTGCCACTAGGCTCTGCAGCACTTGCAAGCAACAATCCACTGAAGCGGTGGCAAACAAAAGCAACGGTCAGCTAAAGCTGACCAAATTATAACGACCCTGCCCCTAAATTCGGGGCGGCGATACTCCTTCCCTACACTTTATTAGCATATCTTAACAGTAGTGAAATTACACATCAGCACAGGCGTAGGCTCACACGACCACACACCCCGTGCTCTCATGGCACATTCTCGGTGAACCCGGTCAAAATCTGCGGTCTCACCACCGCCCCTTGGACGACAAATCTCATGAGCATTATAGTCTTACCGGCCTATGACTAATACCCTCCATCTATGCCAACGGTGAGTACCACGTACCTTAGGTCTCTCTAACCGAATGACATAGAGCGGGTACGGTTCCGCCTAACCCGTTGCTCACACCGCAACGTCAATTTAAGCCATATGCGCGGGCCAAGCTTCCCCGAGTCCCAATCCGATCACACACTTTACATAACTCAGTTATGTGCAAGTTGTCTCCCAGGCCACCAAGATGGTAGTATCACACTTCTGCCCAGTTTTCCGGGTGCACCTTGGAGTTAGTCCCCAAGGTTCCCTGTTGCAATTTACCGCTTAGAAATCCTGAAAAACAACCATCGGTGCGGAGTCTTTTCCGGCCATTCATGCAATGCAACATCACCAATCCAGACCAACTTGTCCGGGTAGGCTTCACATACCATGCCTATGTCCGTTTCTCGATTGCTGACTCTATATGTAAACAACGAGGACTAATCACGTCTACCCGAAGGAACACCTCACACTCACCGCATATTCACGAGAGCGGGCTTCCTACTCAAAAGGAAAGAGGACTTCACATGTCCAAGATGAGAATCGTTACCCTAGCATTTATCTTTGGCGCCATGAAGATCTAGACGGATGAAAAGCACCGCAACGGCCTCGCCTCCGTAGATCTGAACTCGGCTTGCGATTCGGGGCTCCGAAGCTCCACCGGCGGCCGGATCTCTCCTCCTCCTTCTTCCTTGCTCTCCCCACTCTCTAGAGCTTTTAGAAAGAGAAAACCCAAAAGGTATGAGGGTTTCTAACCCTATTCCTGGATATAACCCAGCAAGAACCAGCCCGAGCCCTTGGATCCCAAAAGAAGGAAACGGACGGCCACGATTCACACTTTAAATCAATTTCCTGGGCCGAACATGGCTTGTGACACGCCCGTGTACACGACCGTGTGCCTCAATCGATGCCGAAACCGTCGCATCCAGACCAGGGCACGTGCTCTCGACACGTCCGTGTCATACCTGACACGCCCGTGTCAATCAGTACACGACCGTGTTGCGGGGCGTGTTCCTCCATCGACACAGGACCAAAACCATCCTGAAGAGAACACGGGTTCTCGACACGCCCGTGTCCAATTTGACACGCTCGTGTCAACTCGAACACGCCTGTGCTCCAGGCCGTGTTCCTCCCCCGACACAACTCGGCTAACTACCCGAGTAGGACACGGCCTGGGACATGCTCATGTCTCAGGCCATATTCTCTCTCTCGATGATCATCGACTTCATTTTTGTCGACGACACGACCAGATAGTCGAACCCGAGCACGACACGGCCCTGGGACACGCCCGTGTCCCAAGACGTATGACCCCTTCCAAGCACCAAACTTGGTACAAAACGTTGTCCGTCCCTCTTTTGAGTTTCGGGGCGTTACAGCTCTCTCCCTCTTAAAAGAATTTCGTCCTGAAATTTACAGAAAGGAAAAGATATAAAAAAAAACTTAAACGGTACCTGAGTGGAATAACTCTGGGTACTCCTCAAGCATGGTCTGCTCTCGTTTCCACGAGAGCTCCTCCCGACCGCAGTTGTCCTAACGGACCTTGACCATCCTGATGTCTTTGTTACGCTATTGCTTGACTTCCGAGTCCTCAATGCGAACGAGTTTGACCTTCGTCGTCAACCCATTATCAACCAGAACTTGATCGACCGCAATTACTTGCAAAGGCTCTTGCACCGCCTTCCGCAACACCGATATGTGGAATACGTCGTGTAGACCACTCAGTTCCACTGATAGCTTCAATCGATAAGCTGTTTCGCCAATCCGCTCCAGAACCTCAAATGGTCCAAGGTACCTCGGGCTTAGCTTCTTCAAATGTCGTACCCGTGAGACGCCCTTGAACAGCTTAATCTTCAAATACACCCAATCGCCAACAGCGAACTCAACATTCCTATGCTTGGCATTATAGTAGTTAACTTGCCGGTCCTGAGCGATTAACAATCTTTCTCGAATGGTTCGTACCAATGAGGTTGCGTCTTCCACTTCTTGCCGCTTATACAACTTCGACTCACCCGTTTCCAACCATGACAACGGCGTGCGACATCTCCTACCATAAAGGGCCTCGAAGGATGCCATTTGGATTCTCGCCTGGTAGCTATTGTTACAACCAAATTCCACCAAATACAGGTGATCTTCCCACTGCTTCCCGAAATCAAAGATACACATGCGAAGCATGTCTTCCATCGTCATGTTGACTCTCTCGGTCCGACCATCCGTCTGCGGATGAAAGGCCTTATTGAAACTCAGCTTGGTACCCAACATTTGCTACAACAACCTCCAGTCTTTGGACGTGAACCGCCCATCTCGGTCACTCACGATGCTGCGGGGCACACCGTGAAGCCACACAATGTTATCCACATACAGTTTTGGCAATTTCTCCACAGAATCATCCTTCCTATGCGGAATGAAGTGCGACACTTTCGTCAATAGATCTACGATCACCCAGATGACATCGTTTCCCTTCTGTGACCTTGGCAACCTATGCACAAAGTCCATTGTAATATCGTCGAACTTCCACTCCGGGATAGACAAGGACTTAAAGAAACCTTCAGGCTTCTGGCACACCGTCTTCATTAAAGCGAATGTTTGACACTTCGCCACGTACAGTGCCACATCCTTCTTAAGTTCTGGCCATCATAACTTCTTCATACCACGGTACATCTTCTTGCTTCCTGGGTGAATCGAGTACTTGGTATGATGAGCCTCGTACATCAATTCCACCAGCAGTTTGCCCATATTTGGGACGCACAAACGACCGTCCTTCCATAACAATCCATCCACAACATCAAATTGGGAATTTGACCCATCCAAAGCCTCAACCATGATTTGCTTCATGTTGCCATCCAAATCTAAAGCCTGCCAAATCTAATCAGCCAGGTCATACTGAACTTCTGTCAAATTCAATTGCGCTTCGACACTAGTCTTTTTGTCAACGCAAGAGATATCTAATGCCTCCAACTCCCGAATCAAATGCTCGTCATGAACCGACAACCAGTTGGCTTGCGCTGGGGCCCTGCAACTCAACGCATCCTCAACCGCATTGCCTTTACCAGGCACATAATGAATCTTGAATGTGTAGTCCCCCAGGAACTCCATCCATCTCCGCTGCCGCACGTTCAGATCCTTTTGATCCAACAAGTACTTCATGCTCTTGTGGTCTGTATAGATATCGACCTTCACACCGTACAAGTAGTGCCTCAACAGCTTCAGGGCAAATATCACGACCGCTAACTCCAAGTCATAGACCAGATAATTCCTCTTATGCACCTTCAGCTGACGCGAGCCATAATCTATCACACTTCCATGCTGTAGTAGAACACAACCCAATCCACTGCCCGAAGCATCACTGTAGATCTCAAAGCCTTCGGTCCCACTCGACGAACTTAGAACAGGTATCAAGGTCCACCGACTCTTCAACTCTTCGAAAGCTTGCACGCACTCCAGCGTCCAAACAAACTTCTGCTCTTTCCTCGTCAGAGTTGTGAGGGGTAACGCTATTCGCGAGAAGTTCTCGACGAAGCTCCTGTAATAGCCGGCAAGCCCCAGAAAACTCCGGACTTCCGCTACTGTAGACAGCACAGGCCACTCCCGTATAGCAACTATCTTCACCGGATCCACCACAATTCCCTCTCAACTAACTATGTGACCAACTAACGCTACTGAGGACAACCAAAACTCGCATTTGGAGAACTTGGCATACAGTTGATTCCTCCTCAGCGTCTCCAACACCAAATGTAGATGCTTAAAGTGATCCTCCTCACTCTGCGAGTACATCAATATATCATCAATGAAGACGATCACAAAGTGGTCCAGGTACTCTCTGAAAGTCCTGTTCATCTGATCCATGAACACGGATGGTGCATTAGTCAACCCAAATGACATGACCGTAAACTCATAATGCCCGTATCTTGTACTAAAAGCTTTCATGGGGATATCACTTTCTCTTATCCTCAACTGATAATACCCGGACTTAAGATCCAATTTCGAGTACACCAATGACCAAACTAACTGATCGAACAGATCATCAATTCTTGGGATCAGGTACTTGTTCTTCTCCGTTAACTTGTTCAGCTCTCGATAATCGTTACAAAGTTGCCAACTTCCGTCCTTCTTCTTCACAAAAAGGACTGGTGCGCTCCAAGGCAACGAACTTGGACGCACATAACCCTGTTCCAACAGCTCTTGAAGTTGAACCTTCAGGTCCGCCATCTCTTTAGGTGCTAGCCGATATAGAGAGCGTGACACAGGTTTGGCACCTGGCACTAGCTCAATAGTGAAGTCTATCTCCCGGTGAGGTGGTGCTCCAAGGAGATCGCTAGGGAACACATCAAGGTACTCAGATACCACTGGAATGCTGTCCAAAGCAGGCTTAGGCTTCGAAGTCTCCACTAGCGTGAAGACAGCTCTACACCAGCACGAACCGCCTTAACTACCTGAAGAGCAAACATCAAAGTGTTACTAGAACCTTTCAAGCCGGCAAATGTCGTCTCACGACCAGTTCCCAACTTGACCTCCTTGCGATTGCAATCAATGTATGCTTGCTGATCTGAGAGCCAGTCCATACCAAATATCACGTCGAACTCCACTAGCGGCAATAACGAAGCTTACAAATCGAACTCCTAACTCCCAATACGTATCTTTATGCCACAGACTCTATCCGCGTGCATTGAACTCCCATTTGGCAACAACACATCCAGTTTGTCTTTTGCCATCGAAGAGGGTACTCCGATGCGTGATATAAATCCTTCGGACAAAACAGAGTGCAAAGCTCCCGTATTAAAGAGTGCTCTCGTCGGATTATCACAAATCAAAACAAAGCATATACAAACAGTAATAAGCTAACATGCGCAAGGTAACAAGTATTTAAAGCTAACTTGCTATAAATTTAAACCGTACCTGTCACCACATCTGCTTGTTTATGGCCTCCTGCTGGCCAAGATTATAGACTCTAGGTTGAGCCGGAGCATAGTGGGACGCGGTTGACTCCACCTCCTTGCCCTTCTCCTCATAGGTTGCTCCCAGCTTTCTCTCGGACTTTGGACGTCTGCTCCAATAATCTCTAGCAAAGTGTCCCGGCTTTCCACAATTATAGCATGCGCCCGGGGTTCAACTTGTAGTTGCCCCCGAAGCACCGGAAGAAGGGGCTAGACCCGAAGTCATAGCCTTCTTATGGAACTTATGATACCCGGATTTTTAGGTAGTCGGCACCTTGAACTCTGTCTTCTTAGCACCAGAGTCACTCTTCGCTTGCACATTCATCAGATCCTTCTCCAATGACCGGGCCGTATTGACCAGGGTCAAGAAGCCCTGCGTCGTAGGCCCCGAGAGCAGTAGCCTTAGGTCATCCCTCAGACCCTCATAGAATCGGTTTGTTTTACGCTCATCAGCAACTATAGAGCTAGCGTACCGACCCAACCGTGTAAATTCATGGAGATACTCTTCCATGCTACTCTCTCCTTGCGTAAACTTCTGGAATTCATTTTCCATCGCGATCCTCTGAGCCGAGGGAAGGTACCTTGCCAAGAATAGTCTCAAAAATTCTTCCATCGAGACGTACGTGAGTTGCCTTCCCCTCAGGTGATGTATCTCTAAACCTTCCCACCACAGCCCTGCATCTCCATCCAACAGGAAAGTTGCTATGGTGGTCATCTTTCACTCTTCCATTTTAGTAGCTGTCAATACTCTCTTTACTCGGGAGAGCCAATCCTCAGCTTGGGATGGGGTTCCAGTCCACGAGAACACCGGAGGATTGAAGCCCATAACATGCTTGAGCTGCTTTTCAGTTGCTCTCCTAGGTACCAATGGCTCCATCACCACCTGCTCCACCCTTCTCGGTTCAGCCGCTTGAAGCGGTACCTGCTCCACCGCAGGGGCAAGCTGCTGTATTTGTCTTGCAGGCTGGGAATTAATCATAGCGAACACCGCTTCAGCCACCAATCTTATAGTTTCTGCCGAGGGAGGTATTACAGGCACATCATTCGGTGCGCTACTTGCCTCAGAAACCGGATGTTCTGACGGCCCTGCACCACTCCTGGTCACCTATAGTCGTACAAAACACCGTTAAGTGACCGAACAATATTGCAAAAAGCAATTATAGGAACACACAGGTTCCTCAAACATGTGTATTTGCATTCCTAAGTGGACATTCATGGGTTCTTTTTATGTTATAACGATAACGCACACACATGTGCTCACCACCCCTTAAAACAATTCGTCCACAAATTCATTTAAGTTGACCGAAACTAGTAGTCTGATACAAAAACTTAACACCCCTATCTGTCGCATAACATATAGCAGTAGGTCCGGCTGGGGCCCGACGCCATGTACCATAGACAGACCGAAGGGTTACACAATGAAACAATCCTTCCAATAACCAACGTCCTACACAGAGTACATTCTAGTGGAAGCAATTTAAATATTGCAAATTAAGAACCTAGCCACAACACGAATGTCCACTACATTAACCGAAAAGGAATGAATGTACAAATACACAAGTACCTGGTCTTATGGCCTTACAAGAGTTTACTCAAATAGTAGTGTCTTCCAAACCTCGGCACGCAGGCCGATCACACATGAGAATGAAAGTAAATATTCATATATAGGCCTTAGAGGGCCGGCTCAGCAACAAGGGCTTTTGCCCGCTATTTGCCACTAGACTCCGCAGCACCTGCAAGCAACAATCCACCGAAGCGGTGGCAAAAAAAGCAACGGTTAGCTAAAGCTGACCAAATTATAACGATCCCGCCCCTAAATTCGGGGTGGCGATGCTCCTTCCCTGCACTTTATTAACATAACTTAACAGTAGTGAAATTACACATCATCACAGGCGTAGGCTCGCACGACCACACATCTCGTGCTCTTAGGGCACATTCTCGGTGAACCCGGTCAAAATCCGTGGTCTCACCACCGCCCCTTGGATGATAAATCTTGTGAGCAGTATAGTCTTACCGGCCTATGCCTAAGACCCTCTATCTATGCCAACGGCGAGTACCACGTACCTTAGGTCTCTCTAACCGAACGACATAGAGCGGGTATGGTTCCGCCTGACCCATTGCTCACACCGCAACGTCAATTTAAGCCATATGCACGGGTCAAGCATCCCCGAATCCCAATTCGATCACAAACTTTACATAACCCAGTTATGTGCAAGTTGGCTCCTAGGCCACCAAGATTACATTATCACGCTTCTGCCCAGTTTTTCGGGTGCACCTTAGAGTTAGTCCCCAAGGTTCCCTGTTGCAATCTACCGCGTAGAAAACCCGAAAAACAACGATCGGCGCGGAGTCTTTTCCGGCCATTCATGCAATGCAAGATCACTTATCTAGACCAACTTGTCCGGGTAGGCTTCACACACCATGCCTGTGTTCGTTTCTTGATTGCGGACTCTACATGCAAAACAACAGGGACTAATCATGTCTACCCAAAGGAACACCTCACACTCTCCGCATACTCGTGAGAGCGGGCTTCCTATGCAAAAGTAAAGAGGACTTCATATGTCCAAGATGAGAATCGTTACCCTATCATTTCTCTTTGGCTCCATGAAGATATAGATAGATGAAAAGCACCGCAACGACCTCGCCTCCGTAGATCTGAACTCGGCTTGCGATTTGGGGCTCCGAAGCTCCACCGGCGGCCGGATCTCTCCTCCTCCTTCTTCCTTGCACTCCCCTCTCTTTAGAGATTTTATAAAGATAAAACTCAAAAGGACTCTCGAGTAGGTGGGAAAGTTCTTGAGTAGGGGGGGGGGGGGGTGACACGGGCGTGTCATCCCTATGACACGAGCGTGTTCGATCTGAGTACTCGAGTAGTTGGTTTTCTCTCGAGTAAGTCCTCTCGAGTAGGTCTCGAGTGGATGACACGCCCCCTGTCACGGGCGTGCCGGTCATCTGACACGGGCGTGTCATAGCTAACTACTTGAGTAGTCCTCTTGAGAAGGTCGTGAAGATGACTCAAGTGAGGTACACGCCCTATGTCATGGGCGTGACCGGGCCATCACGGGCGTGTACCCTGGGCGTGACCTGTTTCGGGATAAGGCTTGATAAGTCGGTTTATGCACCACTTAGTGTGACATGGCCTATGACACGGGCGTGTCACAGTGCGTGTCGGACCCGAAATAAGATTTTGCGGATTTTCGTGTCCGTCCATTCTTCTTCAGCTGGGATCTACAGCTGAGATCACTCCCTGCTTCCTTAAGGCCGAGAGTTGAGAAAGAAGTCTCATTTTGATTTTGCCTTCATATTTCTAAACTTCTAGAGAGAGAAAGGGAAAGAAAGAAGGAGGAAGAAGAAGAGGGGTTGATCTCTGGTGGAGCTTGAGAGTGTCAAGCTGAGATTCGAGGCCATCATTGCGGAGGAAAAGCTTTTGCGGTTCTTTCGAGCCAGCTAGGAGTTTATGGCACCGAAACGGTCTTCAAGGGTAACATCGTTTCTTCATAGCCATGTGAAGGTTTCCTTTTTGGCATATATATGATTCCCCCACCAAAGGGTGGCTGATGTTGGGAGTCTTTTGGGTTGATCATGGAATCCTCTTTGTTGGCATATATATCCGGAAATGGAGTATGGAATAGACATGCTGTGTGAAGCCCATCTAGACAGGTTGGTCTTGATTGGTGATGTTGCATACGAACTGGAGAAGACTCTGTGATAAACGCATAGTTTAGGAGTCGACGGGTTGGACCTGTGAAAGGAAGTAGCAGGAAGTACTGGAGTGGTAGTCCAGGAAAATACCCGTAAAATGCTTGTGCTGCTTGTGCGGATGGGTTTGACCTGTGAAACGAAGTAGTAGGAAGTACTGGATTGAAATTCCAGGAAATACCCTTTTGTACTGCTTAATGTTCATAGGGAGTCCACCTGTGAAGAGAGTAACAGGAAGTACTGGCATGGTAGCTAGGAAAGACCCCTGACATTTGTGCTATTTGCAGTGTCCACATGCGAAGAGAGTAGCAGGAAGTACTGGTGTGCCCAGGAAAGACCCGCTAATGTTGTGAGATGAATAGGTGTAAGAGTTATGCCCAGGCTTGAATGCCAGAATAGGATCAGTGAGACCTACCTGCGCCTTTATTTAGCCGCGAGTACGCCGTACTTGGTGATGGCAAGGAAATTTGAGCAACGGGGGGTGTAGGATCCGACCTGCATTATGTCCGTCCGACGTGAGACCAGAAAGTACGGTCTGTTGCAGCACATAGTAATAGTCTTAGGCCTACGCGCCGTGATATAATGGGGGGTTATGGGCCAGTCCTGGTTCACTAAGACTATAAAACTCCGGCTGTACGTCATGGAGTAAATGCTTAAGTGAGTTGCCGTTGGGCTGTGACCCTGATACGGTGGTGGGCAACTGGTTTACCAGTACACCAAGAATGTGCCCTGAGTGCACGGACTGTCGGGCCAGGTGGCTGGCGGTTGTGATGGCATGTGTGCATGAAAGCACATTATATGAGATATATATACATGCTTGTGATATGCTATGCCTACAGAGAAGATTACCGCTGCCCCGAAAAAGGGGTAGGGTTGTTATAATTTGGTCAGCTGAATGCTGACCGTTGCCTTTGTTTGCCACCATTGGGTGGATTGTCCCTGTACAGGTGCTAGAGAGCCAAGCAGGACGAAAAAGGGTTGATGTCCATGCTGCTTTTGCTGCTGCTGTTGTTAGCCCTCAAAGGCTAATTTGGATAAATGTTATGTGGCCGGCCTGCGTGCCAATGTTTGGGCCACTGTTTGAAAGCTATGTAAGGCCATAAGGCCAACTCTTTATGTATGTTGTAAGACTTTCCTATAATGTATAAAATGTGTAGTTTTTATATGTTGGACATTCAAGTGAGGAGTTCAAGTGTAGTGATATAGGCTTCCGCTAGAATGCAATGTGTTAGGTGCGCTGCGCTACTCTGGTATCACTCCGTAGCTCCATCATCTATTTTATGGTACATGCTGTGGGGCCCCGGCCGGACCTTCTAGTATATATTATATGAATGGATGGGGTTGTTACATTTTTGGTATCAGAGGTCTTGGTCTTTCCATCTCGAAGTCGTGGTCGACTTCTTTTGTGGGGTGGCGAGCACGTGTATGTGCAAACCACGTTAATACGTTTGAACTCCTGAATGTCCATGATAGGAATGCAAATTCTTGTGTTTGAGGAACCTGCGCGTTCCTATTTTGTGCTGTTTACTTGTGTAAGGCCGCTAATATGTGTGTCTTGTCCCCTTTAGGTGACTCGGAGTGGGGCGGGGCATTCAGAGCCCCAGCGTTCGGATGAAAGTACGACACCAATTGAGGTGCCTACACCTCTGCCGTATGAAGAAACTGTGCGAGAAATTGCTGAGGCTTTGTTTGCTATGGTTCAAGGAAAGCCGGTTGGGCAGGTGCAAGGGCAGGCGCAGCTGGCTGTGAGGCCAGAACAGGTTGAGGCGAGGCCAGAACCTGTTGTGGCTGTGAATCCTCGAGCTGCTGAGAAGCAGTTGACGCGGTTTATGACTTTTCACCCGCCGACGTTCTCGGGAGTGGGAGCTCCTGCACAGGCTGAGGACTGGTTGTCGCATGTCAAGAGGATCATGACGGCGATTAGAACGGAGGAGCATCAGAAAGTCACCTTAGCTACCTTCCTTCTTGAAGGAGAGACTAGATTGTGGTGGGACGAGATGGAGCTGCACCACTTGGCGAGTCGTCCCTTAACACAAGTATCGATGGAAGAATTCTCTCGACTCTTCCTAGCGAAGCACCTTCCTACGGCACAACGGATTGCCATGGAGAATGAATTCCAAAGGCTAACGCAAGGTGATGGCAGTGTTGATGCGTACCTGCATGAACTTACACGCTTGGGGCGGTATGCGGGTTCAATTTTTGCTGAAGAGCAAAGGAAGACGAATAGGTTCTACGAAGGACTGCGAGACGAGTTGAGGTTCCTGCTTTATAGTTTTGTGAACCAAGGCTTCCAGGCGTTGGTCGACACTGCAAGCACGCTGGAAAAAGACATGAAAGGGTATAAGGGAAGAGGGCATTGATTGTGTCACAGCCAGAGTTTAAAGTGCCCCGACCGACGAAGTCATTTTATAAGAAGAAATAGGGCAAGAGGCCCAAGACGGTGGGACAAGCTCCTTCAGTTGCATTGGGAGCAACGTCGGGGGCCACCTCAAAGCTGGATACTCGTACGTGCTTCAATTGTAGACGGGTGGGGCATATAGCTCGGGACTATCGGGTGCCGCCAAAGAGTGAAAAGAAGGCGGGAGCGTCATATGCGGAAAAAGGAAAGGCGGTGGTGGAATCCTCTGCCTCTCAGGCGCAACCCCGGGTCTACAATCTTGGCCTGCAGGAGGCCATCAAGCAGAGTGACGTCGTCACAGGTACGAGTTAGTTTTTGCGTATCATATTGCTTGTATGTTTTTCTTAATGCATATGTGTACGCGGCTTGTGTGTGTGACATGATTGTCACAGGCTTTGTGATGATTCGGGACACGCTGGTGCAAGCACTATCTGATACAGGTACTTCACATTCTTTTCTGTCTAGTGAGTTTCTAGTGCGGCTTGGGATACCTAGTCGTGTGAAGACAGATAGCGTCAGAGTGGTGTTGCCGAATGGCTGTTGGATTCTTGCGGATCAAGCTTGCGATGTGGCGTTCCAAATAGGAAGTCGGGATTACAGTTTGACTGCATCTATATTGCCGATATTGGAATTTGACGTGATATTTTGTATGGATTGGCTTACATAGCAACATGCGTTGATTGATTGCCAGTCCAAAGAGATCACGTTGGGCCAGAATACCGAACAAGAGACAAAGTTCGCGGGTAGGCGAGGAGTGGGTGGGACGTTGTTGTCTGCACTCCAAGTCTTGAAGGCTGTTCGGAAGGGTGCAGAGTGCTACTTCACCCTGATTCAGGCTGTTGAGCCTAAGGCCAGTGTGGGTGATGTTTCGATTGTGTCAGAATTTGCAGATGTGTTTCCCATGGATCTCCTTGGGCTACCACCCCAACGAGAGATTGAATTCACGATCTAGTTGGTGCCAAGTGCGAAACCTGTGGCCCGCTCACCATATCGCGTCGCGCCAAAGGAAATGGCGGAGCTGAAAGTCCAACTGCAAGAATTGCTGGAGTAGGGTTATATACGCCCAAGCATGTCTCCTTGGAGCGCCCCTGTGCTTTTTGTGAAGAAGAAAGACGGTGTCTTGCGGTTATGTATTGATTACCACGAACTGAATAAGCTGACCGAGAAGAATAAATATCCGATTCCGCGCATTGATGAGCTGTTTGATTAGCTAGTGGGATCGTCCGTCTACTCAAAGTTGGAATTGAAATCTGGTTATTACCAATTGAGGATCCGGGAAGAAGATATTCCCAAAACTGCATTTGGAACAAGGTACATGCACTACGAGTTCACGGTTATGCTGTTTGGGCTGTACAATGTGCCCTCGGTATTTATGGACTTGATGCACCGAATATTCCGCGAGTACCTGGATCTGTTCGTGATAGTGTTCATTGATGATATCCTGGTGTACTCGAGATCGGAAGCCGATCATGAGCAGCATTTGCGGTTGGTGTTGAATACATTGAGGCAGAATCAGCTCTATGCCAAGTTCTCGAAGTGCGAGTTTTGGCTATCATCGGTGGCTTTTCTGGGCCATGTGGTGAGTGGAGCGGGCATAGCTGTGGATCTAGCGAAGATAAGGGCCATAGAGGAGTGGCCAGTGTTGTCTTCAGTGGCCGAGGCCCGAAGTTTCCTTGGACTAGCAGGCTACTACCGAAGATTTGTTGAAAACTTCTTGCGGATTGCTTTGCCGCTAACCATGTTGATGCGAAAAGAACAGAAGTTCGTTTGGTCGGCAGAGTGCACGCAAGCTTTTGAAGAGCTGAAGATTCGGTTGACCACGGCATCTGTGTTGTCATCGCCATGTGGTACCGATGGATTTGTAATCTATAGTGATGCTTTAGGGAGCAGCTTAGGCTGCGTGTTTCTGCAAAATGGAAAGGTGATTGCTTATGACTCACGCCAGTTGAAAGTTCAAGAGCGGAACTATCCCGTCTATGATCTTGAGTTGGCGGCGGTGATTTTTGCATTAAAGCTGTGACGACACTATCTTTATGGTGTGAAGGTGGAGATCTATACATATCACAAGAGCCTAAAGTACCTATTGGAGCAGAAGGACTTGAATATGTGACAACGAAGGTGGTTGGAGTTCCTCGGGGATTACACCTTTGAGATTCACTATACTCCAGGGAAGGGGAATGTTGTCGCGGATGCCTTGAGTCGGCGGACTCCGGCAAGAGCAGCTTGGTTGCAAAGGCATGATGAACGTCTCATCCAGGAGCTGAAAGAGTTAGAGATGTCTTGTGTTGACAAGAATTCCATTGCCAATGCATGTTTGAACTGGACGGAGGTGCAATGTGACCTTACGGACCGAGTTCGACGGGCAACGAAGTTGGATGAAGATCTCCTACATTATGCGAAAGCTGGGCCAGAAGGCAAATTCTCCTGGAATGACGGTCTTTTGCGGAAAGAGCGCCGTTTGTGCGTCCCAAATGCGGGTAAATTGAGGGAAGAACTGATGTATGAAGCACATTATACGAAGTACACAATCCACCCAGGGAGCACGAAGATGTTCAAGGATATGAAAAAGCTATTTTGGTGGCCAGGGCTAAAGAAAGATGTTGCTCTTTATGTGGCCAAATGCCAAACCTGTGCTATGGTGAAGGCGGAATGCCAGAAACCGGGCGGTTATTTGAAGTCGTTGCCGATTCCAGAGTGGAAATTTGAAGATATTTCCATGGATTTCGTGCACGGGTTGTCGAGATCTCAACGAGGGAACGATTACATTTGGGTGATTGTTGATCGGCTGACAAAAGTTGCACACTTTCTCCCGAACAAGCGAGAGGATTCGGTAGAAAGTTTGGCAAAGCTATACGTGAAACAGATTGTACGGCTTCACGGTGTTCCTCGGAGCATCGTGAGTGATCGAGATGGGCGATTCACGTCAAAGGATTGGAGGCTAGTTCACCAGCTGTTGGGCACGAAGTTGACTTTCAGTATGGCCTTTCATCCCCAAACGGATGGCCAAACTGAACGAACCAACAGAACGATGGAGGACATGCTCCGAATGTGCGCTCTAGACTTTGGGAAGAGATGGAAAGATCATCTCTATATGGTGGAGTTTGCTTATAATAACAACTACCAAGCGAGCATCAGAATTGCACCGTATGAAGCTCTATATGGCAGGAAGTGTCGTACTCCCTTGGCTTGGGTAGAAGCGGGCGAAGCTAGAGTTTATAATCATAATGAAGTCGATGAAGCAAACACAACCAATCGTGTTATTCGAGAGAGGCTACTCATAGCTCAAGATTGTCAAGCGAAGTACTACAATGCCAAGCACCGGAACGTGGAGTTCGCGGTAGGCGATTGGGTCTACTTGAAGATCAAGCCCTTCAAAGGCATATCCAGGATTCGACGTTTGAAAAAGTTGAGTCCGAGATTTTTGGGTCCATTTGAAGTGGTTGAGCGAATCGGAGAAGCTGCGTATCGGCTAGCACTTTTGGCAGACTTGGGTGGACTACATGATGTGTTTCACATCTCGGTGCTTCAAAAGGCCGTTAAAGATCCAGCTCAAGTAATCACGGGTGATCGTGTGGCGGTGGAGTATGGGATAACAACGAGAGTTAGACCCATTCAGATCGAGGATCGAGCCGAGAAACATTTGCGGAACAAGACGGTCGGGATGGTTAAAGTCCGGTGGGACAACTGCGGTCATGAAGAGCTTACATGGGAGCGAGAGCAGACCATGCAAGCTGAATTTCCCGAGCTGTTTCTGTAACTGAGTGGATAGGAAAAAGTTATTGTAACAAGATATTTGATGTTATAACTTTTTTGTTGTTGAGTGCCTTCCTGTGTGCAAATTTCGAGGACGCAATTTCTGGTAGGAGGGGAGGGTTGTAACACCCCAATTTTTCAGCAGACAAATTTTTGGGTGACACGGCCTGGGACACGGGCGTGTCCCAGGGCGTGTCCTGCTCGGGTGCGGAGCCGTCGCGAGTTTGACGAAAGATGTTCAACGAAGTGTTCGGGAGGAACACGCCCCTTGTCACGGACGTGACCTAGGGCGTGTTCCGCTGTGTCTAGTGGTCAGCACTTTTCTCTCGAGTAGGTGGGAAAGTACTCGAGTAAGGGGGGGGGGGGGGTGACACGGGCGTGTCATCCCTGTGAAACGGGTGGGTCCGATCTGAGTACTCGAGTAGTTGATTTTCTCTCGAGTAAGTCCTCTCGAGTAGGTCTCGAGTGGGTGACACGCCCCCTGTCACGGGCATGCCGGTCATCTGACACAGGCGTGTCATAGCTAACTACTCGAGTAGTCCTCTCGAGTAGGTCGTGAAGATGACTCGAGTGAGGTACACGCCCTATGTCACGGGCATGACCGGGCCATGACGGGCGTGTACCCTGGGCGTGACCTATTTCGGGATAAGGCTTGATACGTCGGTTTGTGCACCGCTTAGTGTGACACGGCCTGTGACACGGGCGTGTCACAGGGCGTGTCAGACCCTAAATAAGATTTTGCGGATTTTCGTGGCCGTCCATTCTTCTTCAGCTGGGATCTATAGCTGAGATCACTCCCTGCTTCCTTAAGGCCGAGAGTTGAGAAAGAAGTCTCATTTTTATTTTGCCTTCATCTTTCTAAACTTCTAGAGAGAGAAAGGGAAAGGAAGAAGGAGGAAGAAGAAGAGGGGTTGATCTCTGGTGGAGCTTGAGAGTGTCAAGCTTTGATTCGAGGCCATCGTTGCGGAGGAAAAGCTTTTGCGGTTCTTTCGAGCCAGCTAGGAGTTCATGGCACCGAAACGGTCTTCAAGGGTAACGACCTTTCTTATTAGCCATGTGAAGGCTTCCTTTTTGGCATATATATGATTCCCCCACCAAAGGCTGGCTGATGTTGGGAGTCTTTTGGGTTGATTCATGGAATCCCCTTTGTTGGCATATAGATCCGAAAATGGAGTACGGAATAGGCATGGTGTGTGAAGCCCATCTGGACAGGTTGGTCTGGATTGATGATGTTGCATACGAACCGGAGAAGACTCCATGATAAATGCGTAATTTAGGAGTCGACGGGTTGGACCTGTGAAAGGAGGTAGCAGGAAGTACTAGAGTGGTAGTCCAGGAAAATACCCGTAGAATACTTGTGCTGCTTGTGCTGATGGGTTTGACCTATGAAAGGAAGTAGCAGGAAGTACTGGATTGGAATTCCAGGAAATACCCTTTTGTACTGCTTAATGTTCATAGGGAGTCCACCTGTGAAGAGAGTAACAGGAAGTACTGGCGTGGTAGCCAGGAAAGACCCCTGATATTTGTGCTATTTGCGGTGTCCACCTGCGAAGAGAGTAGCAGGAAGTACTGGTGTGCCCAGGAAAGACCCGCTAATGTTGTGAGATGAATGGGTATAAGAGTTATGCCCAGGCTTGAATGCCAGAACAGGATCGGTGAGACCTACCCGCGCCTTTATTTAGCCGCGAGTATGCCGTACTCGGTGATGGCAAGGCGATTTGAGCAACGGGGGGTGGAGGATCCGACCTGCGTTATGTCCGTTCGACGTGAGACCAAAAAGTGCGGTCTGTTGGAGCGCATAACAAGAGTCTTAGGCCTACGTGCCGTGATACAATGGGGGGCTATGGGCCAGTCCCGGTTCACTAAGACTATAAAATTCCGGCTGCATGCCATGGAGTAAATGCTCAAGTGAGTTACCGTTGGGCTGTGACCCTGATACGGTGGTGGGCAACTGGTTTGCCAGTACACCAAGAATGTGCCCTGAGTGCAAGGACTGTCGGGCCGGGTGGCTGGCGGTTGTGATGGCATGTGTGCGTGAAAGCATATTATATGAGATATATATATACATGCTTGTGATATGCTATGCCTGCAGGGAATATTACCGCTGCCCCGAGAAAGGGGTAGGGTCGTTATAATTTGGTCAGCAGAATGCTGACCGTTGCCTTCGTTTGCTACCATTGGGTGGATTGTCCCTGTACAGGTGATGGAGAGCTAAGCGGGACGAAAAAGGGTTGATGTCCATGCTGCTTTTGCTGCTGCTGCTGCTGTTAGCCCTCGAAGGCTAATTTGGATAAATGTCATGTGGCCGGCCTGCGTGCCAATGTTTGGGCCACTGTTTGAAAGCTATGTAAGGCCATAAGGCCAACTCTTTATGTATGTTGTAATACATTCCTATAATGTATAAAATGTGGAGTTTGTATCTATTGGACATTCAAGTGAGGAGTTCAAGTGTAGTGATATAGGCTTCCGCTAGAATGCAATGTGTTAGGTGCGCTGCGCTACTCTGGTATCACTCCGTAGCTTCATCATCTGTTTTGCGGTATATGCTGTGGGGCCCCGGCCGGACCTTCTAGTATATATTGTATGAACGGATGGGGTTGTTACTGTTGGAGTTACCATGGTGATCTAGAAGTGGTCAAACATGTAATCTCACTACCAACGCGATATGAGCCTGCATGGTCGCACATAAGAGATGTGGAGAAGTTGGATGATTGACTGTGTTGGTAAAGGTTACCAATCACCGACCTGAATGGGGTTATGGACAAAGTGTTGCCTTAAAGGATCATCGGGTTGGGCAAATGTTGCCTTGAAGGATTGGTAAGAATAGTCGACCGAGGGTCGACGTGTATCGTCGACCGCGGGTCGACGTGTATCGTCGACCGCGGGTCGACGTGTATCGTCGACCGCGGGTCGACGTGTATCGTCGACCGCGGGTCGACGTGTATCGTCGACCGCGGGTCGACGTGTATCGTCGACCGCGGGTCGACGTGTATCGTCGACCGCGGGTCGACGTGTATCGTCGACCGCGGGTCGACGTGTATCGTCGACCGCGGGTCGACGTGTATCGTCGACCGCGGGTCGACGTGTATCGTCGACCGCGGGTCGACGTGTATCGTCGACCGCGGGTCGACGTGTATCGTCGACCGCGGGTCGACGTGTATCGTCGACCGCGGGTCGACGTGTATCGTCGACCGCGGGTCGACGTGTATCGTCGACCGCGGGTCGACGTGTATCGTCGACCGCGGGTCGACGTGTATCGTCGACCGCGGGTCGACGTGTATCGTCGACCGCGGGTCGACGTGTATCGTCGACCGCGGGTCGACGTGTATCGTCGACCGCGGGTCGACGTGTATCGTCGACCGCGGGTCGACGTGTATCGTCGACCGCGGGTCGACGAGTATCGTCGACCGCGGGTCGACGTGAATCGTCGAGTATTGTACTCTGATTCTCGCCGACTGATTCTCGCCGATCCTAGGTGATTCTCGCCGATTGATTCTCACCGATTCTGCTAGGTGATTCTCGCCGATTCTGGAACCCTAATTTTCTGGGTGGTCTGCGGATAGCGATATTCCTAAGTCTGTTTATGCCTTTGGTATAAATAGATACTTAGGGTTTTCGGGTAATAGATCTGATCGAATCGACGGAAGTGTTCCGCCGTTCTTCGTTCGTTCCGCCGATCCCGAATCCCGAATTGACGGAAGTGTTCCGCCGCCGTGCTCGCTCCGTCGACCTCCTCCTCTCCGGCGATTGTCGCTGGTGTTGCTATCCCTGGCGCAGACCTAGCAGTCCGTGGGAAAGCAAGGTGTGGTCATTCTCCTTCCCGATTATCCGTGCGACGGAAAAGTCGGTGTTCTCCCGCTCGTGTGGATTTCTGCAGAGACGTGGATATCATTCCACGTAGAACTCGCCACCAGCAAGAACACGAAGCTTGGAGCATCTCCGTTGAGTTGTGACTCAACGCCACCGAGGTAATTTTTGCCTAGTTGTACGTTAACTTCTTGATTCAACTACCATGGCTCTTTTGGGTTTTTCTTGATGTTTTTATTCTTCCGCTGCGTGCACAAGTGTTGTGCCATCCTCATAGAGAAACCCATCAGTGGTATCAAAGGGAGGTTGTGGCCATGATTGTTGTATTGGAAGTTTTGTTATTCCAGTGCGTGTAAACCTAGGGATTTAGAAGTGTTCTAAATGTCTGGATTTAGTCTTGGTACCCCGCCAAGAACGTCTGGGATTTCGTGGAAATTTCTAATTGTTAGAAATTGTAGTCTCCTTAGCAGTAACCATCCCTCGAGATTGTTTTAGATTTTGAATCCAACATAGAGAGATGAGCTTGTCTACTGCTTTAAGTTGAGTTGTCTTTGCTTTTGTCCAATGCATGTAAATCTGAGGATTTGGAAGTTTCCGGATGTTTAGATTTAGCCCTTCCTTCTATCAAATATTGATGGTGTCAGGTTGTGCACATAAGGGATGCTTGTGGTTTTAGAAAAGTTGTTTTTCTTTGGATGTGCACATTGATCAAATGTTGATCATGGTTAACTATTAACCTATAATCAAAATCCCTTCATCAAATATTAAGTGTTCGGATGCCTTCCGATGGATGACACTCTTCCTGCCTCGATCGATGAAGTGTGGGCTTGCCAAAGCAAGGTGCATTAATCTATCTTGGTAAGGGTGCGAGCGGATAATTGTGATATCCCACTGTCGACATTGGGTCCAGCTTAACTAGGTGACCTCAAAGGTTGAGTGCCTAGAGGCATAGGGTTGGCATGCACCATATGATGGAGGCGAGTAAGGAGTTATTCACCAACCATACAAGAATTGCATGAGGATGCAATTGGCAAGCGTTGCCTACCTAAATAACCGCATCGTGAGAGGAAAGCCAAAGCTGACTCATTGTGTTGGTGAAATATGGATCTTGTCCACTAAGAGAGTAGCTCGCATGAACTCTCTGAATTGTTAGTGAGGGCTATCATTTCGAATAAAATAGTGAGAGTGTTTTAATTGAAGTACAAATTAAAATAAATTGTATTTGAAATTTTGGTACGGATTTTATTCTGCATAAATTCTTGTAGAATTCCATGGCAAGTGTTTCACACTCCACGTTGTCTCTGAGAGCCATCCTTGAGAAGGATAAGCTTAGTGGGACTAATTACATGGACTGGTACAGGAACCTGAGAATTGTTCTCAGGCAAGAGCGAAAGCTCTATGTCTTGGAAGAAGAAGCCACCGAGGTGCCGACCGGGAACTCTTCCAGTGCTGAGAAGGATGCTTATAAGAAGTATACTGATGATGCTTTAGATGTCGAATGCCTTATGCTTGCCACTATGAACTCTGAGCTTCAGAAGCAACATGAGAACAAGGGGTGCAAGGAGATTGACGAGCATCTCAAGAAAATGTTTCAAGGGCAGGCTCGTCAAGAGAGGTTTGACGTCACAAAAGCGTTGTTTCAGTGCAAGATGGGAGTTCGAGACTCAGTAGGGACTCACGTACTCAAGATGATTGGGTATATAGAGAATCTTGAAAGGCTGGGTTTTCCTCTTGGTCAAGAGTTGGCCACTGATCTGATACTGCAATCGTTGCCGGACAGTTATGAGCAGTGTGGAAACCACCTGTCACCACACATCTTCCCAAAACCTCGAGGTAGTAGGAAGGGGGGACGGGGGTACATAAACACCAAGTACCACCCGCTACAGGCAATGTGGGACTAATCCAACCACGGGATGACGTGGATATTCCGCCACACGGGGGGCCCACCGGGGTCAACACCCAGACCAGGAACGCGATGGGGATGCCCAAATATGCGGTCCCACACACACCCAATCCCGCTGAACCTTGGTTCTCAACACACCCTCGCAGCGGGATGGCTCTGATACCATGTGAAAAGTAGCGAAAAAGAAAGAACAAACGGATAGACTTTTGAATAATTGAAATTTTATTATCCAAAAAAGATATCATTTACAAAGGTATGACCTCCCTTATATAGAATGGAGGAGATATGAGAGAGAGTATACAAACAATGTGGGACTAAACATTTACAGTACAGAGCGGCTAGAAATAAAGGAGACCGCACAGGCTGCGCGGTCTAACAGATGGGTTAACCGCTCGGCAACTCCAGCATGATAGAACAGGCCGCAATGGGCGACCGATAGACCGCCCGGTCTCCAGGCTCCAGAGTGAGACCGCCAGACCGCCCGGTCAACAAACCGCTGGACCAGACCGCAAGGCCGCCCGGTCTAATACTTCAACACTCCCCCTCAAGCTGGAGCATAGATATCAATCATGCCCAGCTTGTCACAAATGTGGGAGAAGGAAGTAGAAACCGGCTTGGTAAAGATATCTGCCAATTCCTTGTCAGAGGTGACAAAGGGAGTACAAATCTGTTTCTTCAAAATCTCTTCCCGAATGAAGTGACAGTCAACCTCTATATGCTTTGTTCTCTCATGGAAGACTGGATTTCTGGATATGTATATAGCGGCCTTGTTGTCACAGAACATAGGGAGAGGACAGTCATATACCTCGCCCAGGTTAAGCATGAGAGCCCGCAACCACTTTAACTCATACGTGGTTGACGCCATACTCCGGTATTCGGCTTCGGCACTGGATCTGGAGACAACAGACTATTTCTTGCTCTTCCAACTCACGAGATTACCGCCAACAAAGGTACAAAAGCCTGATGTGGATTTACGATCGCCTTTGTCATCCGCGTAACTTGAATCTGAGTAGGCCTCAACCCTCAGATGACCATTATTCTGAAAGAGTAACCCTTTGCCTGGTGCTTCTTTGATATACTCTAAAATCTTCAGGGCGGACTGAAGATGGCAGTCAGGAGCGTATAAACTGACTGACCTTGCCTACAGCATAGGCGATGTCGGGTCTAGTCACCGTGAGATAGATGAGTTTGCCTACCAAACGTCTGTACCTTGTGACATCAGATAGAAGAGACGAGTCATCCGTCCACGTTTTGTCTTCGCCAATAGCCATGGGAAACCGAGCCGGTTTGGCACCTGTCAATCCTGCTTCCTGTAGAAGATCAAGGGCATACTTCCGTTGGGAGAGAACCAACGAGTCAGGTTTCCGAGAGATTTCTATCCCCAAAAAGTATTTCAGGGAGCCCATATCCTTCGTGACCAAGTGCTGACGGAGGTGCTTCTTCGTCAAGTCCACCCCATCTCGGTCATCGCCAGTAAGAAAAATATCATCCACATATACAACCAAAACCACCAGTCCCGAGGCCGTTTTGCGAATGAATAAGGAGTGATCGGCCGAACTCCTTCGAAAGCCGATGGTAGCCACAATACCACTGAATTTGTCGAACCATGCCCGAGGGCTCTGCTTTAGGCCATAAATGGCCTTCTTCAAATGACATACACGTGTCTCCCCCTGAGCAACATACCCAGGAGGTTGCTCCATATAGACGTCTTCCTGAAGATCGCCATAGAGAAAGACATTCTTCACATCAAGCTGGGAAATAGCCAATCCCGGTTAACAGCCACAGAAAGAAGAACCCGGATGGTGCTGAGGCGAGCAACCGGAGAAAAGGTATCAAAGTAATCAATGCCGTAAGTCTGAGTGAAGCCCTTGGCCACCAGCCGGGCTTTATAGCGATCCACAATGCCGTCGGGGCGAAACTTCACAACGAAGACCCAGCGACAGCCAACCACATCAGTGCCCACGGGAGGAGGAACCAGGGTCCAGGTACCCCGTTCAGTAAGAGTAGCCATCTCCTCATCCATGGCAGACTTCCAATGAGGGAGAGCAAGAGCCTCCTGGTAGGTGCGGGGAGTAGTAGTAGCAGAGATAGCCAAGGCAAAACACCTGCGAGAAGGAGAAAGCCTATCATAGGAAACAACTGCCGCAAGCAGGTGTTGAGTACACGCCCGCACCCCTTTGCGAAGAGAAATGGGAAGATCCAGGTCGACGGGAGCGTCAACGACGGGAGCGTCAGCGACCGGAGCGTCCGTGGCGGAGAAGGCTGGCCCGGGACTAGAGAGAGGCGGCGACGGAGAGGAGGGAGGAGGGGTGGGTGGTGAGACGGACTGGGAAGGAGTCGGTGGAGGAGGAGACGGAGGTGGGAAAACGTCGAGAGGAGTGGAAGGAACGGAGATATCAGAAGGAAGAGAAGAGGTAGGAGAGAAATAGGAAGCAGTCTCGAAAAAAGTGACATCCGCGGAGACAAACTGCTTGCGGAGAAGGGGGTCAAAGCAGCAATAGCCTTTTTGAGTGGTAGAGTACCCCAAAAAGACGCACTTGGTGGAACGGGGGGAAAGCTTGTCGCGGGTAGCGGAGGGAGCATGAACAAAGGCCGTACAGCCAAAGACACGGAGAGGGAGAGGAAAAGGTTCCTTGTGGGGGTAGAGAATGGAGAAGGGGGTCTGGCCGTGGAGAACTGTGGAGGGAAGGCGATTGATGAGATAGCAGGCGAGGAGCACAGCGTAGCCCCAGTAGGAGCGAGGGACGTGCATCTGCGTCATGAGAGTACGAGCAACATCAAGCAGGTGACGGTTTTTACGCTCCGCCACCCCATTCTGCTGGGAGGTGTAAACACAAGTCGTTTGATGAAGCAAGCCATGTTGGTGAAAGAAAGAGGAGAACTCATGATTCAGATATTCCTTGGCATTATCAGAACGTAAAACTTTAATAGAAATAGCAAATTGAGTCTGAATCATAAAATAAAATGATTGCCAAACAGAAAAGAGGTCAGAGCGATCTTTTAACAGATACACCCAAGTACAGCGTGAAAAATCATCTATAAAAGTGTCAAAATAGGAACTGCCCCGACCAACCGTGAGGGTAGGAGCAGGACCCCATACATCAGAATGAATAAGATCAAACGGGCGAGAGGAGCCACGGCCTTGCTTCGGAGGGAAGGAGGAGCGATGATATTTGCCAAGCTGACACGTATCACAGTTGAGCGGAGAACTGGTAGGAGGTAAGTGGGGCAGAAGCTGGCGGAGAATCCGAGGAGGAGGATGTCCAAGGCGAAGATGCCATTGAAGGAGATCTGTGGAGGAGGAGTAGGCGGACAGAGCGGAAACATCGTCGAGGAAGTAGAGGCCGCCGCTCTCAGTCCCAGTAGCAATCGTCCGCTGGGTTCTCGGGTCCTGAAAAGAACAAGTAGTGGGAGTGAATAAGACGGAGCACTGAAGTTGCCGGCATAAAGTAGTAACTGATAACAAATTGCACGGGAACTTTGGGACATAGAGGGTGTCCTCCAAGCAAAGCGATGGGGTGAGTTGAACCATGCCCGTCCCATGAACCGGGGACGGTGAACCATCCGCCACACGAACCGGGGGTAAGTGGTCATGTGTCTCAAGACGGGAGAAGCAATGAGGGTTGCCCGTCATATGATTGGTAGCACCGTAGTAAATCAGCCATTTACCTTGGGTAACGACGTGGGCACTACCTGGCATCATGGCCACAGAGGCAGAGGGCCGAGAAGAGGCGGAGGCCGAAGAAGGAGTATCACCGGAAGGGCGAAGATGAGGATGTTTCTGCCAGCAGCGGTCAACAGAATGGCCGGTACGACCACAGTGAGAGCAAAGAAACCGGGATGAACCCCGTCCGCCGGAGGGGCCGCGGCTACCAGGGTCCCCCCTCTGAGCTTGGTGAGCAAAGGAGTCCTGGGAAGGGGGGGAGGCCAAAAGAGGCCGCTGGAGCAGCGAAGTAACAGCGGCAATGCGGGCCGCAGTGGCATACAAAGTAGGAGATTCCGCCTCACCCAAGATCTGCTGGCGGATCATATCATAAGAATCCGGAAGACGAAGAAGATAACAAACAACCAGAAGTTCCTGGAAGTGTTTGTGCTGGTCGGCCAAGTCCGCGGAGAAGGGGCGATTCTGGAGGATTTCAGCACCAAGAGCCTGAACCTGCTGATAGCCCGCAACAGGAGACATTGAAGGGCGGGCGAAGAGGTACGCATAGAGAGTGTAAATGCGGGACGTCTGGCCCCCCTTCGAATAGAGAGCAGCGAGGTGAAGCCAGGCGGCCTTGACCGTCTCATCATGGCGAATGACGGTAAGGCACTCATCAGAAAGGCTGTTGGCCAGCCAGGTGCAGACAAGAGCATCACTCGCATCCCAGTCATCAAACTCCAGAGAGGTACGAGGAGGAGGGTCATCGGTGAGGTGATGATGCTTGCGTTGAGAGCGAAGGAGAAAAGTGAAAGAAACGCTCCAATCGGGATAGTTGGAGCCCACAAGTTTAGAAAGGGTGCCAAGGTTGCCCGAAGGAGGAGGTGGAGAAGGAGCTGCAGGAGTGGTGGTGAGACCGGAAGTAGTCATAGAAAACCAGCAAGAAACCGCAGCGGATAGAAAAGGAAGAAGCCGCACGAACAAAAGCGGCTAGAAAGCAGTCAAAGGCACATCGGGGAAGAGGTCGCGCGGACTGAAAAGGCCGAGCGAACAGAAGAGAAGAGAAGAGGAGGCAAAAGACAGCGACTAGAACAAGTCGCAGGCCGGGCGAATAGAAACAGACCGCAACGACTAGGAAGTCGGAGAGGCAAGAAAGAAGCAGGAGCGCGGCGACCACGAAATAGGTCGCGGCGACGAATAGCAGTAGGAGAGGAGAGGAGAAGCAAGCCGCGCGAACAGGCAGCGGACAGAAGAAAGGCAAGCCGCGAGACAGGTCGCGGAAAGCGGAAACAAGCCGCAAGAAGCCGAGAGCGGACACAATCAGGAGGAAACGACCGTGCGCTCTGATACCATGTAGAAACCACCTGTCACTACACATCTTCCCAAAACCTCGAGGTAGTAGGAAGGGGGGACGGGGGTACATAAACACCAAGTACCACCCGCTGCAGGCAATGTGGGACTAATCCAACCACGGGATGGCGGGGATATTCCGCCACACGGGGGGCCCACCGGGGTCAACACCCAGACCAAGAACGCGATGGGGAAGCCCAAATATGCGGTCCCACACACACCCAATCCCGCTAAACCTTGGTTCTCAACAAGCAGTTCGTCTTGAACTACAACATGAATGAAATAGACAAGACACTGCCCGAACTCCTAGGCATGTTGAGAACTGCCGAAATCAATATGAAGAAGGCCAAGCCTTCCAGCCCCATACTGATGGTGCATATGGGCAAGGGCAAGGCCAAGGGATCTAAGGAGACGAAGGTGGGACCTAAGTCATATCTTGAGCCCAAGTCTTCTGCACTGATGAAAAAGAAAAGCACGGTGAAGGAAGGGAAATGCCACCAATGTGGAAAGGCTGGTCATTGGAGGAGGAACTGTCCTTCGTACATTGAAGGTCTGCAGAAAATGAAGGGAAGTATGACTTCCCCTTCAAATGTTCACGTTATAGAGATAAACCTTTCTGCTCCTTCATCTTGGGTATTGGATACCGGATGTGGTTCTCACATTTGTACAAATGTGCAGGAACTGGGAAGGAGAAGATTGCTGAGTAAAGGGGAGGTGGACCTCCGCGTCGGCAATGGAGCAAGAGTTGCTGCTGTAGCCGTAGGGGTTTACCTTCTTTCTTTGCCCAGTGGGCTTGTAATAGAACTAGATAATTGTTATTTTGTTCCGGCCATAACTAGAAACATTATATCTATTTCATGTTTGGACATGATTGGATTTTCTTTTATAATTAATAACAACTGTTATTCTATATTTAAGAATGATGTTTGTTATGCTGTAGCCCAATTGTTTAATGGTCTTTATGTTTTGAACTTGGACCATCTGATCTGTAATGTAGAAAATAATAAAAGACTAAGAACAAATGACTCGAACCCTACATTTCTCTGGCATTGTCGTTTGGGCCATATCAACGAGAAGCGCATATCCAAGCTCCATAGAGATGGACTTTTGGACTCATTTGATTATGAATCATTTGAGCGATGCGAATCTTGTTTGTTAGGCAAGATGACTAAAGCTCCTTTCACTGGTTATACTGAGAGGGCTGAGGATCTCTTGGGTGTTGTACATAGTGATGTATGCAGACCCATGAGTTCCATGGCTAGAGGTGGGTATTTCTACTTTGTTACATTTACTGATGATTTCAGTAGATACGGATATGTGTATCTTATGAAGTGCAAATCCGAGACCTTTGAAAAGTTCAAAGAGTTCAAGAATGAAGTAGAAAACCAGTTGGGTAAAAGGGTTAAAGCACTCCGATCTGATCGAGGTGGCGAATACCTGAGTCATGAGTTCCGTGTTCATCTGAAAGAGTGTGGTATTGTATCACAGCTCACTCCACCTAGAACACCACAACATAATGGTGTGTCTGAGAGGAGAAATCGTACTCTATTAGACATGGTACGTTCGATGATGAGTCATGCAGACTTGTCTGTTTCCTTTTGGGGTTTTGCTTTAGAGACTGCTGCAATGACATTGAATCGCGCTCCAACGAAAACAGTTCTGAAGACACCATATAAGATATGGACTGGGAAGCGTCCTAGTATGTCGTTCATTAAAATTTGGGGCTGTGAGGCATACGTGAGATGTCAAATGCCTGACAAGCTGGAACCCAAATCGGATAAATGTTATCTGGTGGGATATCCTAAGGAAACGAAAGGGTATTACTTTTACCTACCGTCTGAGGGCAAAGTGTTTGTCGCAAGGACTGGTGTCTTCTTGGAGAAAGAGTTCTTATCAAGAAAGACAGAAAAGGTAGAGCTTGAAGAAGTTCAAGAACCACATGTAGTGAATGAACCGGAATTGGATTCTGAGACAGGACTATAAGATGTTGTAGCTAGAGAACCTGCTCAAGGAACACAAGTCCTACGTAGATCTGGTAGACCGAGGTTTGAGCCTGAGAGATATGGATTTCTCGTGTCTCAAATAGGTAATGTGTTGCTTATGTATCATGATGATGAACCAGCAACCTACCAAGAGGCTATGAAGGGACCGGACTCCGACAAATGGCTTGAGGCTATGAAATCCGAAATGGACTCCATGTATGCAAACTAAGTTTGGAACTTGGTGGAACCACCTGAAGGGGTACGACCCATAGGGTGCAAGTGGGTCTTCAAGAAGAAGACCGACATGGATGGGAATGTGCAGACATTTAAAGGGCGACTGGTGGCTAAGGGTTTCAAGCAAATTCATGGTATTGACTATGATGAGACCTTTTCCCCTGTTGCCATGGTAAAGTCCATAAGGATATTGCTTGCTGTTGCTGCGTATTATGACTATGAGATCTGGCAGATGGATGTCAAAACGGCTTTTCTTAATGGAAACCTCCTTGAGGAAGTGTATATGACACAACCTGAGGGTCTTGTATCCCCAGATGAAGCCACTAAAATATGCAAGCTGAATAAGTCCATCTATGGACTAAAACAGGCCTCTCGAAGTTGGAATCTTCGTTTTGATGAGAAAATCAAAGAGTTTGGTTTCATCAAGAATGAAGATGAGCCTTGTGTTTACAAGCGAATCAGTGGGAGCATTGTTGTCTTCCTGATATTGTATGTAGATGACATACTGTTGATTGGGAATGACATTCCTACCCTGAAAGCTGTTAAGAACAACCTAGGGAACTGATTTTCAATGAAGGATTTGGGTGAAGCGACTTATATACTCGGTATTAAGATCTATAGAGATAGATCGAAGAAGTTGCTGGGTTTGACCCAGAGCACATACATCGAAAAGGTGTTGAAGCGGTTCAACATGCTTGAGTCCAAGAAAGGATTTTTGCCCATGTCTCATGATGTGAATCTCTCTAAGGACCAGTGTCCAAAGTCTTGTGAAGATAAGGACCGCATGAAGTTGATCCCATATGCTTCGGCAATTGGATCAATCATGTACGCGATGTTATGTACTCGACCCGACGTCTCCTTTGCTTTGAGCATGACTAGCAGGTATCAGTCAGACCACGGTGAGTGTCACTGGATTGCAGTCAAGAATGTCCTGAAGTACTTGAGAAGGACTAAGGATGTGTTCTTGGTGTATGGTGGAGAGGAAGAGCTCGTTGTACCCATCAGTTACTTAACGCTATGTCTTTCTTCATACCTGGCAACCAGAACAGCCTCTTCATGTCTTTGAACATCTTTGTGCTCCTTGGGGAATTGAGTACTTGGTAAAATGCGCCTCGTACATCAATTCTTCTCGTAATTTCCCAACATTAGGGACGCACAACCGACCACCTTTCCATACAAGGCCATCGTCAACATAAAACTAGTCATTTGACCCATCCACGTACTCTACCAAGCGACGTTTCAAGCTTACATCCAACTCCAAGGACACTCGAATCCTGTCCGCGAGATCGTATTGAACCTCTATCCAACTCAAGCATGCATTAAAACTAGATCCCTTATTAACAAATGAGATCTCTAAAGCCTCCAAATCACTAATGAGCCGCGTGTCATGGATCTGCAACCAGTTGGCCTGCACAGGAATTCTACGACTCAGAGCATTTGCCACAACATTCCCCTTCCCGTAAATATAATGAAACTTGTAGGTGTAGTCCCCAAGGAACTCCATCCACCTACGCAGGTGCATGTTAAGGTCCTTCTGATCAATCAGATATTTCAGACTCTTGTGATCTGAATAAATGTCATCCTTTACTCCGTACAGGTAATGCCTCCAAAGCTTGAGAGCGAATACCACAGCTGCCAACTCCAAGCATGGACCAGGTAGTTCCTCTCATGCACCCTTAATTGACGTGATCCATAGGCTACCACCGACCCGTGCTGAAGCAGAACACAGCCTAACCCACTCCTAGAGGTGTCAGAGTAAACCTCAAAGGATTCATAACCGCAAGGCGAACATAACACAGGTGCCTTGGTCAAACGACACTTTAGTTCTTCGAAAGCTTGTACGCATTCAGGTGACCAAACGAATTTCTGATCCTTCCTTGTCAGAGTAGTGAGGGACAATGCTATCCGTGAGAAGTTCTCCACGAAGCGCCTGTAATAGCTGGCAAGCCCCAGAAAACTCCGGACTTCTGCCACCGTAGACAACACAGGCCACACATGTATATCAACTATCTTTGTCGGATCTACCGCAATACCTTCACCACTAACCACATGACCAAGGAATGCTACCGAGGACAACCAAGATTCGCATTTGGAGAACTTGGCATAGAGTTGGTTCCTCTCAATGTCTCCAACACCATATGTAGGTGCATGAAATGATCCTACTTGCACTGCGAGTACACCAGTATATCGTCGATAAAGACTATCACGAACTGGTCCAAGTATTCTATGAACGTTATATTCATCAAATCCATAAACACGGATGGCATATTCGTCAGCCCAAACGGCATGACAGTGAACTCATAATGCCCATAACATGTGCTGAAAGACATCTTGGGAATGTCACTTTCCCTTATCCACAGCTGATAGTATCCGGATTTTAGATCCAACTTTGAGTATACAGTCGACCCCACCAGCTGGTCGAACAGATCATCAATCCTTTTGATTGGATACTTATTCTTTTTTGTTAGCTTATTCAACTCACGATAATCAATACAGAGTCGTAAGCTTCCGTCCTTCTTCTTAACAAAGAGGACCAGAGTGCTCTAAGGCGACGAACTTGGATGCACATAACCTTGTTCCAACAGTTCTTGAAGTTGTACTTTCAGTTCCGCCATCTCCTTAGGCGCTAACCGATACGGAGAGCGTGACACAGGTTTGGCACCTGACACTAGCTCAATGGTGAAGTCAATCTCTCGCTGAGGTAGAGCTCTAGGGAGATTTTCAGGGAATACGTCAAGAAACTCAGATACAACTGGGATGCTATCCAAACCAGGCTTGGGCTTCGAAGCCTCCACTAAAGTGAAAAATAGCTCTGCACCACTACAAACTGCCTTAACCACCTAGAGAGCAGACATCAAAGTCTTGCTTGACCCCTTCAAGCCCGAGAACATCATCTCACAATCTGTCTCCAGTCCCAATCTAACCACCTTACGGTTGCAATCAATGTACGCACGCTGCTCTGATAGCCAGTCCATGCCAAATATCACATCGAACTCCACTATAGGCAGTAGCAATGCTTGCAAGTCATATTCGTGACTCCCAATCCCTACCTTCATGCAACAAACTCTATCTGCGAGCATAGAGCACCCGTTAGGCAGCAACACATCCAATTTGTCCATTGCCATCGAAGAAGGTACTGCGATGCGCGATACAAACTCTTTGGATAAAAAGGAATGCGAAGCTCCCGTATCGAACAGTGCTCTTACCGGAAAATCAAGGATCGATATAAAGCCTAGCACAACCAGTCATAAGCTAACACGCATGAAAGAATTACTGCCTAACCACCTAGAGGAGGGGGGGGGGTGAATAGGTGTAATTCCTTTTTCTTCTAAGGCAGAATATTTATTCAGTAAATTACTCTAACACAGATAATTCTACAGTTAACATAGCACAGAATTCACAGAATCATTCAATCACAGAGTGCACACAGTTTTTATAATGGTTCTCCAAGGTCTGGGTACATCCACTTTCCCCCTTCGCCTATCTAGCAGTGTGCTAGATTCGGCCTAACTTCTTCTCTTCACCTCAGATCCTCAGATCTTACAGAGCTCAGAACCCAAACTAGGCTCCTATAACTCAGAGTGAGTCCACACTCCTACATCTCAGGAAAACTGCCCTACCTCAGCCTTCAACAAGGCCTACACTCAGAGATCACAATCTCCTACAACTCAGGCTCACAGCCCTACCACTCAGAGAAAATACTCTCCTACACTCAGCCTTTATAAACACATGCTTACAACTCAGATCTTATAAAGATCCTACAGAAAATAGATTTAATAATGTATATAACCACCACCCCGATAGAGAGAGAATGGATGGATGGCTTCTTGATCAGTTCTTGGAAGAATCTGATGGCAGAGAACAACCACTCTTAGCTTTCTTCAAAGCTTCTTGAATCTGAACTCAGTAGGGTTGAATCTCCTGTGAAGTTGATCTTCAATCAGCTTCTTTCTTGATATTCAGATCACAATCTGAATCCTTCTTAGCAGCCTGGTTCAGCAACTGCACTTCAATAGATGGGACTCTCTCTCTCTCTCTAACTACTTCTTTTTTTCGATCTCAGTGTTAGTGTTTTTCTTCTCTGATTAATCATCATTATCTGTTGAAGGAGAATGCCTTTATATAGACTTTCTCCTTAGTAACCGGCTGATCCGGTTTCTAACAAACTTCGGACAGCTCTGACAGTTGCAGTAGACCGGTTGGTAATGGTAGCTGTCAAGTCATCCAGTCACTTCTTGAAATTTTGTCTGTCAGCAAAGTGTCGAGACTGAACTTCATCATGTGTCGACACAAATAGACTAAGTATCGACACAAGCCTTGATGATGTCGACACAACTCCTTTGGTGTTGACACTGCTTCTCGACACAACATCTGTAGAATGTGTCGACACTGATTCTGTGTGTCGACACAATCACTTCTTCTCTTTAACTTTGTTGAAGCTCTGCAGTGTGTCGACACAAGTCATGTGTGTCGACACAGTTGATGTCGACAAAGTCTTCTGTGTGTCGACACTGCCTCTTGGTGTCGACACAGTTGATGTTGACTAAGCTTCTCTGTGTGTCGACACAGCCTCTGTGTGTCGACACAGCTGATGTCGACTAAACTTCTCTGTGTGTCGACACTACCTCTGTATGTCGACTTAGTTTCTTCAGGTGTCGACATAGTCTTTCCAAGTGTCGACACAATTAACTCCAAGTGTCGACATAGATTTTCTTCAGTGTCGACACAAGCCTTCATAAGTGTCGATACAACTTCTCCTGGTGTCGATACATGGACTTAGAAATTTTTCTGCATTCCTGCATTTACTTAACCTGCATATAAAAACTCAAAACAACATCAAATACACCTTGATGCATATCATTGAGTAAGGTGAGGCTTCTTCAAATCTGGTACACATTTTCCAATATACCTAACAATCTCCCCTTATTTGGAGAAGTCATAACCCTTAGTCAATGATATACACCATTCATAACAAATACACATTATGATGTATAACAACATTATATGATAGGGTAACTTCTAAAACAAAACATATATAACAAATCATCACAGAATAATAATGCAACCAGAATGAGCATTAATCATGTTTTGTTTCAACTTTCAAAAGTTTCTTTAATAATAGTTTACATAGATTTTAAACACTAAAGTTTATATTATTATAAAATCTAGTGAATCTAATCTAAGGCTGCTCTGGCTCCTTGATGACAATTCATTTGCCTGATTGGATCTTGGCTTGAACTGGAGCATCAATATCATCTGCTGGCTACTTTACCTTTGGATCTTTCTTCTTAAGTTCTTCAGCCTTTATTCTGTGCCTTTCAAAGTAGTGAAAGGGCTTTGGAAAATATTTGCTAGGCTCCTGAGCATTAGGAGGTAGCTTCCCAGCTTTAGCCTTTCTTCTATACTGTAGAATAACTTCTTATCTATCTTCATGCTTTTGCCATTCTTGTTCTGTGTACCATTTGCCCCTATCATGGGTCTGATCCTTTACAGCTTTCCAAGCAGTCAGTATAATGTTCCAGGATGTTGGACTCAACTGGTCAAAATCAGGCTTCAACTCTGCCTGTTCTCTGAATCTTTTCTTAGACAATAGAGCTTCTTGCTCTTTGTTCAAAACTGCCTCTGACACTGGCATATCTACTTTCTCAAGGATAACATTTTTATTACCCTCTGGAGGGCTGTACATTGACTGTACTTCTTGGTGAATCATTTCAAAATCAGCTGGAGGATAAATAACTTGAGCAACTTCAGCTTGATCACCTCCAAAATAAGCAGGGTGTATACCTGACTCAGCCACATTGTCATCATCACAGAGGGGTGGATATCCAAGTGTGGCTATGATGCTATTAGAGATCCATTTAGCATGATCAGAACTAGCTTTGACTAACACTCTCTCCCCCTTTATGACTTCTCTGACAACATGATCCCTGAGGTCATCTTTTTGAAATCTGATTTGTTCATCAAGAAAATTTACACCATCTTTATAAAAAGACTTTAACTTCAGCAGCTGTGCAGAAATAGTCTTTTGAGAATCCTTAATAGCTGTTTGGACAACAGCTAGTCCTTCCTGTAATTGCTTATCAAAATCTGCCTTGGCCTTAGTCCTTACCTCAGTCTGGGCAGTAACAATATTCTTCATTTCTGTAACAATCACATTATGTGATTCTGTCAGATTATCATTCATTCTAATCTGATTTTCTAGAACATAGCCTTGTTTAAGAGCTATATCATCAACTTGAGTCTTGATTTTCTCTTGATGTGTTGCTAGGAAAACCACAACATTGCCTCCTTTGTGAAAGCAATCTGTCATCTCCTTCTTATTCTGATTAACTTCAAATCTTATTGATTTAACATCTGTATCCAAGGAGAGTTATAGATCTTTGTGAGTTTCATCCATATATTTCTCCATGACAATCCTTTGTTCATCCAGTTTTACTTGCAAAGATATCAACAAAGAACTTTAATCAGTTACTGGGGCAGGTTGAGGAGCAGTTTGTAAAGCCCTCTTATAGCTTTGACTTCTTCTTTTGAAAACCATCAGTTTTCTTTTCTTAGCTTGAATTTCTACTTCCTCTTTAGAAGCTGAGGTACTGTCTATATTAACTCTTTCCTTAGGACTAGGAGGCAATTCCTATTTAGTCCTAGGGTGCTCCCCCTGAGTTCCTTGCTCCTCCCCCACATTACTGACTTGCTCCTTCTCAATGTTAACTTGCTCCCCCTCAAAGTCTGCTTTCTCCCCCTCAAATTCAGTTTGCTCCCCCTCAGTTCTTGCGTGTACTACATCTGGAAACAACTCTTCAAGGGTGAATTCTTGTTGAGTATGGACTGGAGATTCTCTTATCTCTGGAGCATCATCAACAGCAGATGTATCCTCCATGATAACATCTTGAGCTTGACAATTTAGTTGTGAAGTCTGGTCAACATCAATCAATGATTCAGTTAGTATTTCATCCTTATTATTAAGAATTGATTGATTAACCTCTTGAATTACCTCAAGAATAGTTTGTGTAGCCATTTCACTTTCCAAGTGGGTTGGATCTTCCTCAAGTTGAGGCTTCCCCTGCACTTGAGCACCATCTGTAGGGTCTTGTGCAGAAATATCTTGTGCTGTAGATTTTTTAGGAATCTCTTGCCTCTCTTCATCTGACATATCCTTAGTTAGGACTCTATCCCACCTGGAGATAATCCTGATGTCCATTCTTCTCATATGGTTAATCTTTGAACCAGCAGACTGTATCATTACTTCTAAAAGTATTCCAGCCAAGTAGAGACTCATAATCCTTCCCAGATTTGTTTTCTTAATACTTTCCTTAATCTTTTCAAAAACTACTGCTGACCAATCTATGTTTAGTCTATAGATGATCCTGGTCATTAGGTTGAACATATAAGCAGAAATCCTATCATGCCCCTAGCTTATAGAGAATAACTTTTCCAACTACTTCTGAAAGGAATTTACCTTGCTGATTCATCGCTTTTCTGTTCATTGCTGATCCAATCTTCAAGGTGGGATCTAATCCACACCACTGTAGTGCTTCCCTAGTCTTTGATGAGGGTACTTCTACTTCATCTTGAGTTCTTAAAAGTTGAAGAGTTTTCCTCAAGCTCTTCAAAGTTAGTTTAACCTTAGTTCCCTGAACTGTAGACTTGATCTTAAGTCCAGTAGAATCCAAAGTAGCTGCGCCATAGAATTCTAGTATTTCTTTCTTCCAAATCTTTGTTGGTTCAGATACCAGAAATTCCAGCCCATTTTCTGTAATTAGGGTTACTACAGCTTTAATGTCGGGTTCCGCATGATCAAAGGCATTGCGTACCAGCTCATAGGCTTCATTGATATTGTCTTCTAGCTTCAGCGCCATTAGGGTTGAGTGAAAGCTTGAATTGAGAAGAGAGAAGTTGTCGACACAGGGTTTTGGTCTCGAAAATATGGAGAGTGTGTCGACAGAATATGTTGTTGACCTATTTATACCTTTCTAAGCAATGAAGGTCAAAAGTCGCGTCAACAATCTCTTAATGTGTCGACACTGTTGAAAAGTGTCGACACAGACTTCTAATGACTCGACATCAATTCTATTTTACTTTGTCGAGTTCGATGATCTAAGGTCGACGAATCTGCACCTATACTATAAGTGTCGACACCACTTCTCTGAAGTGTCGACACCGATTCTATAGATGTATCGACACCACTTTCCTGGAATGTCGACACCAACTACTATGTGTCGACACAGACAACTTCTGATGTCGACAAAATTTTACTTAGCCAAATTTTGTAAACTAATTTATGTTCAAAATACTTATTTCAATTTTGAAATTGTTGAATTTAGTTTCATCTAAAGGCTTATTAAACATGTCTGCTAGTTGTAAATCAGTACTAACAAATTCTAAAGAGATATCCTCTTTCTCTACATGGTCTCTAAGAAAATGGTATCTTATTTCTATATGCTTTGTTCTACTATGAGAAACCGGATTGTGAGCAATAGAAATAACACTAGTAGAATCACATAACAATGGAGTTCTACTTACCTGAATATCATAGTCTTCTAACTGATGTTGTATCCACAATAGCCGTGCACAACAACTTCTAGCAGCAACATACTCTGACTCAGCTGCGGAAATAACCACACTGGTCTGCTTCTTACAGCTCCAAGACACCAATCTTCCTCCTAGAACTTGACAGGTGTCTGTAGTACTTTTCCTATCTACTTTGCAACCTGCAAAGTCTGCATCTGAATAACCCATTAGTAGAAAATCTCTATCCCTAGGATACCAAAGGCCTAGATTAGGTGTGCCCTTAAGATATCTCAAAATCCTTTTGACTGCAGTAAGATGAGATTCTTTAGGGCAGGATTGGTACCTAACACAGACACATGTAGCATACATGATATCTGGTCTACTAGTAGTCAGATATAGGAGGGAGCCAACTATTCCTCTACACAAAGTTTCATCTACAGGTTTCCCTGCATCATCTTTGCTAAGAGATACACTTGTTCCCATTGGAGTTCTCATGGTAGTGGATGATTCCATACCATACTTCTTAATTAACTCCATGGTGAACTTAGACTGAGATATGGACAGGCCATCATCAGTCTGTCTTACTTGGAGACCCAAAAAGAATTTAAGTTCTCCCATACTGCTCATTTCAAATTTCCCTTGCATAAGTTTTGCAAACTTTCTACAAAGGTTACTTTCAATAGACCCAAATATTATGTCATCAACATATATTTGGACTAGGATAATCTTTCCTTTGGATTCCCTAAGGAATAAAGTCTTATCTATTTCCCCCCTTGAGAATTTGTTCTTAATGAGGAAATTAGACAGGGTTTCATACCAAGCCCTTGGGGCTTATTTTAATCCATACAAAGCTTTCCTAAGTCTATAGACATGAGTAGGATAGAGTGGATCAACAAAACCTGAGGGCTGCTCTACATAGACCTCCACTTTTAAGTCTCCATTTAAAAAGGTAGACTTAACATCCATCTGGAACACTTTGAAGCCTTGATATGCTGCATAGGCTAGGAATAGTCTGATAGCTTCCAATCTAGCCATTGGAGCAAAGGTCTGATCAAAGTCTATGCCCTCCTCCTGTCTGTATTCTTTGGCAACTAGTCTTGCCTTGTTCTTCACTATGATCCCACTCTTATCAAACTTATTTCTATAAATCCACTTTGTCCCTATGATATTGTGGCCCTTTGGTTTTGGAACCAAATCCTAGACCTTGCACCTTCTGAATTGATTTAACTCCTCCTGCATGACATCAATCCAGTGTGGGTCCTTAACAGCTTCTTCAAATCTCTTGGGTTCCACTTGAGATAAAAAGCTAGAGCAAAGAACTGTGTTCAAGTTCCTGCTCCTTGTTTGTACTCCTTGTCTTAGATCACCAATGATCTGGTGTGCAGGATTATCCTTCAACTGTCTAACTGCTGGAGGTAATCTATCAGCAGTTAGATCTTCTCCAATCTCTTCTTCGTGCTGCACCTCATGTTCTTCTTCAGCATCCTGAGTGTCTTGTACTCCTCCTGGACAGCAACTACCATTTTCCACATACTGCTTTGCAGTTGGAACTTCTCTGATAGTAAGCTGGTCCATCTTCTGCTGTATTCCTGGAGAACTACAAGAACTACTTGGCAACTCACAGTTAATAAGTCTAGTTTTATCAAAGATGACATGAACTGACTCTTCTATAACTTGAGTAGCCAAGTTGTAGACCCTATAGACCTTACTATTGTTGCTGTACCCAACAAATATCCCATCTTGGGAATTGACAGCAAACTTAGATAGGTGAGATTTGCCATTGTTAAGTACATAACACTTGCAACTAAAGATCCTAAAATAAGATAAGTTTGGTTTTCTGCCTTTCACAACCTCATAGGGTGTCTTTTTGTGGATTTTGGTGATGGAAGCCCTATTGAGCACATGACACGCAGTGTTAACTGCCTCAGCCCAGAAATATTCTGGGAGGGTAGTGTCACTCAATAGTGTTCTTCCAGCCTCAATCAATATCCTATTCTTTCTCTCAGCAATACAATTTTGCTGAGGTGTTCTAGGTGAGGAGAATTCCTGATGAATCCCAAATTCTTCACACAGCCTTGTCATACTTTCAGATTAGAACTCAGTTCCATGGTCACTTCTGATTTTGACCACTGAACTATCTAATTCATTCTGAATTTGTTTGACAAAATTGTAGAAAACCTTTGGGGTTTCAAATTTCTGTCTCAGAAAGAATACCCATGAGAATCTAGAATAGTCATCTACAACCACAAATGTGTAGACTTTCCTTCCTAGGCTCTGAACTGGCATAGGACCAAATAAATCCATATGCAAGAGGTACAAGCACCTCACAGAATCCTTGGTTTCAAGGCTATGAAAGGAGGATCTAGTTTGCTTGCCTTTTTGACAAGCAGAACATATTCCATCTTATAACACTTAACTTGAGGACCATTCCTCACTAACTCTTTGCTAAAGAGTTGGCCAATGGTCTTGTAATTAAGATAGGCTAGCCTCTTGTGCCACTTGACACAATGAGAGACTTTCTCATCAGCCACAAGGCAGATAGGAGAATTTCTATTCTCTCACACAAAGTCTAGGCAATATACATTTCTTTTTCTATATCCAGTCAATATGACCTCTTGATCACTTGACCTTTTGATATGACACCCATTCTTGACAAATGAAATGTCATATCCTAGATCACTCAGCTGACTTATGCTAATTAGGTTATGTTTCAAACCCTTTACATATGCCACTTGAGTGATTTTAATGGAGTTATTAGAAATGTTACCAAAACCTTTGATGATTCCCTTTTCAGAACCACCAAAGATTACTTTAGACCCATTCAGCATAGGTGAGTTGTCCTTCAGCAATCCCCTTGTTCCAGTCATGTTCTTGGAACATCCACTGTCCAAGTACCATATAGGGGCATGACAACTTGGACTCACCTGCAACACAGATTACTTAACCTTAGAACCCAAATAACTTTTGGGTCCTTGGTGCAAGTTAGTCTGAAACTTAACAAATCTGCCTGCAGCTTTTCTAACAGGCAGACTGCTACTCTCCTTGACACTGGAATTGTGCCAACAGTCTAAGGCAAAGTGGCCTATCTTGCCACAGCACCAGCACTCAAACTTATTATACCTCTTTTTAGGTACAACCTTAGATGTACTGTTTGCAGCAGGTCTCTTGTTTTGTGCTGGAGCTTTGCCTTTAGAATTTGACTTAACAGCCCATGCAGTTTTCTTATAGCCTATTCCTGCCTTACCCTTTTGATACACAAACTCATCAATCAAGGGTAATATAGATTTTGGCTTAGAAAAACTAGCCACTATCTTATTCTCTTTCTGAAGTCTGTTTTCTAGACTTTTAATCTGATCATTCTTAAATGTGATTGTTCCCATTTTAATAACAGTTATATTTTGTGATCCGGCAATCTCATTCAACGTTTGATCCAGCATCTTTTCTGAATCAGATGCAGCCAACTTAAGAGCTGCAATTTCCTTAGCCTGATTCTTGGCCAGATTTTTACTTCTCTTAAGTGCCTGCAATAAATCTCTATATTCATCTATCAATTGATGAATATCTCCTTCAGATTCAGACCCATCTCCATCTCTTGATGGAGATGCTTCTGATTCTAACTCAGTGAAATAATCAGAATCTACAGATACACATTTTACCTTACTGGGGCCAGGCTGATCCTGGCACTGATCTTCTTCAGACACTGTCATCAGTCCTTTGCACTGATGGTCTTCCTACTCATAGATAGAGTCCAGTAAATGCATGAACTCATCCTCTTCTTCTGCAAACAGACCAATATATGCCTCAGCCTCAGATTCTGATTCTGAAGTTGATTGATCTGTCAAGCTTTTCTCTTTCTCATCAACCAAGGATTTCTCCTTCTTGCTCTTGTACTGTGACTTCTTTCTAATAGCAGACTCCTTTCTCTTGTCTGGACTGTCAGCTACAACATGTCCAGCTTTGTTGCAGTAATAACATATAATCTTGGATGTAGTTGACTTGCCAGGCTTTGTCCCATTCCTGTCCTTCCTGGATGATTTCCTCTTCTGATAATAATCATCCTTGGACTGAGATGTGGAAGGCTTAGATTTCCACTGTTTCTTCTTCAAGAATCTCTGGAACTGCCTTGTAAATGCTGCAAAGTCTTCATTTGAATTGCTGCTGTCTAAACTGGGATTATCTGAATTTTCTGAGATAATTTCTGCATCTCTCTTAGGAAAAGATGGAGACATTTTACTATTCTTCCTTGTAGCTTCAACCTTGAAAGCCACTGACTTTTATTTATAGTCACCCTTTGTATTTTTCTCTTCCTCCTTTCTAGCTAACAGCTGCATCTCATATGACAGCAATTTTCCAAACAGTGTTGGAGGAGAAATCTCAGCCAGTCTGGCCACTTCCCTTATGGCACAGATTTTTGTATCACAATCCTTAGTCAAAGACCTAAGGAATTTATCATTTAACTCATAACTACTAAAAACTCTTCCATAAGACATTAGTTCATTGATTATCCTATAGAACTTCTTATAGCATTCAGTAATACTTTCAGACTTGGCTTGTCTGAAACTCTCATATTCTTGATTAAGCATAGATTTTCTATCTTGCCTAACCTCTTCATAACCCTTCATGCAGACTATCAATGTGTCCCACATTTCCTTGGAGGTTTTACAATGAATTAGATTCTGGAATGTTGAATCATCAATGACACTTACTATAATATTCTGGGCTCTTTTATCCATTGTTGCCAAGATGATCTCATCTTTAGTAATCTCTGAAAAATTCTTTGGAATTCCTTAACTGTCATATAGATTCTAGGATCAGATGCCTCCATAAACAATCTGACCCTTTCCTTCCATATTCCAAATATTTCCTTCCGGCAGATGGGCAATTTTATTGAACCAAGTTCTTTATGGTTTTCTCCCGAACCCATCTTCTTGATCTTAATTCTGCCTTACAGATCTCACTCAGACTGTTAAGTCTAACTTTTGAGGAACCTCCCTCTGATACCACTTGAATGAATTAGTGCCTAACCACCTAGAGGGGGGGGGGTGAATAGGTGTAATTCCTTTTTCTTCTAAGGCAGAATATCTATTCAGTAAATTACTAACACAGATAATTCTATAGCTAACACGGCACAAAATTCACAGAATCATTCAATCACAGAGTGCACACAGTTTTTATAGTGGTTCCCCAAGGTCTGGGTACATCCACTTTCCCCCTTCGCCTATCTATCAGTGTGCTAGATTCGGCCTAACTTATTCTCTTCACCTCAGATCCTCAGATCTTATAGCAGCTCAGAACCCAAAATAGACTCCTACAACTCAGAGTGAGTCCACACTCCTACAGCTCAGGCAAACTTCCCTACCTCAGCCTTCAACACGACCTACACTCAGAGATCACAATCTCCTACAACTCAGGCTTACAGCCCTACCACTCAGAGAAAATACTCTCCTACACTCAGCCTTTATTAACACATGATTACAACTCAGATCTTATAAAGATCCTACAGAAAATAGATTTGACAATGTATATAACCACCACCCCGGTAGAGAGAGAATGGATGGATGGCTTCTTGATCAGTTCTTGGAAGAATCTGATGGCAGAGAATAACCACTCTTAGCTTTCTTCAAAGCTTCTTGAATCTGAACTTAGTAGGGTTGAATCTCCTGTGAAGTTGATCTTCAATCAGCTTCTTTCTTGATATTCAGATCACAATCTGAATCCTTCTTAGCAGCCTGGTTCAGCAACTGCACTTCAATAGATGGAGCTCTCTCTCTCCAACTACTTTTTTTCTATCTCAGTATTAGTGTTTTTCTTCTCTCATCAATCATCATCATCTGTTGAAGGAGAATGCCTTTATATAGACTTTCTCCATGGTAACCGGCTGATCCGATTTATAACAAACTTCTGACAGCTCTGACAGTTGCAGTAGACCAGTTGGTAACGACAACTGTCAAGTCATCCAGTCACTTCTTGAAATTCTGTCTGTCAGCAAAGTGTCGAGACTGAACTTCATCATGTGTCGACACAAATAGACTAAGCATCGCACAAGCCTTGATGATGTCGACACAGCTCCTTTGGTGTTGACTCTGCTTCTCGACACAGTATCTGTAGAATGTGTCGACACTGATTCTGTGTGTCGACACAATCACTTATTCTATTTAACTTTGTTGAAGCTCTGTAGTGTGTCGACACAAGTCCTGTGTGTCGACACAGTTGATGTCGACAAAGTCTTCTGTGTGTCGACACTGCCTCTTGGTGTCGACATATTTGATGTTAACTAAGCTTCTCTGTGTGTCGACACAGCCTCTGTGTGTCGACACAGCCTCTGTGTATCGACACAGCTGATGTCGACTAAACTTCTCTGTGTGTCGACACTGCCTCTGTATGTCGACTTAGTTTCTTCAGGTGTCGACACAGCCTTTCCAAGTGTCGACACAATTAACTCCAAGTGTCGACACAGCTTTTCTCCAGTGTCGACACAAGCCTTCATAAGTGTCGACACAGCTTCTCCTAGTGTTGACACATGGACTTAGAAATTTTTCTGCATTCTTGCATTTACTTAACCTGCACATATAAACTCAAAATAACATCAAATACACCTTGATGCATATCATTGAGTAAGGTGAGGCTTCTTCAAATCTGGTACACATTTTCCAATGTACCCAACAACGCGTAGGTCAACAAGTATTTAAAGCTAAACTGCTATAAATTAAAGCATGCTTGTCACCACGTCAGCCTGCTTCATGGACTCCTGCTAGCCAAGGTCGTACACTCTAGGCTGGGCGGGGGCATAATGCGATGCGGTTGACTCCAACGCCTTGCCCTTCTCCTCATAAGTTGCACCAGGCTTCTTCTCGGACTTCAGACGTACGCTCCAACAATCTCGGGCAAAGTGTCCGGGCTTCCCATAGTTATAACATACACCCAGGGTTCGGCCTGTAGTTGCCCCAGATGCACCTGAAGAAGGGGCTAGACCTGAAGTCCTAGCCTTCTTATTCCACTTACGGAACCCAGACTTTGAGGAGGTCGGCACCTTGAACTCCGTCTTCTTCGCACTGGAGTCCTTCTCTTGGACTCTCTTCAGATCTTTCTCCAATGATCGGGCCGTATTAACCAGGGTTAGGAAGCCCTGCGTCATAGGCCCAGAGAGTAGTAGCCTTAGTTCATCACGCAGACCCTCGTAGAACCGGTTGGTCTTACGCTCCTCATCGGCAAACATAGAGCTAGCATAACGACCCAACCGCGTAAACTCGTGGAGGTACTCATCCACGCTATTAACTCTTTGCGTTAGTCTCTGGAACTGATTCTCCATAGCGATCCTCTGTGCCGAGGGGAGGTATCTTGCTAAGAATAACCTCGAGAATTCCTCCATCGAGATATCAGTGAGTTGCCTTCCAACCAAGTGATGCAGCTCTAACTCTTCCCACAACAATCTCGCCTCACCACCCAACATGAAGGTGGCTATGGTGATCTTCTGCCATTCCTCCGTTTCAGTGGCCGTCAAGACTCTCATCACCCAAGAGAGCCAATCTTCGGCCTGGGATGGGGTTCCAGTCCCCCAAAACACCTGAGGGTTAAAGCTCATTACATGTTTGAGCTGCTTCTCTATCGTTCTTCTTGGTGCTAAAGGCTCTACCACCACTTATTCCACCATACTAGGTTCTACTGCTCGAAGTGGTACCTTCTCACCTGCAGGGGCAGGATGGTGCACTTGCCTTCATGGCGGGACCTTTAGCATCGCAAACACCGCCTCAGCCACAAGTTTTATTGTTTCTGCCGAAGGAGGGGTTGCAGGCATGTCATTGGGTGCAATACTTGCCTCAAAAAGCGGGCGTTCAGACTGCCCTGCGCCACTCCTGGTCACCTATAGTCGTACAACAAACCATTAAGCGACCAAATAAAATTTCAAAAAGCAGTTATATGAACACGTAGGTTCCTCAAACATGTGTATTTTCATTTCTAAGTGGACATTCATGGGTTCTTTTCGTGTTATAACGATGACGCATATACATGTGCTAACCACCCCTTAAATGAATTCGTCCATGAATTCAAATAAGCAAGACCGACACCGTAGTTTGATACCAAATTGTAACACCACCATCCGTCACATGTAATATAACAGAAGGTCCGGTCGGGGCCCCACGCCATATTCCACAGACAGTTAGTGGAATTACATAAGAATACCAAATTAACAGCATATGAATACACATCCTAACTCAGAGCATTCTAGCGGAAGCTTTTAAAAAAGTTATAAGAACCCAAATACTAAAGCATTAATGTCCACAAAACCCAAAGTAGGAATGACAGCAAAATACACCAAAGTCTCGGCCTTAGGGCCTTACAAGTGTTTACTTAAACAATACATGTTTTCCATACTTCGGCACGCAGGCCGGCCACACATTAACCTAATAAAGTAAACATTTCGCTTTGACCTTCAAGGGCCAGCACAACATCAAGGGCTTCAGCCCGCTACTTGCCACTAGGCTCACCTGTTCCTGTATATAAACAATCCACCGAATGGTGGTAAAACAAGGCAACGGTCAGCTAAAGCTAACCAAATTATACCGACCTCGCCCCTTAATCGAGGCAGCGGTGCTCCTTCCTTCATTTCATTAGTATAATCAAACATGGTAGTGCAAGTACAATTTAAGCACACTTCACCAAGCGTAGGCACGTACGACCACACACCCCGTGTTCTCAGGGCACATTCTCGGTGAATCCGGTCCATTCCGAGGCTTCACCACCACCCCTAGGATGGCAAACATCATGAGAATTTTAGTCGTTCCGGCCGAAGCCTAAGACCCTCCATCTATGCCATCAGTAAGTGTCATGTACCTTAGGTCTCTTTAACCGATCCACATAGAGCGGATACGGTTCCACCTAACCCGTTGCTCACACCGCCACGTTAATTTAAACCATAGGCGCGTGTCAAGCTTCCCCGAGTCCCAAATAGATCACACAATTTTACATAACCCAGTAATGTGCAAGTTGGCTCCCAGGACACCAAGATGGCAGAACCACGCTTCTGCCCAGTTTTCTGGGTACACCTTGGAGTTAGTCCCCAAGGCTCCCTGTTGCAATCTACCACGTAGAAAATCCGAAAAACAAACAACACAGAGTCTTCTACGACAATACATGCATAATGAAAACATCACCGATCCAGGGCAACATGTCTGGATAGGCTTCACACACCATGCCTACGTCCGTACTTCGATTTCGGACTCTATATGCAAAACTAGGGGGATAAACCATATCTACCCAAAAGAATACCTCACACTCACCGCGCACTCGTGGGAGAGAGTTTCCTATGCAAAAAGGACGAGGACTTCAGATGTCCAAGTAGAGAATCGTTACTCTAGAGGTTCGCTTCGGCGCCATGGAGAAGAAACTAGACGGATGAAAACCACCGCAACGGACTCGCCTCCGCGGATCTGGGCTCGGCTCGCAATTTGGGGCTCCGAAGCTCCAATAATGGCTGGAATCCTCCTCCTTCTTCACTCTTTGCTCTCCCCTCTCTCTATCTTTTTGGAAAGAGAATGGACCAAAGGAAAGGAGGTTTAAACCCTCATTTCCCAACCTTATACCACCAGGGAGGGTTCCGGGCCGTCAGATCCAACTTAAATGAAACGAAAGGCCCAGGGTCCGTACACAGCTTGTGACACGCCCGTGTCACAGGGCGTGTCACAGGCCATGTCTCACAATCATAAGAGAAATCATCGATCTCAGAACTGGACACGACCACTGACACGCCCGTGTCAACCCTGGACATGCCCATGTCAACCATGGACACACCCGTGTCACAGGCCGTGTGCCTCAAATGATGCTGAAACCGTCAAGTCCAAATAGGACACGACCACTGGAAACGCCCGTGTCACAGGCCGTGTGCCCGATATGTCTTCGGACACGCCCGTGTCCCATGCCGTGTTCAACACTCGACATAACTCAGCCAATTCCAGAAAAGGACATGGCTCTGGACACACCCATATCCTAGGCCCTGTGAAACCATAATGGCTCCAAAGCTCTTAAAAAAACACTACCCATTCATCCCCAACTTTCATAGGGCTACATTAAGGGTATTATAAACCTATTGACCAATTCGTGTACAAGTTTTGGGGCATTATAGCTTGTTCTTTGATAAGCTTTTTGCTCTTTACACGAGCCTCTAGCATTTTTCCAAACTTAACCGTGAGCTGCTGCAGTTCAGTCTCAGAGTTGGACTCATGTGAATTAAAATTTAAGCTACATGAGTCTGACTCATCCTCAGTCTCATAAATAGAATTTGTATAACAAATAGATTACCTCAGTGTGTTGACAGTCAACTCTTTCTATTTCTTGATTATAAGTCAGTGCCATTAAGTTAACCTTCATATCATATTCAGAGTCATCACAGAGTGATGTAGTTGTGGAGTTCTTTCCCTTATATATGGTTTCTCTAATAAAATCCTCTTCACAGGAGAACAATCCAATGTGAGCGCGTTCTTCATTTGATTTAGTTGAATGTGAATCACTATCAAATAATGTTTTTGGCTTCTTTGCCATCATACACTTTTCTGACTTCTTATCTTTATAGAACTTCTTTTCCTTGGACTTCTTGTTCTCCTTTCTCTTTACTGGACATTCAACAATGACATCTCCATGCCTATTACAGCTATAACAAATAATGCCAGTCTTAACTTGTTTGCTCTAGTTTGAATCATACCTGACCATATATTTTTCTGTGTTTGTCTTTGTTTTTGCCGGAACTTGATCTAGATGATGCCTTCTTGTTCCATTGCTTCCTTCTTCTCATCATCTTCTTGAATTGCCTAGTGAACAATGCCAATTCACCATCTGACAATTCTTCTGATTAAAAACTAGTCCCAGGACAGACTGTTTCTTCATCCCTTCTTGGTGATGGGAGACTTTCTCTTTTAGTATTCTTAGATATGTCTGTTTTGGAAGCCATAGATCTTGACTGATTTGAACTTCTGGCAGATTCATCTTCAGCTTTTCTTGAGTTTAACTGTAACTCATGAGACAACAGTTTCCCATACAAATCCTTTGGTAACATGTTCCTTAGATTACCCATTTCTCTTACTGCACATATCTTTATGTCTCATTCTTTGTTTAGGGATCTCAGAAATATATCATTGAGCTCATAGTTAGAGAATTGTCTGCCATAGTTCCTAAGATCATTGACTATTATAAAAAACTTTTCATAACAAAGTTCTATAGAATCTATCGTCCCTTGCCTGAAAGCCTCATACTGTTGATTGAGTAGAGACTTTCTGTCATCTTTGACTTCATCAGTTCCTTCCATATAGACTACTAGAGTATCCCACATCTCCTTGGATGTTTTATAGTGGACTAAGTTCTGAAAGATAGAGTTGTCTATAACACTAACCATTATGTTCTGTGCCCTTTTATCCGTAGTGGCATGAACCACCTCATCCTTGGTCATTTCAGATAGACTTTTTGGAGTTTGCACATTTGCATCTAGGACAGATACTTTCATAGGAATGTATGGTCCTTGAACTGTAACAAAGATTCTTGGATTAGATGCCTCCATGAATAATCTCACCCTATGTTTCCAAATAACAAAATTATCCTTTATACATATAGGAAGTTTCATAGAACCGAGTTCTCTATGAGATTCTAAAGCCATGAGATCTTATATGTATCGACCACCCTTAGGATATTTTTCTGACAGTTTGGTCTTTCTTTGAATAACCTCCCTCTGATACCACTTGAAAGATAAATCTATGGGTAGTTAACCACCTAGAGGGTTGTGAATAGGTGTCTTTTAAAATCTTTAACACTTATACTGAATAATTCAGCAGATACTTGAAAATAAACAATCTTAGATCACAACACACACAATCACAGAGACATAGAAGCTTTATAGTAGTTCCCCTATCTAGGGTACATCCACTTTCCCCCTTCTTCCTCACTAGCAATGCGTTAGATAAGGTTATATCTCCTCCTCTTCAACTCAGATCAACAGATCTTACAAACTCAGTTTATTTCCAAAAACCTATACCTCAGACTAATACGTCTTACCTCAGAGATCCACCCAATCTCCAACCTCAAGTCCCTCAAGAACCCTATCTCAAACTATACAAGTCTTACACCTTAGTGATCCCACGCAAATCACTTACCTCAGTTCCCTCAAGAACCCTACCTCAGACTATACAAGTCTTACACCTCAGTGATCCCACACAAATCGGGCACTAAGCACATATTTTCACAACTAGCTGACATGAAACACATTGTGGACACCAGGGAAAACAACAGACAACTCCAACCTATAAGCTGACACTCTAATGCGCTCAACAATCTGGAAAAGTTCTACATACCTGAGATTCAACTTTTGGTTCCTTCCAAATCACTTAACACCTGGCATCAGAGAAACCTTCAGAAAAACGATGTCTCCAACTGCGAGCTCTAGATCAACCTTCGCCGGTTTGCATACTTTACATAATGCTCCTGAGCCACATGAAGCTTTTCACAAATATGCGTTACAGATATACTAATTTCTTCCAAGGCTTCCGGACCTAACAACGGTCTCTCACCAACCTGAGCCCAAAACAAAGGAGTTCGACAACGCCTCTCAAACAAAGCCTCAAATGGGGTCATTTGCAAACTCTCTTGATAACTATTATTATAGACAAATTCCATCAGTCTAAGATGATGGTTCCATGCTCCACCATGGTCCAAGAAATAACATCCGATCATATCTTCTAAAATCTGATTAACTCTTTTCGTTTGACCATTGTTGTGCTGATGGTAAGCAGTTGAATACCTGAGGTCAGTGCCGACCGCTCCTTGCAAGCTCTGCCAAAAATGCGACATAAACTTGGAGTCTCGATCTGACATAATACTCATTGGCACTCCATGCAATCTGATGACCTCGTCCAAATACTGCTTGTTATCTTTTCCATAGAGTAACCAATCTTGAAAGAAACGAAGTGAACAAACTTTGTCAATCTATCAACTATGACCCACACAGCATCATGCCATCAGGGAGACCTCAGCAAACCAGTAATGAAATTTATAAAAATACTCTCCCACTTCCAATTCGAAATATCCAAAGGCATCAACTTACCACTAGACCTTCTATGATCCACCTTGACATGCTTGTAGGGGAAGCACTCAGACACAAATTTAGCTATATCGTTCTTTATTCCATACCACCAACCGATCTGCTTCAGATCTCTATACATCTTCATAGATCCAGGATAGTAGGCCACACTTAAACCATGTGCTTCACTACAAATTCTTGCCCGAACATCACCAACAACGAGAATATAAAACCTACCTCGGTACTTCAGGGTACCGTCCTCGTCTATAAAGAAATCTGACAATTATCCTCTCTCTATTCTACCTCGAATATGTTGCAGATCTGGATCATCCTTCTAATGCAACCTTATTAGGTAATACAAGAAGGCTCCTCAACTTCCAAGCTAGAAGGCATGATACCACTTCCAACTGAGATATCCATTAGCAAAAACTCCTCCACCAAAGACTGCACGAAAAAGTTGAAGATTTGCGTGGTCTTGAAAGTCTCATTTTCAAGGTCAGCTAAACACCTTGAGGGGGGGGGGGTGTGAATAGGTTTTTGGTCTTACTTCAAGTCTTTTAACTTTTACCCTATAATTGTACTTAGTGATTTGGTTATTTATAGCTTTCAATATAAATCATAGACGACATAGTTATTTATAGTGGTTCTCCGATCTTGGGTACGTCCACTGTCCCTCTGCATCTTTCTAACAATGTGTTAAATCAGGCTCTTCCCCCAAAATTCGGCTCCTTATGAGCTTACAAATCGATCTCGTAGGACCACTTAGTCTTCTCCATGACTTACTTCTCAGGAATAAGGCCGTACAACTCAGTGGCTAAACAACCACCTATCTCAAGCCAACGGCCCTACCACTCAGGCTGGGAGGACAGCCCTACACTCAGAACCAAAATCGATCCTACACTCATCCTTTATAACACAGGCTTACCCACTCAGATTCCTCACTGAATTCTACCACCCGACCTTTATAAATCAGGCCTACAATCTCAGACTCAACACTGAATCCTACAGCTCGGCCATATACCGAAAGGATTACAACTCAGATCCTAGCCAGGACACTATAGAAAGATTGAACCGTGTTTGTTTTAAATTTACACCAGAGTAAGAACTCTGTGTTCACTTCTTCCAGGACTGAGTAAATATCACTCCAAGTTTTTGCTGATGAAGACACTGGATTTGATAGTTAGAATCTTCTTCAGTCAGCAACCTCTTCTTGTAGAGCTTGTGTGATCTGCCTTCGCAGAAACTTCTGAACCTACTGTAGCAGATGATAATTGCTTTAGCTATCTCATTCAGCTTTCAGGTTGACTGAACTGAATAGGTCCTTCTGGCTCGGCAACAGTGACAAAAAGAAGACGATGTTCACCCGCAAATGCGAAATCAGAAAACCCTAATTACTTGTTGTCGACACAACCAAACTTTCCCTATTATTGCTTGTCGATCAACGACTCTTTGCGCTGTGGGGCCCAAACTTAATTGCCGATTTACCACCTTCCACTTACAGAAGACAACAAAAGTTAGCCAACAACGCCATCAATGACTTACTCCATCTTTCTCGCAATGATTTTGAATTATGTTGACTTTATTGACTTTTGCTGACTCATGCTAATGTCAGCCATCTGTGGACTTAGCCAAATTCAAACATTAGCATAGGCGTTGAGTGAGTATGCTTCACTCAACGCCAAAACACTTAGATTTTTTATCATCAGGCATTGAGTGAGCAACCTTCACTCAACGCCAAAATGCTTAGAAAATATTTCTGTCACTAGGCATTGAGTGAGCAACCTTCACTCAATGCCAAAACACTTAGAATAATGTTTCAGTCATTAGGCGTTGAGAGCATTGAGTTCACTCAATGCTTTCTCCCTTAGCCAACTATTCTGTTACTTGGTGTTGAGAGCGTTGAGTGTGTCTTCATCACTCAATGCTTTTTACCTTAGCCAACGTTTTTGCTACTTAGGCAGATTTCTTCCACTTGACGTTGAGTGAGTAAGATTCACTCAACGCCTTTGGACTTAGCCAATTTTTTGTGTTTGAAAACACTTACTCTAGCTGGATAAGCATCAGTCAATGTCTTTTATCATGTGGCGTTGAGTGAGTGAGCTTCACTCAACGCCTGTGGACTTAGTCAAATATTTACACAGAATTTATGTGGCTTTGACTGACTGAGCAATACTCGACAATTTTGATGCTATGGCGTTGAGTGAGTGGACTTCACTCAATTCCTGTGGACATATCCACTTCTCAGCCACTTTCTCTTAAGGCTTTGACCGTCTCAGCCTGTTTTATAGCTTTTTACTGTATGAGGTATAGTGAGTAGACAACACTCAATGCCTGTGGCCTTGGCCACTTTTTAGCTTTCCAATTGTTAAATTTAGACTAACCTAGCTATATTCAACGATTTTACTTACCTAGCGTTGAGTGAGTAGACATCACTCAACACTTGTGGACTTGGTTGTACTCAGTTCTTCATTGTGTCGAGACAGTTGCATTGTCTTGATACCACTATCTTGAGCTGTCTCGACACTTCTCCTATAGAGGGGTCTTCATCTTTGTCTCGACACTTCTGTCTGAATTGTCTCGACACTTCTGTCTGAATTGTCTCAACACTTCTCCTATAGAGGTGTCGACATCTTTATCTCGACACTTATGTCTGAATTGTGTCGACACTTCTCCTAGTTTTCACCCTGCACTTGGCGTTAAGTGAGCTTGCTTCAACCAATGCCTGTGGACTTAGGAAAATACCAGCCTTTCCACCAACTTGCTTGGTATCTGCCTGCATGCATAAACTCAATGACATACCAAATACAACATGTGCGTGTGTCATTGGCTTGTTTGACTTCTTACAAATCTGGGCCATGTGGATCAATGGACCCAACAATCTCCCCCTATTTGAAAGAAGTCAAAGCCCATATTCAAATTATTCACATTACTTAGTCAATGACACACACAACATATGCACCAATAAAATGTACCATTCTAACAGAGCAGATCTGGGAAAGGTACCACATTTTCTTCCTGCTCCCCCTATTTGGCTGCAAGTTGTGTGAGACCACTTGAATACTGCATGGGAGCTTTTCTTTCTCACCTTGAATCTGATACCACTTGATCAGAGCATCATTTCTTTTTCCCCCTTGATTTGGCACCACTTAATCAAGATTTGATGCTACACTTGATCAGACTTTGAAACCCTTTGATACAACTTGAATCCTTTGATACCAATTGAATTTCTACTAGAGCAGCATTTCTTTCTCCCCCTTGATTTGGCACCACTTGATCAAGCTCTGATGCCACACTTGATCAGACTTTGAAGCCCTTTGGCACCACTTGAATCCTTTGATACCACTTGAATTTCTTCAACTTGAATTTCTACCACTTGAATTTCTACTACTTGAATTTCTACCACTTTAATTTCTTCTTTCTCTTAATTTACTCTTTCTCTCCTCTTTTTGACTTCTGAAGAATAGTCAGGGAAGAGCTGGATTGTGTTGATGTGCTTCTCCCCTTATCTGATTGCAGTTGATACCCATGGTACAACTGCTAGCTGCCTCTTTATATGAGGCTGATTCTGCTCCTGCAGCTGTTTGACTTGCTCCCCCTCAATAGGAGTAACTTTTGCCATCAATTTACTAATGGTTACATTGGTATTCTTACCGCTTTAAGTCTTCATCTCCTGTAATAAAGAATACATCCTGCACCAAAACTAAATCTATAGGGAGTGGCTGAAGCTAGACTAGGTTCAGCATACCCAACTCAAACTTGAAGGTGTTGAACTTTGGTTCATCTAGTGGCTTAGTAAAGATGTCATCCACTTGCTTGTCTGTGGGGACAAACTCAAGGCCGATATCTTCTTTTTCCACATTCTCCCTAATAAAATGATATCTAATTTCTATATGCTTAGTCCACCTGTGTGAGACAGGATTCCTAGCAATATAAATAACACTTGTAGAATCACAATAAAGAGGGGTTCTACTTACCTGGAGGTCATAATCCTGGAGATGTTGCTGAATCCACAACAACTGAGCATAAAAGCTACCTGCTGAAATGTACTCTGACTCTGTAGTTGATATAGCAACACTAGTCTGCTTTTTGCTGCTCCAAGACACTAGTCTTCTCCTAAGAACTGACAGGTTCCTGTAGTGCTTTCATTGTCCTCTTTGCATCCTGCAAAATTTGCATTTGAATAGCCAGTTAGTTCATGATTATTTCCTTTGCTAACAAGTAATAACTCAATGTGGATTCATTCTACAATCTAGTATAAACTATGTAGATGGGCATAAGCTAGATTGAATTAACTTTCAGGAAAGTGCACCTATCAATCATAGTATAAGACAAATCTACATCTCGTGTCGTATTCTACAGGGCCATTTCAAATACTCGTACTCACCCTCACTCTATTATCGTACCAATAATTAAAATTAATTTTTAATCTAAAATTAACCTAACTATGACTATTTGGATAATTAAACATTGGGGAATTCAAGATGATAAAAAGCTGAACGTTATGAGCAATTACATGAAATGCTCATTCATTAACTCAATTTTACATAATCATGAAATAATAAGGTTATCAAATTTGTTGTAATGTAAAGGGTAAACATCTATCGAATTCTCTCTCGAGCAATTCAAGATCTAGACCTAAGTTAGTAAACTTTCTCTCGAACAATTTACAATACTCAAGTCTGCATTAGTGGAAACACCCTATCTACTACATACATTCATGAAATCTTATCTCTAAAATACCATGAATCCATTTGTTCGTATTCCAAGTATCCAAACAACATATCTCTCAATCATGAAATTTGAATTACAAAAAGATTTAACACCAAAATATGAACATGTAACTATCATTACAAACTTCCAATTTCTCAATCTAGAGATTTGCAATTCATGTAAAACAAAAATAAGCAATTCATAATTAGGAGAAATCTCTTTGGTTGCAAGCCTATATACAGACAAATTACCACAAATTCGATGAAAACAAGGCGATACATGATTACCAAATTGTTCCATATTAAAGTTCATGTAAAATAAAAGATAACTAAATTTGAATCACCAAGAGATAGGGAAGATTAAAAGGGATTAATGAAAGATTAAATGCATACAAAAATACCCTTCAAATCCTCCTTCTCTTGGATGCTCCACTTCGTGCTCCATAAGTTCTCCCCAATGAAAACTGATCCAAAAGTCCCCTCTCATTTTTCTACAGGATTTTTATAGTCTCCTAGCAAACAAAGTCGAACACAGGTACCAACACGGCCGTGTGTCAGGCCGTGTTGACGATTCTAGAGCAGTTCCCCATGAACAGGCATGTCTGGTAGTGGGCCGTGTCAGATGACACGGGTACTGACACGACCGTGTTGTTCTTCATATTCTCCAGACACGGGTTGGTCGGCAGTCGTGTTCAAATTGGACACCAGTTGGTCGGCAGTCGTGTTCAAATTGGACACGGGTAGGCACATGGGCGTGTGCCTACCCGTGTGAGTCTCTGTCTCCTGCGTCCAATTTCTTAAGCTCTAGGGCACATAGGACACGGGTATTGACATGGTCGTGTGTCTACCCATGTGCGCCAAATTTTTGTCTTGTCATCAGCCATGTTGACTCCGTGAACTCCTCTATTTGCTCCAAGACTTTTAGTTCCATTGGTTGGCATTACCTGCATTAGAAAAATGAAAGGATAAATATATAACTTAATATAAGGAGTAACCAAAAATTCTAACTGTGCTTTCATATTCATGATAAGATAATTTCTCAACTAATCTTGCGAAATTACTACACAAAGAGGCAGAAAATAGTGGACATGATTACAATTATGATAGTAAAAAGCCTATCATAATCGCACTCATCAAATACTGCCAGACTTAGATGTTTGCTTGCCCCTAAGCAAACTAATTCAAACACTTGGGTTACCAATAAATAATTTTATCTCCGCACACTGGTTGCTATGAATTTAAATGGGACTTTGATGATGTAATTGTATAGGAAATAGTTTAGCAGACGTTTCTAAGTATAAATTTATCTTAAAATTCCTCCAATATATCTTTTAACTATCTTTCACTCTTCCCTAGAAATCAAGGTATAGTCATCTATGACAAATGTGAGGAGAAAATAACAATCTCAATAAAATACGTATTAGTATTTGAAAACTTATAAGTACCCATATTGATAGTCATGAGCTTACCCTTTTCACACCCTCTCCACGGCACTAGTTAGACTTAGTGAGGTCAGATCCTTAGGACTTTGTATTATGGTGTAGCCTTTTTGGCTTAGGATAGAAGATTATAGGTGAGCTAATCAAAGATAGATTTAATGGATTTTGTTTTCTTTTCTTTCACACATAAATCTCGATTGAGCCTTTTGTTGGAAAAATACCTTAACATATGTTAGTGTTATAAAAACACCCCCAGACTTTGCAATTAGTATACTTCCCACATTTTTGAACGATACTCTAAATATTTATTCTTCTTAACCAAGAGGCCATAGTAGGGATCATTCCAAGTGGGTGCAAGTATACACGCACTCAGGCCACGTATCACTATGTCTTTTTTTCTCTCTTTTTTGGTTCATAGTAGGGATCATTCCGAGTGGGTGCAAAAATACACGCACTCAGGTCACATATCACTACGAACAAACTCATTCCATAAAGAGCTCAATGAGGTGTGCTAATAGGTAAAGATTTGGCCTTGGTGACTTTTAGTGGTAGAGTTTCAATAGGATAGGGATTAGGTCCAAATTGGGTGTGCAAGGGTGTCACAACCCGCATTTTCTCAACGGTAAAAATCGTATCAGAGTAAGAGAAAACACGTGCCGTGATGCAACGTCGTGCAGGGGATAACTGCACACGCTCAGGCAAAACTCCAGACGTTAGATTTTAAGGAAAATTGTTGATTAAATATGAAAGAAAAATCAGTTATGTTGAATGGCCGTATCCCTCGGCACGGTGGATCAGCTAGTCCACAGTCAAAAATTTTATTTATACGCAGCAGAAAATACTTTGGTTCAATTAAGTTGACACCCTAAATGAGCATAAGTGTCCTCGGGGGACGACTTATGCGTGCATGACTCTAAGGTGAATATAGTAGATATGAAAAATAGTGTTTTACGTTGAGGAAAAAATAGTGTCTTTGATTTAGAAACATGTTATGCATGTGGTACATATAATAATACTTTTAGGTTTTAAAATATCTAACATGCAACCTAGCATAAATCCTTCCCAGAAGCAAGTAACCAACCACAAGTAGGCAAAATCAGCAGTTTAAATTCATATCCAGCATTACAAGAAGCCACCAGTGGGCGTCAACAACCTGACACAAACCCACTGGCGAGTATGTATGTCTATACAGAAGAGTAAAGAACTACCTCACAACAAAACGGGGATCAGCTATCTCAGCTACCCTTGAGGCCACCAACAAGCCCCTCCAAAAGAACTAGCCGCTGAACTGGCTACAACCTGGACCTGAGGCATTCAAGAAAAGAACACCTCAGCAAGGAAATAATCAAAAGGGGGAAAAATAGAGCAATAGATTAATTAGAAAATAAGAAGAGGGGTTTACCAACCCGGCAACAAACTGTAATAAGCAAAAGAAAAGGGGTGACAGTAAGAGGAGTGTACTGTCTAAAGCACAACAGAGCGCGCCAAGTGCGAGCAATAAAGCCATTATGCCCTACCAAGAGAGTCTGCAACAGCAACAAGACATATACATATATGTCAAAAGAAAGGAAAGCATAAACAGGAAAGGGACTAACAGTCCTAACACGTGGGTAAGTGGCAGTGGTCAAAACATGGGTCTGAATACATAACCAAATCAGACCCAAAAAGGGCTAAGGGGTCAAACAGTGGCAGCTTTAGGGTCCCACACACACCAAGCCAAACCGGGGCAAAAATGGCGGTGGCCACAACTCTCCACATAAAACCACCCCTCCAGAGGCCACCAAAACTCCACCACCTGCCCCAACCCAAGAGTCGGCCTGCAGAAATTAGTCGAACACCCAATGCTCCCCTAGGAAAGGTCACACTAACAATCCTAAGAAACACACGAACCCAAGACGAAAACGTCGGGTCAAACCGACACGGCCTTGCACGCCTAAAAAGAACCAACCCCGAGTCTTCCTGACCCCAAAACAAGCGCAGCACCCAGTGTCGACACGTTGTGTCGACACCACGACAAGCCGGTGTCGAGATAAGGTGTCGACACAACCGCGACCGGTGTCGACACCAAGTGTCGACACCACTGTGGCCGGTGTCGACACAAGGTGTCGACACTACCGCGGCTGGTGTCGACACAAGGTGTCGACACTGCCGCGGCTGGTGTCGACACCAAGTGTCGACACCACTGCGACCGGTGTCGACACAAGGTGTCGACACTGCTGCTGGTGTCGACACCAAGTGTCGACACCACTGCGGCCGGTATCGACACAAGGCGTCGACACTGCCGCTGCTGGTGTCGACACCAAGTGTCGACACCACTGCGGCCGGTGTCGACACAAGGTGTCGACACTGCCGCTGCGGGTGTCGACACCAAGTGTCGACACCAATGAGGCCGGTGTCGACACAAGGTGTCGACACTGCCGCTGCTGGTGTCGACACCAAGTGTCGACACCACTGCGGCTGGTGTCGACACAAGGTGTCGACACTGCCGCTGCTGGTGTCGACACCAAGTGTCGACACCACGACTGGCCGGTGTCGACACCAAGTGTCGACACTAAGATTGGCCGGTGTCGACACAATGGTGTTGACACCCCGACTGGCCGGTGTCGACACAACGGTGTCGACACCACGACTGGCTGCAGGAGCCAGATCCCGCAAACGACCAAAAACGAGAACGAGGACTCTCTCTAGAGTGCAACAATCCATCGGCAATGACAACTACTCGACCTAAACCGAATCAAAACTGTCCCTAATAGACACAATCCCTCAGGAAAACTGAGATTTTAACTGGAACTTTCTACACTAACCACGACATGATCAGGAACGAAACCTAGCGTACCCCTATGATCTAAGCAGGAGAAAGATAAAATTAAATCAAAGAAAAATACAGAGATCAACTTTGGCAAGGATGAGGGGACATAACTTGCCTCAATACCAAAAAAGCTTGGCCGGCGGCATCCCCCACTCTCGGAACTAGCCGCAGAGCACCAGCTGAGGAGCAGAAAGAATGCAGATCCAAGCGAGGGCAGTCCAGATCCACTCTCGAAATCGAATTTCGACCGCTAAATCTTCAGGAAAACGGCGTCCGAAGGCTAGGGTAGTCCGGCGGTGCTCTTCCTCTTGAACAGGCGGCTGCTTCCAAACAAAGAAAGGAAAGTAAACAAAAGAACCGAGCACTATTTCTAACCAATGATATATATATATATATATATATATATATATATATATATATATATATATATATATATATCAGTTTTAATAATAAACAATTAACATAATAATAATTATTTACACTCAATATCAAAACAACACGAGACCCGAAACATCTCGGAAAAAGATGAAATTCACGCCACAGCTAAAAACCCACGCTACGAACACCACTGCGAAGTCGAAATTAGCATTCGACGAACGAAACCCGGGATAACACCACCCAAAGCCAAAACACAAGCATTCCCTAAGAGGCTCAGCCGAGTCATCAAACGGACTCTGGCTAGCTGGGGAATCTTGCTAACAGGATACAAACAGGCTACACAGGGAACCCTAAGAGCTAAGACCACGCTCTACAACGGCAAAGAGCCGGAAACACGCCATCGTAACGCCAGCCAAAGATCAAACAAAACACGGAAAAACCAGGGGCGTTACAAAGGGTATAATAGTTAAGGTTTTGGGTTTGCATGGCTCAAGCTATCCAAAAGGAGGCCTAAGTCATTTCCGCCCTCACTAGTTAACTTATGCAACATTTTTGAGGATCGCTAGAGGGTAAGTGCTAGACATCAACAGAGAGTATCTTTCATTTTAATTCCCTAATACCAAATTATAGAAATGTTACACTCATCGACTCACATTACTATAGATAATTATATTTTCTAAAATATAGTGATTGATAGTTAATAATATAGAGGATTAATCTTAACAATAAATTATATAGAAAAAATTAAGCTAATGTATTTCTATACTTAATTATGAATCAACAAAGTTGAAACTTCTATGAGCCTACATTAATTCATTTTAATCAGCGTGCGAAGTTAAATTAAATAGTGATAATCCCAATTGAATGAATAATGAGAGCTTAAAAGAGTAACAAAAGTCAATGAATTTTTTTTTCTTAGGTGGTATAACTAACTTGAGTGTTATGATAACAAAATTATTATCAATTATAACCATGTACATCACAATAGTTATAAAATGGAAGAAAGAACATCCACCCCCAGACTGAGAATTTGCAATGTCCTCATTGCAATGTAAAGTGCTGAAAAAAGTAATTTCACTGAAAATAATAAAAACAACTGCTATCTTGCCTTTTACGCATGCATGACAAGGTCTGTCTTTGATGTATTTGACATTTGGGGCATCACGTACTAAGTTCATTGAAAATAGTTTATTAATGGTTTTGAAATTAATATGTGCTAGTCTCTTGTGCCATTGGTCACCAAGAGATGCACTATCTTTTGCTAAAAGACACACTGGTGTAGAGGAATCTATACAGATGAAATTTAAACAGAAAATATTCCTGCTTCGAGTGCCGGATAGAATCATTTCCATATTGTCAACGGATTTTATCAAGCACTTATCAGCATGGAACTCAACTATGTATCCTTTATCGCAGAGTTGGCTTATGCTAATGAGATTATGTTCCAATCCTTCGACATAGGCCACATCCGAGAAGGATACATTACCGTTAGTAATCATACCATAGCCTCTAGTAATTCCACGGTCCGAACCTCCAAAGATGACTTTTGGTCCGTTCACGACTGGAGTAAAGTTCTGAATGAGGCTTCTAGTCCCGGTCATATGCCGAGAGCATCCGCTGTCCAAGTACTAGATAGGCGTTTTGTTGGCCTTTGGACATCCCTGCAATCATAATCAATTTACCTTAGGAACCCAAACACGTTTGGGTCCTTGGTCTCGGGTCAGAGTGCTCCCCCTACGAGTATCAACATTATGAGCGGTCTTTCTCATATTGCTGACATGAGGGGCAGCAGCATTTCTGGAATTGAACCAGCAATCTATGGCGAAGTGACCAACCTTGCCACAACACTAGCAGTCAAATCTGTTGTACCTTTGCCTCAAGATCTCCTGCTTGACCTTTTGGAACTTTGGTCTAACAGTGGTAGCATTTTTGGAGGAAGATGCCTCATGATGATGACAATCACATGGCTTCTTCTCCTTTATGGGCTTCTCTACAACAGGCTTTGTCTTTGGTGCGTTCTTGAAGTTATGCCCATGATTGAAAGGGCCATAGCTCTGACGAATAACTTCTTCATAAGGTGCCTTAAAGATACTCTCGCCAAAGTTTCGGGGTCGAGCCCATCCTTGATAGCGGGACTTTGGCTCTACATAAGTAAGCCTAGAAAAGTGCCTGTATGATGAGTCAAAATCAAACTCATTTGTTGGAAAGATGACCTTTCTAAATGTGGTTTGATTTTGAGGGGCTTTTCCCTTTTCTTCGGCTGAGGCCTTTTTGGCGGCCTTATTTTTCCGTTGATTCTTGTTTCTCCTAGAGGATTTAGTAGGAGCTTCTTCATGGCCTAGTCCAGCTCCCTTGGCCTTTGCTGAGAATTCAGCAACGAATGGAAGAACTGTTTTGGGCTTAGAGAAACTCTCAACAAGTTTTCTTTCAACAGCAAGTTCGGCTTCTAGACCTTTGATGATCTTCTCCTTTAGGTCAAGGTGCTCAAGAGCCTTGTTATATTCTTCAATAGCATTATTGAAGTTTTCCTCGAGGGTGTCAGTCTTTGCGACTTTCTCTCTCAAGTTGCTCTCTTCGGGTTTTAGAGATTTGATCTCTTTAGCCTGAGTCTTCACGACTCGACGATATTTGTCGTAAGCCATGATTAACTCCTTGTACTGGGCCATTAATTCTGACTCATCGTCAGAGGATCTACCCTCGCAATCATGTTCAGAGACTTCAGACTCTGAGAGAGGGGTATGAGAGTTTACCTTCCCAGTGAACTGGGGCTCTTGTTCATCATCTGTTTGAGCCATTAGCCCAAAGTAAGCTTCTTCTTCTTCGCTTGACTCAGATGAGTCGGAGTCGCTAAGAGTCTTGCTCCTTTTGGCTATGAGGCTCTTCTCTTTCCTCTTCTTATTGTATGAGGATTTCTTTTCTTCTCTTCTACCACCCTTCTTCTTCTTGTGAGGGCAGTCAGCAATGACATGACCTGGCTTATTACAGCAATAACAAATGATGTCAGTTGAAATGTATTTGTTCTGTTTAGTGTTATACCTGTCGTGGCTGCTTGAGCCTTTTCTTTGTCGATCGTCATCGCGCCGCGATCTTCTGTACGAGGCATCCTTGCCTTTCCATTGTTTCTTTTTATTGAGAAACTTCTTGAATTGCCTTGAGAGTAAGGAGAACTCTCCTTCAGATAGTTCAGACCCTGAGGTGCTAGGTTCTGATGTTTCTTCTTCTTCATCAACTTCTGGAGCTAGAGCGGGGGATGCAGCCTTGGTCTTTCTGGAGGTGTCTGCCTTCAGAGCGACAGATTTCTCCTTTAGGGCAGACCTGCCCTTCTCTTCTTCAGCTTTTCTTATATTGATTTGGAGTTCATAAGACATAAGCTTTCAAAGAGATTTTGCGGGTCCGTTTCAGCTAGCTTCCCGAACTCCCTGATGGCGCATACCTTGTTATCCCATTCCTTGGTTAGGGATCTCAAGAATTTGTCGTTCAGTTCTCCGTTGGTGAAGATACGGCCGTACACCCTTAGGCCATTTACAATTTTGAAGAAGTTCTCAAAGGTGTCGGCAATTGTTTCCTTGTTCCCTTGTCGGAACGCTTCATATTTTTGATTGAGAAGGGACCTCCGATCATCCCTTACTTCTTCAGTCCCTTCCATCAAAGTGACTAAGGAATTCCACATCTCCTTAGCTGATTGACAGTGAATCAAATTCTGCAGCATCGAGTCATCGACTGCACTTGCTATAATGTTCTTAGCTTTCTTGTCGAGAGAGACAAGTGCAATCTCGTCTTTGTCGCGATCCATTAGCTTTTTGGGAACTCTCTTGGTAGGGTCGATAGTGGACACAGTCATGGGAACGTAAGGACCTTCTTCAACGATCATGAAGATCCTTGGATCCACAGCCTCCATGAAAAATTTTATCCTTTCTTTCCACATGGGAAAGATATTTTTGTTGCACAGTGGGAGCTTGGCGAAATCTTTGCCCTTGTCCATTCTATGGTAGAATCTTTCAGACAACAGATTTGGATCTGATCAAGGTGTTAACCTTTTGACGATCAACCTCGCTTTGATACCAATTGAAAGAAAACGGTTGTCACCCTAAATCACCTAGAGGGGGGTGAATAGGTGAGTTGTGCGTGTTTTGCGGAATAAAAGATAATTAGAGCACAACACAGAAATATCTACCAATATCACAGACGACACAAGATTTATAGTGGTTCCCCAACCTTGGGTACATCCACTTTCCCTCACCGATCTAGCAATCTACTAGACTCGGCTACTCCACTATCTCGGATCAAAAATCGATCCTACCCTCGGAACAAAGTTCCTACAAACTCGATCCAAACAACGGGATATACACCTCAGAAGATAGCACTTCCTACAAACTTGGAGTGAAAAACTCCTACACTCGGAGAAACTTTCTCCTACAAGATTAATAAAGATGGAAAAATTATACAACCAATAAATCCAATCAGATCTGAAGAGACGGCCAGAAAACTTCTTCTTATGAACTTTGCAGCACTATCAGAAATCGGTGAAGAGAGTCTCGGCCCAGATCTGGATCTTCTTGCCTTTACAGAATCAGAGAGAGAAGATGAACGGTGAAGTCGATCTTGATCTGTAACTTTCTTCAGAATGAATCCTCTGACTTTAGAAGCAGTGGCCGGAGAAGATGGTGGCGGCGGCGGCTTCCGTTTCGGGAAAACAGAGAGGAATCGGCTGAAGAACTTTCTCAAAATAGAATGACAAGAAAGCTTTGAGAATACTTAGGGTTTGTAATTTTCTGATAAGACCTTATATAGGAGAGACTAACGGTCATAATCGGTCATAATGATGTACACGTGGACCAATCATGTCGCGTGATTTCAAAATCCCGTCAGAAAAAGGACTTAGTAAAATTTCGAAAAGATTCAGCCAACTACACGAGTAAGTCAATAACTACTCGAGTAGTTGAATAACTACTCGAGTATATGAAGGAGAACATACTCGGGTATATATAGATAGACCACTCGAGTATATAGAAATCAACTACTCGAGTAAGCAGACAGAACTACTCGAGTATGTGTAGAGACCTACTCGAGTACGTAGAGGATCTACTCGAGTACTGGAAAAGCTTCTCGAGTATATTACATAAACTACTCGAGCACATGAAGTACTACTCGAGTGGGATACTTAGAAAAATTCTGAAGAGGTCAGCAGGCAACTACTCGAGTAGTTGAACTAAACTACTCGAGAGGAAGTAATCTACTCGAGTAGGTGAAAGTTCTACTCGAGTAAAAGACTTAGAAAATTTCTGGAGTAGGGAAATATCAAGGTACACGAGTGACACATGATCTACTCGAGTAGGTATAATGAACTACTCGAGTATGTTTCTATCTACTCGAGTATGTGAGTATACTTACTCGAGTATATGAGTATACTTACTCGAGTATATGACTTAGAGAAATTTTGATGAGTGAACTCTTTAATACTCGGGTATAAAGAGTAATCTACTCGAGTATATAAGTATGCTACTCGAGTATATGACTATGTCTACTCGAGTAGGTGATTTAGCTACTCGAGTATATGACTACGTCTACTCGAGTAAATTATACTCAGACTACTCGAGTAGGTGAAAGCTCTACTCGAGTAAAACACTTAGAAAATTTCTGATGTTGGAAAAACTGATTCTTCTAGAGTAGCCAACTTCCAATTCCTTTCCCATAGTCCAATAGCTTGAATATGAAGTGTATCCCAATAGAGAGACCACACATGAGTCAACACCTTGGAATATGCAATGAGGGATTACATTGCATAGTTCCTGTGTTTGAAGACCCACTGTGGACTGACATTGGTCTACACTTTCAGTGAAATTCCTACAAACATATAACTCAAACCAAGCATCAAATACAACTTAATTCATCTTAGTTCCAGGGTGACTTCATCAAATCTGGGTTAATGTGGATGTAATACCCAACACATGATGTCAGGCCTACTAGCTGTGAGGTATATAAGGGAGCCAATTATCCCTCTATACAAAGTTTAATCAACAGGTTTCCTTACTTCATCTTTGTTTAAAGGCATACTTGTCCCCATGAAAGTTTTCATGATGGAGGCATTCTCCATTCTATATTTCTTAATCAATTCCCTGGTGAACTTGGACTGGGGTATGGATAAGCCATCATTAGTCTGTCTTACTTGGAGTCCCAAAAAGAACTTGAGCTCACCCATACTACTCATTTCAAACTTCCCTTGCATAAATTTAGCAAACTTCCTGCATAGGTTGTCATCAGTAGATCTAAAGATAATGTCATCGACATATATCCGGACTAGGATGATCTTGACCTTAGATTACCTTTAGAATAGGGTCTTATTTATTTTCCCTCTTGAGAATTTGTTCTCAATGAGCAAACTAGACAAGGTCTCATACCAAGCTGTAGTGGCTTGCTTCAACCCATATAGAGCTTTCCTAAGACTATAAATAATGTTAGGAGAGTGAGTATCAACAAAACCTGGTGGCTAATTCACATACACTTCCTCTTTTAAGTCCCCATTTAGGAAGGATGACTTCACATTCATCTGATTGACTTTGAATCCTTGATAGACAGTAAATGTAAGGAAGAGTCTTATTGCTTCCAATCCGGCTACTAGGGTAAATGTCTAGTCAAACTCTATTCCTTCTTCTTACTTATATCTTTTAGCCACCAGTCTAGCCTTATTCTTGACAATAATGTCATTCTTATCTAACTTGTTCCTGTAGATCCACTTAGTCCCTATGATATTTTGTCCTTGTGGTCTGGGAACCAACTTACAGACCTTACACCTCTTAAATTTGTCAAGCTCTTCTTGCATTACTCCAATCCAAAGTTGGTCTTTGATTGCCTCTTCAAATTTCTTGGTCTCTTCTTGAGACAGAAAGCTTGAGTAGAGAGCTGTGTTAATACTCTCGCTTCTAGTCTGGACTCCATGGCTTGCCTCACTAATGATTTGGTGTGCTGAATGATCCCTTAGATGCCTTAAAGCTGGAGGCAATCTAACTAGCTACTCTTCATTTTATTCAACTGGCTATTCATCATTCTCAACTTGTGAGTCTTGAGCTCCCTCTAGACAACACACATCTTTTCCCTAATCTTGGATTGCTGGAGCATCTTCCTTGATGGTAAGCTTGTCCATCACCTACTCTATGCCTGCACAACTAGAAGAGGAGCTAGGCAGCTCATAATTAATCATATTTGATTGATCAAAAATAACATGGACAAAATCTTCTACAACTTGACTTGTCAAGTTGAAAATCTTATATCCCATACTGTTGTTGTATCCAACAAATATCCCTTCATGGGACTTGGCAACAAACTTAGTCACATAGGACTTTCTATTATTCAGGGCATAACACTTGCTACAAAAAATCCTGAAGTAGTACAAGTTTGATTTTTTGCCTTTCAAGATCTCATAGGGAGTCTTCTTGTGACTTTTGGTGATAGAAGCAATGTTAAGGACATGACATGCAGTGTTAATTGTCACAACCCAGTAATATTCTGTGAGAGATATGTCACTTAACAAGGTTCTACCAGGATCTATGAGGGTTCTATTTTTCCTCTCATCAATTCCATTTTATTGGGGTGTTCTAGGAGAGGAGAATTTCTGGTGAATACCTTGCTCTTCACAGAACCGTGTCATGCTAACAGACTGAAATTCAGTCTCATGGTCACCTTTGATTTTGACCACAGTACTATCTAGTTTATTCTATATCTGCTTGACAAAAGTCTTGAAGACTTCAAGGGATTCATCCTTTCTCTTAAGGAAGAACACCCAAGAAAACTTGGAATAGTCATCAACAATCACAAGGGTGTAGACTTTCCTACCCAGACTTTGAACTAGCATAGGACCAAATAAGTCTACATGCAAGAGGTATATGCACCTCACTGAGTCTTTGTCCCCAATGCTCTTGAAGGAGGTCTTGGTATGTTTGCCCTTTTGGCATGCAGAGCAGATACCCTCCTTAGTGCATTTCAACTTGGGGCCATTTCTGACTAACTCTTTACTAAAGAGTTTGTCTATGATCTTATAGATCAGATGAGCCATCCTCTTGTGCCATTGGACACAATATGAGGCTTTCTCATCTACAACTAAGCATATGAGAGAGTCCTTACTTTTACTATCAAAATTTAGACAATAGATATTTCCTCTCCTAGCGCCTGTCAAGATGACCCCTTGGTCACTTGACCTCCTAATTTGGCACTCATCCTCGAGGAAAGAAATGTCGTAGCCAAGATCACATAGTTGGCTTATGCTTATGAGGTTGTGTTGCAACTCTTTCACATAAGCTACTTGTGTGATAATGATTATGCCATTTGATATCTTACCATACCCTTTGGTCACTCCCATTTTTGAGCCACCAAAGATGACTTTAGGTTCATTATTTACAAGAGTGTACTCCTTCAGCATGCTCCTTGTTCTAGTCATGTGCCTGGAACAACCACTGTCCGAGTACCATTTAGGGAAATGACCACTTGGACTAACCTGCAAGACATAAATCAGTTAACCTTAGAACCCCAATTCTTATTGGGTCCTAGGTGCATGTTAGTCTGATAATAAATATGTTTACCTGCAGTTCTTCTAACAGGTAAGATCTCTCTTGCTCTTGGCACACTTGTATTGTACTAGTAATCTATAGCATAGTGGTCCACCTTGCCACACTACCAACACTCATAGATATTGTACCTTCTTTTAAGAGCTGGTCTAGTGGCTGTGTTGACAGCAGCTCTTGGTCTAGATGGTGCAGCATTACTCCTGTTCTTTTGTTTCCTAGCCCCAGAATGACTAGTGGTGGGTTTGGAAATAGAGGTGCTTGGAATATCTTGAGCCCTACCAGCAGCTGCTTTCTTTACAGAGTGCATACTCATGATAGCCTCAGAGATGACCAAGTCTGAACTGCAGACTTGCCCTTAGTCTTAGAGTGGGTTAGAATGTTCTGAGAACAGGCTGCTGCTTTACCCTTAAGTGAAGGGGCTGATGCACCAAACACAAATGGTCCGGGATGGGCCATTTGTTTTTCCTTATGGGCTTCCATTTGCACCCTTGTTATATTTTCCACCATAACAGTGAACATCTGTGTTCACTCTAGAGTATCTATCATTCTTACAGTGACCATGGATACTTTCTTGATCATACTTGTTAGAAGGTAGTAGAACTCTCCTGAATGGAATAAGAGGCTTGGAGGCTAGTGGCTGTACTGGAGATTTGCCCTTCCTTTTGGGATTGGCAACTCTAGTGCTTCCTTTGAAGCCCAACCCCTTCTTACCCTTTTGGGAAGAGAAGGTGTCTATCAAGGAAAGCACTGAACTGGGATTTGAATAGCTAGCCACTATTCTCTTCTCTCTCTCCAGCAGCACTTCCAAGTCCCTTATTCTATTTTCCTAGTACTCACTGATACCTATCGGAATGAAAGAAATAGTTTCTAGCTCACTGGTTTCTTTTATTTTCTGATCCAACAATTCTGCATGTTGGGAAGCAGCAAGCTGAAGGGAGGATATTTCCTTAGCCTGCTTCTTGGCTAGCATCTTGCTTTTCTTGAAAGCATAGATCAAGACACCATACTTGTCAATACCTGAATTGACATCTTCCTCTAATTCAGACACATCTTCATCACAGAATTTAGATGCCTCTAAATCAGGACTGGTTTCATAGCCAGTTTCAGTGAGTGGCTGGACTGAGAATGTATCTTTGGTTTGTTGGAGTTACCATTGTGATCTGGAAGTGATCAAACATATGATCTCACTGCCAACGCGATATGAGCCTGCAGGGTTGCACATAAGAGATGTGGAGAAGTTGGATAATTGACTGTGTTGGTAAAGGTTGCCAATCACCGACCTGAATGGGGTTGTGGGCAAAGTGTTGCCTTAAAGGATCGTCGGGTTGGGCAAATGTTGCCTTGGAGGGTTGGTAAGGATTGTCGTCCGAGGGTCGATAACATTCGTCGAGAATCGTCTTCTGATTCCCGCCGATCGGCGAGAATCGTCTCTCTGATTCTCGCCGATCGACGAGAATCGTCGAGAATCAATATGCTGATTCTCGACGATCGACGACTTCGACATGTATCGTCGACCGCGGCTCGACGATCGACGAGATTCGACGTGTATCATCAAGTGAGGCTCGACGATCGGCGAGAATCGTCGAGTATTGTACTATGATTCTCGCCGATCCATGGTGATGCTCGCTGATCGATTCTCGCCGATTCTCGCCGACTCTCGCCGATTGATACTCGCCGATTCTGAACCTTATTCTTAGGTGGTCTGCGGATAGCGATAAGCCTAGGTTTATTTATACCTTTGGTATAAATACAACACTTAGGGTTTTTGGGAACTTGCTCGTTTTTCTCTGGTAGCTGATCGAAACCCGCGACGGAAGAGTTCCGTTCCGCGATCGTTCTGCCGATCCCGAATCCCGCCGCCGACGGAAGGGTTCCGCCGCCGCCGTGATCGCTCCGCTGACCTCCTCTTCTCCGGCGACTGTCGCTGGCGTTGCTCTTCCTGACGCGGACCTAGCAGTCCATGGAAAGCAAGGTGCGGTCCTTTCCTCCATCCCGATCTTCCGTGTGACGGAAAGCCCGGTGTTCTCCCGCTCGTGTGGACTTCAGCTGAAACGTGGACATTATTCCACGTAGAACTCGCCACTAGCAAGAAGACAAAGTTTGGAGCATCTCCGTTGAGTTGTGACTCAACGCCACCGAGGTAATTTTTGCCTAGTTATTTGTAAACTTCTTGATTCAACGTTCATGGCCCGATCCACATCTCTTTGGGTTTTTCTTGATGTTTTTCCTTCCGCTGCGTGCACAAGTGTTGTGCCATCCTCATAGAGAAACCCGACAGTGGTATCAGAGGGAGGTTTCGGCCATGATTGTTGTTTTGGAAGTTTTGTTATTCCAGTGCGTGTAAACCTAGGGATTTAGAAGTGTTCTAAATGTCTAGATTTAGTCTTGGTTCCCCGCCAAGAACCTCTGGAATTGCGTGGAATTTCTAATTGTTAGAAATTGTTGTCTCCTTAGCAGTAACCATCCCTCGAGTATGTTTTGGATTTTGAATACAACATAGAGAGATGAGCTTGTCTACTGCTTTAAGTTGAGTTGTCTTTGCCTTTGTCCAATGCATGTAAATCTGAGGATTTGGAAGTTTCCGGATGTTCAGATTTAGCCCTTCCTTCTATCAAATGTTGATGGTGTCAGGATGTGCACATAAGGGATGCATGTGGTTTAGAATTGTTTTTCTTTGGATGTGCACATTGATCAAATGTTGATCATGGTTAATTGTTAACCTATAATTGAAAATCCCTTCATCTAATATTAAGTGTTCGGATGCCTTCCGATGGATGACACTCTTCCTGCCTCGATCGATGAAGTGTGGGCTTGCCAAAGCAAGGTACATTAATCTATCTTGGTAAGGGTGCGAGCGGATAATTGTGATGTCCCACTGTCGACATCGGGTCATACTGAACTAGGTGACCTCAAAGGTTGAGTGCCTAGAGGCATAGGGTTGGCATGCACCATATGATGGATGCGAATAAGGAGTTATTCACCAACCATACAAGAATTGCATGAGGATGCAATTGACAAGCGTTGTCTACCTAAATAACCGCATCGTGAGAGGAACGCCAAAGCGGACTCATAGTGTTGGTGAAATACGGATCTTGTCCACTAAGAGAGTAGCTCGCATGAACTCTCCGAATTGTTAGTGAGGGCTATCATTTCGAATAAAATAGTGGGAGTATTTTAATTGAAGTCCAAATTAAAATAAATTGTATTTGAAATTTTGGTACTGATTTTATTCTGCATAAATTCTTGTAGAATTCCATGGCAAGTGTTTCACACTCCACATTGTCTCTGAGAGCCATCCTTGAGAAGGATAAGCTCAGTGGGACAAATTACATGGACTGGTACAGGAACCTGAGAATTGTTCTCAGGCAAGAGCGAAAGCTCTATGTCTTGGAAGAAGAAGCCCCCGAGGTGCCGACCGGGAACTCTTCCCGTGCTGAGAAATATACTTATAAGAAGTATACTGACGATGCTTTAGATGTCGAATGCCTTATGCTTGCCACTATGAACTCTGAGCTTCAGAAGCAACATGAGAACATGGGGTGCAAGGAGATTGACGAGCATCTCAAGAAAATGTTTCAAGGGCAGGCTCGTCAAGAGAGGTTCGACATCACAAAAGCGTTGTTTCAGTGCAAGATGGGAGTTCGAGACTCAGTAGTGACTCACGTACTCAAGATGATTGGGTATATAGAGAACCTTGAAAGGCTGGGTTTTCCTCTTGGTCAAGAGTTGACCACAGATCGGATCCTGCAATCGTTGCCGGACAGTTATGAGCAGTTCGTCTTGAACTACAACATGAATGAAATAGACAAGACACTGCCCGAACTCCTAGGCATGTTGAGAACTGCCGAAATCAATATGAAGAAGGCCAATCCTGCCAGCCCCATACTGATGGTGCATAAGGGCAAGGGCAAGGCCAAGGGTTCCAAGAAGACGAAGGTGGGACCTAAGTCATTTCTTGAGCCCAAGTCTTCTGCACTGATGAAAAAAAAAGCACGGTGAAGGAAGGGAAATGCCACCACTGTGGCAAGGCTGGTCATTGGAGGAGGAACTGTCCTTCGTACATTGAGGGTCTGCAGAAATTGAGGGGAGGTATGACTTCCGCTTCAAATGTTTACGTTATAGAGATAAACCTTTCTGCTCCTTCATCTTGGGTATTGGATACCGGATGTGGTTCTCACATTTGTACAAATGTGCAGGAACTGGGAAGGAGAAGATTGCTGAGTAAAGGGGAGGTGGACCTCCGCGTCGGCAATGGAGCAAGAGTTGCTGCTGTAGCCGTAGGGGTTTATCGTCTTTCTTTGCCCAGTGGGCTTGTAATAGAACTTGAAAATTGTTATTTTGTTCCGGCCATAACTAGAAACATTATATCTATTTCATGTTTGGACATGATTGGATTTTCTTTTATAATTAAGAACAATTGTTGTTCTATATTTAAGAATGATGTTTGTTATGCTGTAGCCCAATTGTTTAATGGTCTTTATGTTTTGAACTTGGACCATCTGATCTGTAATGTAGAAAATAATAAAAGACTAAGAACAAATGACTCGAACCCTACTTTTCTCTGGCATTGTCGTTTGGGCCATATCAACGAGAAGCGCATATCCAAGCTCCATAGAGATGGACTTTTGGACTCATTTGATTATGAATCATTTGAGCGATGCGAGTCTTGTTTGTTAGGCAAGATGACTAAAGCTCCTTTCACTGGTTATACTGAGAGGGCTGAGGATCTCTTGGGTGTTGTACATAGTGATGTATGCGGACCCATGAGTTCCATGGCTAGAGGTGGGTATTTCTACTTTGTTACATTTACTGATGATTTCAGTAGATACGGATATGTGTATCTTATGAAGTGCAAATCCGAGACCTTTGAAAAGTTCAAAGAGTTCAAGAATGAAGTAGAAAACCAGTTGGGTAAAAGGGTTAAAGCACTCCGATCTGATCGAGGTGGCGAATACCTGAGTCATGAGTTCCGTGATCATCTGAAAGAGTGTGGTATTGTATCACAGCTCACTCCACCTAGAACACCACAACATAATGGTGTGTCTGAGAGGAGAAATCGTACTCTGTTGGACATGGTACGTTCGATGATGAGTCATGCAGACTTGCCTGTTTCCTTTTGGGGTTTTGCTTTAGAGACTGCTGCAATGACATTGAATCATGCTCCAACGAAAACGGTTCTGAAGACACCATATGAGATATGGACTGGGAAGCATCCTAGTATGTCGTTCATTAAAATTTGGGGCTGTGAGGCATACGTGAGACGTCAAATGCCTGACAAGCTGGAACCCAAATCGGACAAATGTTATCTGGTGGGATATCCTAAGGAAACGAAAGGGTATTACTTTTACCTACCGTCTGAGGGCAAAGTGTTTGTCGCAAGGACTGGTGTCTTCTTGGAGAAAGAGTTCTTATCAAGAAAGACTGAAAAGTTAGAGCTTGAAGAAGTTCAAGAACCACATGTAATGAATGAACCGGAATTGGATTCTGAGACAGGACTACAAGATGTTGTAGCTAGAGAACCTGCTCAGGGAACACAAGTCCTACGTAGATCTGGTAGACCGAGGTTTGAGACTGAGAGATATGGATTTCTCATGTCTCAAATAGGTAATGTGTTGCTTATGGATCATGATGATGAGCCAGCAACCTACCAAGAGGCTATGAATGGACCAGACTCCGACAAATGGCTTGAGGCTATGGAATCCGAAATGGACTCCATGTATGCAAACCAAGTTTGGAACTTGGTGGAACCACCTGAAGGGGTACGACCCATAGGGTGCAAGTGGGTCTTCAAGAAGAAGACCGACATGGATGGGAATGTACAGACATTCAAAGGGCGACTCGTGGCTAAGGGTTTCAAGCAAATTCATGGTATTGACTATGATGAGACCTTTTCCCCTGTTGTCGTGGTAAAGTCCATTAGGATATTGCTTGCTATTGCTGCGTATTATGACTACGAGATCTGGCAGATGGATGTCAAAACGGTTTTCCTTAATGGAAACCTCCTTGAGGAAGTGTATATGACACAACCCGAGGGTTTTGTATCCCCAGATGAAGCCACTAAAATATGCAAGCTGAATAAGTCCATTTATGGACTGAAACAGGCCTCTCGAAGTTGGAATCTTCGTTTTGATGAGAAAATCAAAGAGTTTGATTTCATCAAGAATGAAGATGAGCCTTGTGTTTACAAGCGAATCAGTGGGAGCATTGTTGTCTTCCTGATATTGTATGTAGATGACATACTATTGATTGGGAATGACATTCCTACACTGAAAGTTGTTAAGAACAACCTAGGGAACTGCTTTTCAATAAAGGATTTGTGTGAAGCGACTTATATACTTGGTATTAAGATCTATAGAGATAGATCAAAGAAGTTGCTGGGTTTGACCCATAGTACGTACATCGAAAAGGTGTTGAAGCGGTTCAACATGCTTGAGTCCAAGAAAGGATTTTTGCCCATGTCTCATGGTGTGAATCTCTCTAAGGACCAGTGTCCAAAGTCTTGTGAAGATAAGGACCGCATGAAGTTGATTCCATATGCTTCGACAATTGGATCAATCATGTACGCGATGTTATGTACTCGACCCGATGTCTCCTTTACTTTGAGCATGACTAGCAGGTATCAGTCAGACCCCAGTGAGTGTCACTGGATTGCAGTCAAGAATATCCTGAAGTACTTGAGAAGGACTAAGGATGTGTTCTTGTTGTATGGTGGAGAGGAAGAGCTCGTTGTAAGTGGTTACACAGATGCTAGCTTCCAAACTGATAGAGACGACTCCAAGTCTCAGTCAGGTTTTGTGTTTTGCCTGAATGGAGGAGCTGTGAGCTGGAAGAGTTCCAAGCAAGAGACAGTTGCTGATTCTACAATAGAGGCCGAGTATATCGCAGCAGCTAATGCGGCGAAGGAGGCTGTATGGATTAGGAAATTCATCGGCGAGCTTGATGTAGTTCCTAGCATTGTTGGTCCCGTAGTTCTCTACTGTGATAACAATGGTGCAATTGCACAATCTAAGGAACCTAGATCTCATCAGCGCTCCAAGCACATACTTCGGCGGTTTCATCTTATTCGTGAGATTGTCGAACGAGGAGATGTAAACATTTGCAGAGTGCCGACTGAGGAGAATATTGCGGATCCACTGACAAAGCCTCTCGCGCAGAGAAAGCATGATAGTCATACTAGATCGATGGGTATACGATACCTAAATGATCAACTCTAGCGAGAATCTTGTGGGTTGCATGTAATCTTGTATTTTGTTGGCTGTTTGTTCATATGATGAACTGTGTACCTAATTTTTCTCTTATAATTAATGACAAGTTCTTTTATTGTGTCTTTTTCTATATGATAGTTAAATGTTAACATAATAGATACCCTTAGAATGTTCGCTTCCATGGGACATCAAGTACGTGACTTGAATGTGAGAGCCTATGATTTATTTGAAGCTTCATTCTTAAAGGTCCCTGGTCGAGTATCATCATAGAAGCTAAGGGTGATGGTGGTACATGAAGACTAGCACGTGTGTTGACTGATGACCGGTTCTCACAGGTCATGATATTGTGATATCAAGTCATCACGTGGGTACTTGTTAGTGAACAAGTTGTACTGGACAGACCCAACCTGAGACTACTCTGTGGATTGTCATCCAATCGTGTCACGAGTAGGTCTCAATTGACAATGGTGTTGTGGTCCTTTGACCTGAAGTCACAGCATTCATCAAGTGAGGAAGAGCGTGCTTTGATGCCATCTAAAGTCTTCCTTGAGAAAGGTTGATGATAAGGGTGGTTGTTGGGCATGTTACGAATCATTTGGGTGTTTGTGTGTGAGCAGATATGGGATTTATCCTCCTGTATGACAGGAGTTGCATCCATGGGCCCCTTGATGGAACTGGACTGAGAAATGCATGGTCATGCTTGGTTGAGTCAATATGTGATATTAGACTCACCATTCTCTGGAAGTCCGTCCTGGATCAAGAAACTTGGATTGAGCTATTACAAGGGTGACACGGTCCATGCCTCTAGTTCTTTCCGGATGTAAGGGACAAAGGGACAAAGACAACGCTGATACATTGGTCATAAAGGCTTATGAGTTATGAACTCTTATTGCTTGGGGAGCAATGATGCATTGCTAGATGCCGCTCATTGTTTGTGAGGTTTTTGCTTTGATACTTTCGAGATCAAGTGGGAGTCTGTTGGAGTTACCATTGTGATCTGGAAGTGATCAAACATATGATCTCACTGCCAACGCGATATGAGCCTGCAGGGTCGCACATAAGAGATGTGGAGAAGTTGGATAATTGACTGTGTTGGTAAAGGTTGCCAATCACCGACCTGAATGGGGTTGTGGGCAAAGTGTTGCCTTAAAGGATCGTCGGGTTGGGCAAATGTTGCCTTGGAGGGTTGGTAAGGATTATCGTCCGAGGGTCGATAACATTCGTCGAGAATCGTCTCTCTGATTCTCGCCGATCGACGAGAATCGTCGAGAATCAATATGCTGATTCTCGACGATCGACGACTTCGACATGTATCGTCGACCGCGGCTCGACGGTCGACGAGATTCGACGTGTATCATCAAGTGAGGCTCGACGATCGGCGAGAATCGTCGAGTATTGTACTCTGATTCTCGTCGATCCATGGTGATGCTCGCTGATCGATTCTCGCCGATTCTCGCCGATTCTCGCCGATTCTCGCCGACTCTCGCCGATTGATACTCGCCGATTCTGAACCTTATTCTTGGGTGGTCTGCGGATAGCGATAAGCCTAGGTTTATTTATACCTTTGGTATAAATACAACACTTAGGGTTTTCGGGTACTTGCTCGTTTTTCTCTGGTAGCTGATCGAAACCCGCGACGGAAGAGTTCAGTTCCGCGATCGTTCCGCCGATCCCGAATCCCGCCGCCGACGGAAGGGTTCCGCCGCCGCCGTGATCGCTCCGCTGACCTCCTCTTCTCCGGCGACTATCGCTGGCGTTGCTCTTCCTGACGCGGACCTAGCAGTCCGTGGAAAGCAAGGTGCGGCCCTTTCCTCCATCCCGATCTTCCGTGTGACGGAAAGCCCGGTGTTCTCCCGCTCGTGTGGACTTCTGCAGAAACGTGGACATTATTCCACGTAGAACTCGCCACTAGCAAGAAGACAAATTTTGGAGCATCTCCGTTGAGTTGTGACTCAACGCCACCGAGGTAATTTTTGCCTATTTATTTGTAAACTTCTTGATTCAACGTTCATGGCCCGATCCACATCTCTTTGGGTTTTTCTTGATGTTTTTCCTTCCGCTGCGTGCACAAGTGTTGTGCCATCCTCATAGAGAAACCCGACATGGTTGACCAAGCTATTCCTGGCTGGATTCTTCATCTGACATAGCCATTAGGCCATAACAACAGCTGTCTTCTTCTTCTTGCTCATCCACCTCTGTATCACCATCTGACTGTGATAGAGGGGAACTGACTTCAATCCTGGCAGCAGGATGACTTACATCAGCTTCTTCAGTAATAGCAGCCAACATCTCAATGAAGTCTGCTTCTTTTACTTCTACTTCAGTAGAGTACAACCCAATGTAGGCTTTCTCATCCACTTCTCCTTTTGACTCTGAAGAGGAAGAATCAGTCCAGCTCTTTTTCTTCTTAGCAAAGAAGGATTTCTTTTTCTTGCATTTTTGCATGTGGTCCTTCTCACCAGATTCCTTTCTTTTGACATGGCAGTCGACTATTATATGCCCTGGCTTGCTGCAACAATAGCAAACTACTTTAGAAGAAACATGTTTGTTAGGTTTAGAACCATACCTGTCCTCCTTAGAGGATTTCTTCCTGCCCTTGTAGTAGTCCTCTTTGGGATGATAGGAGGAGGAGGGTCTGCTTCTCTAGTGCTTCTTCTTCATAAATTTCTGGAACTGCCTGGAGAATGCAGCAAAGTCTTCATCAGACATCTGACAGTCTGATGTGATGGTCTCAGATTTTTCTGAGTCAGATTCAACATCCCTCCTTGGTGGGGAAGGTGTCTTCCTTCTGCTCCTCCTTATGGCTTCAGCTTTGAAGGCCACAGACTTATCTTTGTCTTGAGACTTGCTAAATTTCTCCTCTTCTTTCCTGGCTGTCAGCTGCATTTCATAAGACAACAGCTTCCCAAATAGAGTTGTTGGTGGAGTGTCAGCTAGCTTTGCCACCTCTCTGATAACATAGATTTTATTATCCTAATCTCTAGTTAGAGACCTGAGAAACCTGTCATTCAGCTCATAAGTGCTGAAGACTCTTCCATATATCCTAATCTCATTGAAAATTCTGAAGAACCTTTCATAACATTCAATTATGCTATCATCCTTACTCTACCTAAATGCCTCATACTCTTGATTGAGTATGGACTTCTTGTCATCTCTTACTTCCTCTGTTCCCTCCATGTAGACCACTAGGGTGTCCCACATCTCCTTTGCATTCTTGCAGTCAACCATATTTTGGAAAGTGTAGTCATCTATGGCACTCACTCTTATATTATGTGCCCTCTTGTCCATAGTGGCCATAATAACTTCATCTTTGGTCCTCTTAGAGAAGGTCTTGGCTGTATGGACATTTGCATCCAGAACTGATACTTTCATAGGGATGAAAGACCCTTCCTTGACAGTGATGAAAATCCTTGGGTCGGCTGCCTCTATAAACAACCTGACCCTCTCATTCCAGATGCCAAAACCTTCCTTCCTGCAGATAGGAAGCTTCATGACACTCAGCTCCTTATAGTTCACTCTTGAACACATAAGGATAGATTTTCCTACTGACCTTGGAGATCTACTCAAACTGTTAAGTCTACTTTGAGCAACCTCCCTCTGATACCACTTGAAAGTCTTCTTTTTTAAGGTCAGCTAAACACCTGGTGGGTGAATAGGTTTTTAGTCTTACTTCAAGTCTTTTTAACTTTTACCCTATAGCTTTATTTAGTGATTTGGTTATTTATAGCTTTCAAGATAAATCACAGACAACACAGCTGTTTATAGTGGTTCCCCGATCTTGGGTACGTCCACTGTCCCTCTGCGCCTTTCTAACAGTGTGTTAGATCAGGCTCTTCCCCCAAAACTCAGCACCTTATGAACTTACAAATCGATACCGCGGACCACTCAGTCTCCTCCAAGACTTACTTCTCAGGCACCAAGCCCTACAACTCAGTGGCTAAATAACCACCTACCTCAGGCCAACGACCCTACCACTCAGGCTGGGAGGACAGCCCTACACTCAGATCCAAAATGGATCCTACACTCAGCCTTTATACTACACGCTTACCCACTCAGATTCCTCACTGAATCCTACCACTTGGCCTTTATAAATCAGACCTACAAGCTCAGACTCAACACTAAATCCTACAGCTCGGCCTTATACAGAAAGGCTTACAACTCAGATCCTAGCCATGAGCCTACAGAAAGATTGAACGGTGTTTGTTTTGAATTTACACCAGAGTAAGAACTCTGTGTTCACTTCTTCCTGGACTGAGCAGATATCAGTCCAAGCTTTTGCTAATCAAGACACTGGATTTGACAGTTAGAATCTTCTTCAGTCAGCAACCTTTTATTGCAGAGTTTGTGTGATCTGCCTCCTCAGAAATCGCTTCTGAACCTGCTATCGCAGATGATAATTGCTTCAGCTATCTCATCCAGCTTCCGGGTTTACTGAACTGAATAGGCCCTTCTGGCTCGGTAACAATGGCGAGGAAGAAGATGATGCTCAACAGCAAATGTGAAATCAGAAAACCCTAATTGCTTGTTGCCGATACAGCAAAACTTTCCCTTTTATTGCTCGTCGATCAACGGATCTTTGTGCTGTGGGGCCCAGCCTTAATTGTCGATTTACCACCTTCCACTTGCAGAAAATGACAAAAGCTGGCCACTGGTGCCATCAATGGCTTACTTCATCTTTCTCGCAATGATTTTGAATTGCGTTGACTTTGTTGACTTTTGCTGACTCGTGCTGACGTCAGCCATCTGTGAACTTAGCCAAATTCAAACATTAGCATAGGCGTTGATTGAGTATGCTTCACTCAACGCCAAAACACTTACACAGATTTTTTGTCATCAAGCGTTGAGTGAGCAACCTTCACTCAATGCCAAAATACGTAGAAAATATTTTTGTCACTAGGCATTGAGTGAGCAACCATCACTCAATGCCAAAACACTTAGAATAATGTTTCAATCATTAGGCGTTGAGAGAGTTGAGTCCACTCAATGCTTTCTCCCTTAGCCGACTATTCTGTTACTTGGCATTGAGAGCATTGGGTGTGTCTTCATCACTCAATGTTTTTTGCCTCAGCCAACTTTTCTGCTACTCAAGCAGATTTCTACCACTTGGCGTTGAGTGAGTAAGCTTCACTCAACGCCTTTGGACTTAGCCAATTTTCTGTATCTGAAAACACTGACTCTGGCTAGATGAGCATCAGTAAATGACTTCAGTCAACGCCTGTGGACTTGGTTGTACTCAGTTCTTCATTGTGTCGAGATAGTTGTATTGTCTCATCACCACTGTCCTGAGCTGTCTCGACACTTCTCCTATAGAGTTGTCGACATCTTTGTCTCGACGCTTCTGTCTAACTTTTCTCGACACTTCTCTTATTGAGGTGTAAACATCTTTGCCTCGATACTTTTGTCTGAATTCTCTCGACACTTCTCCTAGTTTTCACCTTGCACTTGGTGTTGAGTGAGCTTGCTTCACTCAACGCTTATGGACTTAGGCAAATACCAGCCTGTCCACCATCTTTCTTGGTATCTGCCTGCCTGCATAAACTCAAATACACATCAAATACAACTTATGTTTGTGTCATTGACTTGTTTGACTTCTTACAAATCTGGGCCATGTGGATCAATGGACCCAACAAGTCTTTTTATTCAAGGCATTTACCACAACATTCTCTTTGCCCGGATGATAAAGGATATCGACCTCATAGTCCGCGACATATTCCAAACATCTACACTAGCGCAAACTTAGTTCCTTCTGAGTGAAGACGTACTTCAAACTCTTATGGTCCCTATAAATCTTGCACAACACATCATACAATAAATGTCTCCAAAGCTTCAAGGTATAGATTACTGCCGCAAATTCCAAATCATGTGTAGGATAATTCTTTTCAAGAATCTTCTGTTGCCTTGACCCATACACAATCACCTTCTTGCATCAAGAGACATCCAAGCCTGACATGCGGCACATTTACATAAATGTTATACTCCACTCCTTCAGTTGGTAAGGTCAAGACAGGAGCAGTGCACAATCACTTTTTCAACTCCTGAAAGGCTTCTTCGCACTAATTGCTCCATACAAACGCTACATTATTCTTTGTAAGCTTAGTTAGAGGTGCAGAAAACAAAGAGAATCCTTCCACAAACCTTCTATAGTAACCTGCCAAACCTAAGAAGCTTCTTATCTCCTTAGGTGTAGTAGATCTCTTCTAATTCATAACTGCATCTATCTTCTTTTAATCCACGGAAATCCCATCTTTACCCACAATATGACCCAAGAAAGATACTTGAGAAAGCAAAAATTCACACTTGCACGGCTTCGCATAGAACTTATGCTCCCTTAGTGTAGACAGAACTAAATTCAAGTGTTGAGCATGCTCCTCAGCACTCCGAAAATACACCAGGACATCGTCAATGAAAACGACAATAAAATGATCTAAGAAATCCTTAAACACTCTATTCATCATATCCATGAAAGTAAAGGGTGCATTCGTCAATCCAAAGGACATCACCAAGAACTCAAAATATCCATACCGAGAACGAAAAGCGGTCCGCAGACATCTGACTCACGGATCCTCAACTGATGGTAGCTGAAACGAAGATCAATCTTCGAAAACACCGAACTACTATGCAACCGATCAAACATATCATCGATCTGCGGCAGTGGATTTCTGTTCTTGATGGTCACCTTATTCAGCTCTTTATAATCTATGCACAATCTCATGGAACCATCCTTATTTTTTACAAATAGGACTGGGGCACCCCAGGGAGAAGAACTTGGCCTACTACAACAATTCATCAGGCTGGGTGCACAACTCTACTAGCTCACGTGGGGCTATATGGTAAGGTTCCTTAGCAATAGAATGAGTACTAGGCTCAAGATCAATGACAAACTGGGAAAACATTGGGAAACTCTCGCACCACAAAAATATCCTCGATACATAGCAAACTACTAATAGTTTCCAAAATATAAACATGGTGAGCAAAACAACCGGAATCTAAAAATTTTCGAGCGCATACCGCAGAAATAATTGGGGAATCCTGGCGTGGAAAACCATACACGCTCATGGGTTGGCCATTGTCCATCTTGAAGTACAAATGATTTACTTTGCATTGAATAATATCATTATAGCTGGACAACGAATCCATGCCCAAAATCACATTGAAGTCCTCCAGGTCTAGCACTTTCAGATCTGCAAAAGCTAGGAAGTCACCTAATATAATAGGGCACTTCCGGATACCCTAGTTCGACACCAACGAATCACCAAAGTGAAACTTAATGTGAAACGCATCACCAACTAGATCTAGAGTCAAACGATGACGATCTACAAAAGTCATAGCCACGAATGAGTGGTGTTGAAGCCAAAATTGACCTCTGTGGAGTTCGGGGTCCCTGGAAAGCGGTGACCTCACACCTACTACACTTAAGATAACGTCACAGACCAAAGGATCAAGAAGCTAGAAACAGACCCTCGGCTCTAGCGCAGAGGTTCCACCTCATACCCGGAAGGCTACCTGACCTCTTCCCCTCCCTTACCAAAGGGCTAGGCTGGGCGTCTTGGAGAGCTCTCTCTACTCTACCAAGAAGAAGCTAAGGGAGGAGGAAGCTAAGAAAAGGATCCTCTCCACAGGCACCCAAGGGGGTCTATTTATAGTTTTCCAAATCCCATGAACCAAAATGACCGAAAAGCCCCGAGGGCTAAAAAGCTCCGGGCCAATAGGAAACAGCCACACCGGGGGGTAAAGGGGTAAAAACCACCCCGCCACTCATTCACCTAGGGGCCGAGCATATGGGCGACGAGGGCAGGGGCGAGACACCCGGACTAGGCCGGTCTTGCCCCACCAAGCCGCGGGTAGGGGCGAGACCCCCAGGCTAGGCCGGTCTCGCCCCACCAAGCCGCGGGCAGGGGAGAGACCCCCGACCTAGGCCGGTCTCGCCCCACCAAGCAGCGGGCAGGGGCGAGACCCCTGACCTAGGCCGGTCTCGCCCCACCAAGCCGCGGGCAGGGGCGAGACCCCTGGCCTAGGCCGGTCTCGCCCCACCAAGCCGCGGGCAGGGGCGAGACCCCCGGTCTAGGCCGGTCTCGCCCCACCAAGCCGCGGGCAGGGGGGCAGGGGCGAGGCCCCGACCTCCCAAAAAAGGGCCACTGGGGGAGGCCGATTTTTCCTCCCCCTACTAGTATGTTTCCACGGTAGAGCCAAAATTGGCCACCGAGAGTTCAAAATCTCCAAAAAGCTTAAAAACTATATAGGGGCGAATACGGGGTTGTACACAATCCCCGTTCTTTTCGAGGTTGGCACAAGCTCGGAAAGAAACGTCCAACCCAACGTATTCGCTGAGTCCCTGGGTGGCGAGACCCCCTCCGGGTAAAAAACACTTGGCCCCCCGGAGGGGTCAACCTTCCATGCCAGCTATGGGAGCCGGGCTGGCGAGACCCCCTCCAGGTAAAGAACACTTGGCCCCCCGGAGGGGTCAACCTGCCATGCCAGCTATGGGAGCCTGGGTGGCGAGACCCCCTCCGGGTAAAAAACACTTGGCCCCCCGGAGGGGTCAACCTGCCATGCCAGCTATGGGAGCTTGGGTGGCGAGACCCCCTCCGGGTAAAAAACACTTGGCCCCCCGGAGGGGTCAACCTGTCATGCTATCTATGGGAGCCTGGGTGGCGAGACCCCCACCGGGTAAAAAACACTTGGCCCCCCGGAGGGGTCAAACTGCCATGCCAGCTATGGGAGCCTGGGTGGCGAGACCTCCTCCGGGTAAAAAACACTTGGCCCCCCAGAGGGGTCAACCTGCCATGCCAGCTATGAGAGCCTGGGTGGCGAGACCCCCTTCGGGTAAAAAACACTTGGCCCCCCGGAGGGGTCAACCTGCCATGCCAGCTATGGGAGCCTGGGTGGCGAGACCCCCTCCGGGTAAAAAACACTTGGCCCCCCGGAGGGGTCAACCTGCCATGCCAGCAATGGGAGCCTGGGTGGCGAGACCCCCTCCGGGTAAAAAACACTTGGCCCCCCGGAGGGGTCAACCTGCCATGCCAGCTATGGGAGCCTGGGTGGCGAGACCCCCCTGGTAAAAAAGACTTGGCCCCCCGGAGGGGTCAACCTGCCATGCCAGCTATGGGAGCCTGGGTGGCGAGACCCCCTCCGGGTAAAAAACACTTGGCCCCCCGGAGTGGTCAACCTGCCATGCCAGCTATGGGAGCCTGGGTGGCGAGACCCCCTCCAGGTAAAAAACACTTCACCTCCCGGAGGGGACAACCTGCCATGCCAGCTATGGGAGCCTGGGTGGCGATACCTCCTCCGGGTAAGGGACTTGGCTTCCACGAGAGATCAACCAGCCCTGTCAGCTAGTGAGAGCCTGACAGCGGAATCCATCCCGAGGTGAGACCTACCCCACTCTCCGAGAGATCAACCTGCCCTGCCAGCTAGGTGAGAGACTGGCAGCGGAATCCATCTCAAGGTGAGACCTACCACACCCTCCGAGAGATCAACCTGCCCTGCCAGATAGGTGAGAGTCTGACAGCGAAATCCATCTCGAGGTGAGACCTACCCCACCCTCCGAGAGATCAACCTGCCCTGCCAGCTAGGTGAGAGCCTGGCAGCGGAATCCATCTCGAGGTGAGACCTACCCCACCTTCTGAGAGATCAACCTGCCCTACCAGCTAGGTGAGATCCTGGCAGCGGAATCCATCTCGAGGTGAGACCTACCCCACCCTCCGAGAGATCAACCTGCCCTGCCAGCTGGGTGAGAGCCTGACAGCGGAATCCATCTCGAGGTGAGACCTACCCCACCCTTCGAGAGATCAACCTGACCTGCCAGCTAGGTGAGAGCCTGGCAGCGGAATCCATATCGAGGTGAGACCTACCCCACCCTCCGAGAGATCAACCTGCCCTGCCAGCTAGGTAAGAGCCTGGCAGTGGAATCCATCTCGAGGTGAGACCTTCCCACCCTCCGAGAGATCAACCTGCCCTGCCAGCTAGGTGAGAGCCTGGCAGCGGAATCCATCTCGAGGTGAGACCTTCCCACCCTCTGAGAGATCAACCTGCCCTGCCAGCTAGGTGAGAGCCTAGCAGCGGAATCCATCACGAGGTGAGACCTTCCGACCCTCCGAGAGATCAACCTGCCCTGCCAGCTAGGTGAGAGCCTGACAGCGGAATCCATCTCGAGGTGAGACCTACCCCACCCTCTGAGAGATCAACCTGCCCTGCCAGCTAGGTGAGATCCTGACAGCGGAATCCATCTCGAGGTGAGACGTACCGCACCATCCGAGAGATCAACCTGCCCTGCCAGCTAGGTGAGAGCCTGACAGCAGAATCCATCTCGAGGTGAGACCTTCCTACCCTCCGAGAGATCAACCTGCCCTGCCAGCTAGGTGAGAGCCTGGCAGCGGAATCCATCTCAAGGTGAGACCTTCCCACCCTCCGAGAGATCAACCTGCCCTGCCAGCTAGGTGAGAGCCTGGTAGCAGAATCCATCTCGAGGTGATACCTTCCCGCCCTCCGAGATATCAACCTGCCCTGCCAGCTAGGTGAGAGCCTGGCAGCGGAATCCATCTCGACGTGAGACAACTAGGCATCAATGAGAGGTACCACCGACCCTGCCCAGCTAGTGAGAGCCTGGGCAGCGGGACCATCTCGGAGCAAAAGGACTAGACATCTCAATCATACCTTTCCAAATCCTACATCCTCCAACGGGGAAAAAATAGGTTACATGGTCCCCTGACTCAGCTGTTCAGGGGTATCGCTTGTTACAAGATAGGAAAAAAAGAAAAGACCTTCCCAAGGCGAGGCTTCTTCAGGGGGCCTGGGCATGATGGCCGTCTTCCGTTTCCTTCTCCTCGGACACTTCCATCCTGCTCAAGCTTTCCATGACCTTCTCCATCTCCTCCGCCTTGGCCAACCAAGAGTTGGTGTTGACGGCCGTGACGTAGCACTGCCTTGCCATCCTGGAGTCTCCCTTGACTCTGACCTAGATCCCTCCGGAGCTGAACTTGAGGCATTGGTGGAAGGAAGATGGCACGCAACGGAAGGCGCTGATGAGGGGCCTTCCGAAGATGGCGTTGTAGCTGCTTGGAGCGTCAACAATTACGAACCGGCAGTTCCTTGAGGCCCCTCCCAACTTTACTTCGAGTCCTACTCCACCTTCGACCTCCTTCCTTTCTCCGAACAGGGGTCCGTCCGAGGCCAACACCCTCCTTGGTTCTACCTTCATCTCATCAAACGCCTTCCTGAAAACGACGTTGACGGAGCTCCCGTTGTCAACCAAGATTTGGGAGATGGTGTAGCCCTCAATGGCCGTCTGGATGACCAGCGCATCATAGAATGGATCCTCATGATCCGGCAAGTCCTTCACCGAGAAGGTGATCTTCTCCTCCTGGGGCGGTATCTGGGAGGTTGAGGCGACGCTCCTTCGGTACATGACATTGAGGCTTGCCTTTCGAGTGGACTCAACCCCCACTCCACCGTGGATCACCGCTATACTGCCTCGGGGACCGATATTGACCCGGTCCTCACAAACTTCATCACCCCCTCCTTGGGGCAGAACCTCTTCAACCCATACTGGTGGCTGCAACTGGGCAGGGCCTCTCGCCCCCCTCACCTCCAGGAACTCGGGGCAGGTAGCTGTAGCGTGCCCCTCCGCCTGGTGGAAGTCACAGTACGACAACTCTACCCTGACCCTTCTCCTTCCCTGGAGATTCCTCCTCTCCCTTCGACCAATCTCCATCGCTTGCTGTGGTGGGGGTAGGAGCTGCCTAGGGGCTTGCCTCTGGAAGTTGAACCTCCCTTGGCCCCCATGGAAGTTTCCCCCATCTTGGGCGTAACCTCTTCCCGGGCCCTGAACGGGTCCTCCCTGCTGCCTCCAACCTGGTTCCGGACCCTCCTGAGCTCTCCACTCTTCTCTCCTTCTTCCTTCCTGAGGTCTTGAGCCACCTTGCTCCTTTGCCACCATCTCTGTTAGCTTTGCTAACTTCTTGACAAATGCCGGGTTGTCCGCCTCCATGGCAATCTCCTCTGCCGCCCTTTCCATCAGCTACTCGAAGGAAAGGGAGGCCTTCCGGGTCAAGCTCATCTTGAAGAAGCCCTCCTTCAGCCCAACGGTGAAGGACATTTGGAGAGTATACCCCGGCATCTCCTGGACTTCCAGGATCTCCTCTTGGAACATGTCTACATAACGGGCCAGTGACTCCTCGGCCCCCTGCCTTATCAGGAAGATGGATTCAGGACTCCTCTTCCACTTCTTGGAGGTGAAGAAGCGAAGCTGAAAGCTTCGGCTCAAGTCCTCGAACCCATAGATCGACCTCGGAGGGAGTTGATGGAACCAGTCCCTTGCCTTCCCCTTCAGCGTGATCGCAAAGAGGCGACACTTGAAGGCATCCGTCATCGGCCTGATGGAGACAGCATCCTCGAACCACTGCAGATGCTGGACGGGGTCATCCTTCCCCGTATAGTAAGCCATGTATGGCTCTCTGAACCCCTCGGGAACGGGAGTTGTGATGATCAGCTCGCTGAAGGGGGACCCCCTAAGGGGTGGCCTCACCACCTCCACTCGCGCAACCTGCTCGCCTGGGAGGTTGGCACTCGCCGGGCTAGAGAACAACTCCCGGCCAGTGAGGTTTCGCTCGACCCCATCTCCCATCCTCTCCTTTCCTGGCCTTCTTCCTGGTGCGCTTCCTTCTCCCCCCGCTGGGGTCATCTCGCCTAGACCTCTGGGAGTCGACTCGTCGAGGGGGGGAGCTAGCTCCTGGGGGGTCGGGGTGGAGCTGCCACCCTGAGGAGCAATGCTTCGCAGCATCTCCATGATACCCTGGATGGAGGCCATGAACTCTTGCCTCCCCACAAAAGGTCCTGAGCTGGGGAGCTTGCCGAGATCATCACTACCTCCCTGATCTCCAGTCATGACTCTCTCCTGAGATCTTCTGTGCTGGTCACTCTCCACGCTCACCGCACCAAAGTTTTGAAGCCAAAATTGACCTCTGTGGAGTTCGGGGTCCCTGGAAAGGGGTGACCTCACACCTACTACACTCAAGAGAACGTCACAGACCAAAGAATCAAGAAGCTAGAAACAGACACTCGGCTCTAGCGCGGAGGTCCCACCTCACACCCGGAAGGCTACCTGAGCTCTTCCCCTCCCTTACCAAAGGGCTAGGCTGGGCGCCTTGGAGAGCTCTCTCTACTCTACCAAGAAGAAGCTAAGGGAGGAGGAAGCTAAGAAAAGGATCCTCTCCAAAGGCACCCAAGGGGGTCTATTTATAGTTTTCCAAATCTCATGAACCAAAATGACCGAAAAGCCCCGAGGGCTAAAAAGCTCAGGGCCAATAGGAAACTGCCACACCGGGGGGTAAAGGGGTAAAAACCACCCCGCCCCTCATCCACCTAGGGGTCGAGCACAGGGGCGACGAGGGCAGGGGCGAGACCCCCGGCCTAGGCCGGTCTCGCCCCACCAAGCCGCGGGCAGGGGCGAGACCCCCGGCCTAGGCCGGTCTCGCCCCACCAAGCCGTGGGCAGGGGCGAGACCCCCGGCCTAGGCCGGTCTCGCCCCACCAAGCCGCGGGCAGGGGCGAGACCCCCGGCCTAGGCCGGTCTCGCCCCACCAAGCCGCGGGCAGGAGCGAGACCCCCGGCCTAGGCCAGTCTCACCCCACCAAGCCGCGGGCAGGGGGGCAGGGGCGAGGCCCCGACCCCCCAAAAAAGGGCCACTGGGGGAGGCCGATTTTTCCTCCCCCTACTAGTATGTTTCCACGCCAGAGCCAAAATTGGCCACCAAGAGTTCAAAATCTCCAAAAAGCTTAAAAACTATATAGGGGTGAATACGGGGTTATACAAGTGGGTAACACCAGAATCGAAAAGAACACACGCCCAATGGTTCTTTACCTTAAACTCTCATATAAAATTATATGTGTAACTAATAGAACAAAAATCAAAACCATAGTTGAAAGCTACCTACGAGATTAGGATCTAACCTGAGATCACCTGGGTGGAAGATCATGCTTCCTCTTTGGTCATAACGTTCAACTTGCTCTATCCTCTTTCTAGTTATTGCAGCTACGATGGTGGCAATGCCTGAAGTGGAACTGATTGTAATGGAGGCTAGGACAACGGGCACCTAGACTTCAAATGCCCTTTTGACCACACTAAAAACAGATCATCAACCTCCTAAAACACTTCTCAAAGGGATGTCCATGGCGACCACAATAAATACAAGCTTCACGACCTTCATTCTTCAAAGCAGGGCCAACATCCCTAGAGCTTCCACCATCATCAACCTTTCTCTTCTACTTTCTCATCGTTACACCATGGTTCTTGGCATTATCAATAGTCTCGAGTTTTATAGTAGCTTCTACCGCTTCAGCATAGTTCTCTGATCTGTACGTGCTAGCCAACGGTTAAACATTGTTACGAAGTCCTCCCAGAAACTGCTTTACTCTACCTGCCCTAGAGGATACTAAGTCTGGAGCAATCCTGCTTAACTTACTGAATTCTATCTCATACTCACTAACTATGAGTTGTCTCTGCTTCAGGTACAAAAAATTGTTCATCAGACGGTGTTGCCTACCACCTTGGTTCTACAAAGATGTATAGAGATCTGAAGCAGATCGTTTGGTGGTATGGTATGAAGAAGGATATAGCCAAGTTCGTGTCTAAGTGCTTCAATTGTAAGCGAGTTAAGGCCGATCATGGAAGTCTTTGTGGTAAGTTGACGTTGTTAGAGATTCCAAGTTGTAAGTGGGAGAGTATTTCTATGGTCTTCATTACTGGTTTGCCAATATTTCCCAAAGGACATGATTCTGTATGAGTTATATTGGATAGACTGACGAAGTGTGCTCACTTCGTGACGTTCAAGATTGATTACTCCATGAAGAAAATAGCAGAGGTATACTTGTACGAGGTTATCAGGTTATATGGAGTACCTGCTAGTATTGTGTTGGATCGAGTCTCTAGGTTTACGTCTCGTTTTTTGGAAAAGCCCACAGGGAGGATTGGGTACCGATCTGAGGTATTCCACCGCTTATCATCCGCAGACAAATGGACAAACAGAAAGAGTTAATGATATTTTGGAGGACATGATCAGATGTTACATCTTGGACCACGGAGGAGCGTGGGACGAGTGTTTGAGACTGATGGAATTTGCTTATAATAACAGTTATCAAAAGAGCTTGCAGATGACCCAGTTTGAGGCCTTGTATGGGAGACGTTGTAGAACTCCTTTGTTTTGGACCGAAGTTGGTGAAGGAACGTTGTTGGGCCCTGAAGATTTAGAAGAAATGGATATTTTTGTGAGACATATTCTAGTGAAGCCTCGAATATTTCAGGAGCGTTATGAGAAGAACACTAATCGTCGAAGGACTGATTTGGAATTTGTTGTTTGGGACATGGTTTTTCTTAAGGTTTCCCCGATGTATGGTTTAAATAGGTTTGGAAAGAACCATAAGTTTGATCCTTGGTATGTGGGACCCTTCGAGATTATTGAATGTATTGGAATGTCAGCTTATATGATGGATTTGCCCACAAGTTTTCCTAGTGTGCACGATGTCTTTCACGTAAGCCAGTTGCAGAAGTGTGCGCTTAACGACCGGTAGGTTCTTGATTTTGTACCCCAGTTGGAGCCTAATCTTTCATATGTTGAAGTGCTTATTTGCATTCTTGATACTCAAGAATGAGTGTTGCAAAGGAAGACCATACCAATGGTTAAAGTTTTGTGGCGAAACTGAGATGTGGAAAGCGCGACTTGGGAGTTAGTGTAACACCCCCGATTTTTCCAATGTTATTATTTGATTTGTCAATGTCATAATTATGATGTCAGGGCATTACCCTTCTTCATTTTGATGTCGATACTGCACTGTTTGTGTGTTCTGCGTCCGTTGGGTCTGTTTGACCAGATTTTGGGAATTCTGTTGGGATTAAATATTTTTCCTTGATTTAAGGATGAGTTCTTTGAGACTTTGGTCTTATCCAGTTTTGTTATGATCCGAGCATTTTGGAGTCTCAGCGCGTGTTTGGACCCTTGTGGTGATTTTTTTTGCTTGTGTAAGCTTTTGATGTTAGTGTCTCAAGAATGCCATGTCGGATTCTAGGGTTGTCTTCGCTGTTGAATTGGTTTAAATTCAACGCGCGTTTGGGCTCTGTTTTGAACTCTTATTTTCCTTGTCAAACTACTCTGAATATGATAAAATATTCTAATTAATTTTAGCATAATGTTGCTTTGATTCTGGGGAAGGCCCTCCTTAGGGGAGGTTTTCGTCGACCTGGTGTTGGGCAAATGTTTCTAATTGAGGTCGGCGATCGGGATTGTTCTTCTTCATTATTTTTTTTGGAGGTTGGCTTTGTTCTCGAGAACAGACTTTTTGTTATCGAGAAGATCTTTCTTGTACTCGAGAACAGATACCCCGTGTTCTTGAGAAGAATTTTCTGTACTCGAGAACAACCCTTCTGTTCTCGAGAAGGTTTTATTTATACTCGAGAATAGACCCCCCTTGTTCTCGAGAAGAATTTTCTGTACTCGAGAACAACCCTTATACTCAAGAATAACTCTTCTGTTCTCGAGAAGATCATTTTGTACTCGGGAACAACCCTTCTGTTCTCGAGAAGATCATTCTGTACTCGATAATAACCCTTCTATTCTTGAGAAGACCTTTCCTATACTCGAGAAATATGTTCTCCCACCTGAGAAATCCACTCCTAGTTCTCGGAAAATGCTTCTTGGTTCTTGGAAATTTCTGCCAGCTTGTTCTCGAGTACTCTGTCCTTCTTCTCGGGATGACCAGTTCAGCCAAACCCGGTTCTTTTTGTGCGTGCGGTTATCCTAATTTTACCCGAGGTTTATAAAAACCTACTTCTTATTTCCTCCTTCACTTTGGACCGACCTACAGTTCGTCTTCCAGGACGAGAGCGGCGTGAGCAAGAGAGGTAGTTTTTCCGCCATTCTTCTAGTGGCCGCCGACGGTGCTCCGGTGCTTAAAATCTTAAACCAATTTTAGATCCGGAAAGCTCTCAGCGAGAGCTACGCTATCGTGGTAAAATCTTCCCCTTTCCTTGAGATTTTCTCGCTAGGGTTTTTGGCCCTAGCCCTTATTTTTGTCCAATCTCATTAAGTTTCGACTTCCCTTGTCTTCTTTCGTCCCGATCTATGTCAAGGAGTGATTTGGAGAATTTTTCTGCCAAAATCAAGGCAAGTGATGGTTTTTCTCTTCCCCTTCCCTTCTTTATCCAGATTTGTAGAAGTTTCTAACTTCTCGCTATCATGACTAATATTTAACTTGCTGGTTTCAGTGTTGATAAGATCTTTGTCCATTTCCATTTTAACTTCCTGTTCTTAATGTTGGTTACCTAACATTGAAAGTGCCATATGTTTTGATGATTAGATTAAATATCACTCTTCTTACCATTCCGTAACTTTCATGTAGCATGCGTTAGAGCTATTTAGGATTTTAAATTCTTCCTAAAGGTTGATCAACCGATTCAATTCTAAAATTATCTAAGTAGAATCCGATGTGCCAATGTTGACTTGAGTTTTTCTATCATGGTTTTTCTTTGTGGCGATGTCGTGGGGCGTGACAAGCTAACAGGCCCCAATTGGGTTGTGGTGTGCCTATAAACTCTAAACCCGGATCTTTACGGGGTGTTCCTTCCAGGTTTTTCATTGTTGCGGGTGTTATTAGTGGGTGAATCCATCGCCGCAATGTTTGATCTCCTTATTAGCACTTTGCGGGGTTCTACCGGGTTTTTGGGCATTCACAGTGTATGGTGGAGTATCCAGTCTCCCGTGCTTTTAGATGTATGAATTGTCTTTGGGGTTGGCCACCCCGCCTGTTTTGTTTTTTTTTGGTAGAGTTGACCACAGGTGGCTAGTAGGGGTTTATTCCTCTTCCTGATGACTTAATCTTGACACTTTTCCCCTTATAGTATTGTGCATTTGGGGTGCTGTTGTTTTACGTGACACTTCACGTAAGTGTTCCCTTTTTACTTTTGCACCTTACTGTTGTACCTTAACTAAGTATTTTTCATTTGATCTTGGGTTGATACTACTTGACTTTGATTACTTTTTGCTTACTTTTTGCCATCACTTGTACCTTCTTGCTGAGCTGTTCTGTCTTCGGAATTCCTCAGGTTCAGAGCTGTAGCTGAGTTCGGTGCTGGTTTTGGAGTGCTTGAGCGGCAGTGTTGGCCGTGATTGTTGCCTCGCCATAATGAGGTTGATTGTTGATTATTTTGCTTTACTAGTTCAGATATACTTGGATTTATGTGGGTTCGTGTCAGTTTGTTGACGCTCACAGGACTGTTGTTCTTTTTGGATACTTGCTAGTTGCTTAGTTTTCTTTCTTTGGATGTGGATTACTTGCTCTCTATGACGTTTTATATTAGGATTGCTTGGTAGTTATTTTCAAGTATAAAAACTACTATTATTACCTTATGCATTGCATGTTTTCAAAATATTAAATCACTATATTTAGCGACCGTAAAAAAATCTACTCTTATTACTATTATAAATTTAGAACTTGCATACCTTGAGGTGTCCTTTGGGGACCTCTAAGCTCGTGTAGGAAGTTTAATCTTATAAAAGAAGTATTTTCCGCAGCATATAACTACTTTCCTCATGTACTAGATTTGCCACTAAGCCGAGGGATACGGCTAACTACTATACACAAATTGATTTTAACTCTAAATAACTTAAAGAACCTGTCTTCATGGTTAAGTAGGAGTTTTGCTTAAGCATCCGCAGTTATCCCTTGCTGGCTTGGCATCATGACATGCATTTTTCCCTTACTCTGATATACCTTTATTGGCGGTGAAAAATGCGGGTTGTGACAGTTGGTATCACCAGCAAATCTCATTTAGTTTGTTTCCCTTCTTTCATTTGCATACACATACCGATGTGTCATCAGTACGTCTTCACTGAAGCATAGGTACTACACTCATGGCATGATAAGAAGTATACGAGGCATATTATGTAGTATGAGATGCATAATATGTGTTTGTATGTGGATCCACTATAGGAGGCAACAAGTGACGATTATGTAGTATGGGATGCATAACCATCATCACATGGGTGCCCATTAGTATGTTTTCTTTTCTCGTTGCATGCGATGTTATGTAGTATGGGATGCATAATATTTCATGTGTATGCCGCTTATGCATGCATTAAGGCCTTTTTTAGAATGCATAGCACTGCATACATGGCATATCATAGCATAAGCATGCGTGCTAAGTTAAGGTTTACATGATGACACATGTACACACATTATTTTTTAAAGAAGAATAAAGAATTCATGCATTCATCTCATAGGCACATGAGTAAATAGGATGAGAGGATATCATCCTAAGTAGGACATAGCATCATTATAAAATCCCAAAGCAAGTTGCAGCACAAGAAAATGTCTTGAGTATGGTCTAAACTACTTGTGTGACCTAGTTGTAATCTAGGATTTTTGACAAGTCGTTCGTTACTTTTTAGAATGACGCCAAAGCGTCCTGCAACGAGGCCGACTCCCCAGTCAGAGGGTGAGTCATCAGGTGCTCAGAGAGATGCGTTGTCCGAGAGCTTGCGTCGGAGTAATGAAGCTCTATCGAGGCATTTAGTTACGATGTAGTCGCAGATTCAGTGGTTGTTGTCCGTCGCTCCCGTGCAGCAACCCATAGCACAAGATTATGTGTGGGTCAGACCGTGCCTACTAATCCTGCTCCTTTGGTACCCCCAGTGACGCTACTGCCGGAGATGAACCTTATATCACATTTCCAGTGATTGAGACCTTCCACTTATAATGGGAGTGCCGATTTCATGGTTTTGGATGATTAGATTATCTCTATGGATGAGAAGTTTACGTATTCGTGGATTGTTGAAGCCCAGAAGGTGATGCTTGTGGCCTACCAGCTAAAAGGCCTGGCAAAGACCTGGTGGATTTGAGAAAAGGAAAGTTTTGCGGAAGGATGTTCTTGGGAGTCCTTCAAGAAGATGTTGTTGAAGAAGTTCTTACCCTCGGTCGATCAGGACTGATTGATGAACAATTTCCTACATTTGAAGCAGAAACATCTCACTATGAGTGAATATGAGATCAAGTTTAGTAAGCTGAGCAGATTTGCTACTGATTTGGTAGCTTCAGAGCGAGGGAGAGTGAAGCATTTCCTATAGAACCCCCCAACCTTTTTACCCGGGTAGGGCCGGAGGGGTACTACTGGCCCAAGACGTCCACCCAGTGCTCCTTAGGGGAAACAATCTACCTTGTCTAAGCACTAAATGGCAGCCTTGCTCGGTTCGAATCACAACATTGACAACCCATCAGAGTATAGTGGAAGCATTAACAGGAAACCACTGTAGATATATATATCACATCAAATAAGACAAAGGTTCTAGGGACGAAGTCTAAGCATTTATATAAGCCCATGTGTTATACATGTACTACATATAACCCTCATACTCTCTCTATGCTACTCGGCGGTACTCATGTCTCTAAACTCTGGGGACCGCGGGGGTGCATCTGCCCGAGTAGTCCTAGCCGCTGGCGTAATCTCCTGAGGCAGTGGGTCACAACGGTGCTCCAATTCCTGTGAATGGTTATTTAGATAACCGTTAGACACAGAACTAAGTGGAAATAAAATATCCTCCCCGGATCCATATCCTGGGGACGAGAACACACCCACCCAACAAAAGTAAATAGCTGAAGCAAGAAAGGGTTTTCACAATATTTCATATATGTATAGCAGCTAGGAGCAACTATAAAAGAGTGCAGGATAGTATAACTAGAACAAAGCAGCAGCAATATAAATAAGTTATAATAAGGCTCCAATAGCTCGTCAGCACATCAGGTTTTCACATCCTGAATTCTATCGCAGGCATTCACAGCCGCGCGCACACCGCAGGTATTCATAGTCGCGCACACAAACCCTATGTCGACATAGTTTGGACCGCTTCTGTTCTAGCAGGGTAGCGAGCCCCGCGGGCCTCACCGATGTGGACGTCGGTGACAGTGGCCAGTCCTGCCACTTCTGGGGGTGATCGTACCGCACAACCCCAGGCCCTAACATACAACCTTGTGTACTCTTGGATGTGAGTGACATCCGGCGAATCGTTTTCGCCGACCAGTGGAGGAAAACCCAACAGGGAATAATATAGCAGTCGGTCACCCGTGGTACCCATCTCCCTGTTGCCTTGAGTCGTCGACCTTCCCGCACTGGTACAACAGTCTACGAGAGGGACTGACCCGCCACTATTTCACCACAAGCAATTTACAAACAATCAAACAAAAGGCAATCATAACATACACCGGGTCTACGTCGGTCTGCCCTACTAGGCTTTAGACTTCGGGCGTCGGCACTTAGCTCTACTTTCAACAAGGAGCGTGAGAGTGCATTATTTGGGGCTAGACCTGGAGGACTACTTCAACTTTGGTTATCCCCAAGTAAGGCTCAACTTTAATGACGACTGCTCGTCAGAGCAGGACCCGGGATTATAATAGTAAATTGCAATGAGGATAAGTGCGGTGATTATGCTGCTTATTTAAAGTGTTGGAATGAAATGTGACCAGTACGAGACTGGAGTAGTACTGCATAGTATGTACTGAAATAAGCTTGACCAGTATGAGACTGGAGTAGTAATGAAATGAAAGTACTAAAATAAGCATGACCAGTATGAGACTGGTGTTGTACTGAATTGAAAGTACTAAAATAAGGTTAACCAGTATGAGACTGGAGTTGTACTGAATTGAATGTACAAAAATAAGCTTGACCAGTACGAGACTGGAGATGTACTGAATTGAAAGTACTAAATAAGGTTGACCAGTATGAGGCTGGAGTTGTACTGAATTGAATGTACTAAAATAAGCTTGACTAGTACGAGACTGAAGATGTACTGAATTGAAAGTACTAAATAAGGTTGACCAGTATGAGACTAGAGTTGTACTAAATTGAAAGTACTAAAAAGAGCTTGACCAGTACGAGACTGGATATGTATTGAACTAAGCGTGACCAGTACGAGACTAGAGTAGTATTGAATTACTTATTTGATTAAAAAGGTGGGTGGTCGCGCACTCCAATTTCGACCTTAGAGGGAAAATGAGCAGAAAACGTTCCGAGCGCGACCCTAGGCTTAAAAATTTTAGGAAAAATATCAAAACATATCCCCATGACCCCAAATTTTGATACAACCCTTAGGAGGGCCTAAAATGAGTCTAGTATTTTTTTTATAATTTTCCAAAGTTTTTTGGGCTTTTAATTTAGTCAAAAAATTTTTATTTTGGCTTTTAAAAATAGTAAATCAACTCCAAAAAATCTCAACATTTTTGTGGAGGAAGTCCTCATCATGGGGAACATTTTTCATGTTGGTCACTTTTCTCTTAGAGGCCTAGATTTGGCCCAAACAAATTCCACAAATTTCTACCCCTTGATTTTGATCTGCCTATAGAAGATCAGCTTGATCCTGTGGATGAGATTGAGCCGCAGGATGCGTTTCGTCCTTCTGTTCCCACACAGCGGATCGGCCGCGGATCGGTTGTGGGGGGGGGGGGGGGGGGCGTTGATGCTGAGGCGGAGCGGGGAATAAGAAAATCAGGGTCGTTCGATCTCATCTTGAGATCGAACAACTACTGTACTTCCCGACGGTGTGGAGGGTGGCAGCCTCAACCACCGCCGGCCAGCCACTGCCAGCCGCCGTCGCCAGCCTCGATCGACTCGTCGGGGGCCAGAGATTCTCTGGGCGGTGGTCCGGCAGCCTGGCGCTGCTGGCCGCCGCCGGAAAACCTAACCCGAGAGCCTGGGGTGGCGGAGGCTCTGCTACCGTGCCACCCTTGCTCCTCGGGTGGTTGGCTGCCTACCGCTCCACCCCCGACCGGTACACCGGGGGTCGGGCTTCTCGCTGGCGATGGTTCGACGGCCTTACGCCGCTGGTCTTTGCCGCCAGCTTTAAACAGAGCTTTGTTCTGTTTTGCGGGTGACACCGGAGCCGCGTTTTCTTGCGGCACCGCCGCACTCCACCGCTGAGGGTCGCCGCCCCCAGTGGTCTTGCACTCCCACAGCACCACCACTAGTGCTGGGGGAGGGGCTTTCTTCCTTGGGCACCACCCTACCTGGAGCAAGGCTCGGGTGGCACCGGCGGCGCTCCGGCCACTGGGAGGGACATGCAGGTCATCCAGAATGGGGAAGGGGGAGGGAGGAGGTTTCAACCCGGGTCTGGTGGGCTCGGGAGGGCGCGGCCTGGTCAGCCATGCCAAGGTGGCGATGGTGGTTGGGGAGGGTTCCCTTGGTTTGGATTTTTCCGGCCACCTGGGCTCCGACATAAGTTGGGCAGGGGGGAAGGGTTTGCTCAAAGGGCTTGAGGGGGAGAGGAGGAGGGGGGTCTTTTATTGGCTTGGGGTGGGGGGGGGGATCTCCTCCCCTAGCCAATGTGGGATTAATCCCTTCTTATGGAGGGATTAATCCCCACCCTCCAGCTATCTAAGGACAGTTGGCAGCCCCAACTTTTCCCCCATGTGGGGAAAAATGGCTAAGCCCTTATGGGCTTGGGATTTTAATAAGAGAGGGAGAAAGAGAGGAGAGGAGAGGTAATGGTGGGCCTCCACTTGTCCTAAGGTGGAGCTTGCTGGTTGGGGGCCCAAAGGAGAGTGATGGGGGCAAGGACTATCCACCGATGGAGAGGAGGTGGGCCCCTATTTGGAGAAAAATCCAAAAATGGTTTTTTAGGGGGTTTGACCAAGTCAACCCTTGGGTGGGTCCCCCTTATTGGCCAAAGTCAAAGTGGGTCCAAGTCATCGGGTCGGGTCAAAGTTCGGGCGTCGTGTCACAATTGGTGTGCGCACGCTTTTCGGTGCACTACTATGCTTGATTTTATCACGAGTTGACTAATTGTCGTCGAAATTGACTAGGACGACTTCTGTTGACTTCATATTGACCACACGATTCCAATGCCACTGATTGGGGTTGAATCGGAGTCTGTTTGGCGAAAGTCCAAAATTTGAGCGTCGTAGCGCGCTAAAACGGTCGAAGTGTCTAAATCTGTCGTTAGATCTCTGATTGTGACGCGACGGGTCTCGATGCACCCGTTTAGGTTATATAAGGTCACAGGAATCGACAAAAACAAATTCAGAGTTCTCTAGCTCGATATCCAAAATCTCGCTCTCGTTGTGTTTTACGAGGAATGGTCACATCCACTATATGACCTCGGGGTCCAACTGAACGAGTACTGATGTACTCGTATAGAATATACGAGGTCACAGGAACTGGCAGAACTCAATTCGGAGTTCTCTAGCTCCATTTCCTGCCTAGGGTTATCTCCTACCGGGTCATGGGTAGAGTTCGGGCCACTTTTATTGGGCCCACTAGGGATCTGGTGGCCCAATAAAAGTCGGGATGTTACAATCCAATAAAAATAAAAGGATTTTCATCCCCGAAAATTTTCTTGAAGTAGGGGGGGGGGAAGTAACATACCTGAGGAAAGAGCTCTGGGTGCTTCTCTCGGAGGATTGCTTCAGGTTCTCACGTGAACTCCTCTCGTCCGCAGTTTGACCATAGTATCTTAACCATCGGGCTGGTCTTGTTACGTAGTGTCTTTACCTTGTAATCTACTACTCTGACGGGTTCGAGCTAGACAGATCTATCTGACTGTAGTTGCACTGGTGGGGTAGGATGGTGATGCTCTGGTTGCCGGAGGACTCGTCTCAAGGAAGAGACATGAAACACATCGTGAAGATTCCCCAACTCTGGGGGTAAGGCTAAACAATGGGCGACGGGGCCAACACGCTCTATCACCGAATAGTGGCCCAGGTAGCAGGGATCTAACTTTTCTGCTTTCTCAACCAGGAGACACCATGCATGGGCTTTATTTTCAAAAATATCATCTCTCCCACGCTGAACTCCACCAGTTGGTGTCGCTCATCATAGTACTTGACATGTCGGCTCTGCGCTTCCCACATTCGCTCTTGGATCAGCCGTATCGCTGCCGTAGTGTCATCAATGTAAGCCACTCACAAGGCTTCCGGGTCCTCTTCTTGAGCCCAAGTCAACGGGGTTCGACAACGTCTTCCATACAATGCCTCATATGGAGCCATCTTAATGCTAGCCTGGTAGCTGTTATTGTAAGAAAATTCGACTAACGATAATAGCTGCTCCCACTGTTCATTGTGTTCCACTATGCACAATCGAAGTAGATCCTCCATCATCCGGTTTGTCCGCTCCGTCTGTCCGTCTGTCTGCAGGTGGATGGCGGTACTAAAGGCCAATTTGGTTCCCAAGGATGCCTGTACCCGCCTCCACTCCTTAGATGTGAAATGCCCATCAAGATCTGATACGATGGACTTTGGTAATCTGTGAAATCGGACTACTTGCTCTAGGAACATTCTGGCCAGGATATCCACACCGTCACCCTATCGATTTGGAATGAACCACGCTACCTTGGTGAGTCGATCTATGACCACCCAAATTGAGTCATTCCCAGCACGAGATCGAGGTAGGTCGTGGACGAAGTCCATGGAGATATCTTCTTACTTCCATTCTGGTATCGGCAGGGGCTATAATAGGCCTCCTGGACTGCGACATTCGGCCTTAACCTTCTAACAGGTCTGACACTGGGCCACAAAGTTGATGACATCTCTTTTCATTCCTGGCCAATAAATGGTCCTGCGCATGTCCATGTACGTCTTAACCACGCCAGGGTGAATCGAGTACCTGGACTGATGGGCCTCTTGCAGAATTTCTTCACAAATTCCTCCGGTAGCGAGAACGAATATGCGATGCTTGAATTGTAGAACCCCATCATGCAGATTATAATCCTCCTGTGCTCCTTCTTGCAGAGATCGGATGATTGGCATTACCTCTGGGTCGATCTTCTTGGCTTCATGTATCCGATCTCGGATATCACATTGGATCTCCATCCAACACAGCTGAGAATGGTACTCTTCGGATCTCTTCGGGAAACCATGGTAATCTCCAAGTATATCGAGGACTGGAATAGTTCCTTAGGGATCTGCTCCATCCAACTCCCGGCTATCGCAGGCTGGCGGCTCAAGGCGTCAGCGACTCTGTTAGCTTTCTCGGGGTGATATTGGAGAGCAAAGTCATAATAGCATAGGAATTCTAGCCATCGGCGATGCCGGAGATTCAGCTCTTTCTGCGTGAAGATATATTTGAGGCTCTTGTGGCCGGAGAAGATCTCACATCTTACTCCGTACAGATAATGCCTCCAGATTTTAAGGGCGAATACGATGGCGCCCAACTCTAAATCGTGTGCTGCGTAATTTAATTCGTGCAACTTTAATTGCCGAGATGCGTAGCCCACTACCTTGCCATGCTGCATTAGAACAGCTCCCAATCCCTTCAGGGAGGCATCTGTGTAGATTTGGAATCCCTCGGTCCATGTGGGAATTGTAAGGATTGGCGCAGAAGTTAGTCGCTTCTTCAGTTCGACGAACGCAGCCTCGCACTCTGGCATCTATTGGAATGCGACGTCTTTCTTGGTGAGAGCAGTTAGGGGTAGGGCAATCTTGGAAAAATCGTCGATGAACTTCATGTAGTATCCGACAAGATTGAGAAAACTCCGGATGTCCGTAGCCATCCTGAGTGGCGGCCAATTTTGTACTGCCTGGATCTTGGCTTGGCCTACTACTACTCCTTCCTTGTTTATTGTGTGGCCCAAGAATCCAACTTCTTCTAGCTAAAACTCGCACTTATTGAATTTGGTGAAAAGAAAGTGCTACCGGAGTTTTAATAACACCATCTGCAGGTGCTGAGTATGGTCTATCTTGGTCTTCGAGTAGATTAAGATGTCATCTATGAAGACGATGACAAAGTGATTCAAGAAGGGTTCAAAGACTTTATTCATCAGGGTCATGAAGGTGGAGGGCGCGTTGGTGAGCCCGAAGGGCATCACTAGGAACTCATATAGACCATATCAGGAGCTGAAGGCAGTCTTGGGAATATCTTGCTCTCGGATTTGAAGCTGATAATAGCCAGATCTCAGGTCCATCTTGGATAACATGGATGCACCTTGCAACTGATCGAACAGTTCGTCGATCCTAGGGAGGGGGCATGTGTTGTGTATAGTAAGCTTATTTAGTTCCCTGTAGTCGATGCACAATCACAGTGTCCCATCTTTCTTCTTGACCAAAAGCACCGGGGCTCCCCAAGGTAAGGAACTAGGACGGACGAATCCAACATCTATCAATTCCTGTAGTTGGATTTTCATTTCAGTCAGCTCTCTTGGGGCCATCCGGTAGGGGGCTCGTGATACTGGCCGTGCTCTGGACACGAGCTCAATCTAAAAGTCGACCTCTCGCTGGGGTGACAATCCCGAGACGGACTCAGGGAAAATATCTAGAAAGTCACAGACTACTAGAACTTTTGCGAGCACCTGGGTTTTGTCTTCCATCTCGAAATAGATAAGGTATACTTCATCCTTCTGCCGGACTAATTTCACAAATCTGCGTAGAAGTCAGAATAATGTGCAAGACGGAGGGTACACCTGTCAACGTGACGCTCTGGCCATTTGGGTTCTGTAGCCAGACTTCTTGCGTGGAACAGTTTATCTGTGCTTGGTGCTCGGCCAGCCAGTCCATCCCCAGAATTATATCAAATCCGGTTATTGCTAGGATGGTTGCGTAGATCCCCAATTCTACTTCTCCCATCACAGCTTGGAACGAGCACTTTTCCGTAAATGTCATATCCGACCCATCCGGTAAACAGATTCGTATAATTAGTCCGGTTGAACGAATAACGTTCCCTTTTGTTGCGATGAATTCGTGGGAGACGAAAGAATGTGTCGCTCCTGTGTCGAAAAGGGTCTTGGCAGTGTGTCCTTCTACCAATAAGATTCCTGATGATATGAGAAGTATATACATATATATTATCTAACTAATACAGAAGATGTAAGCATATATATATATAAGTAATATACAATATCAGTAGTAAGATCTGGTATCTCCCTATCGCCTAAAGTACACATATATAACTACGTCAAGGGCCGGTCCGTGCTGCAATTCTAGTGCGCAGGCCTCCAGGGGCGCTGCTCGGCCTTACTGGCCTGTCCTGTCAGCTCTGCCTATGCGGCCTCTCTGACCCTGTCCCCGTGCTGGCTGACATAAGAAGCATTTTCCCGCAAAGGGAACATCTCGTCGGGCCACTAGGGGGCTGTGGTGCTGGAGCTGGTCTGATGTCTGGCTGCGCGGCTGGGTGTGCTGGGGGTATTGATGGGCGCCTATAGGGCTTTCTGCGGTGTAGCTGCATACGCTCTCTATCCTGTCTGTGGGGATCGACTCCTCCGTCGTGCCTCTGGTCTCGAGGAATCTCTATCTAGCCTCTGCGCTACTGAGCCACTGTTCGCTGGTCCAACTCCAATACTGTCGCATGGGTGGCTATGGTGTGAAAGGTGGCCTGAGAGAGCATGATTAGGGCCTGCCTCAGATCATCTCGTAGTGCTCGCTAGAACCGAGAAGCTCTATCTCTGTTGGAGGTAGCCAGATTTCCGACAAAGCATGTCAGGTATATAAACTCTCTCCCGTACTCTGCCACTGTGTGGTTGCCATGTCGAATGAGCAAGAACCTCTCCTGTAGTATGGCTCGGTCTGCATCCATGATGAAGAATTCTAGTAAAGCCTCGGAGAACTCTCCCCAAAGAATTGCGCTGAACGGCCGACCTCAAAAAGTAGAGCGACTAGCTACTCTCCACTAATCCCTCGTGTATCCCTCCAAAAGGGTCACCACTAAAGAGACTGCAGCCACAGCTGGGCACATCATTCCCACTAATAGTTCCTCCAACCGCTCCACCCACTCCTCTATCTAGATGGCCGTCTCCGTACCTCTGAAAGGTGGACGCCTCAGTCCTCGGAAAGTCTATAGCAGATCAGTGGGTGTTGTCATCTATCGTGGTGTCTGTGCCAGGGCAGCCTGGAAAGTCGCTAGAATAGCCGACAATGTCTACCCCATATCTTTCTCGGTAAACAGTACGGCTGCGGGAGCGACCGGGTCTGGTGGTGGGGTAGTTGGAACATATCCTCTAGACGAGGATCCCCCGTTACTGTACTCCGGTATTTGGAGAAGTAACAGGAAAGCGTGTCAATATATTGCAAAATTAGGGCAATTTGCAAAAGCGACAAACAAAGCAAAAATAAAGGTGTATGGGCATACTGCTGTACAGTCCAGAATCCCTAAGCCTCTACACTAGTGTCCACCAGGCTTCCGCTGTAAGGTTCGTCCTGAACCTAGAACAAAGTGAGGGATGGAGGGATCCTAAGACTGCTCTACAAGGACGAATCGTTATGGCTCTGATCCATTTGTAGACCCCCCAACCTTTTTGCCCGGGTCGAGCCGGAGGGGTACTACTGGCCCAAGACGTCCACCTAGTGCTCCTTAGGAGAAATGATCCCCCCTGTCTAAGCACTAAATGGCCTCCTTGCTCGGCTCAAATCACAACATTCACAACACATCAGAGTATAGCATATGCATTAACAGGAAACCACTGCAGATATATATATCACACCAAATAATACAGAGGTTCTAGGGTCGAAGCCTAAGTGTTTATATAAGCCCGTGAGCTATACATGTACTACATATAACCCTAATACTCTCTCTCTCTCTATGGTACTTGGCGGTACTCACGTCTCTAAACTCTGGGGATGGCGGGGGTGCATCTGCTCGAGTAGTCCTAGCCGCTGGTGTAATTTCCTGCGGCAGTGGGTCACTACGGTGCTCCATTTCCTATGAATGGTTATTTAGATAACTGTTAGTCACATAACTAAGTGGAAACAAATCTCCTCCCCGGATCCATATCTTGGGGATGAGCACACACCCACCCAACAAAAGTAAATAGCCGAAGTAAGAGAGGGTTAGCACAATATTTCATATATGTATCGCTAGGAGCAACTATAAAAGAGTGCAGGATAGTATAATAGGAAAAAAGCAGCTGCAATATAAATTAGTTATATCAAGGCTCCATTAGCTCGTCAACACATCAGGTTTTCACATCCTGAATTCTATCGCAGACATTCACAGCCACGCACACACAACATGCATTCATAGCCATGCACACAAACCCTATGTCGGCACAGTTTAGACCACTTCTGTTCTAGCAGGGTAGTGAGCCCCGCGGGCCTCACTGATGTGGTCGTCGGTGACAGTGGCTAGTCCTGTCACTTCTGTGGGTGATCGTATCACACAACCCCAGTCCCTAACATACAACCTTGTGTACTCTTAGATGTGAGCGACATCCGGCGAATCATTTTGGCCGACCAGCAGAGGAAAACCTGAGGGGGAATAATATAACGGCCGGTCGCCCGTGGTACCCATCTCCCTATAGCCTTGAGTCATTGACCCTCCCACACTGGTACGAACGGTCTGTGAGAGGGACTGACCCGCCACTATTTCACCGCAAGTAATTTACAAACAATCAAACAAAAGGCAATCATAACATACACCGGGTCTACGTCGGCCTGCCCTACTAGGCTTTAGACTTCGGGCGTCGGCACCTAGCTCTACTTTCAACAAGGAGCGTGGGAGCGCATTATTTGGGGCTAGACCTAAAGGACTACTTCAACTCTGATTATCCCTAACTAAGGCTCAACTTTAACGACGACTGCTCGTCAGAGCAGGACCCGAGATTATAATAGTAAATTGCAATGAAGAGAAGTGCGGTGATTATGCTGCTTATTTAAAGTGTTGGAATGAAATGTGACCAGTACGAGACTGGAGTAGTACTGCATAGTATGTATTGAAATAAGCTTGACCAGTACGAGACTGGAGTAGAGTTATGTTGGGTACATTGGTCAAATGTACCTGATTTGAAGAAGCCTCACCCAACTCAATGATATACATCATAATGTATTTGATGTATGTTTGAGTTACTTGTGCAGGTTAAGAAAGTACTGGACTGAAGCAAAAAGTTTCTAAGTCCATGTGTCGACACCCAGAGGGAAAGTATCGACACTCAAGAAAGCTTGTGTCGACACCCAGACAAGCAGTGTCGACACTTGGAGTCATTGTGTCGACACCTGGGATGCAAAGTCGACACCAGACAGAAAGTGTCGACACTTGGAGCTGTGTCGACACTCAGTGCAGAAAAGTGCAGACAGAAAGTGTCGACACAAGGAGCTGTGTCGACACCCAGTGAAGCTGTGTCTACACCAGAAAGTGTCGACACTTGGAGCTGTGTCGACACTCAGCAAAAGTCTGCAGAGACTAAGTATATGTGTCGACACTAAGCAGAAGAGTCAGCACTTGAAGTAAGTGTCGACACCCAGCACAATGTGTCGACACTCAACAGAAGAGTCAGCATTTAAAGTATGTGTCGACACCCAGAACAATGTGTCGACATACAGCTGAAGACTCAACACTTGAAGAAAGTGTCGACACAAGGAGCTATGTCGACACTTAGCAAAGATCAGAAAATTCAACAAAAATATTCTAAGTACAAGTGTCGACACTAAGGGAATGTGTCGACACTTAACTGAAGTCTCAACAAGAAGAAGTTGTGTCGACACAAGGAGCTGTGTCGACACTCAGCAAGTAACGACAATGAAGACTATGTGTCGACACCAAGAAGCAGTGTCGACACTTGACAGATTCAACACAAGAAGATGTGTCGACACAAAGGAGATGAGTCGACACATAGAAGAATTCAGCAAAAGCTAGAAGAACAAGTACTTGTGTCGACACTTAATATCAGTGTCGACACATGAAGAAGAATCTGTGTCGAGACATACAAGAAGTTGTGTCGACACCTTGTAGACTTGTGTCGACACTTACACAACATGTGTCGACACTTGGTCTATAAGTGTCGACACTTAAAGACAGAAAGTCTCGACACTTACAGACAGTTAGAGATTTTCAAGAAGTGACTGGATGACTTGACAGCTGCCGTTCCAGCCGGTCTACAGCAACTGTCAGAGATGTCAGAAGTCAGTTATGGACCGGACCAGCCGGTTACCATAAAGAATGCCTATAAATAGGCACCTACAGTTTACAGAAACCGTGTGGTTAAGAGTTGTTGAGGTTGTTGATCAGATTATTGTTAAGGTTGATCACCTTGTTGAAGTAATTATTAAAGTGGTACAAAGAGTATCAACACAAGAAGATCTAGCAGTTCAAGTGCAGATCTAAGAAGTTGGAGAGAGAGGGCTCCATCCAAGAAATCAGCCTCTGGAACTAGGCTGAGAAGAAGGATTCAGATTCAATTCTGGATCTTAAGTGGCAGAGGTCAAGGAACAACTGCAGAGGATTCAGTCTTATTCAGTTCTACTCAAGAAGCTTTGAAGAAAGCTAAGTCAGGGTGAATCCAGCTGAGTTCTTCCAAGAACTCATAAAGAAACTCTCAACTCCCCTCTTTTATTTTTGAGTTGTAGAGTCAATATTTGTAAAACATTTTTATCTTGTAGGATCCATTGGATCTGAGTGATTTGTAAGCCTATAATTATAAAGGCTGAGGGTAGGGCTTGTTAGCCTGAGTGTAGGAGATAGAGATCTCTGAGTGTAGGCCTTGTTGGCTGAGTGTAGGCCTTGGTTGGCTGAGTGTAGGCCTTGATTGGCTGAGTGTAGGCTTTGGGATAAAGCTGAGTTGTAAGGCTTTGGGCCTGAGGTGTAGGAACCAATTTGGGTTCTGAGACAGTGGAGAAGTTTGGCCGAATCTAGTACACTGCTAGATAGGCGAAGGGGGAAAGTGGATGTACCCATATCTTGGGGAACCACTATAAAACACTGTGTGCTGTGCTGTGATTGTGCTGTGGATTAGCTGTGTATGTTTTGTTATTGCTGTTTGCTGTGCAAAAGTAGTTAGAAATCTGTGATATAACTGTTTGGCTGCCAACAAAGTTAGAAAAGGATTAGGTCACCTATTCACCCCCCCCTCTAGGTGTTTAGGTACCATATCTTTCAAGTGGTATCAGAGCCAGGTTCCTCAAAACAAGGACTAACAGTCTGAGGAGATCCTGTTTGGCAGATTCAGTGTAAGACAAAACACAGATTCAAGAAATTCAAGAAAATCAAGAAACATGGGTTCCTATGAGAACCACAAGGAATTGGGTTCCATGAAATTACCCATATACAGAAAGGAGATCTTTGGGATCTGGAAAGAAAGGGTAAGGCTGTTTATGGAGGCCTCAGACCCTAGAATCTACATCACAGTAAAGGAAGGGCCTTATGTGCCCATGAAGATTTCAGTTCTAGATGCAAACCAGAGAACTCCAAAGGATTTCTCTGAGATGACTAAGGATGAAATTGTCCTGGCCACCATGGACAAGAGGGCACAGAACATAATAGTGAGTGCCATTGATGATGCAACTTTTCAGAACTTAATTCACTGTAAAACAGCAAAAGAGATGTGGGATACTCTCATTGTTTATATGGAAGGTTCTGAAGAAGTTAGGCAAGATAGGAAGTCCTTGCTAAATCAGGAGTATGAAAGCTTTAGGCAAGGAAAGGGTGATAGCATCACTGAGTGCTATAAGAAATTTTACAGAATAGTTAATGAACTCATGTCTTATGGAAGAGAGTTCAGTAACTATGAACTAAATGACAAGTTCCTAAGGTCCCTAACCAAAGATTGGGACACCAAGATCTGTGCCATAAGAGAAATGGCTAAGTTGGGGGAAATTCCTCCTCCCACACTGTTTGGCAAGCTATTGTCTTATGAAATGCAGTTAACAGTGAGAAAAGAGGAGGAGAAATCAACAAGGACTGAGCACAAAGAAAGAACTGTTGCTTTCAAGACAGAAGTTCCCAGAAAGTGCAGGAATAAGTCTTCAACTCCACCTCCAGAGGTAGTTGAATCAGAGTCTGATGAGTCTGTCAGCACAAAGTCTAAGAGCAGTGAAAGTGATGAAGACTTTGCTGCTTTCACTAGACACTTTCAGAAGTTTTTGAAAAAGAAACAGTGGAGGTCAAGGCCTTCTACATCACAAGGAAAGGAAGACTCTTATCAGAAAAAGAGGTCTTCAAAGAATGACAAGAAAAGGACAAAATCAAGCAAGGCAACTGGTTCAAAGATTGTTTGCTATTGCTGCAATAGACAGGGCCATGTTATTGCAGATTGTCCAGAGAAGAGAAAGGAATCTGGTGACAGGAAAAAGACTCACTTCAAAGGGAAGAAAGAAAAGTCTTTTGTTGCTAAGAAGGAGAAGACTCTATCAGATATCTCTTCTTCAGAAACTGAGTCTGAGGCTGAAGCCTACATAGGGCTGTTTGCTGAAGAAGAAGAGGAAGAATTTATGCAGATCTTGGAGTCAATTTATGAACAAGAAGACAGTCATTGCCAATGGCTAATGGCTTTGACAGACAGTGCCAAAATCCTGGAGCAGCCAGGACCCAGTCAGGTACTAAGTTCAAGTTTAAATTCAGGTTCTTGTTCTAGTTCAGAATCAGATTCTTCTTCATCAAGTGATGAGAATATATCTGAGTCTGAGGAAGATATTCATCAGCTTATAGATGAATATAAGGTACTGTTGCAAGCCTACAAGAAAAGCAAGACCCTAGCCAAAAGTCAGGCAAAGGAAATTGCTGATCTTAAAGCTGCTGCAACAGATTTTGAGAAGCAATTTGATCAAAAACTGAATGAGGTAGCCAGGCTGAAACACATAACGGTGATTCAGATGGGAACTATCACTTTTAAGAATGATCAAATTAAGAGACTGGAGATCAATCTTCAGAAAGAGAGAGAGCTTGTTGCTAGATTTTCAAAACCTAAATCAGTGCTACCTTTAATTGATGAATTTGTTCATCATAAAGGCAAGGCTGGACTGGGTCTTGTTAGACCTGCAGGGACTGAGCAGTCCAAGTATAAGTCCAAGGGCAAAGCCCCAACATTCAACAAGCCTGCTGTAGTCAAGACAGCCAAGGCAGTACCTAAGCAAAGGTACAATAAATTTGAATGTTGGTGCTGTGGCAAAGTTGGCCATTTTGCAGTAGACTGTTGGCACAATGTGAGTGCCAAAGTGAGTTCCAAACTACCTGTTGGAAAGCCAGTAGGTAGGTTTGTCAAATTGCAAACTAACAATCACCAAGGACCCAAGAATACTTTGGGTTCTAAGGTTCATTAATTTGTTTTGCAGGTGAGTCCAAGTGGCCATACCCCTACATGGTACTTGGACAGTGGATGTTCCAGACATATGACTGGAACTAGGGGTCTACTGAAGGACTACATTCCAATCAAAAATGGTCCTAAAGTGACCTTTGGTGGTTCTGAAAAAGGAATCATCAAAGGGTTTGGTAACATTTCTTCAAACTTAGTTACCATTACTCAAGTGGCTTATGTTAAAGGGTTGAAACACAACCTAATAAGTATAAGTCAATTAAGTGATGTAGGGTATGACATCTCATTTGTTAAAAATGGTTGTCATATCAAGAGGTCAAGTGATCAAGAGATCATTTTGACAGGATATAGGAAGAGGAATGTCTACTGCCTAGACATTATGATTGAGAACAATGGTTCTCCAGTTTGTCTTGTAGTTGATGAGACAGTCTCTCATTGTGTCAAATGGCACAAGAGGCTAGCCCATCTTAACTACAAGACTATTAGCAAACTCTTTAGCAAAGAGTTAGTGAGGAATGGTCCTCAAGTTAAGTGTGTCAAAGATGGTATTTGCTCAGCTTGTCAAAAGGGCAAGCAGACTAAATCCACCTTTAAAAGCATAGAAAACAAAGATGCTGTGAGGTGTTTGTACCTCTTGTATTTGGATCTCTTTGGTCCAATGCCAGTTCACAACTTAGGTAGGAAGGTCTATACCCTTGTAGTTGTAGATGACTACTCAAGGTTTTCCTGGGTGTTCTTCTTAAGACAGAAATCTGAAACACCTAGTGTCTTCTACAGCTTTGTCAAGCAAATTCAGAATGAACTAAATAGTACTATGGTCAAAATTAGAAGTGACCATGGTACTGAGTTTCAGTCTGAAAGCATGACAAAACTATGTGAAGACTTTGGGATATTTCAAGAATTCTCTTCACCTAGAACACCTCAGCAAAATGGCATTGCTGAGAGGAAGAATAGGACCTTGATAGAGGCTGGTAGAACCCTACTAAGTGATACATCACTGCCTGAGTATTTCTGGGCTGAAGCAGTTAATACTGCATGCCATGTTATAAATTGGGCTACCATCACTAAAGGGCTTAACAAGACCCCCTATGAAGTTGTGAAAGGCAGGAAACCAAACCTATCCTACTTCAGGATCTTTGGTTGCAAATGTTTCATACTTAACAATGGGAAGTCTTACTTAACTAATTTTGCTGCCAAGTCCCAAGAGGGAATTTTTGTTGGGTACAACAATAATAGTAAGGCTTATAGAGTCTACAACTTGACTACACAAGTTGTAGAAGAATCAGTGCATGTAGTTTTTGATGAGACTAAACTTATTAATAATGAGTTGTCTAGCAATGTATGCAGCCCCACAGGTTTGACAAAGAAAATGGACAAGCTTACTATAGAAGAAGTGCCTGCTGCAAGACAGCAAGGAGAAGAGAGTAGCTGTTGTCCAGGGGGAGAACTACATGTGCCAGTTGCTGAAGAAATACAAGGTGTACAACATGAAGCAGATGCTGAAGTGGTTCAACCAGAGGTTAGGATGCCTCCAGCTCACAGGCATCTTAGAGATCATCCAGTAGAGCTGATTATTGGAGATCCAAGACAAGGAGTACAAACCAGGAGCAGAAATCAGAATGCTGTAATCTATTCCAGCTTTCTGTCACAAGTTGAACCTAAGAAGTTTGAAGAAGCAATACAAGATCCACAATGGACTGAAGCAATGCAAGAAGAGCTTAATCAGTTCAAGAGGTGCAAGGTTTGGGAACTTGTTCCTAAACCTAAAGACCACAATGTAATAGGAGTTAAGTGGATCTACAGGAATAAGATGGATGAACAATGGGTCATCATTAAGAATAAAGCTAGACTGGTTGCTAAAGGATATAGGCAAGAAGAAGGTATTGATTTTGATCAAACCTTTGCTCCAGTAGCCAGACTGGAAGCCATAAGAATGTTCTTGGCCTATGCAACCTATCAAGGATTCAAGGTTTACCAAATGGATGTCAAGTCAGCATTCCTAAATGGTAATTTGAAAGAAGAAGTCTATGTGGAGCAGCCTTCAGGTTTTGTTGATCCAACTCTACCTCATTATGTCTATAGACTTAGGAAAGCTTTATATGGGTTAAAGCAAGCCCCTAGGGCTTGGTATGAAACCCTATCTAGTTTCCTCATTGAGAACAAGTTCTCAAGGGGGAAAATAGATAAGACTCTATTCCTTAGGGAATCTAGAGGCAAAGTCATACTAGTCCAAATATATGTAGATGACATTATATTTGGGTCTACTGAAAGCAGCCTTTGCAAAAAGTTTGCAAAACTTATGCAAGGTCAGTTTGAGATGAGTAGTATGGGAGAGCTGAAGTTTTTCTTGGGTCTCCAAGTTAAACAGACTGAGAGTGGTTTGTCCATTTGTCAGTCAAAGTTCACCCTAGAACTCATAAGGAAGTATGGTATGGATTCATCCAGTACCATGAAGACTCCTATGGGGTCAAGTATGTCTCTTAGCAAGGATGATGCAGGGAAACCTGTAGATGAAACCTTGTATAGAGGGATAGTTGGCTCCCTATTATACTTGACTGCTAGTAGACCAGACATCATGTATGCTACATGTGTTTGTGCAAGGTATCAAGCCTGCCCTAAAGAGTCTCATTTGACTGCAGTCAAAAGAATATTGAGATATCTAAAGGGCACTCCCTATCTAGGCCTCTGGTACCCTAGGAATGGAGATTTTGATCTAACAGGTTATTCAGATGCAGACTTTGCAGGATGCAAAGAGGATAGAAAGAGTACTACTGGAACCTGTCAATTCCTAGGTGGGAGACTAATTTCATAGAGTAGCAAGAAGCAAACCAGTGTGGCTATCTCCACAGCTGAGTTAGAGTATGTGGCTGCAGGAAGTTGCTGTGCTCAACTTCTGTGGATTCAACATCAGCTAGAGGACTATGGATTTAAGGTAAGTAGAACTCCACTTTTCTGTGATTCTACTAGTGCTATTTCAATAGCTAATAACCCTGTATCCCATAGTAGGACAAAACATATTGAGATTAAATATCATTTTCTTAGGGAGCATGTAGAAAGAGAAGATATTTTATTAGAATATGTTAAAACAGATGAACAAGTAGCTGATATGTTTACTAAGCCACTAGAAGAAGCTAAGTTCAATAGATTCAAAATTGAACTAGGAATGATAAACTTAGAGTAAGTTTACAGATTTGAAAATGACTAAGTAAAAAGGTGTCGACACATAGACAAGTCTATGTCGACACAGAATAGTGGTGTCGACACTTCAGGAAAAAGGTGTCGACACATCTAGGATGTTGGTGTCGACACTTCAGAATGTTAGTGTCGACACATGTCAAGTAGGTGTCGACACATCCAATATGGTGTCGACACTTAAGTTTTACTCAGAATTTTTCTAAGTAAAGTCTCGACTATGTGTCGAGATATGTTGTGTCGACACATAACCAAGTGTCGACACATAATATCTGTTGACTAAACTTGTGTCGACACATATGTGTCGAGACATTATAAGTCAGTGTCGACACTTATTGCCAGTGTCGACACATGTTAAGTTAGCTGTCCCGCCTGTTCATCTTCAAAATTAGACAGGTATAAATAGGGTTCTGTCTTTGTTTGTCGACACGCTTTCAAAGTTTCGAGACCAAAACTCCTGTGTCGACACCTCTCTTTTCTAAAGACAAATTCTCCAAACCCTAATGGCTCCTAAGCTTGAGGAGAACGTTAACGAAGGCTATGAGCTAGTGCGCGGCGCGTTCGACGAAGCTGATCAAGAAATCAAGTCGGTGGTAACCCTAGTCGCCAATTCTGGACTAGAATACTTGGTTTCAGAACCAACAAAGATTTGGAAAAAGGAAGTTCTTGAATTCCTTAATGGAGCTGCTGTAGATGAATCTGGATACAGAATCAAATCCAGAGTTCATGGATCTAAGGTCAAGATTTCACCAAAAAGTCTGAGGAAGGTACTCCAGCTACCTAAAACACAAGATGAAGAAGAGGTTACTGCTTCAAAGACCAGGGAAGCTTTAACCTGGTGTGGTCTTGATCCTAAGATGAAGATAGGATCAGTCTTTAACAGGAAAGGCATGAACAGTCAAGGAAAATTCATGTCTGAGATTGTGGGCAAGGTTATTCTCAGTAAGCCTGGAGGGCATGACAGGGTGTCTGCCTCTATGTTTGGGATTATGACAAGAATTATCTTCACTCTGAAAACAGACTGGTCTCAAGTGATTTATGAGAAAATTAAGGAGAGCTTGAAGAAGCCCAATCTGGGCAGGATCATTAGTCTCTACCTTGCTGGTACCATACCAGAGGTAATGAATACAGCTGCAGGCAGCAAGATAAATCATATGAGGAAGATGGATCAAAGGATCATTTCCAGATGGGACAGAGTGTTGTCCAAGGAATTACCAACTCCAGAGAAGCCAATTACTAAGAAAGATTCTCCTCCAAGGAAGAAAAGGAAGACAGCTCCAGTGACACAGGAGTCCTCCAGCAGTTCAGGGAGTGAAGAACATGTTGTTTTCACTCCTGATGATCAAGAGGAAGTGGCTGCAGAGAAGACCCCTGCTGCTCAAGATATAGCTGAGATCCAGGGGGAGCTGCCTCAAGCTAGCCCCATCCCTAGGGATCACAGCCAGGGGGAGCTTCCAGGTGTAGAAGAACCCTCTACATTGGAGAGTGAACAAGCCACTAACATCATACAAGAGGTACTCATTGAACTAAATACATTGAATTTTTCTATAGTAAATTCTGATTTGTCTGATGTACATCAGCAAACTCAGCTAGACAGTCAAGTTCCAAATGTTGTTTTAGAAGACACATCTGCTGTAGTTCAAGATGATACTTCTCAAGTGGTTGAAGAACCAAGAACTTCTCCTGCACAGTCTCCACCTGAATATACAATGGAAGATTTATTTCTAAATCTAGATCAAGAAGATTTTAATATGGACAAGGATGCTGCTGCTGAAGATAAGAGTGCTGCTGCTGAGGCGGAGCAACTGACAGTTCTGGAAGAGCCTTTAAGGCAAGAAACAGATAAGGCACCTGATGTGCAAGCAGAAAAGCCTCAAAGCCCTAAGGATAGGGTTGACATAGCCAGCACTTCAGAATCTGAAGAAGATGAGACTGCAAAGGCTAAGAAGAAGAAACTCTATGTCTTCAAGAGGAGAAGTCAGAGTTATAAGAAAGCTTTGCAATCTATAACCCCACAGCCTATAATTCAACAAGCCCCAACTGTTGATTATTTTGCCTTAATGATAGCCATACAGATAAAACTTGATGAACAAAGAAAGGCTATAGAGGCTTATGTGGATGAAGGGCAGAAGACTTTACAATTTGATCTTGCACAAGATATAAAGTCTATAAGGTTTGAGATGAACCTTAACAAAAAAGAAATGACTGACTGCTTCCACAAGGGTGGGAATGCAGTAGTCTATCTGGCAACACACCAGGAGAAGATCAAAGCACAGGTAGATGATATAGCATTGAAGCAAGGGTATGTACTGGAAAATCAGTTAAGGATGAATGACAACTTGACTGCTTCACACAATGCTATTGTCACTGAAATGAAGAACAAGGCTGCTGAACCTTCTCCATCTGCTGCTGCAGTTAAGGCTGACTTTGATAAAGTATTTCAAGCTGAGATTACTACTGTCAAGACTGCAATTCAAGATTCCCAGAAGGCCATCTCTGAACAGCTCACTAAGCTCAAACCTTACTTTAAAGATGGAATCAGGTACTTGGATAGTCAAATCAGATTCCAGAAGGATGATGTAAGAGATCATGTTGCCCAAGAAGTCATAAAGGGGGAGAGAGTTTTAGTCAAAGCTAGCTCTGACCATGCAAAATGGATATCTAATTCCATCAGAGCTACACTGGGCTATCCTCCACTCTGTGATGATGACAATGTTGCTGAATCTGGGATTCAAAGTGCATATCTTGGAGGTGAGCAACCAGAGGTAGCTCAGGTCATATATCCTCCACCAGATTTTGACATGGTGCAAGCTGATATTCACCAGATGTATAGCCCAACTGCAGGGAAGTCAAATGTTGTTCTGGAAAAGGTTGTTCAGCCTATTTCTGCAGCTATGCAAGAGGCATTAGAGAAAGAAGAAGAGGCAAGGTTGTCAAAGAAGAGGTTTAGGGAACAAGCAGAACAAAAGCCAGATTTTGAACAGTGGAGCCCTACCTCTAGGAATATAATTCTAACTGCCTGGAAAGCTGCCAAGGACAATGCTCATGAAAGGAACAAGTGGTTCTCTGAAGCAGAATGGAGGAAACATGAAATAAGACAAGAGGCCATTGTTCAATATAGAAGAAAGGCAAAGATGGGAAAGCTACCTCCTACTGCAGTGGAGCCTAGCAAGTACTTTCCTAAGCCATACCACTATTTTGAGAGGCAGAAAATCAAAGCAGAAGAGCTGAAGAAGAAGGACTTAAAAGGCAAGAAGCCTGCTGATGCTGCAACTGCTGAAGCCACTGTCAAAGCTCAAGTCCAACCTGACAAAGGCATAGTTATCAAAGAACCAGACCAGAAATAGATTAAGAATTGACTTGAAGATTGTTGTAATCTTTTGAATGTAAAACACTTTTGTAAAACATTGAAGATGTATTAAAAAAATGTTAGCACAATATATGATAAATATATTTCATGATTGTTCAGAGAATGTGTCTATTTCTTGTTTGTTCTGAAATGATGAATGTGTATACATGTGTGAATTTCTACATGTTTATGTTTACCCTGCTGTTTATAATCTGCTTTACATCATTCTATAATTTTTAATTATGGATGGTGTATATCATTGACTAAGGGTTATTACTTCTCCAAATAGGGGGAGATTGTTGGGTACATTGGTCAAATGTACCTGATTTGAAGAAGCCTCACCCAACTCAATGATATACATCATAATATATTTGATGTATGTTTGAGTTACTTGTGCAGGTTAAGAAAGTACTGGACTGAAGCAAAAAGTTTCTAAGTCCATGTGTCGACACCCAGAGGGAAAGTGTCGACACTCAAGAAAGCTTGTGTCGACACCCAGACAAGCAGTGTCGACACTTGGAGTCATTGTGTCGACACCTGGGATGCAGAGTCGACACCAGACAGAAAGTGTTGACACTTGGAGCTGTGTCGACACTCAGTGCAGAAAAGTGCAGACAGAAAGTGTCGACACAAGGAGCTGTGTCGACACCCAGTGAAGCTGTGTCTACACCAGAAAGTGTCGACACTTGGAGCTGTGTCGACACTCAGCAAAAGTCTGCAGAGACTAAGTACATGTGTCGACACTCAACACAATGTGTCGACACTAAGCAAAAGAGTCAGCACTTGAAGTAAGTGTCGACACCCAGCACAATGTGTCGACACTCAACAGAAGAGTCAGCATTTGAAGTATGTGTCGACACCCAGAATAATATGTCGACATACAGCTGAAGACTCAACACTTGAAGAAAGTGTCGACACAAGGAGCTGTGTCGACACTTAGCAAAGATCAGAAAATTCAACAAAAATATTCTAAGTACAAGTGTCGACACTAAGGGAATGTGTCGACACTTAGCTGAAGTCTCAACAAGAAGAAGTTGTGTCGACACAAGGAGCTGTGTCGACACTCAGCAAGTAACGACAATGAAGACTATGTGTCGACACCAAGAAGCAGTGTTGACACTTGACATATTCAACACAAGAAGATGTGTCGACACAAAGGAGATGTGTCGACACATAGAAGAATTCAGCAAAAGCTAGAAAAACAAGTACTTGTGTCGACACTCAATATTAGTGTCGACACATGAAGAAGAATCTGTGTCGAGACATACAAGTTGTGTCGACACCTTGTAGACTTGTGTCGACACTTACACAGCATGTGTCGACACTTGGTCTATAATTGTCGACACTTAAAGACAGAAAGTCTCGACACTTACAGACAGTTAGAGATTTTCAAGAAGTGACTGGATGACTTGACAACTGCCGTTCCAGCCGGTCTACAACAACTGTCAGAGATGTCAGAATTCAGTTATGGACCGGACCAGCCGGTTACCATAAAGAATGCCTATAAATATGCACCTACAGTTTACAGAAACCGTGTGGTTAAGAGTTGTTGAGGTTGTTGATCAGATTATTGTTAAGGTTGATCACCTTGTTGAAGTAATTATTAAAGTGGTACAAAGAGTATCAATACAAGAAGATCTAGCAGTTCAAGTGCAGATCTAAGAAGTTGGAGAGAGAGGGCTCCATCCAAGAAATCAGCCTCTGGAACTAGGCTGAGAAGAAGGATTCAGATTCAATTCTGGATCTTAAGTGGCAGAGGTCAAGGAACAACTGTAGAGGATTCAGTCTTATTCAGTTCTACTCAAGAAGCTTTGAAGAAAGCTAAGTCAGGGTGAATCCAGCTGAGTTCTTCCAAGAACTCATAAAGAAACTCTCAACTCCCCTCTTTTATTTCTGAGTTGTAGAGTCAATATTTGTAAAACATTTTTATCTTGTAGGATCCATTGGATCTGAGTGATTTGTAAGCCTATAATTATAAAGGCTGAGGGTAGGGCTTGTTAGCCTGAGTGTAGGAGATAGAGATCTCTGAGTGTAGGCCTTGTTGGCTGAGTGTAGGCCTTGGTTGGCTGAGTGTAGGCCTTGATTGGCTGAGTGTAGGCTTTGGGATAAGCTGAGTTGTAAGGCTTTGGGCCTGAGGTGTAGGAACCAATTTGGGTTCTGAGACAGTGGAGAAGTTTGGCCGAATCTAGTACACTGCTAGATAGGCGAAGGGGGAAAGTGGATGTACCCATATCTTGGGGAACCACTATAAAACACTGTGTGCTGTGCTGTGATTGTGCTGTGGATTAGCTGTGTATGTTTTGTTATTGCTGTTTGCTGTGCAAAAGTAGTTAGAAATCTGTGATATAACTGTTTAGCTGCCAACAAAGTTAGAAAAGGATTAGGTCACCTATTCACCCCCCCTCTAGTGTTTAGGTACCATATCTTTCAAGTGGTATCCGAGCCAGGTTTCCTCAAAACCAATGGACTAACAGTCTGAGGAGATCCATGTTTGGCAAGATTCAGTGTAAGATCAAAACACAGTATTCAAGAAATTCAAGAAAATCAAGAAACATGGGTTCCTATGAGAACCACAGAGGAATTGGGTTCCTATGAAATTACCCATATGGCAGAAAGGAGATCTTTTGGGATTCTGGAAAGAATAGGGTTATAGGCTGTTTATGGAGGCCTCAGGACGGCCTTAGAATCTACATCACAGTTAAATGGAAGGGCGTCTTATGTGCCCTATGAAGATTTCAGTTCTTAGATGGCAAACCAGAGAACTCCAAAGGATTTCTCTGAGATGACTAAGGATGAAATTGTCTCTGGCCACCATGGACTAAGAGGGGCACAAGAATCATAATTAGTGAGTGCCATTGATGATGGCAAATTTCTTTTGCAGAACTTAATTCACTGTAAAACCACAAAGGAGATGTGGGATACTCTCTCAATATGTTTATATGGAAGGTTCTGAAGAAGTTTAGGCAAGATAGGAAGTCCTTGCTACAATCAGGAGTATGAAAGCTTTAGGCAAGGAAAGGGTGATTTAGGCTATCAGCTGAGTGCATATAAGAATTTTTACAGAATAGTTAATGAACTCATGTATTATGGAAAGAGAGTTCAGTAACTATGAACTAAATGACAAAAAAAGTTCCTAAGGTCCCTAACCAAAGATTGGGACACCAAGATCTGTGCCATAAGAAGAAATGGCTAAGTTGGGGGAAATTCCTCCTCCCACACTGTTTTGGCAAGCTATTGTCTTATTGAAATGGCATGTTAACAGTGAGAAAAGAGATGAGGAGAGAATCAACAAGGGACTGAGGCACCAAAGAAAGAACATGTTGCTTTCAAGTACAGAAAGTTTCCCTCAGAAAGTGCAGGAATAAGTCTTCAACTAACCTGTAACCATATCCAGAGTGTAGTTGAAATTCAAGTCTGATGAGTCTGTCAGCACCAAAGTCTAAAGAGCAGTGAAAGTGATTGAAGACTTTGCTGCTTTCACTAGACACTTTCAGAAGTTTTTGAAAAAGAAACCAGTGGAGGTCAAGGCCTTCTACATCACAAGGAAAAGGATAGACTCTTATCAGAAAAAGAGGGTCTGTCAAAGAATGACAAGAAAAGGACAAAATCAAGCAAGGCAACTAGTTCAAAGATTGTTTTGTTATTGCTATACAATAGACATGGCCATGTTATTGCAGATTGTCCAGAGAAAGAGAAAAGGAATCTGGTGACTGGAGGAAAAGACTCACTTCAAAGGGAAGAAAGAAAAGTCTTTTGTTGCTAAGAAAGGAGAAAGACTCTATCAGATATCTCTTCTTCAGAAACTGAGTGCTGAGGCTGAAGCCTACATAGGGCTGTTTGCTGAAGAAGAATAGGAAGAATTTATGCAGATCTTGGAGTCAATTTATGGAACAAGAAGACAGTCCATTTGCCAAGGGCTAATGGCTTTGACAGATCAGTGCCAAAATCCTGGCAGCAGCCAGGACCCAGTCAGGTACTAAGTTCAAAGTTTAAATTCAGGTTTCTTGTTCTAGTTCAGAATCAGATTCTTCTCATCAAGTGATGAGAATATATCTGAGTCTGAGGATAGATATTCATCAGCTTATAAATGAATATAAGGTAGCTGGTTGCAAGAAGCCTACAAGAAAAGCAAGACCCTAGCCAAAAGTCAGGCAAAGGAAATTGCTGATCTTAAAAGCTGGCTGGCAACAGATTTTGAGAAGCAATTTGATCAAAACTGAATGAGGTAGCCAAGCTGAAACACATAAAACAGTGATTCAGATGGGAACTATCACTTTTAAGAATGATCAAATTAAGAGATCTAGGAGATCAATCTTCAGAAAGAGGAGAGAGCTTGTTGCTAGGTTTTTCAAAACCATAAATCAGTGGCTAACCTTTAATTGATGAATTTGTTCATCATAAAAGGACAAGGCTGGGACTGGGTTTTTTAGACGCTGCAGGGACTGCGGAGGGGCAGTCCAAGTATAAGTTCAAGGGCAAAGCCCCAACATTCAACAAGCCTGCTGTAGTCCAAGACAGCCAAGGCAGTACCTAAGCAAAGGTACAATAAATTTGAATGTTGGTGTTGTGGCAAAGTTGGCCATTTTGCAGTAGACTGTTGGCACAATGTGAGTGCCAAAGTGAGTTCCAAACTACCTGTGGAAAGCTAGTAGGTAGGTTTGTCAAATTGAAAACTAACAATCCACCAAGGACCCAAGAATACTTTGGGTTCTAAGGTTCATTAATTGTTTTGCAGGTGAGTCCAAGTGGCCATACCCCTACATGGTACTTGGACAGTGGATGTTCCAGACATATGACTGGAACAGGGGTCTACTGAAGGACTACATTCCAATCAAAAATGGTCCTAAAGTGACCTTTGGTGGTTCTGAAAAAGGAATCATCAAAGGGTTTGGTAACATTTCTTCAAACTTAGTTACCATTACTCAAGTGGCTTATGTTAAAGGGTTGAAACACAACCTAATAAGTATAAGTCAATTAAGTGATGTAGGGTATGACATCTCATTTGTTAAAAATGGTTGTCATATCAAAGGTCAAGTGATCAAGAGATCATTTTGACAGGATATAGGAGAGGAATGTCTACTGCCTAGACATTATGATTAGAACAATGGTTCTCCAGTTTGTCCTTGTAGCTGATGAGACAGTCTCTCATTGTGTCAAATGGCACAAGAGGCTAGCCCATCTTAACTACAAGACTATTAGCAAAACCTTTAGCAAGAGTTAGTGAGGAATGATCCTCAAGTTAAGTGTGTCAAAGATGGTATTTGCTCAGCTTGTCAAAAGGCAAGCAGACTAAATCCACCTTTAAAAGCATAGAAAACAAAGATGCTGTGAGGTGTTTGTACCTCTTGCATTTGGATCTCTTTGGTCCAATGCCAGTTCACAGCTTAGGTAGGAAGGTCTATACCCTTGTAGTTGTAGATGACTACTCAAGGTTTTCCTGGGTGTTCTTCTTAAGACAGAAATCTGAAACACCTAGTGTCTTCTACAGCTTTGTCAAGCAAATTCAGAATGAACTAAATAGTACTGTGGTCAAAATTAGAAGTGACCATGGTACTGAGTTTCAGTCTGAAAGCATGACAAAACTATGTGAAGACTTTGGGATATTTCAAGAATTCTTTCAACCTAGAACACCTCAGCAAAATGGACATTGCTGAGAGGAAGAATAGGACCTTGATAGAGGCTAGTAGAACCCTACTAAGTGATACATCACTGCCTGAGTATTTCTGGGCTGAAGCAGTTAACACTGCATGCCATGGTTATAAATAGGGCTACCATCACTAAAGGGCTTAACAAGACCCCCTATGAAGTTGTGAAAGGCAGGAAACCAAACCTATCCTACTTCAGGATCTTTGGTTGCAAATGCTTCATACTTAACAATGGGAAGTCTTACTTAACTAATTTAAGTTTACTGCCAAGTCCCAAGAGGGAATTTTTGTTGGGTACAACAATAATAGTAAGGCTTATAGAGTCTACAACTTGACTACACAAGTTGTAGAAGAATCAGTGCATGTAGTTTTTGATGAGACTAAACTTATTAATAATGAGTTGTCTAGCAATGTATGCAGCCCCACAGGTTTGACAAAGAAAATGGACAAGCTTACTATAGAAGAAGTGCCTGCTGCAAGACAGCAAGAGAGAGAGTAGCTGTTGTCCAGGGGAGAACTACATGTGCCAGTTGCTGAAGAAATACAAGGTGTACAGCATGAAGCAGATGCTGAAGTGGTTCACCAGAAGGTTAGGATGCCTCCAGCTCACAGGCATCTTAGAGATCATCCAGTAGAGCTATTATTGGAGATCCAAGACAAGGAGTACAAACCAGGAGCAGAAATCAGAATGCTGTAATCTATTCCAGCTTTCTGTCACAAGTTGAACCTAAGAAGTTTGAAGAAGCAATACAAGATCCACAATGGACTGAAGCAATGCAAGAAGAGCTTAATCAGTTCAAGAGGTGCAAGGTTTGGGAACTTGTTCTAAACCTAAAGACCACATGTAATAGGAGTTAAGTGGATCTACAGGAATAAGATGGATGAACAAGGGGGTCATCATTAAGAATAAGCTAGACTGGTTGCTAAAGGATATAGGCAAGAAGAAGGTATTGATTTTGATCAAACCTTTGCTCCAGTAGCCAGACTGGAAGCCATAAGAATGTTCTTGGCCTATGCAACCTATCAAGGATTCAAGGTTACAAATGGATGTCAGGTCAGCATTCCTAAATGGTAATTTGAAAGAAGAAGTCTATGTTGGAGCAACCTTCAGGTTTTGTTGATCCAACTCTACCTCATTATGTCTATAGACTTAGGAAAGCTTTATATGGGTTAAAGAAAGCAAGCCCTGGGCTTGGTATGAAACCCTATCTAGTTTCCTCATTGAGAACAAGTTCTCAAGGGGGAAAATAGATAAGACTCTATTCCTTAGGGAATCAAGAGGCAAAGTCATACTAGTCCAAATTATATGTAGATGACATTATATTTGGGTCTACTGAAAGCAGCCTTTGCAAAAAAGTTTGCAAAACTTATGCAAGGTCAGTTTGAGATGAGTAGTATGGGAGAGCTGAAGTTTTTCTTGGGTCTCCAAGTTTAACAGACTGAGAGTGGTTTGTCCATTTGTCAGTCAAAGTTCACCCTAGAACTCATAAGGAAGTATGGTATGGATTCATCCAGTACCATGAAGACTCCAATGGGGTCAAGTATGTCTCTTAGCAAGGGATGATGCCAGGGAAACCTGTAGATGAAACCTTGTATAGAGGGATAGTTGGCTCCCTATTATACTTGACTGCTAGTAGACCAGACATCATGTATGCTACATGTGTTTGTGCAAGGTATCAAGCCTGCCCTAAAGAGTCTCATTTGACTGCAGTCAAAGAATATTGAGATATCTAAAGGGCACTCCCTATCTAGGCCTCTGGTACCCTAGGAATGGAGATTTTGATCTAACAGGTTATTCAGATGCAGACTTGCAGGATGCAAAAGAGGATAGAAAGAGTACTACTTGAACCTGTCAATTCCTAGGTGGGAGACTAATTTCATAGAGTAGCAAGAAGCAAAACCAGTGTGGGCTATCTCCACAGCTGAGTTAGAGTATGTGGCTGCAGGAAGTTGCTGTGCTCAACTTCTGTGGATTCAACATCAGTCTAGAGGACTATGGATTTAGGTAAGTAGAATCACTTTCCTGTGATTCTACTAGTGCTATTTCAATAGCTAATAACCCTGTATCCCATAGTAGGACAAAACATATTGAGATTAAATATCATTTTCTTAGGGCAGCATGTAGAAAGAGAAGATATTTTATTAGAATATGTTAAAACAGATGAACAAGTAGCTGATATGTTTACTAAGCCACTAGAAGAAGCTAAGTTCAATAGATTCAAAATTGAACTAGGAATGATAAACTTAGAGTAAGTTTACAGATTTGAAAATGACTAAGTCAAAAGGTGTCGACACATAGACAAGTCTATGTCGACACAGAATAGTGGTGTCGACACTTCAGGAAAAAGGTGTCGACACATCTAGGATGTTGGTGTCGACACTTCAGAATGTTAGTGTCGACACATGTCAAGTAGGTGTCGACACATCCAATATGGTGTCGACACTTAAGTTTTACTCAGAATTTTTCTAAGTAAAGTCTCGACTATGTGTCGAGATATGTTGTGTCGACACATAACCAAGTGTCGACACATAATATCTGTTGACTAAACTTGTGTCGACACATATGTGTCGAGACATTATAAGTCAGTGTCGACACTTATTGCCAGTGTCGACACATGTTAAGTTAGCTGTCCCGCCTGTTCATCTTCAAAATTAGACAGGTATAAATAGGGTTCTGTCTTTGTTTGTCGACACACTTTCAAAGTTTCGAGACCAAAACTCCTGTGTCGACACCTCTCTTTTCTAAAGACAAATTCTCCAAACCCTAATGGCTCCTAAGCTTGAGGAGAACGTTAACGAAGGCTATGAGCTAGTGCGCGGCGCGTTCGACGAAGCTGATCAAGAAATCAAGTCGGTGGTAACCCTAGTCGCCAATTCTGGACTAGAATACTTGGTTTCAGAACCAACAAAGATTTGGAAAAAGGAAGTTCTTGAATTCCTTAATGGAGCTGCTGTAGATGAATCTGGATACAGAATCAAATCCAGAGTTCATGGATCTAAGGTCAAGATTTCACCAAAAAGTCTGAGGAAGGTACTCCAGCTACCTAAAACACAAGATGAAGAAGAGGTTACTGCTTCAAAGACCAGGGAAGCTTTAACCTGGTGTGGTCTTGATCCTAAGATGAAGATAGGATCAGTCTTTAACAGGAAAGACATGAACAGTCAAGGAAAATTCATGTCTGAGATTGTGGGCAAGGTTATTCTCAGTAAGCCTGGAGGGCATGACAGGGTGTCTGCCTCTATGTTTGGGATTATGACAAGAATTATCTTCACTCTGAAAACAGACTGGTCTCAAGTGATTTATGAGAAAATTAAGGAGAGCTTGAAGAAGCCCAATCTGGGCAGGATCATTAGTCTCTACCTTGCTGGTACCATACCAGAGGTAATGAATACAGCTGCAGGCAGCAAGATAAATCATATGAGGAAGATGGATCAAAGGATCATTTCCAGATGGGACAGAGTGTTGTCCAAGGAATTACCAACTCCAGAGAAGCCAATTACTAAGAAAGATTCTCCTCCAAGGAAGAAAAGGAAGACAGCTCCAGTGACACAGGAGTCCTCCAGCAGTTCAGGGAGTGAAGAACATATTGTTTTCACTCCTGATGATCAAGAGGAAGTGGCTGCAGAGAAGACCCCTGCTGCTCAAGATATAGCTGAGATCCAGGGGGAGCTGCCTCAAGCTAGCCCCATCCCTAGGGATCACAGCCAGGGGGAGCTTCCAGGTGTAGAAGAACCCTCTACACTGGAGAGTGAACAAGCCACTAACATCATACAAGAGGTACTCATTGAACTAAATACATTGAATTTTTCTATAGTAAATTCTGATTTGTCTGATGTACATCAGCAAACTCAGCTAGACAGTCAAGTTCCAGATGTTGTTTTAGAAGACACATCTGCTGTAGTTCAAGATGATACTTCTCAAGTGGTTGAAGAACCAAGAACTTCTCCTGCACAGTCTCCACCTGAATATACAATGGAAGATTTATTTCTAAATCTAGATCAAGAAGATTTTAACATGGACAAGGATGCTGCTGCTGAAGATAAGAGTGCTGCTGCTGAGGGGGAGCAACTGACAGTTCTGGAAGAGCCTTTAAGGCAAGAAACAGATAAGGCACCTGATGTGCAAGCAGAAAAGCCTCAAAGCCCTAAGGATAGGGTTGATATAGCCAGCACTTCAGAATCTGAAGAAAATGAGGCTGCAAAGGCTAAGAAGAAGAAACTCTATGTCTTCAAGAGGAGAAGTCAGAGTTATAAGAAAGCTTTGCAATCTATAGCCCCACAGCCTATAATTCAACAAGCCCCAACTGTTGATTATAGTGCCTTAATGATAGCCATGCAGATAAAACTTGATGAACAAAGAAAGGCTATAGAGGCTTATGTGGATGAAGGGCAGAAGACTTTACAATTTGATCTTGCACAAGATATAAAGTCTATAAGGTTTGAGATGAACCTTAACAAAAAGGAAATGACTGACTGCTTCCACAAGGGTGGGAATGCAGTAGTCTATCTGGCAACACACTAGGAGAAGATCAAAGCACAGGTAGATGATATAGCATTGAAGCAAGGGTATGTACTGGAAAATCAGTTAAGGATGAATGACAACTTGACTGCTTCACACAATGCTATTGTCACTGAAATGAAGAACAAGGCTACTGAACCTTCTCCATCTGCTGCTGCAGTTAAGGCTGACTTTGATAAAGTATTTCAAGCTGAGATTACTGCTGTCAAGACTGCAATTCAAGATTCCCAGAAGGCCATCTCTGAACAGCTCACTAAGCTCAAACCTTACTTTAAAGATGGAATCAGGTACTTGGATAGTCAAATCAGATTCCAGAAGGATGATGTAAGAGATCATGTTGCCCAAGAAGTCATAAAGGGGGAGAGAGTTTTAGTCAAAGCTAGCTCTGACCATGCAAAATGGATATCTAATTCCATCAGAGCTACACTGGGCTATCCTCCACTCTGTGATGATGACAATGTTGCTGAATCTGGGATTCAAAGTACATATCTTAGAGGTGAGCAACCAGAGGTAGCTCAGGTCATATATCCTCCACCAGATTTTGACATGGTGCAAGCTGATATTCACCAGATGTATAGCCCAACTGCAGGGAAGTCAAATTTTGTTCTGGAAAAGGTTGTTCAACCTATTTCTGCAGCTATGCAAGAGGCATTAGAGAAAGAAGAAGAGGCAAGGTTGTCAAAGAAGAGGTTTAGGGAACAAGCAGAACAAAAGCCAGATTTTGAACAGTGGAGCCCTACCTCTAGGAATATAATTCTAACTGCCTGGAAAGCTGCCAAGGACAATGCTCATGAAAGGAACAAGTGGTTCTCTGAAGCAGAATGGAGGAAACATGAAACAAGACAAGAGGCCATTGTTCAATATAGAAGAAAGGCAAAGATGGGAAAGCTACCTCCTACTGCAGTGGAGCCTAGCAAGTACTTTCCTAAGCCATACCACTATTTTAAGAGGCAGAAAATCAAAGCAGAAGAGCTGAAGAAGAAGGACTTAAAAGGCAAGAAGCCTGCTGATGCTGCAACTGCTGAAGCCACTATCAAAGCTTAAGTCCAACCTGGCAAAGGCATAGTTATCAAAGAACCAGACCAGAAATAGATTAAGAATTGACTTGAAGATTGTTGTAATCTTTTGAATGTAAAACACTTTTGTAAAACATTGAAGATGTATTAGAAAAATGTTAGCACAATATATGATAAATATATTTCATGATTGTTCAGAGAATGTGTCTATTTCTTGTTTGTTCTGAAATGATGAATGTGTATACATGTGTGAATTTCTACATGTTTATGTTTACCCTGCTGTTTATAATCTACTTTACATCATTCTATAATTTTTAATTATGGATGGTGTATATCATTGACTAAGGGTTATGACTTCTCCAAATAGGGGGAGATTGTTGGGTACATTGGTCAAATGTACCTGATTTGAAGAAGCCTCACCCAGCTCAATGATATACATCATAATGTATTTGATGTATGTTTGAGTTACTTGTGCAGGTTAAGAAAGTACTGGACTGAAGCAAAAAGTTTCTAAGTCCATGTGTCGACACCCAGAGGGAAAGTGTCGACACTCAAGAAAGCTTGTGTCGACACCCAGACAAGCAGTGTCGACACTTGGAGTCATTGTATCGACACCTGGGATGCAGAGTCGACACCAGACAGAAAGTGTCGACACTTGGAGCTGTGTCGACACTCAGTGCAGAAAGGTGCAGACAGAAAGTGTCGACACAAGGAGCTGTGTCGACACCCAGTGAAGCTGTGTCTACACCAGAAAGTGTCGACACTTGGAGCTGTGTCGACACTCAGCAAAAGTCTGCAGAGACTAAGTACATGTGTCGACACTCAACACAATGTGTCGACACTAAGCAGAAGAGTCAGCACTTGAAGTAAGTGTCGACACCCAGCACAATGTGTCGACACTCAACAGAAGAGTCAGCATTTGAAGTATGTGTCGACACCCAGAACAATGTGTCGACACACAGCTGAAGAATCAACACTTGAAGAAAGTGTCGACACAAGGAGCTGTGTCGACACTTAACAAAGATCAGAAAATTCAACAAAAATATTCTAAGTACAAGTGTCGATACTAAGGGAATGTGTCGACACTTAGCTGAAGTCTCAACAAGAAGAAGTTGTGTCGACACAAGAAGCTGTGTCGACACTCAGCAAGTAACGACAATGAAGACTATGTGTCGACACCAAGAAGCAGTGTCGACACTTGACAGATTCAACACAAGAAGATGTGTCGACACAAAGGAGATGTGTCGACACATAGAAGAATTCAGCAAAAGCTAGAAGAACAAGTACTTGTGTCGACACTCAATATCAGTGTCGACACATGAAGAAGAATTTGTGTCGAGACATACAAGAAGTTGTGTCGACACCTTGTAGACTTGTGTCGACACTTACACAGCATGTGTCGACACTTGGTCTATAAGTGTCGACACTTAAAGACAGAAAGTCTCGACACTTACAGACAGTTAGAGATTTTCAAGAAGTGACTGGATGACTTGACAGCTGCCGTTCCAGCCGGTCTACAACAACTGTCAGAGATGTCAGAAGTCAGTTATGGACCGGACCAGCCGGTTACCATAAAGAATGCCTATAAATATGCACCTACAGTTTACAGAAACCGTGTGGTTAAGAGTTGTTGAGGTTGTTGATCAGATTATTGTTAAGGTTGATCACCTTGTTGAAGTAATTATTAAAGTGGTACAAAGAGTATCAACACAAGAAGATCTAGCAGTTCAAGTGCAGATCTAAGAAGTTGGAGAGAGAGAGCTCCATCCAAGAAATCAGCCTCTGGAACTAGGCTGAGAAGAAGGATTCAGATTCAATTCTGGATCTTAAGTGGCAGAGGTCAAGGAACAATTGCAGAGGATTCAGTCTTATTCAGTTCTACTCAAGAAGCTTTGAAGAAAGCTAAGTGAGGGTGAATCCAGCTGAGTTCTTCCAAGAACTCATAAAGAAACTCTCAACTCCCCTCTTTTATTTCTGAGTTGTAGAGTCAATATTTGTAAAACATTTTTATCTTGTAGGATCCATTGGATCTAAGTGATTTGTAAGCCTATAATTATAAAGGCTGAGGGTAGGGCTTGTTAGCCTGAGTGTAGGAGATAGAGATCTCTGAGTGTAGGCCTTGTTGGCTGAGTGTAGGCCTTGGTTGGCTGAGTGTAGGCCTTGATTGGCTGAGTGTAGGCTTTGGGATAAAGCTGAGTTGTAAGGCTTTGGGCCTGAGGTGTAGGAACCAATTTGGGTTCTGAGACAGTGGAGAAGTTTGGCCGAATCTAGTACACTGCTAGATAGGCGAAGGGGGAAAGTGGATGTACCCATATCTTGGGGAACCACTATAAAACACTGTGTGCTGTGCTGTGATTGTGCTGTGGATTAGCTGTGTATGTTTTGTTATTGCTGTTTGCTGTGCAAAAGTAGTTAGAAATCTGTGATATAACTGTTTGGCTGCCAACAAAGTTAGAAAAGGATTAGGTCACCTATTCACCCCCCCCTCTAGGTGTTTAGGTACCATATCTTTCAAGTTATACTAAATTGAAAGTACTAAAATAAGTTTGACCAGTACGAGATTGGAGATTTACTGAATTAAAAGTACTAAATAAGGTTGACCAGTACATGACGGAGTTGTACTGAATTGAAAGTGCTAAAATAAGCTTGACCAGTACGAGACTGGAGATGTACTGAATTAAGCTTGACCAATACGAGACTGAAATAATATTGAATTACCTATTTGATTAAAAAGGGGGGGGGGTGGTCGCGTGCTCCAATTTCCACCTTCGAGGGAAAATGAGCGGAAAACGTTCTAAGCGCGACCATAAACTTCCAAATTTTATAAAAAAATATCAAAACCTATCCCCATGACCCCAAATTTTGATACAACACTTACGAGGGCCTAAAATGAGTCTAGTAATTTTTTTTATAATTTTTCAAAGTATTTTGGGATTTTAATTTAGCCAAACAAATATTATTTTTGCTTTTACAAATACTAAATCAACTCCACAAAATCTCAAAATTTTTGTGGAGGAAGCCCTCATCATGGGGAACATTTTTCATGTTGGTCACTTTTCTCTTAGAGGCCTAGATTTTGCCCAAACAAATTCCACAAATTTCTGCCTCTTGATTTTGGTCTGCCTATAGCAGATCAGCTTGATCCTGCGACTGAGATTGAGCCGCATGACGCATTTCATCCTTCTGTCTCCACAATGGATCGACCGCAAATCCGCTATGGGGGCGCTGATGCTGAGGCGGGGGCGGGGAATAAGAAAATCAGGGCCGTCCGATCTCATCTTGAGATAGGACGGCCGCTGTACTTCCCGGCGGTGTGGAGGGTAGCAGCCTCCACCACCGCCGGCCAGCCTCTGCCAGCCACCGTCGTCGGCCCCGATCGACTCGTCGGGGGTCGGCGATCCTCTAAGCGGTGGTCCGACGGCCTGGCGCCACCGGCCGCTGCCGGAAAACCTAACCCGAGAGTCTGGGGTGGCGGGGGCTCTTCTCACGGTGCCACCGCGCCACCCCGCTCCTCGGGTAGTTGGCCGCCAACCGCTCCACTCCCGGCCGGTGTGCCGGGGGTCGGGCTTCTTGTCGGCAGTTGTCCGACGGCCTTACGCCGCCGGCCGTCGCCGCCAGCTCTAAACAGAGCTTTGTTCTATTTTGCGGGTGTCGCCGGAGCTGCATTTTCCGGCAGCACCGACGCTCTTCGCCACTAGGGGTCACCGCCCCTAGTGGTCTAGCACTCACCCAGCACTACCACCAGTGCTGGGGGAGGGGATTTCCTCCTTGGGCACCACCCAGAATGGAGCAAGGATCGGTTGGCGCCGGCGGTGCTCCGGCCACCGGGAGGGACATGCAGGTCATCCAGAATGGGGAAGGGGGAGGGAGGAGGTTTCCACCTAAGTCTAGTGGGCTCGGGATGGGCCGGCCTGGTCGGCCATGCCAAGGTGGCGGTGGTGGAGGGTGAGGGTTCCCTTGTCTTGCCTTTTTCTGGCCACCTGGCCTCTGACAGAGGTTGGGCAGGGGGGGAAGGGTTTGCTCAGAGGGCTTGAGGGGGAGTGGTGGAGATGGGGTCTTTTATTGGCTGGGGTCCCTCCTCCCCTAGCAAATATGGGACTAATCCCTCCCTAGGGATGGATTAATCCCCACCCTCTAGCTATTTAAAGACAGGGAGAAATAGAGGAGAGGAGAGGTAGTCGTGGGCCTCCACTTGTCCTAAGGTGAAGCTTGCTGGTTGGGGGCCCAAAGGAGAGTGAGGGGGCAAGGACTATCCACCCATGGAGAGGAGGTGGGCCCCTATTTGGAGGAAAAATCCAAAAATGGGTTTTTAGGGGGGTTTGACCAAGTCAACCCTAGGGTGGGTCCCCCTTGCTGGTCAAAGTCAAAGTGGGTCCAAGTCATCGGGGTCGGGTCAAAGTTCGGGTGTCGTGTCACAATTGGTGTGCGCACACTTTTTGGTGCACGACTATGCTTGATTTGACCACGCGTTTACCAATTATCGTCGAAATTGACTGGGACGACTTCCGTTGACTTCGTATTGACCACAAGAGTCTAATGCCACTGACTGGGTTGAATCAGAGTCCGTTTGTCGAAAGTCCAAAATTTGCGCGTCGCAGCACGCTAAAACGGTCGACGCGTCTAAATCTGTCATTAGATCTCGAATTCTAACGTGACGGGTCCCGATGCACCCGTCTAGGTTATATAAGGTCACATGAATCGACAGAACCCAATTCGGAGTTCTCTAGCTCGATATCCAAAATCTCGCTCTCGTTGCGTTTTACGAGGAATGGTCACATCCACTACATGACCTCGGGGTCCAACTGAACGAGTTCTGATGCACTCATATCGACTATACGAGGTCACAGAAACAGACAGAACTCAATTTGAAGTTCTCTAGCTCCATTTCCTGCCTAGGGTTATCTCCCACCGGAATATGGGTAGATTTCGGGCCACTTTTATTGGGCCCACTAGGGCTCTGGTGGCCCAATAAAAGTCGGGATGTTACATTTCCTCGGAGGATTAAAAAGCATTGTCCAGCAATTAGCATGCGCTTATCGAGCTGAAAGCTATGCTGAAGCAGTGGAAGCCGCTTTGAAGGTTGAGGCGATCGAGAACGTCAAGAATCGAGGTGCTGCGGTAAGAAAGGAAAAGAGAAAAGGTGAGGAGGATGGAAGCTCCAGGGCATCTGACCCTTCTTCAAAGAAGAGAAGTAAAGAGGTATGTAGTTTTCGTGGTCGTCCAGGCCACCCTTTCGAAAGGTGTTTCAAGAGGACTGCCACCCTGAAGCAGCAGCAAGGTGCTCGCCATCCAAGGTGCACCCAAAGGTGATCTGGTGTGCCCGATCTGTGCAAAGAAGGGTCATAACATGAGTCATTGCTGGTTGAAGGATAAGGTTTGCTTCCAGTGCGGGCAGAAGGGGCACCTGAAGTCTTCATGCCCCCAGGCTCAGACTCCACTACCGCCGCCACCAAACCAGGATAAAGGAAAAGGAAATATGAATGTTGTGACCAGAGAGGAAGCTCAAACCTCTACGCAAGTTATATCGGGTTAGCCCCAAGTTGATTACCTTTATTATTTCTCGATGTTGCCCTAGTTATCATTCGTTTAGTTATGTATGCTATAATTTTATGTGAGTTTAAGGTGCGGAATAGGTGGGCTCGTGTTCTTTTCGATTCAGATGCCACCTATTCCTTTGTGGCCCGGAGGTTCGTAGATAAACATCGTTTGAGCATGGATCAATTAGGAGACTCCTTCAATGTCAAGATACCCTCCGATGATTCAGTGATATCTAATCGAGGAGTTCTGAAATGCCCTATTTATCTAGGCGATTTCCTAGCCTTTGCAGATCTTATGGTGTTGGATCTGGCAGACTTTGATGTGATTTTGGGCATGGACTGGCTATCCAAGTATGATGCAGTCATCCAGTTCAAGGCAAAGCGACTTGACTTCAGAATGGACAATGGCCAACCTATGAGCGTCTATGGGTCTTAGGATAGGGTTTCCCCTATCATTTCTGCAGTACGTGCTTGTCGTGCTATCAAGTCTGGTTGTGAGGCATTTTTGTTCTCTATCTCTGCTTTGGAAACTGCTTTCGTTACACCACGTCTTGAGGATGTCTCGGTGGTATGAGAGTTTCCAGATGTTTTTCCTGATAGTCTTCCAGGACTTTCTTCGATGAGGGAGATTGAGTTTGTGATAGACCTCGAGCCAGGTACTTGTCCTATTGCCAAAGAACCATACTGTATGGCTCCGTGAGAGTTGGATGCGTTGCGTACTCAGCTTGATGAATTACTATAGTATGGATTTATTAGGCCAAGTTCTTCCCCGTAGGGTGCTCCTGTATTGTTCGTAAAGAATAAAGATGGATTGATGAGGCTTTGCATCGATTATAGAGAATTGAATAAGGTGACCGTTAAAAATAAATATCCCTTATCGAGGATCGATGATCTGTTCGATCAGTTGCTTGGTAGTTCAGTATTTTCAAAGATCGATCTTCGTTCAGGCTACCACCTGTTGAGAATTCGTGAGGCATATATTCCACGAACCGCTTTCCGCTCGTGACATGGACATTATGAGTTTTTGCTAATGTCTTTCGGTTTGACCATTGCACCCTCCGCTTTCATGGATTTAATGAATAGGGTGTTTAAGGACTTCTTGGACCAATTTATTATTGTGTTCATAGATGATGTCTTGGTGTACTCCCACAATGTTGAGGAGCATACTCAACTTTTACATTTAGTTTTGTCGACCCTGAGGGAGCATAAGCTTTATGCGAAATTGAGCAAGTGTGAGTTCTGGCTGTCTCAGGTGTCCTTTTTGGGTCATGTTGTTAGCAAGGACGGTATTTCCGTAGACCCGACCAAGATTTTTGCTGTGCTGGAATGGGAGAGAACTTCTACACCTAAAGAGATTAGGAGCTTCTTAGGCCTAGCCGGCTATTATAGAAGATTCATGGAAGGATTTTCAGTGTTGTCAGCCCCTCTAACTAGACTTACTCAGAAGAATACTGCATTCATTTGGAGTGATAAGTGTGAAGAATCCTTCCAAGAGTTGAAGAAGAGATTATACACTGCTCTAGTCCTAACCTTACCTACTGAAGGAGTTGAGTATGATGTGTATTTGGATGCATCACACATTGGACTTGGCTGTGTTTTGATGCAAGATGGTAAGGTGATCGCGTATGGATCAAGGCAATTGAAGATTCATGAAAGAAACTATCATACACACAATTTGGAGTTTGCTGATGTGATTTATGCGTTGAAACTTTGGAGACACTTATTGTATAGCACGCTATGCAAGATCTAAACGGACCATAAGAGTTTGAAGTACGTCTTTACTCAGAAGGAACTAAATCTGCGCCAGCGTCGGTGGTTAGAATATATGACTGATTATGAAGTGGAAATTCTCTATCATCCGGGAAAGGATAACATAGTAGCCGATGCTTTGAGTAGAAAGAACGCAAAAAATTTTCAATTTGACTGTACAGTGCTTGATAGAAGAATTCTTGTTGATGGACATTGAGGTTGGGAGTAGTACTGTGCCTGTTAGTTTAGAAGCAGAAGAGCCCTCTTGGATTTCCCTAACTAGAGCACATCAGAAGGATGATCTGGATTTGTTACAGCTCCGGAATAGAACTGAGAAGGGAGAGCTACCTGATTTCTCCTTGGATGAGTTGGATACCTTGAAGTATCGAGGTCGATTTTGCGTCCCCGCCTTTGGTGACATTCGGGCTAAGATCTGTGCTAAAGCTCAGGGTTCCAATGTAGCCTACCATCCTGGTCCCACTAAGATGTATAAGGATCTAAAACAAATTGTTTGGTGGTCAAGAATGAAGAATGATATAACAAAGTTTGTGGCGAAATGTTATACGTGTCAGCGTGTTAAGGCTGACCATAGGAGGTCTGGTGGTAAATTGACACTGCTGGATATTCCAAGTTGGAAGTGGGAGAGTATTTCTATGGATTTAATCACTGGCATACCGAGATCTCCCTGTAGGCACGACACTGTTTGGGTGATAGTGGTTATATTGACTAAGAGTGCTCACTTCGTACCTTTTAAGATCGAATATTCTATGAGAAAGATAGCTGAGTTGTACCTTGACGAGGTTATCAGGTTGCATGGAGTGCCTGTCAGTATCACATCGGACCGAGACTCTAGATTTACGTCTCGTTTTTGGAAGAGTTTGCAGGAGGGGTTGGGTACCAACTTGAGGTATTACACCGCCTATCATCCGCAGACGAATGGTCAAACGAAAAGAGTAAATCAGATCATAAAAGATATGATTAGGGGTTATATTTTGGATCACGAAGGCACTTGGGATGAGCGTCTCAGACTCATGGAGTTTGCGTACAATAATAGTTATCAAGAGTGTCTGCAGATTGCCCCATTTGAGACCTTATATGGGAGGCATTGTAGGAATCCTTTATTTTGGGCCAAAGTTGGTGAGAGACCGTTGCTAGGTCCGGAAGCCCAGGAAGAGATGAATTGTATCGTGACTTATATTCGAGAAAACCTTCGTGTGGCTCAAGAATGCTATGAGAATTACGCTAATCAACGAAGGGTTGATCTGGAGTTCGTTGTTGGTGACTTTGTTTTCCTGAACGTTTCTCCGATGTCTGGTGTTAAAAGGTTTGGAAGGAACCACAAGTTAGACCCCCGGTACGTGGGACCTTTTCAGATTCTTGAACGCATCGGTGTTTTAGCTTATAGGTTGGAGTTGTCTGCTACCTTCCATAGTGTCCATGATGTGTTCCATGTGAGCCAGTTGCGGAAGTGTATTCGTAATGATCGTCAAGTCCTCGACTCAGTGCCACAGATTCAGCCCAATCTTACGTATGTGGAAAAACCTATTCGTATTCTGGATTCTCAAGATCGAGTGTTGCGGAGAAAGACCATCCCTATGGTTAAGGTTCTCTGGCGAAATCAAGACGTCGAGAGCGCGACATGGGAATTGGAGTCGGCGATGAGAGAATCTCATTCGCATCTTTTCTCTTAGATAAGGTATGTCTTAAGGATTTTGAAAGTAATTGGGTTTTGGATTGAGTTTGGTTTTAAAGTTGTGATAAGTTTTGGGACAAAACTTCCTTTTAGGGGGTGCGACTGTAATGCCCTTGATTTTTCCAATGTTATTATTTGGTTTGTCGACGTCATAATTATGACGTCAGGGCGTTACCCTTCTTCATTTTGATGTCAGCGCTACACCATTTGTGCGTTTTACGTCAGTTGGGTCTGTTTGGCCAGATTTTGGGAATTCTGTTGGGATTAAATGCTTTTTCTTGATTTAAGGATGAGGTCTTTGAGACTTTGGCCTTATCTAGTTTTGTTGTGAGTCGAGCATTTTGGAGTCTCAGCGCGTGTTTGTACCCTTGTGGTGATTTCTTTTGCTTGTTTAAGCTTTTTATGATAGTGTCTTAAGAATGGCACGTTGGATTCTATGGTTGTATTTTCTGTTGAATCCTTGTAAATTCAACGCGCGTTTGGGCTCTGTTTTGAACTCTTATTTTCCTTGTCAAATGATGAGTCCCGTTTATATAGGGTTTTGCGGACTCATCTGCGCTGGTTTTCATGACTTTGCACTTCACTTTTCGGTTGTTTTCATTGATATTTCGTTCCTACTGCGTTTCACGTTTAGTGCACTTTTCTAGCCGTGGGTGCGCAATTGCGCATTCGATTGCTGGGGGTATGCACTTGGTGCTCCCCAGGGCTCGTTCCAGTAGTTTTTATTGCATTTTGTTGATTGCTAGAGGGTGCTCCTTTGTGAGTTTTTATTGTGTGCATGTGGTCAGTTTTCCCCACTTCAGAATTCTGAATTGTGAAAAATGCACGGTCGTACGTTTTCTTGGCGCATGGTTTGTTTCCGTCGTGCGTTTTCTACAGATTACTTTGGAAGATTGACAAACCTGTGCGATTGCTTCACGCACAGTTTTTTCGGAACCGTGCGCGAAGGAAACACACGGTTTTCCTGTAGCCTTCTGGTTTTACTCTGATCTGTGGTTGGTCATGCGTCTTCTTCACGCACGGGCGGAAGCACCCGTGCGCGTGTAAGACGCACGATTACAAACAGTTGCCTGCAATTTCAGCTCTCTATCATTACCTGTGCGAATTACTTTACACACGGGCAGATCGCCCGTGTGCGAAGGAAACAAACGGGTCAACACTTCTTCTTCCTCAGGCGTTTTTTCGATATTAATATCGCACGGTTCACTCACGGTCATGCGCCAGACCGTGCGTGACCATTTTTTTTCTAACTTTTACTATTTAAGCCGCAGATTTCTTCTGGACCGGGAGATCTCCGTTTTCCCCCGCCATTTCTGCCCCTTTGAGCGGGAACTCGTCCCTCTAGCCGTCATTTTCTCTCTCCTCCTTGGAGGGTTGATTCGACCACCCATTCTCCTCCAAAGAGCTTGCTAAAGCTTTGTCTCCGACTGCCATCACCATTACCGACCTCCAAGCTACTGTTTGAGTTCTTAGTTGGAAAACTTGCGAAGTATTTCACTCTGATCCGAATCAGCGACCACAACACGAAGAAGACTGGTGTGAAGAAGGAAGTGATAGCCCTTCGAGATCCCGGATACCTTCCAAAGACCGAGCTAGGACGAGACTCGACAACCCTCGCTTCCGGCCGTTAATCTTGGAGAGCCTTTGAGTGCTTGGTTGTGTTTCACCCCCTCTTTTCTTGGATTTTCTTTAACCTGAACTTGTGCTAGTATGCTTGAGGTTTAATAACCATGTTTTTCTCAAGGTCTTGCTATGATTTTGTGTGGTGATTTCTTGATCATGATGTGTGTTGATGAGCTTCATATTTTTTAGAGAAAGTTGTGTTTTAGCCGTTCTAGCAACTACTAGAAGCGCGCGATGCGAAGAGGTGTTTACGACCCTCGATAGTTTGTTCGTCTCCGCTATTAATCTTTTGAGTAATTCACCCCGGAGATGCGGTGACGGCGACCCGCACTATATTAATGCTGCTTAGTGTAGGACACCCAAAATCAAACCCCTCGTTTTTTACTTAGCACTTTCATTCATTTATCTGAAAGCGGAATCCATGCTCCCTACTTGCACTCCGCGTGAGATCGATACTTGGGGAAGCTACTCCTCCCTTTTATTACTTGGCCGTGAAAGGTAATCTTACCGCCAACGCATCAAGTTTTTGGCGCCGTTGCCGGGGAGTGCAACTGTTGCGTGGATTTTGTTTATTTTGGGAAACGTTTGTGAGTGTTTTGGTGTTTTTAGTGTTTTCTTTTTGTGAGTGTTGTATGACAGATCTGAACCCTGGTGGAAGGGGCGAAGATTTGGGTGTTGATCCTAAGACTGCACGAAAGAGGAGAGCTCGCTTGCGTGCTGCTGCAGCTGAGGGAAGGATGGAAGACTTGGGCCATTTGGGAAATGGCCAAGAGGAACGAATCGTTGAGAACCAGGATGTTGCCCAGCCTCGCATTAGGACAATGCGGGATTTCACTACCCCTATAGTGGGGAGTGTTTGTTCAGGGTTCAAGCCAACCATAGCCAATAATCATTTTTAGATCAAACCTGCGATTTTGAATATGATTAGGAACAATACACAGTACTCGGGTGTGCCGAGCGAGGATCCTCAGATACATTTGGCTGAGTTTTCTGAGATATGTGGTACTTTCCGCTATGCGGGCATTGCGGATGAAGTTGTGAAACTAAAGTTGTTCCCTTTTTAACTAAGGGATGGGGCCAAGACATGGCTGCATACGATCGCGCCTGGCACCGCTATCACCTGGGAAGCTTTATCTTCCATGTTTTTGGCCGAGTTTCATCTTGTTGATAAAATTGTTAATGCTTGCAGGGAAATAGCCACGTTCAGACAGCTAGATCAAGAAACTCTTTCTGAGGCATGGGAGAGATTTGCCAACATGCAGCGCCATTGTCCTCAACATGGCTGTTAGCCTTGGAATTTGGTGGAGATATTTTATTTTGCCATTGAGCCAAATTTCAGGGCAATGATCGATGCGGCGACGGGTGGTACGATCATGGACTTAACTCCTGAGGAAGCATTGAGACTCCTTAAAGAGACGGCCTCCTACAACACGTACTAGACAGCAGGCAGGAATGCTCCTAGAGGGGCGAGAAATTTGTTTGATGTAAATGCGATGGGGTTGCACGCCGAATCGAGCCATCCTGCCTTGGATGGGAAGATGATGTTGAACCGATCGACCCCACCGTCTGCCCCTGTGATGAGCATATCGTGCCAGGGTTATGGTAACTCTGGCCACCATGCTTATGAGTTCCCCGCTGGTGAGCTGTTTGCTAACCAAGCAGGTATGGCTTGTGAAGAAAATGTTAATTTTATAAATAATCAAAATCGTGTTGTGCTTTACAATAATACTTATAACCCTAACGCGAGAAACCATCTTAATTTCTCGTGGAACCAAAATGTGCCCGGTCAAAGATGGCAGGGGGGCTAGCATCAATTCGATGCTCAGGCTTCTGGTAGCCAGCCGCGACTGTCTCAACCGGGTTATAATCAGAATGTGCAAGGGACACGCAAGAGCGCATTAGAGGAGATGATGGAAAAGTTTGTTGAAATGGCCCAGTAGAATATGGCTACTCAGACTGCTTCCATGAGGAATTTGGAAACACAATTGGGACAATTGGCCCACGTATTTTCTGAGCACACCAACGACACTCTTCCTAGATACACGAAGAATAATCCCCATGTAACCACCTAAATTCCATAGTTGGGAAAAATTGGGTGACACGGCCGGGGACACGGGCGTGTCCCAGGGCGTGTCATGGTCGGGTGAGCAGTCGGCAAGTGTTTGATGAAAATCCATTTGTCGAAGATTGAGGGCACATGCCCTCTGACACAGGCATGTCAGAGGCCGTGTCCTCTGTGGGTCGATGAACTTCAGCTTGACGAAATTGAGCTGGGGCGTGTCTAGTGCCGTGTATGGGCACACGGGTTGGGACACAGGCGTGTCACAGGCCACGTCCTTTACGGGATGTGCCCAAGGCATTGATGCCTAGTGAACACAGGAATGATACAGGTGTGTCGTCAGGTACATGGCCTGTGACACATGCATGTCACTAGCTGTATACCGATCGGGCAGATTTCGATTTTGCACAGCGTGAAGTACACGAACATAGACACGGGCATTTTTGAAGGCGTGTCAGGTGACACGGCCCGTGACACGGGCGTGTCATATGGGCATGTACTGGACTGGATAACTCCGTTGAGCACCGTTTGAGGTACATGGCCTGGGACACGGGCGTGTCACAGGCCGTGTCAGGAAAAAATATGATTTTGTGGCAAAATCGTGGCCATTCATTTCCTTCAACTGGGATCCAATGGCTGAGCTTCCTACCTGTGTCCTTAAGGCCGGGAAATGAGTTGGAAAAGCTCATTTGAGCTTTGGACTTCATCTTTCTAAAACCTAGAGAGAGAGAGGAAGAAGGAGGAGGAGGAAGGAGAGCTGGTCACCGGTGGTGCTACGGAGTTCCGACGAGAGATCCGAGGCCAGCGTTGCGGAGGAAAAGCCGTTGTGGTTCTTTCCAGCCGGCTAGGAGCTCATGGCATCGAAGCGATCTTCAAGGATAACGAATTTTCTTCATAGCCATGTGAAGGCTTCCGTTTTGGCATGTGCATAAGATTCCCCCACCAGAGGGTGGCTTGTTATGGGAATCCCTTAGGTTGATTCATGGAATCCCCAATAATTTGGCATATTGATTCGGAAAAGGAGTACGGAATAGGCATGTTGTGTGAAGCCCATCTGGACAGGTTGGTCTGGATTGGTGATGTTGCATATATGCACTGGAGAAGACTCTGTGATAAACATGTAGTTTAGGAGTCGATGCGTTAAACCTGTGAAGGGCAGTAGCAGGAAGTACTGTAGTGGTAGTACAGGAAAATACCCTTGTGATGCTTGTGCTATTGGGTTATACCTGTGAAGGGGAGTAGCAGGAAGTACTGGATTGGTAATCCACGAAATACCCTTTGTAATGCTTGATGTTCATGGGTGGTATCTATGAAGGGGATTAGCAGGAAGTACTAGCGTGGTAAGTCAGGAAAATACCCTTGACATTTGTGATATTTGCGGGGTTGTACCTGTGAAGGGGAGTAACAGGAAGTACTGGTGTGCACAAGAAAGACCCTCTGATGTTGTGATATGAATGGGTATGATAGTAAGTACTGGTGTGCCCAGGAAAACACCCAGGCTTTATGCCAAATAGGTAAGGTGAAACCGACCCGCGCCTTTGATTTAGCCGCGATTACGCCGTACTCGATGATGGCAAGGCGATTTTAGCAACGGGGGATGGATGATCCGACCTGCGTTATGTCCGTCCTACATGAGACCTGAAAGTACGGTCTGTTGGAGCGCATAGCGAGAGTCTTAGGCATGCACGCCATGATACAATGGGGGGCTACGAGCCAATCCCGATTCACTGAGACTATAATCTCTGGCTGCACGCCATGGAGAAAATGTTCAATGTTTACCATTGGGTTGCGACCCTAATACGGCGGTGGGCAACTGGTTCGACGGTACACCAAGAATGTGCCCTGAGTGTACGAATCGTCAGACTGCGTGGATGACGGTTGTGATGGAATGTATGTGCGTGAGAGCATAATGTATGATATACATATTTGCCTGTGAAATGCTATGCCTACAGGGAAGGAATACCACTGCCCCTGGAAAGGGGTGGAGTCATTATAATTTGGTCAGCAGAATGCTGACCGTTGCCTATTTGCCACCGTTGAGTGGGTTGTCCCTGTGCAGGTGCTGGTGAGCCAAGCGGGACGTATAAAGGCTGAAGTTCCTGCTGCTGCTACTGCTGCTGCTAGTGCTCGAAGGATAATTGAAAATGCTATGTTTGTTATACGTGGCTGACATGTACGCCTATGTTCGAGGCCACTATTTTTGAAAGCCCTGTAAGGTCATAAGGTCACCTGACTTTGTATTTGGACATTCCTGTTTATATAAATGTGGAGCTTTTATATGGTGTATATTCATGTGTGTGAGTTCAGCTTCGTGTTATAGGCTTCTGCTAGAATGCAATGAGTTAGGATGTGCAACTCTGGTATCACTACGTGACTTCCCCACCTGTTTTATGGTATATGTTGTGGGGCCCTGGCCGGACCTTCTAGTATATACCTGTGAACGGATGGAGTCGTTACACCCCATGAGCAGGGGAAGTGTGTTGAGGATGTGGGGGAATGTAATGCCCGTGAAACGACTGTTAAATGTGAGATTAATGCCATAGAAACTCTAGCGCTATGTGATTCTGGTTCATCTTACAACATTCTTGGTTTGCAAGATGTTGAAAAGATGAATTTGAATATCGAATTCGATGGAAGGAAATCCTTAATGCTAGCTGATAGATCTGTGGTTGAGACCAATGGAGAGGTGAAGGGTATAGAAGTGGTTTTGAATGGGGCAGCTGTCTTCACAGACTTTCTGGTGCTTGGACCCAGGGGTAACACATCAAAACCCATCCATGGGGTCCCCTTCCTTAAATCCAGTGAGACGACGTTGCATTTTGATGCTAGGGGCATCACTGTTGTGCCCAAAGTTAATGCACCTTTACCACCTTCGCCTCCTCAATTATTTTTTGTTGACCTCGTAAAACCAGTGAACTTAACTATCATGTCATCTAATGATGTTTCTAGTGGTGTTAAGGCAGATTTTCAATCGACAGGACAAGAACAAGTTGAGGAAGTTTTTGAAACGCCAATGACAACAAAAGGGAAAGAAGTGACACAGGTCCTTGATGTGATGCATGATGCTGCTGCAAAGATGGATGTGTTGTGCATGCCGAATGTGGGCGTGCAGAATTTCGATTTAAAAACTGCAATTTGTTTAGCCAAAGTATGCAAAACTATGAAATAGGTAACATGGGCTGATCTTTCACCCTTAGCGGGTGAAGAAAGGATGCCCCCGGTTTTGGATGTTAATCTAGCTGCTAAAGAGCTGGGTGTGACCTTACCACCCTGACGCTCCTCTTATGTGGAATTAAAATGAAAGGAGTTGCTTCTGCGCAAAGCGCGGAGTTTTGCCCGCAGGCGTGGGATGGAGGAGGGTAGGGGCAGGGGAGACTTGTCTTCCTTGGGCCCTAAAGCTCTCCCCTCTTCCTCATCTCGCGTTTCTGGGGGGATCTATCACGAATCGACGTTTAGCTGAAAAGTGAGGGATCTCCGGGGCCGTCTCCATTTGTCTTGTTGCTGCTAGCATTTTATTTACTTATTGCTGTGTGTGACTTTGAATTGTTTTTCTCCGTGTATTAAACTTTTGCTACCTGAACATTGTATAAAACTGTTAATACAGGTATTTGGTCCACCTTAAGGATGGTAAAGAAAAGGGTTTCTGGGAGACAACCCAATTTAGCTGCGTTTAATTTGTTTGTTTAGCTTTTTGAGTGTGCATGCCTATTATTTGCTTGGTTGGAGATGTGCTTCTTGCAGGTGATTTTGTCTGGGCTGTGGGCTTATTGATCAAGTTTAAAGCCAATCTTCTGGTATGCTCATCTTCTAAGCATTGGGTAACTTCTCCCCTTATCTCATTTTGATTTTAACTTCAACATATTTTGTTGTGCTTCTTAGCTTAAGTCTGGGGGAGAGCTTGTCGATGTTACCTTTGCACGTGCACTTCATTTGCATACCAGTAGATGTTTTTAATTTATTTGTTTAGTTCATTGCATTGAGCATCGTTGCACCCACATGAGCGCGTACTTAATTTTTGTGTAAGGTGAGTCAAACTTGTTTCTTTCGTTAGATTTAGGAAAATTACCTTGCTAACATAGGATTATGAGACGCGGTAAAATGTTGACCTTGTTGTGCTCCTAGTCGAGTGCTCCCGTCTCGTGTAGAAATTAGAGTAAAATTAATTTTTCTGCATGCTTTTAGTTTTATATTTTTCTAACTGCGTAAATTCTTTTTATTATACTCAAAAAATGTTGAATCCGGTGTGAATCCGACTGTAGCTTAAGGATGTGTGTAGATAGCCGTTAAATTCGTATTGCTCGAGTCGGGAGGATGGATAGTCTTTCGCGTTGGCTAAGAACTTGCCCCAAGCTACTCTCGAAGCATTGGTGCATGGTTAGTTAAGCGTGAGCATGATGTAGGCAATCATTTTGGCCAGGTTGAGCTTTGTACACATTCCTAACATCTTATCCTCGCTAGCCTCGTTGTGCCTACCCCTCCCTTGATTCACCTCCACTTTTATTTCACCAAAGCCTAGTAAACTACCCGAGTCACACACCCAAGTCTAGCTTTACTGTTTTCTAATTTCAGGATGGGGGTGTTGATGCGGTGTTGTTCTTTGTGAAATTTGTGGTTGTGCTCCCATGAATTTATTTGCTGAAATTGTGTAAAAGAAAAAGAAGAATTAAGAAGAAAATTTATAAAAAGAAAATTTGAAAAAGAAAGAAAAAGAGAAAGGAAAAGTTTAACAGAAAATCTGATTTGAGTTAATATATGTTTTGTAGTAGGCGGTACGCAGACCCGTATTTTAAAAATTAAGTCTGGGGGTGTGGTGTACCCGCGTGTTTTGTGGGTAGCGGATATACTCTTTTTGTGCTAGCTCAGTTCGGTTTTTTGCGTAGCCTTCATTTTTATCCTTGATTACCTCGCCTTAGCACAAGACCCATTACTTCCCGAAGTCCTACGGACTCACGCTCAAAGCAAACTAGTGTCATGGATATAGTGCGAACGGGCAAGCATATGGTCACCGACATTGGTGGATTCCTTTGGAGGTGGTTCCAAATCCCGATCTTTGGCAATACTCGCCTTAGCGGTTAGTGCATTTTCTCCCTACGCGTGACCAGAGGATTCACCGCGATTATGTTTTTGAGTAGTCATAGAATTTTTGTTACGCAGGCTGGAAAGTATAAATTATTTTGTATGCTTAGAAATTTTCTCTACTATATTTTTACGCCAGCGAGCGTGCGACTTTGCATGGTACTCCGGATCTTAATTACTGTGTTAGTTAGTTTTTTCTAGTCTGCAAGGATCTTCTTTGCTCGGGATGCGCAAATAGGTAAGTCTGGGGGTGTGATGAGTCCCGTTTATATAGGGTTTTGCGGACTCATCTGGGCTGGTTTTCATTACTTTGCACTTTAATTTTCGGTTGTTTTCATTGATATCTCGTTCCTATTGTGTTTCACATTTAGTGCACTTTTATAGCCCGTGGGTGCGCAATTGCGCATTCGATTGCTGGGGGTATGCACTTGGTGCTCCCTAGGGCTCGTTCCAGTAGTTTTTATTGCATTTTGTTGATTACTGGAGGGTCCTCCTTTGTGAGTTTTTATTGTGTGCAGGTGGTCAGTTTCCCCACTTCAGAATTCTGAATTGTGGAAAATGCACGGTCGTGCGTTTTCTTGGCGCACGGTTTGTTTCCGTCTTGCGTTTTCTACAGATTACGTTGGAAGATTGACCAACCTGTGCGATTGCTTCACACACGGTTTCTTAGGAACCGTGCGTGAAGGAAACGCACGTTTTCTTGTAGCCTTCTGGTTTTACTCTGTTCTGTGGTTGGTCGTGCGTATTCTTCACGCACGGGCGGAAGCACCCGTGCGCGCGTAAGACGTACAATTACAACCGGTTGCCTGCAATTTCAGCTCTCTGTCATTACCCGTGTGAATTACATCACGCATCGCCCGTGCGCGAAGGAAACGCACGGGTCAATGATTCTTCTTCCTCAGGCGTTTTCTGGATAATAATATCACACGGTTCACGCACGGTCGTGCGCCAGACCGTGGGTGACCATTTTTTTCTGACTTTTACTATTTAAGCCGCAGATTTCTTCTGCACCGGGAGATCTTCGTTTTCCCCCACCATTTCCGCCCCTTTGAGCGGGAACTCATCCCTCCAGCCGTCATTTTCTCTCTCCTCCTTGGAGGGTTGATCCGACCACCCATTCTCCTCCAAAGAGCTTATTAAAGCTTTGTCTCCGACCGCCATCGCCATTTCTGACCTCCAAGCTACTGTTTGAGTTCTTAGTTGCAGAACTTATGAAGTATTTCGCTCTGATCCGAATCAGTGACCACAACATGAAGAAGACGGGTGTGAAGAAGGAAGTGACAGCCCTTCAGGATCCCGGATACCTTCCAAAGACCGAGCTAGGACGAGGCTCGACAACCCTCGCTTCCGGCCGTGAATCTTAGAGATCCTTCGAGTGCTTGGTTGTTTTTCACCCCCTCTTTTCTTGGATTTGCTTTAACCTGAACTTGTGCTAGTATGCTTGAGGTTTAATAACCATGTTTTGCTCAAGGTCATGATATGGTTTTGTGTGGTGATTTCTTGATCATGATGTGTGTTGATGAGCTTTATATTTGTTAGAAAAAGTTGTGTTTGAGTCATTCTAGCGACTGCTAGAAGCGCGCGATGCAAAGAGGTGTTTACGACCCTCGATAATTTGTTCATCTCCGCTATTACTCTTTGGAGTAATTCACCCTGGCAACGCAGTGACGACGACCCGCACTAGATTAATGCTGCTTAGTGTAGGAAACCCAAAATCAAACCATTCGTTTTTACTTAGCACTTTCATTCATTTATCTGAAAGCGGAATCCATGCTCCCTACTTGCAGTCCGCGTGAGATTGATACTTGGGGAAGCTACTCCTCCCTTTTATTACTTGGCCGTGAACGGTAATATTACCACCAGCGCATCATCAAACAACTCCGAATATGATAAATTACTCTAATTAATTTTAACCTAATGCTGCTTTGATTCTCGGGAAGGCCCTCCTTAGGGGAGGTTTTCATCGACCTGGTGTTGGGCGAATTTTTTGAACTTAGTCTAGCGATCTGGATTGTTCTTCTTCATTATTTTTTTGGAGGTTGCCTTTATTCTCGAGAACAGACTTTTGTTCTTGAGAAGATCTTTCTTGTGCTCGAGAACAGACCCCCCTTATTCTCGAGAAGATTTTTCTGTACTCGAGAACAACCCTTTTGTTTTGAAGAAGGTTTTACTTATACTCGAGAACAAACCCCCCCCCCCCATTATTCTCGAGGAGAATTTTCTGTACTCAAGAACAACCCTTCTATTCTCGAGAAGGTTTTATTTATACTCGAGAACAACCCTTCTGTTCTCGAGAAGATCATTTTGTACTCGGGAACAACCCTTCTATTCTCGAGAAGATCATTTTGTACTCGAGAACAACCATTCTGTTCTCGAGAATACCTTTACTGTACTCAATAAATATGTTCTCCCACCCAAGAAATCCACTCTTAGTTCTCGGGAAATGCTTCTTGGTTCTCGGAAATTTCTGCCAGCTTGTTCTCGAGTACTCTGTCCTTCTTCTCGGGATGACCGGTTCAGCAAAACCCGGTTCTTTTCGTGAGTGCGGTTATCCTGATTTTACCCTAGGTTTATAAATACCTACTTCTTATTTACTCCTTCACTCTGGACCGACCTACTGTTCTTCTTCCCGAACCAGAGCGGCGCGAGCAAGAGATATAGTTTTTCCGCCATTCTTCCGGTGGCCGCCGACGGTGCTCCGGTGCTCGAAATCTTAAACCAATTTTAGATCCGGAAAGCTCTCAGCGAGAGCTACGCCATCGTGGTAAAATCTTCCCCTTTCCATGAGATTTTCTCGCTAGGGTTTTCGGCCCTAACCCTTATTTTTGTCCAATCTTGTTAGTTTTTGACTTCCCTCATCTTCTTTTGTCTCGATCTATGTCAAGGAGTGATTTGGAGAATTGTTTTGGCAAAATCAAGGCAAGTGATGATTTTTCTCTTCCCCTTCCCTTCTTTATCCAGATTTGTAGAAGTTTCCAACTTCTCGCTATCACGACTAATATTTAACTTGCTGGTTTCAGTGTTGATAAGATCTTAGTCCATTTCCATTTTAATTTCCTGTTCTTAATGTTGGTTACCTAACATTGAAAGTGCCATATGTTTTGATAATGAGATTAAATATCACTCTTCTTACCATTATGTAACTTTCATGTAGCATGTGTTAGAGTTATTTAGGATTGTAAATTCTTCATAAAAGTTGATCAACCGATTCAATTCTAGAATTATCTTAGTAGAATCTGATGTGCCAATGTTGACTTGAGTTTTTCTATCATGGTTTTTTCTTCGTGGCGATGTCGTGGGGCGAGATAAGCCACCAGGCCCCGATTGGGTTGTGGCGTGCCTCTGAGCTCTAAACCCGGATCGTTACGGGGTCTTCCTTCCAGGTTTTTCTTTGTTGCGGGTGTTATTAGTGGGTGAATCCACCGCCGCAACGTTTGATCTCCCTATTAGCACTTTGTGGGGCTCTACTGAGTTTTTGGGCATTCACGGTGTATGGTGGAGTATCCAGTCTCCCCCGCTTTTAGACGAATGAATTGTCTTTGGGGTTGGCCACCCCGCCCGTTTTGATTTTTTTGATAGATTTGACCACTTGTGGCTAGTAGGGGTTTGTTCCTCTTCATGATGACTTAATCTTGACCCTTTTCCCCTTATGGTCTTGTGTATTTGGGGTGCTGTTGTTTTACGTGACACTTCACGTAAGTGTTCCCTTTTTTACTTTTGCACCTTATTGTTATACCTTAACTAAGTATTTTTCCTTTGGTCTTGGGTAGGTACCCCTTGACTTTGATTACTTTTGGCTTACTTTCTGTCATCACTTGTACCTTCTTGCTGAGATATTCTGTATTTGAAATGCCTCAGGTTCAGAGCTGTAGCTGAGTTCAGTGCTAGTTTTGGAGTGCTTGAGCGGCAGTGTTGGTTGTGGTTGTTGCCTCGCCATAGCGAGGTAGATTGTTGATTATTTTGCTTTAGTAGTTCAGACATACATGGATTTATGTGGGTTCATGTCAGTTTGTTGATGCCCACAGGACTGTTGTTCTTTTTGGATACTTGCTAGCTGCTTAGTTTTCTTCTGTGGATGTGGATTACTTGCTCTCTGGGACTTTTATGTTAGGATTGTTTGGTAGTTATTTTCAAGTATAAAAACTACTATTATTACCTCATGCATTGCATGTTTTCAAAATGTTAAATCACTATATTTAGCGACCGTAAAAAATCTACTCTTATTGCTATTATAAATTTAGAACTTGCATATCTTGAGGTGTCCTCTAGGGACCTCTAAGCTCATGTAGGAAGTTTAAACTCCTAAAAGAAATATTTTCCGCAGCGTATAACTGCTTTCCTAGTGGACTAGATGAGCCACTAAGTCGAGGGATACAACTAACTACTATACACAAATTGATTTTAACTCTAAATAACTTAAAGAACCTATCTTCATAGTTAAGTAGGAGTTTTTCCTGAGCGTCCGCAGTTATCGCCTGCTGATGTGCCATCTTGACATTCATTTTTCCCTTACTCTGATATACCTTTATTGGCGGTGAAAAATGAGGGTTGTGACAGTTGGAGTCAGCTATGAGGGAGGCTCATCCCCATGTGTTCTCCTAGTTTCTTTCGGTATGTATTTCCAATCTATAATCTTTGATTATTTTCCTTCCATGGTGGAATCTTTTGTGCGTAAAGTTTCTGTACGAAATTTTCTTTTAGGGGGAGTGACTGTAACGCCCCTACTTTTTCAAGGTTTATCTAAATTCCTTTAGTGACGTATTTTGACGTCAGAACATTACTTTGACGCTTGTTTATCGGATTTCGATTTCGACTTTGTCGTTGGAGTCGTAGCGTCGGTATTTATCTACAGTGCAATTTTCGTAGAAATCTGAGTTAGTGCGAGTTTTGGTCAATCAGCCGTTTTAATAATAATAATAATAATATATTTTATTGTTTAGCCTCTATAAGTAGCCTTGCGATTAGACGTAACCCTATTCATCGTCTTTTTACCGAAAACGTCGGCCTGTTTTGCGAAAGAGAGAGAACGACAAACATTTCTATGCCTTCGGCCATCGATTGAAGGAGCTCCGGTGATAGAAATCATCATCAGAGAGTAGATTTGGACTGCCCTCACCAATATCTACACTTCTACGGTGAGTTTTTCCTGTTTTGTGAAATTTTTGGTGTTAGGAATTTCATTTTGACCCTCCTTCATCCTGAAAAGTTTTAGGAATTGTTGTTTACATGTTCTTGCGGCCAAATCCGTGAAGATGAGTGGTTGTGTAGCAGAATTTTGGCAAGATCGAGGCAAGTGGTGGTTTCTCCCCCTTGCCAAGCCTCATTCCTTGTATTCTCTGTTACTTTCCTTTCCCGTCTTAGGATTTAGGAATAGGGTAGATTTTGTTCCGGTGTTGTGCATATTCACCGTATTTTTTTGACAGTTGATCTATGTGTAGCCGTCGAGTATAGGTTAGTAAGCCCTAGTTTAAATCGTTGTGTATGGTCGTGGGTGGATTTTGTCGGGTTTAGCAGTTAGCTTAAGTTAATTTCATCTTAAATGGCTGATTAGTCTAATAAAACTAGCTGATTATGACAAAAGTCAAAACCATCGAAAATCATTCTTAGCCTAAGTTAAATTCGTCAAGTATCCGTTGGAAATTCGGTGGGTAATGTTTGGCGTTGAGTTAAGTCCAAATCATCGAGTATCAGGCGTTGAGTTCGTTGAGTATAAGACTTGGCATTGAGTGATGTTTTATACTATGTTTAATTCGTCAAGTTATCTTGACGAATTTGTCGAGTAATGCTAGTTTGGCGTTGAGCGCGTCGAGTGATGTTTTGGCGCTAAGGCAAAATCGTTGAGTGTACTTAACGCGGTGTTGAGTGAAGCCTTGGCGTTGAGTGGTATAACGTTGACTGTAGTCCAGGAGTTGAGTAGTTTTGAGGCTAAGTCAAAAGCGTTGAGTGTACTCAACGTGGCATTGAGTGAAGGCAGAATCTTTGAGATAGCTGGTTGGTGTCGAGTGCGTTGAATGCACTCAACGCGGCGTCGAGTGTACTCGACACTTTTCCATGGACTTGGGATAATTTTGCTGATTCGTCGTGTATTAAGATAATTGATGTTGCTAAGTGAAATTCATCTTGTATTTATTATATCCGTCGAGCATACTCGACGAATCAGTGTGGACTTCGAAATTTTCGCCGAATTGGGTCTAATTCATCGAGTATGGCTTAGGATGTTTATTTTGAGATTTTTTTCTTCCCTTTTTGTTATTGGGGAGAGATCTAGTGTTTTAATTAGAGTTTTATTGATGTTTATGGATGTTTAGTGTGGCCTTTGGGTTGGCAATGGATAAAGGACCACCAACTTAGTTCCAAATTGTGAATCATTACACTGCTAGATTTATTTTTGGACTGTGGGGTTAAGTTGGACAATGTGTCCATCACCACAGTACCTTGTTTATATGTTTGGATTGATGGGTTGAGTTGGCCATTGAGGCCACCACCCTAGTGTCTTATTGAGACAATTTGACTGCCTGGTTGTGTTGGACAATGTTGCCACCACCACAGTACCTTCTTGAAACATTTTTGGTCTGTAGGTTCGGGTTGGACAATGTGGCCACCGACTCAGGAACATTTCTTACCAGTGTTAATAATTCACATGAGTAGAGTTGTTAAGTATCTTTCCTCTTATTGTACAGATATATGTTATTCTGCTTACCTTCGTAGATATTCTCGAAGCATGGTTTCGTTCGCACTTGGTGCAACTTTCTTATTTTTAAGTAATCTTTCACCATTGTCATATGAATAATTTTTTGGGTTTTGTCAGTTTCCTTATCTTTGATTGGTAACACTTTATTCTTTTTTTTAGTTTTTGCTAACCCTTTGATCTTTAATCATCATTTATATTTTCATTTTTGCTGAGGTTTTATTTCTTTGAATGCCTCAGGTTTGGGGAAGTAGCCGGTTGAGTGGCTCGGGTTGGTTTTGGCTACTACTCGGCATCTGTCTTTTCCTCACCAACTGTGACGTAGTGTTGTTGTTTAGTTCAGACATACATGTTTTTTTAGTGGGTTTGTGTCAGGTTTGTTGACGCCCACTGGATTTTTATTTAATGGTAAGTACTTGCTAACTACTAAGTCTTTTTCTATATGATTGTGTGGATTTACTTGCTCTCTGGAAAGGCTTCATGCTAGGTTGTATGTTAGATATTTTAAATTATAAAAGTATTACTTCTATCACCTCATACAAGCCATTTTTCAAAACTAACATCATTATGTTTGACAAACGTAAAAGCTACTTTCATACTTATACTAAATCTAGAGTCTTGCATATCATGAGTTATCCTATATGAATGTTTTTACTCATGTAGGATGTCAATTAATGTAAACAAAGTATGTTCCGCAGCGTATACTTATATTTTCATTCATGGTCTAGTTGATCCACAGAGTCGAGGGATACGACCATCAAAACTTAACTTAAAACATATTTTTTTCATATCATAACTTGGTATTTTCATAAATTATAGTAGGATTGGAGTTTGCCCGAACATCTATAGTTATCCCCTGCACGGCGTGGCATTGCGGCGTGTGTTTTCTCTTACTCTGATATACATTTAAATTTGTAGAAAATGCGGGTAGTGACAAATGTGGTGAAGGAGACTATATGGATTAGAAAATTCATCGGCGAGCTAGATTTAGTTCCTAGCATTGTTGATCTAGTAGTTCTTTGAAACCTGGATCTGCAATATTTTCTTCAATCGACACTCTGTAAATGTTCGCATCTCCTCGATTGACAATCTCACAAATAAGATGAAACCACTGAAGTAGAAAAATCATGATAGTCATGTTAGATCAATGTGTATTAGATACCTAAATAATCAACTCTAGTAGGAGTCTTGTGGATTGTATGTTTGTCGGTTGTAATAGTTCATCTGCTGAATATAGTATTATACATTTCATTTTATATTTATGGCAAGTTCTTTTGTAATGTCAATTTATTTCTATGTGATAGATTAATTAACATGATAAATGTCCTTAGAATGTTTGCTTCCATAGGATTCAAGTTGATGACTTGAATATGACAGCATATGTTCTCAGAAGCTTCATTCTTAAATGGTCCTTAGTCGGCGTATCATCTTAGAAACTAAGGATGATGATGATATATTAAGACTTGCATGTGAGTTGACTGATGACCGATTGTCATAGGTCACGATATTGTGACATAAAGTCATCACATGAGTACTTATTAGTGAACAAAGTTGTACTAGACAGACCCACCATGAGAATATTTTGTGGATTGTTATATGAACATGTCATAAGTAGATCTCAAGTGGCAATCGTGTTGTGATTCTTTGACCTGAAGTCACAACAGTCATCAAGTGAGGAAGAGCGTACATTGATGTCATCCAAAGTATTCCTTGAGAAAGGTTGATGATAATGGTGGTTATCAGGTATGTTATAAATCATTTGGGTGTTTGCGTGTTGACAGAAATGGGATTTGTCCTCCTATATCGCAGGAGTTGCATCCATGGCCCCCTTGATGAAATGGGACTGAGAAATGCATGGTCATGCTTGATTGAGTCAATATATGATATTGAGCTCTCCAATTTCTAGAAGTCCATTCTAGATCAAGAAACTCGGGTTGAATAATTATGAGGGTAACACGCTATATACCTCTAATTCTATCTGGATGTAAGGGACAAAGGGACATGACAACACTGATACATTGGTCATAAAGGATTTATGAGTTTAGAACTCTTATTGCTTGGGGATCAATGATGTATTGACAGATGTTGCTCATTATTTGTGAAACTTTTGTTTGATACTTTCAAGATCAAGTGGGAGACTATTAGTGTTACCGTTGAGATCTAGAAGTGGTCAAACAGATAGTCTCACTGCCAACACAATATGAGCCTATGGGGTCACACATAAGAGTATTGGAGAAGTTGGAAAGGTTTGTGTTGGCATTACTCATATGTGATATGAGTGAAAGGCCAAGCCCGTGACATTCTAGATTTGGACCTATATTGTGAATATAGATGATCAGGTGAGTTGTCGGAAGACTCAAGTGTATTCGTCGAAAGGTATCTTGGTGTTTCAAAGAATCCATCTGAATTCGTCAAATATACTCTTGACATCTCGACGAATTGGGCTTGGATTCATCGAGTATACTCTTAACATCTCGACGAATTGGACTTGCATTCATCGAGTATTCTCTTGTTGTTTCGACGAATTGGTCTGTCTGTATTCATCGAGTATTCTCGTGTTATTTTGACAAATGGTTCTTTGATTCGTCGTATATACACGTGTTATCTCGACCAATGCTGTTAACTCTGGTTTAATTCGCTAAGTCTAATTTCTGACTGGTCTGCAGGTAACGACAATTTCGATATATATATATATAAGTGATATAATTGTTATCTTGGTACAAAGATTTTAACCTAATCGATTGAGATAAAAAGAGGCGACTTCTTCATCCCAACAGAAGTTTTCCAAAATGTTGAAGTTGCATCCACCGATCCATTGTCTCCGATCAGTCCGATCCATTGACGTCACTGGAAAGCGTTTCCTAAGCTTCATCTTCGTCACCTCCGTCTCTTCTTTAACAGATCTAGCAGTCCGTGGAGATGTTGAGGGCATTCCTTATTCCAACCTAGATCTTGTGTGACAAGATTCAAATGGTTCTTATTGCTTGTGTGGATATCCATAGAGGTGTGGACATACTTCTACGCTCGGAAATCAAGCCGCAAGTGTTCATCAGATTTCTTTGGAACATCTTTGTTGAGTAGTGACTCAATCCCTCTAAGGTATACTTTTATTCAAAGTTGTTTTACTTCTTGATCAATGATTATCACAAGATCGATGATTATCGCAAGATCCATTTCTCTTTGGGTTTTCTTGATTTATTCTGCAGCACACATGTGATGTGCATCCCACCTAGAAACCCAACACAACTGTCATAACCCATATTTTCTCAGTATTCAATACATATTATCAGAGTAAGAGAAAACACGCGTCGTGATGCCACGCCATGCAGGAGATAACTACAAACACTCAGGCAGAAAATGTATTCTATTACTTTTCATTAAAATCATTTCTTATTATGATAAAAACATAGTTTAAGCATAAGTTTTGGTAACTGTGTTCCTTGGTTCGGTGGATCAGCAAGCTCACAGGTAAAAATATACATGTACGCAGTGAAAAATATTTGATTTAAGTTCACTTGGTTACCCTACAAGAACATGAAGACCCAATAGAGAATCTCATGATATGGACATTTCTAAATTTAGTATAAGTACGAAAAGAGCTTTTACGTTCCTTAAATTAGGGTGTTAAGTTGTTGAAAAAGATGTTATGAGTATGAGTAGAAATGCAGATTTTTATCCATGAAAATAACTAACATGCATCCTAACATAAAGTCTTCCTAGAGAGCAAGTAGATAAACCAACTAGCAAGTAATAGCATAAGAGCCAGCAAATAGTCTAACATCCACTACCAAAATCACGGTGGGCGCCAACTACCTGACACGAACCCACATGATCAAAATGAAAGTCTGAGCAAGAAAGAAAACAACTACTACCTCACAACAGTATGGGTAGAACGACAACTATTAACTCCATGCCTGAAATCACAAATGCTAACTGCTCAGGCCGCTACTATTCTGAGCTTAAGACATTCAAAAGAAAGAACACCTCAGCAAGATTATACAAATGACAGTAAAAGACTGAAATCAAATAATCAAAGAGCTAAGATAATTACCAACCCAAAACAGAATAGGTGCAAAATCACAACATCTAAATCATAATACAGTAAGTAGGAAAGAATTCACATGAGTTAAAATATATAAAGTTGCACTAAGTGCGATAAAGATCTATGTTTCATTAATATCTGTAAGAGTATGTGTATTTATATATAAATAGAATAATCAACTCTGAAATGTGAATCATTAACACCGGCAAAAAAAATAATACTGAGGCGGTGACTACTTGTCCAACACAAACCATCAGACCAAATGTAATGCCCCTTATTTTTGCGATATTTTGTTTAATTCGTTATCTGGCGTGTTTATGACGTCAGGGCGTTACGTTGGCCCATTTTCAGCATTTGCCATTATTAGAGCATAGTTTTAGCTCTTAGGTTTTCTATGTGTGTGGCTGGGTTTAGTTTGTTTGCAAGATTTCCTAGCGAGTCGGGTCTGTTTTGGTGACTCGGTGGAGCGTCTTTGGGAATGCTTGTGTTTTGGCTTCAGGAGGTGTTTACCCGAGTTTGGTTCATCGAATCTTAATTTTGACTGCGTCATTGGGTTCGTAGCATCGGTATTTAGCTATGGTGCGATTTTCGTGAAATTTCGGATAAGTTTGGTTTTCGGGTCGTTTTGACGTTTTGTTTAATTAATTATGATGTTCTATATTAAAATAATCAAATAAAGTAGTATAAATAGAAGCTCATCGCTTCAAACCCTATTCACTTGTCTCCCTCGTGAAAACCGCTGGCTTGTTGCGGAAGAACGGGAGCGGTGGACTTCCCTAAGCTTTCAGCCGCCGATTTCTAGAGTTTTGGTACTCGATTTCTTCTTTGGAGAGTGGATCTGGGTAGATATCGCCTAGATCTACATTTCTACGGTAAGCTTTTCCAGTTTCTTGGATTTTTAGAGATCTATGTATGCTGTTTTGTCCCCTTTTCATCCTGAAAGGTTTCAGGAAGTATTGCTTGGGAAATTTCAGGAGCGTTTATGCGGCTGGATTGGCGTTTTGAGGCAAGTGGTGACTTCTTCCCCTTGCAAAAGCTTGTGTTTTTCCTGTATATTTTTCATACTGTTCTTCCTGTATATATTCCAAACTATTCTTCCTATATATCATTCAATATATTAGTTTCTTGGAGTAGTTGTCGGTTTGGAGTGGTCAGCGTTCGTCGAACTGAAGCTAATTCGTCGAACGGAGTTCGACGAACAGAGGAATTTCGTCGAACAGAGTTCTACGAACAGAGGAATTTCGTCGAGCCATTTCGTCGAATGGAATTCGTCGAGTTGAGCCATTTCATCAAACGGAGCAAGAGGCGTTGAGTATAGCCCTTAGGCGTTGAGTGTAGCCTTAGCACTGAATCCAATTTCTAGCCTAAGTACAAAAGCATTGAGTGTGTTGAGTGCACTCAACGCGTCATTGAGTGTGCAGTATACACTCAACGCCTTGCTGAGAAGTCTGTGACGCTAAGTGTAAAAGCATTGAGTGCGTTGAGTGCACTCAACGCGGTGTTGAGTGTGTTGTATACACTCAACTCCTTGCTGAGAAGTCTGCGACGCTAAGTGTAAAAACATTGAGTGCGTTGAGTGCACTCAACGTGGCATGCAATGCGGCATTGAGTGTGCTGTATACACTCAACGCCTTACTGAGAAGTCTGTGATGCTAAGTCAGAAGGTGTTGAGTGTGCTGTATACACTCAACACGGCGTTGAGTGTGTTGTATACACTCGACGCCTTCAGGAATCTTGGAGTCTAAGTGTAAAAGCGTTGACAGCTTTGAGTGATCTTAACTCACTCAACGCTGTCACCTTTTTTCAGCAAGCTAAGTCAAGGCGTCGACAGCGTTGAGTGAGCTGAACTCACTCAACACCGTCGCACGGTGTTCAAGCATTGAGTGAGCTGAACTCACTCAATGCCACCGTCTGTTCTTGCTGTGTGTTTAAGCGTTGAGTGTGTTGTGTTGTGGCGTCGAGTGCGTTGACTTCACTCGACGCTTTTGCCTTAGCTTTTTGTCCTTTTTACCGTTTTGATATGTATCACTAAGGCTTAGTCTTGCCAAGCTAGAATCGTCGGTTTTCTACTGAATTTGTTGGGTTTGGGTTTATGGATATTTGGTTATATGGGGTTGGTTTGGTTTGCTTAGTTTCATGAATCATTACACCCAGGCATGTTTGGGTCTCATTTTTTGGGTTGTTGGGATGTGTTGGACTAGATGGCCAACACCGCAGTCCCGTTTTTAAGATGTTTGGGTCTGTTGGTTCGGGTTTGGCCGGTTTGGTCCGGACTCAGATCCGGTTGCATTACGGTGTTAATGATTCATGTTTTTATTGAGCCTTTGCCCCATTTTTGTTTCCTATGGATTAAAGTTATGCTACTCCTACCTTTTCTCGCAGATTATTTTCGGAGTATAACTACGTTCGCACTTGGTGCAAATTTCTTTACCTTTTAACTTTATAAGTTAACTCTTTGTTCTAAATCTCTACATAGTTTGCTGTGTTTTCTTTTGACAGCTATTCAGGTTTGGGAATAGTAATCTTGCTACTCCTTGTTTTCTAACAGTTTTGTTTGCCACTTGTATTTCTTGCTGAGGCGTTCTTTCTTTGAATGCCTCAGGTTCTGAGCAGTAGCTGGTTGAGCGGCTAGGGTTGGTGTTTGTTGGGGGACTGCAGAGTTGCAGAGGTTTTCACTACCTTGAGAGGTAGTTCCTTATTTTCTTTTTAGTACAGACACTTATGCTGATTAGTGGGTTCGTGTCAGTTTGTTGATGCTCACTGGTGGTTTTCTTTAGAATTTGCTGAATACTCTGCTAAGCTGCTAGTTTTTCCTTTTGTGGTTGGTTTTTACTTGCTCTCTGGGAATGTTTTATACTTGGTTGCATGTGAGGTATTTTCACTTATAAAAGCATTACCACTTGTACTTCATACATCTCATATTTTTAAAATTAAAACACTATTTTCTAGCTAACGTAAAGACTATTTCTAAACTTATGATAAATCTAGAGTCTTGCATGCTATGAGTTATCCTTTAGGGATGTTTATACTCATGTAGGATGTTAATCAACATAACCAAAAGTATTTTTTCGCAGCGTATAACTATACTTTTACTCGTGGACTAGTTGATCCACTGTGCTGAGGGATACAACCATCCAATTTAAACTGGATTTTTACTTAATAACTTATGCATTTCACATAAACTGTAGAGTTTGGGGTCTTGCCTGAGCGCCTGCAGTTATCCCCTGCACGGCATGACATCATAGCGCGTGTTTTCTCTTACTCTGATATAACTTAAATGTTGAGAAAATGCAGGTTGTGACAGTTGGTATCAGAGGTAGGTTGCTTTGACAATTGGTCGAGCAACCTTATTTTGTACGTGTTAGCTGTCTAATATCGTTTCATACACACATCGATGTGTCATCAGTATGTTTTGGCTGAAGCATGAACACTAAACTCATAGCACGATAAGAAGTATACGAGGCATATTATGTAGTATGAGATGCATAATATGTGTTTGTATATGGATCCACCATAGGTGGCAACATGTGACGGTTATATAGTATAAGATGCACAACCATCATCACATTGGTGCCCATTAGCACGTTTTACTTTTTCGTCACATACAATATTATGTAGTATGGGATGCATAATATTTCATGTGTACGCCACTCATAACATGCATTTAAGGCCATTTTAAAATGCATAGCATAACATAGCATTTGCACACATGCCAAGCTAAAGATTTATATGATGACATATTTACACACATTGTTTTGAGTCAAAAGAATACAAATTCATGCCTTCATGGACTTTGCACAAGAATTAATAGGCTGATGGTATGTCATCATAGGTTTAAGCATTTCATCATTTATAAAATTCCCAGAGCAAGTTAGCAGCAAGAGCAAGTATTTATGTATGTTTGGTCTATTATAGGTTGTTTGGTTCTAGCGGTTAAGCTAGGTTTTGGCTAGTTCCTTGTTAAAATTACTAGCATGTCGAGACATCCTATGATGAGATCGACACCTCAGTCAGAGGGCGAGTCGTCTGGTGCTTAGAACGAGACCGTGATTGAAGGATTGCGACAGAGCAACAAAGCTTTGTCTAGGCAAATGATGGAGATGCAGTCGCAAATGCAAACCTTGTTGACTATCGTTGCAGGACAACCGCTTAGAGTTCAGGACCCGGCCGTGAGTCAAGGTGTTCCAGTTCCTCCTGCTCTTCTGGTGCCCCCAACTGTGCTGCCGCTAGAGATGAACTTCATTTTGCACTTCCAGCGATTAGGACCCCCTACCTATAATGGTAGGGCATACTTCATGGCTTTGGATGACTGGATTATTGTCATCGAGGAGATGTTCTCTTACTCTGAAGTTTCAGCAGACTAGAGAGTAATGGTCACTTCCTACCAGCTCAAAGGTTTGGAAAAGAGTTAGTGGCTAAGGGAGAAGGAAAACTTGAAGGATGGATGTTCTTGAGAAGTCTTCAAGGAGATTTTGTTGAAGAAGTTTTTGCCGTCGGTCGAGTGAGACCGTTTGTTAAATGTTTCCTGCACTTCAAGTAGAGGAAGCTCATGGTGAGTGAGTATGAGGTGGAGTTTAGCAAGCTGAGCTGGTTCACCCCGGATTTAGTAGTTTCTGAAGACAACAGAGTCAAGCATTTTATGGGTGGTCTGAAGAGTGACATCCAGCAGTTGGCAAGTGCTTCTAGATTGAAGAGTTATGCTGAAGCATTCAAAGCAGCTCTTAGGGTTGAGGCAATTGATAATTCCAAGAACCGAGGACAACAAATGAGAAAGGATAAGAGGAAGACTGGTGAGGGCAAGAGTTCCTAGGAATCCGGTGCTACTTAGAGGAAGAGGAGCAAAGAAATATGTAGTTTTTATGGCCGGCCAGGCCACCCGTTCGAGAAATGTTTCAAGAGGATAGGAGCTCAAAAGCAGGAGCAGGTCCATGCTGTAACACCCCAGTTTTCAGGCCCGGAGTCGCTGGAAGATAACGTTAGAGGAAGGGAGACCGCTGGTTGTAGGTCGATGAACTCGGCACAGGATCTAGTCCGCACGATCATGGGATCCAGTGCATACGACCACTGGTTGTGCGCTACTGATCGTGCGCTCTATATCCCTTTTCCCGAGTTCTGTCTAGGGCAAACGCACGACCATTGGACTTAGTGCGCACGACCACTGGTCGTGCGCCATTGATCGTGCTCGTTGATCCCATTTTTTTGGAGTTCTGCCATTATTAAACACACGATCATGGGATCAAGTGCGCACGACCACTGATCGTGCGCCACTGATCGTGCAGACGGGTTTGGTCCGTCATTTTCAATTCGTGTCCGTCAGATTTTTGGTTAAATCCGACCCAAGGGCCCAGGATCTTCCGCCCAAACGATCTTATTAGAGCTGAGAGCCCCTTTCCTTCATTCTTTATCACTTGGAGGGTTGACCAAGGTTTTGGGGGAGAGTGAGGAGGAGGAAGGAGAAGCTCTTCCACCGCCATTGACGAAGCTTCGGAGCTCCAATCATCATTCTGAGACCGGATCCATGGAGAGGGCGTGGAGGCGCTCGTGTCAATCCGTTCAAAGAAAGGATTTCATGGCGAGGAAGAGAGGTCGTAAGGTAACAACATTTTCTCCTCTTGATTTTTAGGATGCGTGCATAACATCTTTTTTCTCTCTTGTTTTTCAAGCTTTTGGGCACCAAATCTCTCAAATGAGAGGGGCTTGGGTCGCCATGGTTCAAGACGAACCACCGGGACGATTGTGTCCGTCCTGGCATGATTTGTATTAGAGATCTGCTCCGTTAGTGGATTAGGCATTGTGGGTGAACCTGTAGTCGCGACCGTTAGTCCGACTCGGTGTTGTTGCATAGCGAGCCTTAAGGATTTTATAGAAATCCGTTGCGGCAAGATGTCGTTTGTGATGTATGTGTTTTTCCCCTTTTTCGAGTGAGTACTTGTAGCCGGAACCGGACAAGGTTAGCTCCGTGTTGGCAGTAGATGGTTTCCTTGGTGCACGGGAATGTTGCAGTACCAGTGAGAGACTAGGGTGGGAAATGCTACATTATGATGTGCTAAGGTGCGACTTTGTCTCCGTGGTCGGTTGGTTGTCCCGTGACATGCAAGCCATGTGGGGAGAGTGTCCCGGCGAGACTTGACCCCTTCTATGAGACTGACGAGAACGCCACGTATAGGACAAGCCCGAGCAATGAAGCCCTTTAGAGGGTGGGGTCCAACAAGGGTTCTTAGAATCGGTCTGTGTGTGAGACGGAAACCTGACGTGAGAAGTCAGGGTTTGCAGGAAAGCCCGGGTCTAAGATCCATGAGCGGGTGGGGCCAGGACAAGATTTCCGTGTGGCGGCTTGTATGTCATTAGGGGAATTGCAGTACCCTTTTGTTTGTGGCTTGACGTCGATGGGAAAATTGGAAGTACCCAGCTGATATGTTATGATGATGTGCTAGATGCATACGCAATATGGTGCCTTGGGTGGAGCCCGGGTTTGCATATATGCTGCATAGTAGGCCCCATTTAATCACATGATCAACATAAAAAATATGTTTGTTGTTTGAGACATCCAAACCCGCTTTTAAAGCTTTACATGTTTATGTATATGGCATATAAAGTGCTGACTTGCAGGTGGGAGGTATACCCCGGGGTCTATTAGGGGCGGCCGGGAGGAGATGTGTTGGTTACACAGTAGAGGTTAGCCTTTACTGGCCCATGTTACCACAAATTTTTACAGGGCAAGGATCACGAGCGGGAGAAAATGTGCCGACCGACAAGGCCTAAGCCTCATGAAGTGTTTACCATGCTTACTCGTAGTTTTCTTCTTGACTGTGATGCTCCATGCTTTGGTATTTCCGGCTTGCATGTCGAGGTAGCCTAGGAGTGCTTTTGCACGTTGATGTTTGACCTTGTGGTCATGGACTTATTTTTTGTAAGGCCTTAAGGCCGTTTTTGATACTCCTGTTTGGTAGTGGATAACTTATTGTTTTGTTGGTATGTTTCCGCTGTTGCTTTATTCTGAGTTTTGAATTGGGTAGTTAATATCATCTTTTAATACTAAAGCTGTGGAGTCCGTATGTTGTGGGGCCCCGGCCGAACCCATATTATATGGTCCTTACAGGGGAGGTGTTACAATTTGGTATCAGAGCCATGTTAATGTCCAAGGTATGTCTTCGTGGACGAATGTCCTAAAACGAATTGTGTATAGAAGTTATCGACATAGGATTATCGCTGGACCGTGAGTGTCCTTATGTTTGAGTCTTGTGATTAGAGACTGCTTTCTTGTTATCTTGCTTGTGTTAAGAGTTCAAGCAATGAGATGGGGATGTCGAGGCCAAGAGAAGAGCTTTCGGCGAGCAGCACTACTGCTCAGGGTCCTTTGGGCATGGGTGTAAACCCGGCCGATTTTTGTCGCTTGCTTGCAGAAGCGATGGTGGCAGCCCAAGCTGCAGCGGCAACACAGGGGGCAACCCCTGTTGCTCATGTCGCGACTCCTGCTACCCCGGATATGGCAATGGCCGTGCCGGGCAGAGAAATTAGGCAAGCAGAACCGTTGGCTGAAAGGGTGGTTGTAGGGCATGGGGACCGGTAGATGAAATATTTTCTGAGCTTCCATCCTCCAACGTTTAAAGGAGTCGGCACGCCGACTGATGCAGAGGATTGGTGGGCATGAATGCAAGAACTTTTGAGGGAGGCAGAGACGCCGGAGGAAAAGAAATCTGATTTTACGACCTTTATGTTGGAAGGAGACGCGAAGTTGTGGTGGATGAGCCACAGCCGCCGCCAATTTCCTGGACACACCCCGTCCATGGAAGAGTTTGGGAATGCCTTCCTAAAGAAGTACATTCCTGCTTCGACGAGGTTGGCCCTTCAAAGGCAATTTCAGCACTTGGTGCAGCGGGATAAGACGGTGGACGAGTACGTTCAGGAGTTTACTCGGCTGGGTCGTTATGTAGGAACGATAATGACAGACGATGAGTGTCACGACCCGCATTTTCTCAACAATAAAATCATAGCAGAGCAAGAGAAAATACGCGTCGTGATGCCACTTCGTGCAGGGGATAACTGCACATGTTCAGGCAAACTACAGTCTTTAGATTTTTAAGGAATATTCATAGTTTAATATGAAAGAAAACTAGTTATACTTAATGGCCGTATCCCTCGGCACAGTGGATCAGCTAGTCCACGATTAAAAATATATATTTATTCGCAACGGAAAATACTTTAATTAAGTTATTTTGACATCCTAAATGAGCACAAGGTCCCCGAGGGACGACTCATGGTATACACGACTCTAAGGTTAGTATAGAATATATAAAAAGGATAGTATTTACGCTTAAGGAAAAATAGTGCTTTAGTTTTATAAACATGATGTGCATGAGATACTTGTAGCAATAATTTAGGGTTTAAAATACCTAACATGCAACCTAGCATAAATCCTTCCCAGAAGACAAGTAAATAACCAACAATATACAAAAGTAGCAGTTTTAGTTCATACCCAGCATCATAAGAAAGCCACTAGTGGGCGTCAACAACCTGACACGAACCCACTGGTGAGTATGCATGTCTGTATAGAAAGGAAAATAACTACCTCACACGGATGAAGATCAGCAACCTCAGCTACCCAGGAGGCTATCAGCAAAACCCACCAAAAGATCTAGCCGCTCAACCGGATACAACCTGGATCTGAGGCATTCAAGGAAAGAACACCTCAGCAAGAATATAGTCAAAATAAATAGAGCATTAGCTTTAATAACATGTAAAGAAGGGTTTACCACCCGGCAACAATAAATGCTATCAGAAGAAGAAAAATAGGACAGTAAGAAAAGAACACTGTCTAAAGAACAGTAAAAGAAAACACACCAAGTGTGAGTACAATAACAACATGTTCTGCAAAAGAAAAGAACCTACAGCAGCAACAGGGTATATAACATGTACCAAAGAAAAAGCCATAAGCAAGGAAAGGAGCTAATAGTCCTAACTTTGTGGGTTAATGACAGGGGTCAAAACATGGATCTGATTACATAACCAAAACCATATCCAAAAAGGGCTAAGGGGTCAAACAGTGACAGCCCTAGGGTCCAACACACCAGCCCAAGCCGGGGCAAATAAGGGTGGTGGCCATGGCTCCCCACATAAAACCACCCCTCCAGAGGCACCAAAACTCCACCACCTGCCACAACCCAAGAGTCGGCATGCCAAAGAACTAGCCAAACACAAAACACCCCCCCTATGGAGAAGATCCACTGACAATCCTAAGGAAGCACACCAACCCAAGGCAAAAGCGTCGAGTCCACTCGACGCGGCGTTGAGTAAGCTCCACATACTCAATGCCAAATGACTTAGCCGCAAAATCATCGCTGGATGACGGCGTTGAGTGAGCTCGACTCACTCAATGCTGTCAACGCTTTCTACTTAGCCGCAGAAACTAACTTCGGCGTTGAGTGAGTTCACCACACTCCATTCCAAAAAGCCTAACAGCCAAGGCATTGAGTGAGGTCCACTCACTCAACGCTTGGAAACAGAGAGTTGGAGATTTAATTCCAACTCTAAAACCTCTGCCTAAGATCAAACCTCTACCTAAAAGCTAAAACCTCAACGCTTGGAAACAGAGGGTTGGAAATTTAATTCCAACTCTCTCTTCTACCCTTTCTACCCGGCCACAACAGCTATCTGACTTATACTACAGCTAAATACATCCATACCCTACCTCCAACTACCAACTAGACACCAAACCGAGAATAAAGAAGGAGAGATTAGCCAAATTCTTAGACAACCTGAACCGGACATGGCTGAAATAAAGAAGCACTGATGCACTACCTCCTAGAGGCAAAAATAGAGCTAATTACGACAAATTAACAAAGTAAAAAGGAGTTCAAATTGGCAAGGGCAAGGAGCCACTTGCCTCACCGCCAAGATGCAGCAGCTGCAACAAGAAATCTGGCTTTGTCGGCAAGATCGCCCACCTACGAGTCAAAAACAGGGCTTAAGAGAAGAAGAAGAAGAAGAGAAACCAAAAACCGTAACTCCTAGAAATAGCCCTAGAACAAGCATAACTTACCTAGGAATAAAGATCCAGACGATAGCAAGCCAAATTTGCAGACACACGAGGAAACCGAGCTAAAATCCTCCCGAAAATGCCGGCCAAAGCTCCAGCGTCTCCGCCTCCCGCACAACCCGCTGGAAGCTAGCAACAGCTCGGGAAAAGGAGAAACGTGGAGAGAACAGATGGTCTTATATATAGAAACACCCGAGTCCAAGGTCGACACAACCGTGTCGACACAATGTGTCGACACCAGACGCACAATGGTGTCGACACCAGACGGCACAGCGGTGTCGACACAATGTGTCGACACCAGACAGTACGGTGGTGTCGACAAAATGTGTCGACACCAGACAGCACGGCGGTGTCGACACAATGTGTTGACACCAGACAGCACGGCGGTGTCGACACAATGTGTCGACACCAGACAACACGGCGGTGTCGACACAATGTGTCGACACCAGACAACACGGCGGTGTCGACACAATGTGTCGACACCAGACAGCACGGCGGTGTCGACACAATGTGTCGACACCAGACATCACAGCGGTGTCGACACCAGACGGCATGGCGGTGTCAACACAATATGTCGACACCAGACGGCACAGCGGTGTCGACACAATGTGTCGACACCAGACAACAAGGCGGTGTCGGCATAATGTGTCGACACCAGACAACACTACGGTGTCGGCACAACGGTGTCGACACCAGTTGACACAACGGTGTCGACACACTGGTAGAGACACAACCCACTAGCTAATAAAATAGTAAGCACAGACAACCAATCAGCTAGTTATCTAAACCTATATATATATATATATATATATATATATATATATATATATATATATATATATATATATATATATATATATATATATATATATATGCATGGAATGAAAATAGCTAAACACTTAGCCTAAAAACTGGGCACCAGCCCTACCAAGCTCGACCACTCAAGGCCATGCACAACAAAAGCTACTGCTACTAGCTAACAAGCAAACTTCGAAATGACGCGAAAACAAACAATCTCGGATTTCGACAAAACTCGCACCGTAGCTAAACACCCAAGCTACGAAAACAACGGCGAAGTCGAAGAAAACATCTGACGATCAAACACTTGGGCTAACACCTCCCAAGCCAAAGTACAAGCATTCCCTAAGAGGCTCAGCTGAGTCACCAAAACAGACTCCGGCTGGCTGGGGAATCCTGCAAACATGCTACAAATAGGCCACTCAAGGAACCTAAAGAGCTAAGACCACGCTCTAACAACGACAAAAGGCCAGAAACGCATCATCGTAATGCCAAACAATGATCAAACAAAACACACAAAAAACCGGGGGGCGTTACAGCCACTCCCCCTAAAAGAAAGTTTTGCCTCGAAACTTTACACACAACACTCCCATCAAGAAGGAGAAAGAAATAACCAAGATGGGGCTATATTAGAAAATGCAAAACATAACAGGCACCAATCAAGGAAAAAGATGAGGGTGAGCCTCCCTCATAGCCGACTCCAATTCCCAAGTCGCGCTTTCTACGTCCTGATATCTCCATAAAAATTTAACCATTGGAATGGTCTTCTTCCGCAATACACGATCCTGAGAATCCAAAATGCGGACAGGCACCTCCACGTAAGAAAGATCCGGCTCCAACTGAGACACAGAATCCAAAACCTGCCTGCCACTCTGCACACATTTCCGCAGCTGACTGACGTGAAAGACATCATGCACGCCTGGGAAATTTGAGGGCAAATCCAGCTTATAAGCTGATACACCAATCCGCTCAACAATCATAAACGTCCCTACGTATCTCGGGTCCAACTTCCTATTCTTGCCAAACCTCTTGACTCCAATCATCGGAGAAACCTTTAAGAACACCAAGTCCCCCACAGCAAATTCCAAGTCAGATCTACGCCGGTTGGCGTTCTTCTCATATCTCTCCTGGGCTATCCGAAGCTTCTCCAGAATAAGCTTCGCAACAATTTCCATCTCCTCAAACGCATCCGGCCCCAACAAAGACCTCTCGCCCACCTCAGGCCAAAATAGGGGAGTTCTGCAGCATTTCCCATATAGAGCTTCAAAAGGAGCCATTTGCAAGATTTCTTGGTAACTGTTATTATACACAAACTCCATAATCCGCAAATGCTCATCCCATGCTCCCCCGTGGTCTAGAATATAGCATCAGATCATATCTTCCACAATTTGATTTACTCGCTCTGTCTGACCATTGGTCTGCGGATGATAAGCAATGGAATACCTCAAATTCGTACCCAACCCCTCTTGAAGGCTCTTCCAAAAACGAGACGTGAACCTGGAGTCTCGATCCGATATGATACTTACGGGTATGCCATGCAATCTGATAACCTCATCTAGGTACAACTCTGCTATCTTTTTCATCGAATACCCAATCTGAAAAGGTACGAAGTGCGCACACTTCGTTAGTCTATCCACTATAACCCAGACCGAATCATGTCCTCTAGGAGACCTCGGTATGCCTGTGATGAAATCCATCGAGATGCTCTCCCACTTCCAAGTCAGAATCTCCAAGGGAGTCAGCTTGCCACCAGGCCTTCCATGATCAGCTTTCACATGCTTGCAAGTGTGGCACTCAGAAACAAATTTGGATATGTCTCCCTTCATCCCATACCACCAGGCAATCTGCTTTAAATCATGATACATCTTGGTAGAACCTATATGGTAGGCAACACTAGATCCATGGGCTTCCCTGCACACCATAATCCGGATATCTCCAACGGCGGGGATGCAAAAACCTGCCGCGGTACTTCAAGGTACCCGCATCATCAATAGAAAAATCTGGCAATTCGCCTTTCTCAGCTCGAAGATACAAATGCAGAAGATCGGGATCATCCTTCTGATGCAGTCTCGTAAGCGCAATCTACGAAGGTTCTGCCACTCCCAAACTGCTCTGCGAATCGCAGCTTCCCACAGAAATGCCCATCAAAAGAAACTCCTCCACTAAAAGATCGGCGAAGAGACCAAAAATCTTCCCTGACTTCGGACTCAGGGCGTCGGCCACCACATTAGCTTTGCCCGGATGGTACTGGATTTCAACATCATAGTCGGCCACAGACTCCAACCATCGCCGCTGGCGCAAATTCAATTCCTTCTGGGTGGAGACATACTTTAAACTCTTGTGATCAGTAAAAATCTTGCACTGCGCGCCATAAAGCAGATGTCTCCACAACTTTAGCTCATAAATCACGGCAGTAAATTCTAGGTCAAGCGTAGGGTAGTTCTTCTCATGGGTCTTCAGTTGTCTTGACTCGTACACAATCACCTTTCCTTCTTGCATCAATACGCATCCAAGACCAACATGTGATGCATCCACATACACATCATACTCCGTACCCTTAGTAGGCAAAGACAAAATCGGAGCTGAACATAATCTTCTCTTTAGTTCTTCAAAATCCTCTTCACACTTATTGTCCCATACGAAGGCTACATTCTTCTGCGTCAACTTGGTCAACGACGCAGACAAGGTAGAGAATCCCTTTACAAATCTTCTATAATAGCCAGGCAAGCCCAAGAAGCTTCTGATCTCTTTGGGAGTAACATGTCTCGCCCATTCCATAATAGTAGCGATCTTTTTTGGGTCCACTGATATTCCCTCCTTATTAACCACGTGGCCCAGGAAAGAAACTTGAGGCAACCAAAATTCACACTTGCTCAGCTTTGCGTATAGCTTATGGTCTCTCAGAGTCGCCAAGACCAGTTGCAAATGTCGATCATACTCCTCAGCATCTCTAGAGTACACCAAAACATCTTCTATAAAGACAATCACAAACTTATCTAGAAAATCCTTGAAAACTTTGTTCATCAAGTCCATAAATGCAGACGGGGCGTTGGTCAACCCAAACGACATCACAAGAAACTCGAAATGACCATGACTAGAGCAGAACGCCATCCGCGGAATATCTGATTCCCGAATCCTCAACTTGTGATAGCCCGAACGAAGGTCAATCTTGGAAAACACGGCACTACCATGCAGTTGGTCAAATAAATCATCAATCATTGGCAGAGGATATCTGTTCTTAATGGTCACTTTATTCAGTTCTCGGTAGTCGATGCACAACCTCATTGACCCATCTTTCTTTTTAACGAACAGCACGGGCGCGCCCCAAGGCGAAGAACTCGGCCTTATGAAACCATTCTCCAGCAAATCATCCAACTGGACTCGCAACTCCTCCAATTCACACGGGGCCATGCAATATGGCGCCTTAGCAATAGGACGTGTACCGGGCTCCAAATCAATAACGAACTCCACGTCTCTCTCGGGCGGGAGACCAGGAAGATTAGCAGGAAAAACATCAGAAAATTCTCGTACCACTGGAATCTCTTCCAAACACGGCAAACAAGACTCGGTCTCCAACACAGAAACCAAACAAGCAAAGCAGTGGAACCTAAAAGTTCCCGAGCACATACTGCTGAAATGGCCGGAGAATCCTGGCGAGAATATCCAAAAATGCTCCTGGGCTGACCGTTGTCCTTGACAAAGTCCAAGCGCTTACCCTTGCACTGGATAACTGCATCATACCTGGATAACCAGTCCATGCCCAAGATAACATCGAAGTCCTCCAAATCGATCACCTTCAGATCTGCCTTAGCTAGAAAGTATCCTAAAGCAATCGAACAATCCTGAATGCCCTGATCTGAAACCACAGAAGCACCGGAAGGGAACTTAACGCAAAAGGCACCACCAACACGATCTAGGCCCAAACGGAACCGCTCCACGAAGGCTCTAGCCACAAACGAGTGGGTAGCGCCGGAATCGAAGAGAACACACGCCCATCGGTTCTTCACCTTAAATCTTCCTATAGGATTGCGCACGCACTAAGGAAACAAACGCTAAAATGAAAACTTCAACCGAAAAAAAAATAAACATGACAATACGCTTAGGGAGAAGTCTAACCTGAAATAACCTGGGTCGAAGCCTGTGCTTCACCTGCCAAAAGCACATTCAACTTCGCCTTTCCTTTATCCATTTGCTGAGGCGGTGGCAAATCCTGGAGGGGAACTGGCTGCAGAATAGGCTGGATCTGTGGGTACCTTGTCTTGAGATGACCCTTCTGCCCACACTGAAAACAGACTTTATCTTTTAACCAGTAACGAGCAACATCATGCCCCTTCCTCCCACGCAAGGCACACACCAAATCCCCTCTAGGAGCACCCTGAATAGCATGGACCTGCTCCTTCTTTTCTGCTCCCAACCTTTTGAAACACTTCTCAAATGGGTGGCCTGGCCGGCCACAGAAACTACAGACCTCTTTGCTCTTCTTCCTTGAAGCAGCATCAGGCTCCTGGGGGCTCTTCCCTCCATCGGACTTCCGCTTGTCCTTCCTCATTTGCTGGCCTCTAATCTTGGCATTCTCAATGGCCTCGACCTTCAAGGCAGCTTCAACGATGCTGGCATAACTGACTGCTCCGTAGGCATTCGCTAACTGCTGAATGTCGCTTCTTAGTCCACCCAGAAACCGTTTAACTCGATCTGCTTCAACACTCACCAGACTAGGAGCAAACCGACTCAACTTGCGATACTCAATCTCATACTCACTAACCGTGAGTTTCCTCTGCTTCAAATGAAGGAAGTCATTCATTATCCGGTCCCGTTCGACCGAGGGCAGAAACTTGCTTAGCAGCATCTCCTTAAATGATTCCCACGAGCATCCTACCACCAAGCTCTCTTTCTCACTCAGCCACCAACATTTTGCTAAGCCCTTGAGCTGGTAGGCAGCAAGCATCACTCTTTGATTGTCTGTAATCCCCGAGTAGGAGAACATCTCTTTAATGGAAATCAACCAGTCATCCAAATTCATGAAATCTGCTTGTCCATCATAGGTAGGGGGCCTAAGCCACTGAAACTGAAATATGAATACCATCTCCGGGGGCACCACAACCGGAGGCACGAGAGGAGCAGGAGGGGCAGGAACAGCTACACCCTCAGCGGGGTCCTGAACTCTCAGAGTCTGTCCCGCCACCACTGCTACAAGAGACTGAATCTGGGCCTGCATATCCATTAATTGCCTCGATAAGGCCACATTGCTCTGACGCAGGCTTTCTATCAATGCCTCGCTCTGTGCTCCCGATGACTCGCCCTCCGATTGGGGAGTCGATCTCTTCGCACGACGCTTCGACATTCTAAGAACATACGAATACAAATCAAAACCTAGCCCAAACGATAGAACAAAACTACCCGGTATAGACAAATATACTTAAATATGAACTTCAACTGCTAAACTTGCTCTGGGATTTGTTTTTGAAAGTGCGAGTTAGATCTGATATACTCTAGAGGGGGGTGAATAGAGTATGGTGCTTAAAAACTTTTATAACAGTTGTTGTATTCTAAATGTGAACATGGAAGCAAATAGTAAATCTAATCACAGGAACTGTCTAATCACAAAACAATCACAGCCAGAAATAAAAATAAAGACAGACAACTAGAAGACACAAGGAGCTATAGTGGTTCCCCTAAACTTAGGTACATCCACTCTTCTACCACCCTAGGTAGGAATCCACTGCAGGATGAGTTGATTAGGTGTCCTGGGCACCAATGAGCTTTTGATAAGGTGCTCAAAAACCAAACCAGATTTTTTGATCAGGTGTCTTGCCACCAATGAGCTTTTGATAAGGTGCTCAAAAACCAAACCAGATTTTTTGATCAGGTGTCTTGCCACCAATGAGCTTTTGATAAGGTGCACAAAAACCAAACACAAACTTTTGAAGGGAGTTTGAAAAACCCTTTACAGAGGTGGGGATGAGAGAGTGATGGAAGTCTTCTCTTTCTCAAAGCAGCTGAGAAGACTATATGGATTTAGTGATGTTGTCAAAGCTCCCCTTGAGATCTGTAGTTGTTCAGGAATTGAAGATTTGCAGTAGGGTGATAAACCTTCAGAGATTGATCTCCAGCAATTGATGATTTCAGCAACAGCTGAAATGTTAGGTGTCTGGAGTCTTGAATGATGATGGCCTTGAACACTTGACTCAAAAGAGATCTGAAGTTTTCAGATTTGTTGATCTCCTTTTGGTGATGGTGTTCTGTGTGAATTCTTTGAGACAGAGAATGTCTACAACTCTTCTTCTTGTGCACTCTCTTCTTCTTGTTCTTGTCAGGAATTCAAAAATCTTATCTTTTATTCCCTTGTTCTAAATAGAAGTGATCCTCTGTCCAGAATAGTCGTTAGCCTGTCATTAATTACATCCTTAATTACTTTTGTCTTCTGGGGGAAAGTCCAATGAAACATTCCTTGATAATCCCTTGAAACTTGCTCCAGAATAAATGAAAACGGCTATAAGATCTTCTGAATTAATTGCTGAGAATAACTCCTTAACTGTCTGAATTTTGAATCTTGAAAATCATTTAACTCTTCAGAAAAACGTCGAACTGAGCTCCACTATCGTCGAACTGAGCTCAACGATTTGGACTTATACAGCAATAGAGATCGTCGATCTGAGATCAACTATCGTCGAACTGAGCTCAGAGATAGAGAATCAATACTGGAGTCAAAATCGTCGAACTGAGCTCGAGGATCGTCGAATGGAGTTCGACGATTTGTTGAAGTTGAGCTCAGCGATCGTCGAATGGAGTTCGACGATCCGTCGAAGTGAGCTCAACGATCGTCGATTGGAGTTCGACGATTCGTCGTACTGAGCTCGACGAAAAGACTTAGTCTCCAAACTAAAAAAACCTTGGTCTTGAGGGCAGCTTCCAAACCTAACTACTAACCCTTAGACTCAATTCTAATTGACCTTTAGATCTATACAAAGAGGTCAAAAATAGGTTTCCTAAAGACATAGTGATCCTGATCCAAATTAGTAACAGGGTGTTCCAACAGTTTTTACCATGATGATGTTATGCTTATCCTAGGATGGTTCACCACCATCACACTAACTCATGTGCTTAGACCATGAATGCATGTATTTGTATTCTTTTTGACACAAAAATATGTGTGTACGTATGTCATCATGCAAATCTTTAGCTTGGCACGTTGTGCTTATGAAATGTTATGTTATGCATGTTGTGTTATGCATTCTAAAAAGGCCTTAATGCATGTCATGAGTGATCGTACGCATATCAATGCTATGCATCCAATACTACATAATATTGCATGCAACGAAGAAAGAAAACGTGCTAGCCGCATTCATGTGGTGACGTTATGCATCACATACTACACAACCCTCACATGTTGCCTCCTATGGTGGATCCATATACAAACACATATTATGCATCCCATACTACATAATATGCCCCGTATACTTCTATTCATGCTTATGAGTGTAGTGTTCATGCTTCAGCCAATACGTACTGATGACATATCGGTGTGTGTATGGTATGACGCTAAACTACTAATACATTCAAGGGAAAGGTTGTCCGACCAATTGTCAAGCAACCTCCCTCTGATACCAACTATCACGACCCGCATTTTCTCAACAATAAAATCGTAGCAGGGCAAGAGAAAATACGTATTGTGATGACACGTCGTGTAGGGGATAACTGTACACGTTCAGGCAAAACTCCAGACTTTAGATTTTTAAGGAATATTCATAGTTTAATATGAAAGAAAACCAGTTATACTTATTGGTCGTATCCCTCGGCACAGTGGATCAGCTAGTCCACGATTAAAAATATATATTTATTCGCAGCGGAAAATACTTTAATTAAGTTATTTTGACATCCTAAATGAGCACAAGCGTCCCCGAGGGATGACTCATGGTATGCACAACTCTAAGGTTAGTATAGAATATATAAAAAGGATAGAATTTACGCTTAAGGAAAAATAATGCTTTAGTTTTATAAACATGATGTGCATGAGATACTTGTAGTAATAATTTAGGGTTTAAAATACCTAACATGCAACCTAGCATAAATCCTTCCCAGAAGACAAGTAAACAACCAACAATAGACAAAAGTAGCAGTTTTAGTTCATACCCAGCATCATAAGAAAGCCACCAGTGTGCGTCAACAACCTGACACGAACCCACTGGTGAGTATGCATGTCTATACAGAAAGGAAAATAACTACCTCACAAGGATGAAGATCGGCAACCTCAGCTACCCAGGAGGCTATCAGCAAAACCCACCAAAAGATCTAGCCGCTCAACCGGCTATAACCTGGACCTGATACATTCAAGGAAAGAACACCTCAGCAAGAATATAGTCAAAATAAATAGAGCATTAGCTTTAAGAACAGGTAAAGAAGGGTTTATCACCCGATAATAATAAATGCTATCAGAATAAGAAAAACAGGACAGTAAGAAAAGAACACTATCTAAAGAATAGTAAAAGAAAACACACCAAGTGTGAGTACAATAACAACATGTTCTGCAAAAGAAAAGAACCTGCGGCAGCAACATGGCATATAACATGCACCAAAGAAAAAGCCATAAGCAAGGAGAGGAGCTAATAGTCCTAACTTTGTGGGTTAATGATAGGGGTCAAAACATGGATCAGAGTATATAACCAAAGCCAGATCCAAAAAGGGCTAAGGGGTCAAATAGTGGCAGCCCTAGGGTCCAACACACCAGCCCAAGCCGGGGCAAATAAGGGTGGTTGCCACGGCTCCCCACATAAAACCACCCCTCTAGAGGCACCAAAACTCCACCACCTGCCACAACCAAAGAGTCGGCATGCCAAAGAACTAGCCGAACACAAAACACCCCCCCCCCCATGGAGAAGATCCACTAGCAATCCTCAGGAAGCACAACAACCCAAGGCAAAAGCATCGAGTCCACTCGACGCGGCGTTGAGTGAGCTCCACACACTCACTGCCAAATGACTTAGCCGCAAAACCGTCGCTGGATGACGGCATTGAGTGAGCTCGACTCACTCAACGTTGTCAATGCTTTCTACTTAGTCGCAGAAACTAACTTCGGCGTTGAGTGATTTCACCACACTCCATATCAAAAAAGACTAACAGCCAAGGCGTTGAGTGAGGTCCACTCACTCAACGCTTGGAAACAGAGAGTTGGAGATTTAATTCCAACTCTAAAACCTCTGCCTAAGCTAAAACCACTGTCTAAAAGCTAAAACCTCAACACTTGGAAACAGAGGGTTGGAAATTTAATTCCAACTCTCTCTTCTACCCTTTCTACCCGGCCACAACATCTATCTTACTTATACTACAGCTAAATACAGCCATACCCTACCTCTAGCTACCAACTGGACACCAAACCAAGAATAAAGAAGGAGAGATTAGCCAAATTCTTAGACAACCTGAACCGGACATGGCTGAAATAAAGAAGCACTGCTGCACTAGCTCCTAGAGGCAAAAAATAGAGCTAATTACGGCAAATTAACAAAGTAAAAAGGAGGTCAAATTGTCAAGGGCAAGGAGCCACTTGCCTCACTGCCAAGATGTAGCAGCTGCAATAAGAAATCTGGCTTTGGCGGCAAGATCGGCCACCTACGAGTCAAAAATAGGGCTTAAGAGAATAAGAAGAAGAGAAACTGAAAACCCTAACTCCTAGAAACAGCCCTAGAACAAGCATAACTTACCTAGGAATAAAGATCCAGACGAGAGCAAGTCAAATCTGCAGACACACGAGGAAACCGAGCTAAAATCCTCCCGAAAATGCCGGCCAAAGCTCCAGCGCCTCCGCCTCCCGCACAACCCGCTGGAAGCTAGCATCATCTCGGGAAAAGGAGAAACATGGAGAGAACAGACGGTCCAATATATAGTAACACCCGAGTCTAAGGTCGACACAACAGTGTCGACACAATGTGTCGACACCAGACGCACAACGGTGTCGACACAATGTGTCGACACCAGACGGCACACCGGTGTCGACACAATGTGTCGACACCAGACAGCACGGCGGTGTCGACATAATGTGTCGACACCAGACAACACGGCGGTGTCGACACAATGTGTCGACACCAGACGGCACAGCGGTGTCGACATAATGTGTAGACACCAGACAACACGGAGGTGTCGACACAATGTGTCGACACCAGACAGCACGGCGGTGTCTGTACAACCCCGTACCCGGCCGAGTGGGATCCTCCTCAGGGAGCGGGCTCGGGACGTACTGCGAGCGACGATTTAGTGCAGCCCTGTTCGAGGACGTGCAGGCTCTTGTACGCGCGTGTGGAGTTTTTATGTTTTGAGTTATAAAAATATATATATATTTACTATGTATGTATATTTCTATTTATAATATATATTTATTATATATATATATGTTTATATATATATTTATTATAAATATATATATATGTTTATATATATATGGGGGGGATTGATACAGAAGAAAAAGGAAAAGAGATGAGGGGAGAGAGGTAGGGCATCGGGCAGGAGCAAGAAGAAAGGGGCCAGCCGCAGGTGTTTTCCTCTCCCCGATTTTCCCGATTTCTCCCTCTCTCCCGGTGAAGCAGCAAAAGCCGGCCGCCTGCAGTTGGGGCTCGGCCGCCTGGAGCAAAAGCCGGCCGCCTGCAGTTGGGGCTTGGCCGCCTGGAAAAAAAGCCGGCCGCCTGGGGCAAGGTGCAACCGCCTGATGCTAGGGCATGGCCTGGAGCAGGGCTCAGCCCGGAAGGGAGCTCGACCACCACCACGGCCGCTTGGAGCAAGGTATTGATCGTCCATATACGGCTAGGCTCGGCCAGGAAAATGGAGGTCGGGAGTCATTGTTCTCCTCCCCGCGAGGGCTCGGCCACCACCAGAAAAATGGAGCAAGAGGATGTATTTTTTTTCATCCCCTCCAGCAAGGGCTCGGCCAAGGAAATAGGGATCGGGTTTCTCCAGCAATGTTCGGCCAGGAGAAGATTGTGATGAGGGTTTGGGCCGGCACCGCCATCAGAAAAATCAGCTAGGAGCCCTTCACCGGGCATTGAGCCTCGTGCAAGATATGCGACCGCGACTCCGCCAATATCCGCGCCAAAGGTAACGAAATTTCTACTCGGGCAGGTGAAGCCCTAAATTTACATATTTGCATGGAGGCCCCTCTTCGCCAATGGGTGGAGGAAGGGCGCTCTCCGACGGGTTGACGTGTACGTCCCCGCAGTTTATTTCATTTAGTGCCCGGAAGCGTGAGTACGGGTTTAGGCATGCTGTGTGAAGCCCATCCGGACGTATGAGCCGGATTGGCGATGTTCTGGGGTTCCCGGAGAAGACTCCGAGGAAGTTGTGCATTCTTTATGTAGCGGAAAGCAGCGGGCTTGAGCCCAAGTTTGTGTCGGCCCTAGAAGGCCTCTTTTGTTTATGTTGCCGGCCTGCGTGCCGAGGTATGGAACGTACGTTCCTGTAATTTGAGATGCCCGCGATGTTTTTGCTAGCCCTTGAAGGCTTGTGTTACGTTGGTGGCGGTCCAAAAGGGGCTGCGGAGAAATAGAACTGCTAGGCGAGGTTATGCTACTAGGAGGGCAGTTAAAGGGCGTTTTGCATAAACCTGAGGTGTCATCCTTGGTTAAGAGGGAGTGAATTTTGAGAACCTCCCTAGGGGTTCTGGTCGGCCAAGAGAGCCTTCCAACGGTGCCCAATTAGCTCAGCAATTGGCTTAGGAGGGGAAGAGTTCGTTAGTCTTCCGGGTGTGTGGTGGGACCTCCACGCTGAGACCTTGGGCCTGTCCCTTACGTTCCTAGTCTAGAGCCCCGATTGTTCACTTGAGTGTAGTAGGTGCGCGGTCACCCCTCTTTTGGGACCTCGAACTCCACAGAGACCGGTATCCGGTTTCAACATTTATGGTGCGGTGAGCGTGGAGAGTGACCAACACAGAAAAACTCAGTCGAACGTCATGGCTATAGAAGAGGAACCAAGTGACGGCCAAGGTCATGTGATGAAAGAGGTCCCCTCCCACTTCTCTTTTGTTTCTCAAATGACAAAGTATAAACTCCCACAGTTGAGAAGTAGCTCTTAAAATAATTTCCCACTAGCTAAAATTTTAAGGTTGGAAAGTGCGCAGTCGAAAGGTTGAAGTGTTAGTACTAGCATACTGGGTTCAGACTTATGCGAGTCATCTAAGTTTCAGAAAACGTATATTAACAATTGTTCTCAAATGTGTGTCTTATAATGAGAGAGGTGAGAGTAAAAAGAACAGTAAAACCAAAGAGTACAACTGCAGCCACGGGCCATAACTAATTCATCTGTGCTAGGGGGTTTGCTTGCGAAACTGTAGAACGAAGATGGACCAGGATTAAACTTGCAGCCCTTAATTTAGGTGAATGAGCAGCACCACCAGATACATCATGACTTTCTGGCGCAATAGCATCCTGACTGTATTTAGCTAAAAGTCCAGCATAGCAATCATCACCACACTTGCTCGTAACTCCCCTGAACATTTGTCATGGTTAAGCAAAGAGATGTTTGCTATGAGTGAAATGGAAGCATAATTTCGGTTTTTAGATTTATACAGGAAAAATTAGCAGATAACTAATTACTAAAGGCTCAATCGTTTACCCTCCCATGACAAGCATATTTATGAAAAGGAAGCGAAGAGTACTTACCATGTTTCTCTTAGTTGAAATCCTACTTGAGGTGGGTTGATTATTTTTAAATCTCTAATTGCAAGTATAGACATGAGAGCCCAATACATCAATGATGTTATAAGATTTTATTCTATTAAAAAATACCAAAGGGGATAAGATATGAGAACTGAGATTTTGAATTATGATTTAGAATAGTAAAACAAGAAAGATGCATGTAGATCACATAAGATGTTCTATCATGGAGATCAAAACGTGCTTTAGGGAAGCTTGTAGTAGATGCGCTCCTAATGTTTCTTGGAACGAGCAGGCAAAGTGGTGTGGATCAGTTCTCGCTAACAAGAATAGCAAATGATATCACACAATGTATTTGATTCCATATCAAATTCTCTTCCCTGGCTATCCTTTATAGCTGGTAGCACATGGATCTGTGTCAAATTGATATAGAGAAGCTGCTCTAGGTTGAGCCGTGTGGCTGGGCTAGTTCTGGAGTGCCGATTCTGTGCCATATAATGGAGTACTCCCACATGATAGTGAGTTTACAGGTTTTCTGTTCCATCATCTCCGAGCCTTCATCAGTGAATTCTAAAGGTGACAGATGATGCTAATTCTACATGCTAATCTGAGCAGTATTTCTGCTCAAAAACTATAGTAGATCAATAAGAAAAATGACATCTTTAAGAAAAAGCATTTCAGTTGCGCAGCGAGATGGGGCTGTACCCATTGTTTATGACATCTCATTCAAGAACCTATTTGATCTTAGGAAGAATACTGAATTCATTTTTGAGTTCCTTGGGTTCAGTTATGGAATCTGATAGAATCAAAACCGTTGTTTATAATATTTTCCATCTAAGATCTTCTAGGCCTGTGGAAAGGTCAAAAGTGAGAGGTCTATTCTTGAAGGGGGTTGTCTTTCGGTTTTTTATCTTCTTTTTGGTAGGGCTAATTGTTGGTTTCACCCCAATTCCTATTGTGGACCAATCCAAGAACAATTTGTCCAGACATGGGGCTTTTTCTTTTCATGAGCCTGTGATTGGGAAATTTCAAACGAGTATAAATTCAGTGGACAATGATATTCTATTAACTCAGAAAAGTTTGCCAAAGGGGCACATAAACTTAGAAGCTTCAATGAAATTGGAGATGGAAAATAAGACTCTGAATGCCTCACACAGTCTTTACTCCTCTCATGATTTTGCACTAGTTTCTAGTAAGCTTTTGATAATTGTGACTCCTACGTATTCCCGACCGTTCCAGTCATTTTATCTTAATCGTTTGGCCCAAACATTAAGAAATGTGCTGCATCCTCTTCTATGGATTGTTGTGGAAATGTCATTGCAGTCTGATGAAACAGTAAAAATATTGAGGGATACTGGTGTCATGTACAGACATCTTGTTGGCGATCATAATGTGACCAGTGTAAAAGACACTGTCATCCAGTTAAGAAATGTTGCACTTTATCATATCGAGAGACATCAACTTGATGGCATAGTGCTTTTTGCGGATGATGACAAAATATATTCACTTGGACTCTTTGACAAAATGGTGGAAATAAGGCGATTTGGGACTTGGCCGGTTGCAGTGCTTACCGAGGACAAGAAAAGAGCTTTATTTGAAGGTCCCGTTTGCAAAGGAAGAGAAATTGTTGGATGGCACACCCATCAGACCAGTTTATCTCGAAGATTTCAGATTGACATGTCTGGATTTGCATTTAACAGCACCATCCTCTGGGATCCAAAGAGATGGCACCGACCAAATATTGATCTTATCAGACTGCATGACTCTGTAAGAGTGGGTTTCCAGGAAAGCAAATTTGTAGAGCAATTGGTTGAGGATGAAAGCCAAATGGAGGGCTTGTCAGAGAACTGTTCCAGAATTCTGGTCTGGCATCTTCATTTAGAGGCCCCTCAACTTTTATACCCTAGTGGCTGGTTATTTGAGAGGAATTTGGAAGATTTAATTCCTCTGATGCTATAGCGGATAGGCCTGTTCATCCCCCAGGAAATAGGGGGAATCAGTACTTCTATGGACAGAGAAAAATTTATTGTTCAAGAACTAATGTGTGAAGTAAAAAGCATGATGTGGAACACAGAAGTAGCTGTTCGTTCATATATGATTGTAAGGCCAATATTTCTTCGGCCAAATGCCGCGAATACTTCAGATGGTGCCACTCCAAGTTCCAGCCCCTTGAATCAACTGTCAAATAGTTCTATGGTGCCACACTATGATTTTTATAGTGGGTTCTCAAAGAGACCTTCTCCATTTTTGCAGTTTTCTCTTTCCCGCTTTGAAAAATACATTGCTGAATGTCGTCAGTGGATTGAAGAATTAGAGCAGCTTCTACTCCTGGATAGTGAAAAGAACTCTTCGAGTTCAGGCTCTACATCATTACAGTCTCTGCCTAACATTATTTCAAATGTTCATGATTTCTTTGTTCATGTTGCAGCTAAGGTAAGACTAACTAAATCTGATATAGCTTTACGTCCTCATCTTCACATGCATTCCTATTATTACATGCGTTTATTCTCAGAGTGTACATATGCCTCTATTGCTGCATTGTAGTCATTTTTAATATGTCTGAACATATTATTCATATACTACTATTCATGTTGTCTTGTTTCCCAGCACTCAGTATTGTACGAAATAGCAACCCCATCTCCTGGGAAGCCAACTCATATTTTAGACTGTTTTCTCTGTAGTTGACAAAGCATGCTGTAAACTTGACCGAGGTGTTTTGGAGAGGAGACCCCGAGCAGACCGCTGACCAGGCTCCCATCTAGCTGGCAGGGCTGAAGGCTCACTCGGTGGTTGGAGGTGTTTTGGAGAGGAGACCCCGAGCAGACCCGCTGACCAGGCTCCCATCTAGCTGGCAGGGCTGTAGGCTCACTCGGTGGTTGGAGGTGATTTGGAGAGGAGACCCCGAGCAGACCCGCTGACCAGGCTCCCATCTAGCTGGCAGGGCTGTAGGCTCACTCGGTGGTTGGAGGTGTTTTGGAGAGGAGACCCCGAGCAGACCCGCTGACCAGGCTCCCATCTAGCTGGCAGGGCTGTAGGCTCACTCGGTGGTTGGAGGTGTTTTGGAGAGGAGACCCCGAGCAGACCCAGCTGACCAGGCTCCCAGGTGTTTTGGAGAGGAGACCCCGAGCAGACCCGCTGACCAGGCTCCCATCTAGCTGGCAGGGCTGTAGGCTCACTCGGTGGTTGGAGGTGTTTTGGAGAGGAGACCCCGAGCAGACCCGCTGACCAGGCTCCCATCTAGCTGGCAGGGCTGTAGGCTCACTCGGTGGTTGGAGGTGTTTTGGAGAGGAGACCCCGAGCAGACCCGCTGACCAGGCTCCCATCTAGCTGGCAGGGCTGTAGGCTCACTCGGTGGTTGGAGGTGTTTTGGAGAGGAGACCCCGAGCAGACCCGCTGACCAGGCTCCCATCTAGCTGGCAGGGCTGTAGGCTCACTCGGTGGTTGGAGGTGTTTTGGAGAGGAGACCCCGAGCAGACCCGCTGACCAGGCTCCCATCTAGCTGGCAGGGCTGTAGGCTCACTCGGTGGTTGGAGGTGTTTTGGAGAGTAAGACCCCGAGCAGACCCGCTGACCAGGCTCCCATCTAGCTGGCAGGGCTGTAGGCTCACTCGGTGGTTGGAGGTGTTTTGGAGAGGAGACCCCGAGCAGACCCGCTGACCAGGCTCCCATCTAGCTGGCAGGGCTGTAGGCTCACTCGGTGGTTGGAGGTGTTTTGGAGAGGAGACCCCGAGCAGACCCGCTGACCAGGCTCCCATCTAGCTGGCAGGGCTGTAGGCTCACTCGGTGGTTGGAGGTGTTTTGGAGAGGAGACCCCGAGCAGACCCGCTGACCAGGCTCCCATCTAGCTGGCAGGGCTGTAGGCTCACTCGGTGGTTGGAGGTGTTTTGGAGAGGAGACCCCGAGCAGACCCGCTGACCAGGCTCCCATCTAGCTGGCAGGGCTGTAGGCTCACTCGGTGGTTGGAGGTGTTTTGGAGAGGAGACCCCGAGCAGACCCGCTGACCAGGCTCCCATCTAGCTGGCAGGGCTGTAGGCTCACTCGGTGGTTGGAGGTGTTTTGGAGAGGAGACCCCGAGCAGACCCGCTGACCAGGCTCCCATCTAGCTGGCAGGGATGTAGGCTCACTCGGTGGTTGGAGGTGTTTTGGAGAGGAGACCCCGAGCAGACCCGCTGACCAGGCTCCCATCTAGCTGGCAGGGCTGTAGGCTCACTCGGTGGTTGGAGGTGTTTTGGAGAGGAGACCCCGAGCAGACCCGCTGACCAGGCTCCCATCTAGCTGGCAGGGCTGTAGGCTCACTCGGTGGTTGGAGATGTTTTGGAGAGGAGACCCCGAGCAGACCCGCTGACCAGACTCCCATCTAGCTGGCAGGGCTGTAGGCTCACTCGGTGGTTGGAGGTGTTTTGGAGAGGAGACCCCGAGCAGACCCGCTGACCAGTCTCCCATCAAGCTGGCAGGGCTGTAGGCTCACTCGGTGGTTGGAGATTGTCTGGAGACTTTTGTACTACCGCGAGCCTGGCTCGGCCCCAGGTAGACCCGCTGCGCAGGCTCCCATCCAGCTGGCAGGTCCGTAGGCTCGCCTGTGGGGGTAAGGGACCCCGAGTGCTGCTCGGCCCCGGGTAGACTCGCTGCTCAGGCTCTCATTAGCTGGGCAGGGCGGTAGGCACACCTGGGGGGAAAGGACTTGGACTTGGAAAAGGTCTTGGAAAGGGTTTGATCTCATAGAAAAGCAAGATAGTGTGCAATGCTTCTGAAAAAGGAGAAGAATCATAGTTTAAACCATAGTTTAGATCAATAGTTTCTTTTTGATGAACTGAATAGACTAATCTTAATACATCACTTGTTTCATGTCTTATGAAAATAGTTAAATTATTTGCAAAGTCTGCCAGATCAAAAACATCATCCTCTTTCGCGACATGAAAAATAACATTACCGATCTTATTTCTTTTAATGTTGACATTGCTGATACATAAAATGTTTGGGAAGTAGCAAAATCATTGTATTTATAAGAGGTATGCCCATCTGAAATATGCATCTCAAAACATGTACTGCCATTGACTTCCCCATCAATTGGTAATCTGGTCGGATTTTTAAATAGATTGGTTTTTGTCGCATGTTCATGATAGTGAGTTGATTCTTATTTAAGCCCTGGCCTGGAGCTCTTTTTATCACTAAGTGGGGAACTCTCTCAAACTCTTTTTAAGTCGGAACCCACTCGCCGAGTACTTGAGGTTGGACATTTCTTTTCGAGCTTGGACAACCTCGAAAAGAGCGGGGATTGTGTACAACCCCGTACCCGGCCGAGTGGGATCCTCCTCAGGGAGCGGGCTCGGGACGTACTGCGAGCGACGATTTAGTGCAGCCCTGTTCGAGGACGTGCAGGCTCTTGTACGCGCGTATGGAGTTTTTATGTTTTGAGTTATAAAAATATATATATTTACTATGTATGTATATTTCTATTTATAATATATATTTATTATATATATATGTTTATATATATATTTATTATAAATATATATATATGTTTATATATATATGGGGGGGATTGATACAGAAGAAAAAGGAAAAGAGATGAGGGGAGAGAGGTAGGGCATCGGGCAGGAGCAAGAAGAAAGGGGCCAGCCGCATGTGTTTTCCTCTCCCCGATTTTCCCGATTTCTCCCTCTCTCCCGGTGAAGCAGCAAAAGCCGGCCGCCTGCAGTTGGGGCTCGGCCGCCTGGAGCAAAAGCCGGCCGCCTGCAGTTGGGGCTTGGCCGCCTGGAAAAAAAGCCAGCCGCCTGGGGCAAGGTGCAACCGCCTGATGCTAGGGCATGGCCTGGAGCAGGGCTCAGCCCGGAAGGGAGCTCGACCACCACCACGGCCGCTTGGAGCAAGGTATTGATCGTCCATATACGGCTAGGCTCGGCCAGGAAAATGGAGGTCGGGAGTCATTGTTCTCCTCCCTGCGAGGGCTCGGCCACCACCAGAAAAATGGAGCAAGAGGATGTATTTTTTTTCATCCCCTCCAGCAAGGGCTCGGCCAAGGAAATAGGGATCGGGTTTCTCCAGCAATGTTCGGCCAGGAGAAGATTGTGATGAGGGTTTGGGCCGGCACCGCCATCAGAAAAATCAGCTAGGAGCCCTTCACCGGGCATCGAGCCTCGTGCAAGATATGCGGCCGCGACTCCGCCAATATCCGCGCCAAAGGTAACGAAATTTCTACTCGGGCAGGTGAAGCCCTAAATTTACATATTTGCATGGAGGCCCCTCTTCGCCAATGGGTGGAGGAAGGGCGCTCTCCGACGGGTTGACGTGTACGTCCCCGCAGTTTATTTCATTTAGTGCCCGGAAGCGTGAGTACGGGTTTAGGCATGCTGTGTGAAGCCCATCCGGACGTATGAGCCGGATTGGCGATGTTCTGGGGTTCCCGGAGAAGACTCCGAGGAAATTGTGCATTCTTTATGTAGCGGAAAGCAGCGGGCTTGAGCCCAAGTTTGTGTCGGCCCTAGAAGGCCTCTTTTGTTTATGTTGCCGGCCTGCGTGCCGAGGTATGGAACGTACGTTCCTGTAATTTGAGATGCCCGCGATGTTTTTGCTAGCCCTTGAAGGCTTGTGTTACGTTGGTGGCGGTCCAAAAGGGGCTGCAGAGAAATAGAACTGCTAGGCGAGGTTATGCTACTAGGAGGGCAGTTAAAGGGCGTTTTGCATAAACCCGAGGTGTCATCCTTGGTTAAGAGGGAGTGAATTTTGAGAACCTCCCTAGGGGTTCTGGTCGGCCAAGAGAGCCTTCCAACGGTGCCCAATTAGCTCAGCAATTGGCTTAGGAGGGGAAGAGTTCGTTAGTCTTCCGGGTGTGTGGTGGGACCTCCACGCTGAGACCTTGGGCCTGTCTCTTACGTTCCTAGTCTAGAGCCCCGATTGTTCACTTGAGTGTAGTAGGTGCGCGGTCACCCCTCTTTTGGGACCTCGAACTCCACAGAGACCGGTATCCGGTTTCAACAGTGTCAACACAATGTGTCGATACCAGTCAGCACGGAGGTGTCGACACAATGTGTCGACACCAGATGGCACAACTTTGTCGACACAATATGTCGACACCAGACAACACGGCGGTGTCGACATAATGTGTCGACACCATACAACACTACGGTGTCGACACAACGGTGTCGACACCAGTCGACACAACAGTGTCGACACACCGGCAGAGACACGACCCACTAGCTAATAAAATAATAAGCACAGACAACCAATCAGCTAGTTATCTAAACCTATATATATATATATATACATGAAATGAAACAACTAAACACTTAGCCTAAAAACTGGGCACCAGCCCTACCAAGCTCGGCCACTCAAGGCCATGCACAACAAAAGCTACTGCTACTAGCTAACAAGCAAACGTCGAAACGACGCGAAAATAAACGATCTCGGATTTCGACAAAACTCGCACCGTAGCTAAACACCCAAGCTACGAAAACAACGGCGAAGTCGAAAACAACATCTGATGATCAAACACTCCGGCTAACACCTCCCAAGCCAAAGTACAAGCATTCCCTAAGAGGCTCAGCCGAACCACCAAAACAGACTCTAGCTAGCTGGGGAATCCTGCAAACAGGCTACAAATAGGCCACTCAAGGAACCTAAAGAGCTAAGACCACGCTCTAACAATGGTAAAAGGCCAGAAATGCGTCATTGTAACGCCAAACAATGATCAAATAAAACACAAAAAACCGAGGGCGTTACAATAAGGAGAGGGATAACCTCTTCTATCATGGGCTAAGGGAGAATCTGAGACAACCCCTCATTGCCATGAAGAATGCTGGTTTCAACGAGTTGGTTGAGGCAGCCAGAACACTGGAGAGTGATTTGGAGCGAACCCAATGTCGTAAGGGTTTTGCGGCCAAGCAAGGGGAAGGGAAGCCTTCTCAATCCCAAGGGAAGTCTGAAGGGAATAAATGGATGAAAAATCTTCATCCCTTCAAGTCTGGCGAGAAAAGGAACTTGACTTCCGGAGGGTCTCACTTTAAGGGACCACCGACGTGCTTCAATTGTGTCAAGGTGGGCCACATAGCTCGTTTTTGTACTCAAGGAGGAGCTGAGCAGGAGCCAAGACAAGAGCATTATGTGCGCTCCGGCCCCAGTACCGCAGAGAAAGGAAAGATGGCGGAGTCTAGCGCTTCTCGGTTCCAACCGGTGCAGCCAAGGGCTTATAACCTTTGACAGCAGGAAGCGATCCGCCAACCTGATGTGGTGACAGGTATGAGAAAGTTTAAATTTAACCTTGTACTTCATACTTTCAAGACCGTTTATGTTTGTTGCCTGTGTTTTAGGCTTTGTGTTAGTTTCTGGATACCCCGCTATGGTATTGTTTGATACGGGAGCGTCACACTCTTTTCTTGTGGAAAGCTTTATCCAGAGAATTGGAATATTTCTCGGCGGATGCAAAGCTGAAGGTGCGCATGCCCAATGGGTCATCCATGACCACCGGGGCAAAAGGACGCATTTGTTGGAATCTAGGCGGAGTTGACTTCACGGTGATAGTAACAGTTTTACCATTGGTGGAGTTTGATGTCATCTTGAGAATGGACTGGCTTGCAGAGCAACGTGCCATTATTGACTGCCTATCTAAGGTGGTGACCCTGAGGGGTGAAGGGCGGTCAGAAATTAAGTTTGAGGGCCTCAGTGGAGCGGCCTTTTCCCTGATTTCGGCCATGCAGTTGGTGCGGACAGTTAACCAGGGGGGAGTAGCTCTTGTAGTATTGTTGGAGGTTCGCCTTTCCAAGTTATCACTTGGGAAAGTGCCAGTAGTGGCGGAGTACGAGGATGTGTTCCCTGAGGAGCTTCCTGGAGCACCTCCTGGTGGCGACGACGACCCCCAAGTTGACGACGGCCCCCAAGTTGACGACGGCCCCCAAATTGATGATGACGACACGCTAACGGAAGACCCTCCTTCGTCTCCAACAAAGGACTCGCGTCGCCGTGGTGTTCGTATGGAGCGGCGTTATAATCTCCGCCCGCGGCGCAAGACAAATATCTAGCTGAATTTATCTTATTATTAATATGCTCTTTTATTTGGGATATTTTATTGAGGGCTGCATGTAGCCATTTAGTGTGTTATTTTTATTTTTATTTTGGGCTACATATAGCCAAGACTTATTGTTAAGCCTATATATAGGCATGTATGATTTGTTTAACTCAAGTTGAATGAGAAGAAACCCTAAATTTCCTATTCTTGCTAATCCTCCTCTCTCTCTCTCTACCTCTCTTGGCCTCCCCCTCCACTCTCTCTCTCTCTCTCTCTAAAACTTTCGGCCAGCCCACTCCTTCACCCCCTCCTCCAAGCCTCCACCTCCTCTCACCATCCTCAACCCGACATCCACCATCCCAAACCGACCGGCCACCTATCTCCTCCACTCGAGCAACCCACTTGGAAGAGAAACCGGCCACCTATCTCTCCACCCGAGCACCCCCTTTGAAGAGACCCGGCTGCCCCTCTTCTCGTGAGGTTTTATCCAAGAAGGGCCTCCTTCTACGGCGAGGAAACGGGACCTTGGTGTGAAGCGGCCAAGGCGGACGATCTATCTCTCCAACCGGCACGACTCTGGCGGAGCTGTGGAAGAGCGACCCTTCAAAGGTAGTCGGAATCATCTATTCCGACTTGGGTAACGATCCTCTCCACTCCCGTGTGATTCCCTCTTGATATTCTAGTGGTCGGAAATAATTTTTGCGTTGGATTTGAAGCGTTAGATTCTTCGTGGTTTTCCTTTTGGATTTGCATCAATCTTAATCGCGATATTTCTGAAAGGGTTTGGCGAGCCCTGCATTTTTGTTGGGAGAGATGTACCATTTTTCGATTGCATTTTGGGTAGATCTCTTTGGTACAACAGTCGCTCGGTCGGACCCAATATTGGTCCTTTTAGCTGGGAGAACGTCGGCCTATAGTCGTTCGTTTGACCCTCCCGCGGAGTAGCTACCGTACGTTGGTGAACTGTGATAAAATCGTTTGCGAGTGCGCCGCGGTTCATGCTAGTGCGAGAGTGGTTGTGGAATTTGAGTGGCGTCCTCTTTATTCCCGTAACCCCTATTGTGTCCGTGGTAGAAGCCTACATCAATTTTGGTATCAAAGCGAGGTTCTTGTCAATTTTTTAATTGACACCCTCCCCTCTTTTTAGCACGTTAACCTGCACTTGTGTTTGCGCGTTAGTTGTCACAAAAAAAATCTCAAAAAAAATTATTTTTGGTCTGCCAATAGCGGCTTAGTTTTCTTATTTTTCAGCCAAAAAAATCAAACTAAATTTTTTAATAATCCTCTTTTTATTTCCTGTAAGAAAATTAAAAAAAAAATTATTTTCTTATAGTCTTTAAGCGGGATTAATTCCTTCTTGGGTCTGTCTGAATCTGTTGTCTTCCTATTTGCATGCGTACTAGACTCGGTACGGAATATCCTCCATCGTCGTCTAATATGGATGATGACCGGGGTGAGGGTCGTCCCCTCACGGAGATTGAGGAGCTCCATCAGGATTTCACGGAGCAGTTGATGGCTATTAGGGAGGCACTTCACGGACTGGGGTTACCACACGGGGCACCCCGTAATCAACCCGCTCTCCCATGGGTGGGAGAACCTCACAACCCTTACCCCCACCCTCCTAATGAGAACGCCCCACGAGCACCGTACGAGTTTGACCTTACTCGGGCCGTCCGAGTCAAGCAACCATTCTACGATGGTTTAGGAGATCCCCAAGTCTTCCAGGACTGGATCATGGAGGTCGAATGTTATTTCGAGTGGTATACCATGAACGACGAGGATAAAGTGCGAGTAGCGAGAATGAAGTTGCTAGGGCGCGCTAAAATATTTTGGCTGAATGAGGAGCGGCGTTTGAGAGTCGAGAACGGAGTGTTGCTGAAAGTCCACCTAGTGTCAACTATCTTCACCTATGGGGGGGGGGGGAATAGGTGACGTGCAACGTTTTTGCGGAATTTAAAATTGTACCTGCACAATAAAAATAAACAGCGCAGCATACAGAATACACAAGCTATTTATAGTGGTTCCCTGATTTGGGTACATCCACTTTCCCCCTTCGACCTATCTCCCAACAAGGGACGACTCGGTCTCTTCACCAACAGGATTGAAATCCAATCCTTGCACTATCGGAAGGAACCCTTCCACACGTAGGAGTCAACACTCACACACACGGGTTGCACCCAACCCTTACAAATAGGAACCAACGTTCCTTTACAACAAAAGTAAAACTAGAATGTACAAGAGATACAAACTACGTTTGGAGACTAAGGTGTCCCTCTTCGTTGACGACGTGTTCTTGAAGTCCACGAAGAGTCCACAACCCTAGATCTCTCTTGGAGAGAATCTCCCCGGAACCGGCGGCGGCAAGATGAGCGGCGGCTTGGTTCACGGGATCGGCGGCGACAACGATGTGCGGCTGCTGTACTTTGGAGATCTAAACTTCGTAGCGAAGCTAGCTAGGTCTACCAACGGTCAAACTAGGATCAATCGTCTCGATCGATTCGGATGGGGAAGATTTTCCCGATCAACAAATCGAGAGACAAGAGATCTCCGATTAGACACGTGAGACTCTAAGCTTGGCTAAGCTTCTGTCGCCGGAAGATCAGGAAGAATCACGATCAAAAGCGGCGACCAACTAGCGCGAGCGGCGACGGCGGCGGCGGAGCAGTTTCGCGATTTTAGGTCAAGATCGACGCTCGGCTTCTTTCTGTATTTTTCTACTATTCAAAAATACCCGTATATATACTGTAGACAACTTCAATATGACCGTTGTGGGTCCCACAAGTAGAAACCCTAAATCCGGTTCAAAATAGTGCCAGCGGCAGAATCCGGTCCAACTTTATCCCGAAAATTGCCCAAGTAAAAATCGGCGAGAATCACCTGTGATTCTCGTCGAATCGTCAAGAATCAAGGGTGATTCTCGACGATTCGGCGAGAATCACAAAGTGATTCTCGACGATTCGTCGAGAATCACAAAGTGATTCTCGTCGAATTTGACTTGAATGCACTCTGATTTAGCCGGCGAGAATCAGCCAGTGATTCTCGACGATTCGGCGAGAATCACAGTGATTCTCGCCGAATCGGCGAGAATCACTTGGTGATTCTCGTCGATTCTTACTTAGATGATTTTTCGTCTTACGCCTCTGAGCTGCTCTTTGACTCATCTTTGCTCCTTGTCTGCTCTTGGATAACCACAGCCCTGTACTTGAAAGTAAGTGCACTCCAATAGAGAGAGTACACGTAGGCCAACACACTGATCTGCTCAACGAGGGATTACGTCGTGCAGAACCGTGTATATTGACCTACTGCACCCTGACATTGGTGTCCACTTAGCGTGGAATAACTGCAAGCACAACTTGAAATATTTTGTCAAATACATTGTCTATTTACCTTAGCTTGTCCAGGGGCTTCTTCAAATCAGGTACGTTGTGGATACAATACCCAACAATCTCTCCCTATTTGAAGAAGCCTAAACCCCACAAGCTAAGGTGAATAGAGCATATGGGAAAGAAAATTATAAACTTGAAATTGAGTTGAGTGAGTTATTCATTACCAATACCAATTTCTTGGGAGCAAACTTGGAGCCACCTTAGCCGTAGACGAGAGGGTAATCTCCCCCTTTTCGGCTTCTGCAAATCTGGGTCTGTAGTATTTGACCCCATGCTCCCCCTCAGTTCTTGCACCTGTGCTCACAATGGAGTTCCAGGCAGAGGCTCCCCCTAGAGGCATGATCCTGGTGCTTCTGTAGGCTTCATTCCTCATAATTTAACATCCCCAATTCAGTTTTGAAAAGACTGAACTTGGCCTCGTCTAAGGGCTTTGTGAATATATCTGCAATCTGCTTGTCCGTGGGGACATAACAGAGAGAGATGTCCTTGTTTTCCATGTGCTCCCGAATGAAGTGGTAGCGCACTTCAATATGCTTCGTTCTGCTGTGCGATACCGGATTGTTGGCAATCGCAATTGCACTGGAGGAGTCGCAGTACATTGGAACTTCCTTGAACTGAAGGTCGTAGTCGGCTAACTGGTTTCTGATCCATAGGAGTTGTGCGCAACAGCTGCCTGCCGAGATGTACTCAGACTCTGCTGTGGAGGTAGCTACACAATTCTGCTTCTTGCTGTTCCATGAGATAAGCCTTCTTCCGAGGAATTGACACGTCCCGGAAGTGCTTTTCCTGTCATCCCTACTCCATGGGGGTTGAGCGACGTATACTTCCTCCTTCAGGTCTCCGTTCAAGAAAGCTGATTTCACATCCATTTGATAGAATGTGAATCCTTTGTGCGAAGCATACGCCAGGAACAATCTGATTGCCTCGAGCCTTGCCACTGGTGCGAAGGTCTGGTCGAAGTCAATCCCCTCCTCCTGTCTGTAACCTTGAGCCACCAGCCTGGCCTTGTTCTTTACGATGACACCATGTTCATCCAGTTTGTTTCTGAAGATCCACTTGGTGCCAATCACATTCTGCTTGTGTGGTCTGGGAACCAGCGTCCACACGTTGCATCGTTCGAATTGATGTAGTTCATCTTGCATGGCCAAAATCCATGCCGCGTCTTTGTTCGCCTCGTCGAACTTCTTTGGCTCAACCTGTGACAGGAAGCTAATATGCAATACTTCGTTAATAGTACCTCTTCGAGTTCTGACACCGACACGAGGGTCTCCGATGATCTGATCTCTAGGATGATCCCTCACGTGCCGGAGCTCTAGAAGTCTGGCGTCTGGAGCTTCGATTACTTCTTGGGCTTCTCCTTCTTCTAAGATATTTGTTCCATTTTGATCTTCAACATTCCCCGATGACGTGGAGGTGGAAACTTTGACGTACTTAGGAGTATCATCTTTAGCGGTCTCATTGAGATCCAGCTGTTCAAGTCGTGCACCTGCATCTTCAAGAATACCACTGGAAGAATTGCTGTTAAGCAAACTTCCTTCATCAAATACAACATTAATTGATTCTTCTACCACTAGGGTTTTCTTATTGAAGACCTTATATGCCCGACTGTGGGAACTATAGCCCATGAATATGCCTTTGAAGCATTTTTCACCAAATTTAGTACGCGGGTACTTCCCATTATTCAGTACATAGCATCTGCAACCAAAGATCCTCAAATAGGACATGGTTGGTTTCCTGCCTCTCAGTAGCTCATAAGGCGTCTTACGATGATGCTTGTTGATCAATGCTCGGTTTTGTACATGACAAGCTGTATTGACAGCCTCTGCCCAAAAGTATTCTGGGAGAGAAGCGTCTTTCAACATTGTCGTGCAGGCTTCAATGAGAGTTCTATTTCTCCTCTCCGCAACTCCATTTTGCTGAGGAGTGCGCGGGGAGGAAAACTCATGAAAGATACCTTGTTCTTCACAGAACTCTGTCATAGCACCAGATTCGAATTCTGTTGCATGGTCACTTCTGATTTTGACCACTGAGCAGTTAAATTCGTTTTGAACCTGCTTGACAAAGTTAGTGAAGATGTCAAACGTATCTGACTTTCGTTTTAAGAAGAACACCCATGTAAACCGAGAATGATCATCAACTATCACTAGCGTATAGGACTTGCCTCCCAAGCTATGAACTTGCATTGGACCAAACAAGTCCATATGTAGAAGATAAAGACACCGGGAAGAATCTTTGTCTGCAATTCTCTTAAAGGTAGCCCGAGTCTGTTTGCCCATCTAGCATGCAGGACAGGGGCTATCTTTGATGCACTTGATACTGGGAGCATCCCTTACTAAGTTCTTAGAAAACAACATACTAATTGTCTTGAAATTAATATGTGCCAATCTCTTGTGCCATTGATCACAAAGAGATGCACTGCCAGCTGCCACTAGGCATACGGGGGTAGATGAATCTAAACTGAGAAAATCTAAGCAGAAGATATTTCTGCTCATAATGCCTGATAATACCGTCTCAGAAGAGGTACGTGAAATTATCAGACATTTATCCTTGTAGAACTTAACGTCATAACCTTTGTCACATAACTGACTTACACTGATCAGGTTATGGTTTAACCCTTCAACATAAGCCACGTCGGTGATAGAGATTATACCGTTGGAAATCATACCGTAACCTCTGGTGACTCCTCGATCTGACCCTCCAAAGATGACTTTGGGTCCATTCTCGACTGGAGTGTAATCACGCAGCAGGCTTCTTGTCCCAGTCATATGTCGGGAGCATCCACTGTCCAAGTACCAGATCGGCGTTTTGGTGGCCTTTGGACATTCCTGCAAAACAAAATTAATTTCCCTTAGGAACCCAATCGAACTTGGGTCCTAGATTCTTGGTTAGCATACTCCCCCTCGGTTGGTTAACCCTACGAGTGGTCGGCCTCGCATTGCTAACATAGGGAGTCTCGTGATACCTTGGATTAAACCAACAATCCACGGCAAAGTGACCGACTTTGCCACAACACCAACAGTCAAATCTGTTGTACCTCTTCCTAGGCTCCTGCTTTACCCTGGGAATGGTGGGTACAGCCGGGGCCTTGGATCTGGAGGTGGAGGCCTCATAGTGATTGCAGTCATATGACTTCTTCACCTTCTGTTCCTTCAGTATAACAGGCTTGGCTCTTGGTGCCTGCTTTCCATTATGGCCGCTAGAGAATTGACCATAATTTCCCATGTGGATTTTCTCATAAGGTGCCTTGAAGGCACTCTCACCGAAGTTCCGGGGAAAGGTCCAACCATCATATCGGCTCTTTGGCTTTGCAACCGAGGGCCGGAAATGATGACCAAAGGTTGATTCAAAGTCATGTTGGTTGCAAGGAAAGCTAGGCTTTCTGAACGCAACAGGACTAAGCAGAGCCTTTCCCTTTTCATCAGCAGAGGCCTTCTTGACGGCCTTATTCTTCCTCTGGTTCCTATTTCTCCTGGATGAGGAACCAGATACCTCTACATGCCCCAAGCCAGCTCCTTTGGCCTGAGCAGAGAAGGTATCAACTATTGGAAGAACGGTTTTTGGCATAGAGAAGCTCTTGACGATCTTCCTTTCTGCCGCAAGTTGTTCTTCCAACTTGTCGACTTCCTCCTGCTTAAGATCAAGTAGCTTAAGAGACTCTGAATGCTTTGAAGTCAGGTCAAGGTGCTCCTGTCGGAGAGAAATCAAACTAGTGACCTCTTCCCTTAGGGATACACACTCTCCCTTAAGGAATTTCACTTCCTTTTTCTCAGCCTTCAGTCTCTTACGGCACTCCTTGAAAGTGTTGAGCAGAAGCTCATACTTCTCGAGGAGCTCCGCTTCACGGGCCGAAAGGCCATCTTCAGGTTCATCATCCTGAGACTCAGGATCAGATTCAGAGTCGGAGAGAGGGGTGTGAGCTTTTACCTTCCCAGTAAATGGGGGGCATTCTCCTTCTGAGTCGGAGCGACCCACCAGCCTGAAGTAGGCTTCCTCATCATCACTGGAGTCTGAGGAATCAGACTCACTTAGTGTCTTTGGCCTTTTGGCGATGTAGCTCCGTTCTTTCTTCTTATCTCTAGAGGATTTGTGCTCCTCTCCTTTCCCTTTTTCTCTCTTGCCTTGATAGCAGTCGACCACGACGTGTCCTGGCTTATTGCATCCAAAGCAAATAATGTCAGAGGAGCGATGTTTGTTCGGTTTAGAAGCATACCTGTCAGAAGAATAATTTTGCTTCTGATGCCTGGAGGAGGAGCCGTCTTTCTTTCTTTGATTCCTCATCTTGAGGAACTTCTTGAATTCTCGGGTGATGAGGGAGAAATCCTCCTCCGACAGCTCTGAGCTGGAGGAGCATAGCTCGGAGTCCTCCTCCTCATCCTTCTTCCTGGCACGGTATGAAACTGCACCCTTGCCTTTTCTGGAGTGACTGGCTTTTAGAGCCACAGTCTTTTCTTTGGCTGCAGCCTTCTCTGCTTCTTCTTCTGCTTTCCTGGTATTCAGCTGAAGCTCATAGGACATCAGCTTCCCAAACAGAATTTGCGGGTCTGTTTCAGCTAGTCTGCCAAACTCTCGGATGGCGCAGATCTTTGTGTCTCATTCCTTAGTAAGGGACCTAAGGAATTTATCATTGAGTTCACCATTAGTGAACACTCTTCCGTATCCTTTGAGGGCGTTGACAATCTTGAGGAAGTTCTCGTAGGTGACTTCGATCTCTTCCTTAGGCCCTTGTCTGAAGGCCTCATATTTCTGGTTCAGGAGGGATCTCCGATCATCCCTCACTTCATCAGTGCCCTCCATTAGGATGATCAGGCAATGCCAGATCTCCTGTGCTGTCCTGCAGTTGCAGAAGTTCTGCATCATTGAGTCATCAACCGCGCTGACCAGAATGTTCTGCGCCTTCTTGTCAAGTCCCACTAGCACCATCTCGTCCTTGTCCATTTCAGAAAGTTTCTTCGGCACTTTCTTGGTAGGATCAATGGTGGAGACCTTAGTGGGGACATAAGGTCCCTCCTCCACGATCATGAAGAGTCGAGGATCAACTGCTTCCATGTAGAACCTGATCCTTTCCTTCCAGATAGGAAAGTTGAGCCTGGTGCACATTGGGATCTTGCCTGTGAACTTGAGCCCGTCCATAGTAGATGTTTGCCTCCTTCTTGACACTAGCGGCAGGATTCAACTCAAGGTGTTAACCTTTTTGATGAGCAACCTCCCTCTGATACAACTTGAAAGTCCACCTAGTGTCAACTATCTTCACCTATGGGGGGGGGGGGGAATATGTGACGTGCAGCGTTTTTGCGGAATTTAAAATTGTACCTGCACAAAAAAAATAAACAGCGCAGCACACAGAATACACAAGCTATTTATAGTGGTTCCCCGATTTGGGTACATCCACTTTCCCCCTTCGACCTATCTCCCAACAAGGGACGACTCGGTCTCTTCACCAACAGGATTGAAATCCAATCCTTGCACTATCGGAAGGAACCCTTCCACACGTAGGAGTCAACACTCCCACACACGGGTTGCACCCAACCCTTACAAATAGGAACCAACGTTCCTTTACAACAAAAGTAAAACTAGAATGTACAAGAGATACAAACTACGTTTGGAGACTAAGGTGTCCCTCTTCGTTGACGACGTGTTCTTGAAGTCCACGAAGAGTCCACAACCCTAGATCTCTCTTGGAGAGAATCTCCCCGGAACCGGCGGCGGCAAGATGAGCGGCGGCTTGGTTCACGGGATCGGCGGCGACAACGATGTGCGGCTGCTGTACTTTGGAGATCCAAACTTCGTAGCGAAGCTAGCTAGGTCTACCAACGGTCACACTAGGATCAATCGTCTCGATCGATTCGGATGGGGAAGATTTTCCCGATCAACAAATCGAGAGACAAGAGATCTCTGGTTAGACACGTGAGACTCTAAGCTTGGCTAAGCTTCTGTCGCCGGAAGATCAGGAAGAATCGCGATCAAAAGCGGCGACCAACTAGCGCGAGCGGCGATGGCGGCGGCGGAGCAGTTTCGCGATTTTAGGTCAAGATCGACGCTAGGCTTCTTTCTTTGTTTTTCTACTGTTCAAAAATACCCGTATATATATTGTAGACAACTTCAATATGACCGTTGTGGGTCCCACAAGTAGAAATCCTAAATCCGGTTCAAAATAGTGCCAGCGGCAGAATCCGGTCCAGCTTTATCCCGAAAATTGCCCAAGTAAAAATCGGCGAGAATCACCTGTGATTCTCGTCGAATCGTCGAGAATCAAGGGTGATTCTCGACGATTCGGCGAGAATCACAAAGTGATTCTCGACGATTCGTCGAGAATCACAAAGTGATTCTCGTCGAATTTGACTTGAATGCACTCTGATTTAGCCGGCGAGAATCAGCCAGTGATTCTCGACGATTCGGCGAGAATCACTAGTGATTCTCGCCGAATCGGCGAGAATCACTTGGTGATTCTCGTCGATTCTTACTTAGATGCTTTTTTGTCTTACGCCTCTGAGCTGCTCTTTGACTCATCCTTGCTCCTTGTCTGCTCTTGCATAAACACAGCCCTGTACTTGAAAGTAAGTGCACTCCAATAGAGAGAGTACACGTAGGCCAACACACTGATCTGCTCAACGAGGGATTACGTTGTGCAGACCCGTGTATATTGACCTACTGCACCCTGACATTGGTGTGCACTTAGCGTGGAATAACTGAAAGCACAACTTGAAATATTTTGTCAAATACATTGTCTATTTACCTTAGCTTGTCCAGGGGCTTCTTCAAATCAGGTACGTTGTGGATACAATACCCAACAGTTGCCCATAGGCTGGGAGGCAATGAAGGCTAGGCTAATGGAACAGTACGTCCCTACTTACCATCGGACACAAATGTTCGATGATTTAGCTACCCTTAAGCAGGGGACTAGGTCGGTGTCTGAGTATATGAGTTTGCTGAAGGACATGATGGTTAGGTGTGACGTGAAAGAGATGCCCGAGGTCACCCTCTCCAGGTTCCGTAATGGACTAAACCCCGACATCCAAGGAAAGCTTCTGCGTTATGGTCACACTGACTTGCACACTACTTTCAACGCTGCCTTAGATATTGAGCAGCACAACGCTCTTAAGGGCAAGTCTCGCTCGTTCTAAAAGAGCAAGTCCATTTTAGGACCGCCTCCCACCGCCACCTATAAGGCTAAAGGAAAGTATCAGTCCCCCGATTCGACCTCCATAGTCGTAACGACTACGAATGATAGAAATCCCACTGGCGAGAGAGTCCCGGTGGGTCGGGTCCACAGGACGAATGTCACCTGCTACGCTTGTGGGATCCAAGGGCACTATGCTAGTGATTGTCCTACTACTCCCAGACCATTAGCCCTGTTAGATTCCACCGGTGGGACAGACGACATTACTTATGAGGCGGGCGAAGAGAGCGAGTGGGACGGAGTGCCTAGTGATATGGAGGATGACTCCCATATGATGGTTATGAGGTGTATTCTGGCGACCCCTCGAGCGTTAGACGATTGGAATAGGACGAACATTTTCACGTTGAATTTTAAGAGTGGTGAAAAATGGTGTAGGTTGATCATTGACAGTGGTAGTTGCATGAACGTTATTTTCGAAACCGCGGTGAGATGAATGTCTCTTGATGTCGAGCCGCACCCTCACCCTTATAAGGTGGCATGGGTAGACAAGTCGTCCCTCCCTGTATCGAAGCGATGCTTAGTACCCCTTACCATCAAAGCTTATTCTGAGCAGATCTGGTGCGACGTCATCCCTATGGATGCTTGTCACGTCTTGTTGGGTCGCCCTTGGTTGTATGATCATGACGTCACCCACTTTGGTCGGGCCAATACGTATGAGTTTAAATTTAATGGCAGAACCATACTCTTAAAACCTGCCCCGCCAAAGGATCCTTCAGCCCCCTCCAAGGATACGGTCATCCCAGTCGAGAAGAAGACGTTGAGTCTGATAGGATGGAAAGAATTGAAGCGTACTACCTTTTTAGATGGTGTCCTCTATGCCTTAGTATGTCTACAAGTTAAGGAAGACGCGGCAACGTTTGAGAACTTGTCGTCGGCGTTGGGGAAACTCTTATAAGAGTTTGTGGACGTGTACCCGGACGAGCTACCGGCTGAGTTACCCCCGTTACGATAAATCCAACATGCCATTGATTTCATTCCGGGCTCTTCATTGCCCAACCTCCCTCATTATCGGCTTAACCCCTCCGCGCACTTAGAGTTGCAAACCCAAATCTCGGATTTATTGCAAAAGAGTTTTATCCGCCACAGCAAGAGCTCGTGTGCCGTACCCGCCTTACTTGCCCCCAAGAAGGACGGCTCTTGGAGGATGTGTGTGGATAGTAGAGCCATTAATAAAATCTCTATTAAGTATCGCTTTCCCATCCCTCGCTTGGATGATTTATTGGACATGTTAGCCGGTGCCACGATTTTTTCGAAATTGGATCTTAGGAGTGGCTACCATCAGATCCGAATTAGGGAAGGTGACGAGTAGAAAACCGCCTTTAAGTCTAAGGAAGGGCTCTACGAGTGGTTAGTTATGCCGTTTGGGCTTTCCAATGCGCCGAGCACGTTTTCGAGGATGATGACCCACATCTTCCAACCCTATATGGGAAAATTCATCGTGGTATATTTTGACGATATTTTGGTATTTAGCACCTCCACGATTGATCACGAGTCACATTTAAGAACCATCCTTACCACGCTGAGATCAGAAAATTTATTCGTGAACATTAAGAAGTGTACCTTCCATGGGACATCGGTTGAGTTCCTCGGTTATATTGTGAGCTCAAAGGGGATCCACGTAGACCCCAAGAAGGCACAAGCCATTAGAGATTGGCCCGAGCCCGCCAACATTCGGGATGTTAGGAGTTTTCACGGGCTCGCTACATTTTATCGACGATTTATTAAGGATTTTAGTAGTATTATGGCCCCTATTACCGAGTGCATGAAAAAAGGTGAGTTTACATGGACAAACTCGGCCGCTACGGCGTTCCAATTAATTAAATCGCGCATGTCGGAAGCCCCCCTTTTGCGACTACCGGATTTTACCAAGGTCTTCGAGTTGTCATGTGATGCGTCTGGAGTGGGAATTGGAGTGTTGAGTCAGGAGGGCCACCCTGTGGGGTATTTCAGTGAGAAACTAGCAGGTCCAAAATTAAATTATTCCAATTATGATCGGGAGTTTTACGCGGTCATTCGATGCCTCCAACATTGGCGACATTATTTACTTCCTAAGGAGTTGGTCATTCTATCCGATCATGAAGCGCTAAGGTTTCTTAACTCTCAAACTAAGGTTAGTCCTAGACATGCCAAATGAGTCTCCTATCTTCAGGAGTACACTTTCATTATCAAACACCTCAAGGGGACTCTCAACCGCGTAGCCGACACCCTTAGTCGTGTTTCGTTATTGCTCTCCACGCTAGAAGTTAAGGTGATTGGCTTCGATAGGATTAAGGACGAGTACGTCCACTGCCCAGATTTTAAGGATATCTATTTCGCCACTCAAGATGACTCGCCGACAACCATTACTTCTTTTTACATTCGGGACGGCTACTTTTTTAACCATTTGAAGCTTTGCATCCCTCGTTCCTCCCTTCGGCACTTCATAGTGTGGGAATGGCATGGTGGAGGATTAGGTGGACACTTTGGCCGTGACAAGACGATCACGTTAGTTGAAGACAAGTTTTATTGGCCCGGTCTTAAGGCCATGGTTAGTAAGATCGTGGGTAGTTGCCGCGCGTGCCAACTGGCTAAGGGGAACAAAACTAATGCGGGGCTTTATACCACTCTTCCGATTCCGTCTATTCCTTGGGAAGACGTTAGAATGGACTTCATTCTCGGCCTCCCAATCACATTTCGACGTCACGACTCTATCTTAGTTGTTGTAGATCGTTTCTCTAAAATGACTTATTTTATCGCTTGTAATAAAACCAACGATGTGTCACACGTTGCACAATTATATTTTAAAGAGGTGGTAGGCCATCGCGGAGTTCCAAAGTCTATAGTTACTGATAGGGATGTGAAGTTTACTAGTTATTTTTGGAAGACCCTGTGGAGGATTATGGGCACCAAACTTCTATTCTCTTCCGCGTACCATCCGCAGACGGATGGGCAAACCGAAGTTATGAATAGAAGTTTGGGTAGTTTGCTTCGATGCCTTGTGGGCGACCACAAGGGTACATGGGACCTTATCCTCCCTCATGCTCAGTTAGCATATAATAATTCCAAAAATAGGTCCACGGGCTTGTCCCCAAATGAGATCGTGCACGGTTATAAAGCTCTCGTGCCCCTTGACTTTCTTCCATTACCGCCATCGTTTAAGTCAAGTCAATTTGCACAGGACTTTGCCTCTCACATCCATGATCTTCACAAATGCATAAATGAAACGCTTACCACTCAATATGCGTCTTATCAAGTTCATGCCAACACACATAAGAGAGTGTCTCCCTTGAAAGTGGGCGATTTAGTCATGGTGCGTCTCATCCCTGAACGGTTGCCTACCGGCACCTTAAAAAGGTTAGCGGATCGGCGAGCTGGACCTTTTTGGATTTTAAAACGGTTAGGAGACAATGCTTTTCTTTTGGAATTGCCCACTGATTGGGGTATTTCCCCTATTTTTAATGTTTCGGATTTAACGCCATATATTGCTCCGCCACTAGAATTATCTTCCTGTCCGTTTAGTTCCACTACAGATTCTCATGGGTATGGGGTTGAGGGGGGTAAGGGCTCGCTCTCTCCGTCGGTCTCCAACGGAGGTACGCTACATGTTGATGATATAGATTTTCCCCCTTTGCTGCCTAATGCTTTTCCCAGGTTTGCCAGGACAGTATTTTTGCCAGACAAGATTCTCCAGGATGACGTGTTTCCCACTGCAGATGGCGATGTGCGCCGCTACTTGATTCGCTGGCGTGATCGCCCCACCTCTGATGACTCTTGGCTCCCGGAAGCGGAAGTGGCTCTCTTGGATGGTGTTCTTCTCCGATGGTATCTTCAAGACCACTCATCGGTGATGAGTCCTTTCAAGCGGGGGAGGATTGGTGGCGACGACGGCCCCCAAGTTGACGACGGCCCCCAAATTGTTGATGACGGCACGCTAACGGAAGACCCTCCTTCGTCTCCAACAAAGGACTCGCGTCGCCGTGGTGTTCGTATGGAGTGGCGCTACAATCTCCGCCCGCGGCGCAAGACAAATATCTAGCTGAATTTATCTTATTATTAGTATGCTCTTTTATTTGGGATATTTTATTGAGGGCTGCATGTAGCCATTTAATGTGTTATTTTTATTTTTATTTTGGGCTACATATAGCCAAGACTTATTGTTAAGCCTATATATAGGCATGTATGCTTTGTTTAACTCAAGTTGAATGAGAAGAAACCCTAAATTTCCTATTCTTGCTAATCCTCCTCTCTCTCTACCTCTCTTGGCCGCCCCCTCCACTCTCTCTCTCTCTCTCTAAAACTTTCGGCCAGCCCACTCCTTCAACCCCTCCTCCAAGCCTCCACCTCCTCTCACCATCCTCAACCCGACATCCACCATCCCAAACCGACCGGCCACCTATCTCCTCCACTCGAGCAACCCACTTGGAAGAGAAACCGGCCACCTATCTCTCCACCCGAGCACCCCCCTTTGAAGAGACCCGACTACCCCTCTTCTCGTGAGGTTTTATCCAAGAAGCTCCTCCTTCTACGGCGAGGAAACGGGACCTTGGTGTGAAGCAGCCAAGGCGGACGATCTATCTCTCCAACCGGCGCAACTCCGGCGGAATCGTGGAAGAGCGACCCTTCAAAGGTAGTCGGAATCATCTATTCCGACTTGGGTAACGATCCTCTCCACTCCCGTGTGATTCCCTCTTGATATTCTAGTGGTCGGAAATAATTTTTGCGTTGGATTTGAAGCGTTAGATTCTTCGTGGTTTTCCTTTTGGATTTGCATCAATCTTAATCGCGATATTTCCGAAAGGGTTTGGCGAGCCCCGCATTTTTGTTGGGAGAGATCTACCATTTTTCGATCGCATTTTGGGTAGATCTCTTTGGTACAGCAGTCGCTCGGTCTGACCCAATATTGGTCCTTTTAGCTGGGAGAACGTCGGCCTATAGCCGTTCGTTTGACCCTCCCGCGGAGTAGCTACCGTACGTTGGTGAACTGTGATAAATCATTTGGGAGTGCGTCGCGGTTCATGCTAGTGCGAGAGTGGTTGTGGAATTTGAGTGGCATCCGCTTTATTCCTGTAACCCCTATTGTGTCCGTGGTAGAAGCCTACATCACCTCCTCGATGGGGGATTGATTTCTCGATCGAGTTAGTGCCGGAGGCTAGGCCGGTGTCACGTCCTCCTTTTAGGATGACACCAAAAGAGTTAGCCGAACTCAAAGTACAGTTGCAGAAACTATTGGAGCAAGGGAATATTAGACCCAGTTACTCACCATGGATCGCACCAGTGCTATTCATGAAGAAAAAGGATGGTAGTATGCGGTTGTGCATAGACTACCGTGAGTTGAATAAATTGACTGTCAAGAATAAGTATCTGATTCCTCGGATAGATGACCTGTTCGACTAGTTGGTAGGGTCGGTGGTGTATTCCAAGTTGGATCTGAAATCAGGGTACTATCAGTTGCGAATTCGAGACGAGGACATACCCAAGACAGCTTTTGGTATGAGGTATGGTCACTTCGAGTTCTCGGTGATGCCGTTTGGGTTGACGAACGCGCTATCCGTATTCATGGACTTGATGAATCGAGTATTTCAGGAGTACTTGGACTCTTTTGTTGTGGTCTTCATTGACGATATCTTAGTGTACTCCAAATCAGAGGCTGAGCATGAGACTCACTTGAGAGTGGTCTTACAAGTGTTGAGAGAGAACCAACTGTATGCAAAGTTCTCGAAGTGCGAGTTCTGGTTGGAGAAGGTGGATTTTCTGGGCCATGTGATTAGTGGTGATGGGGTGGCGGTGGATCCGGCGAAAGTTGAAGCCATCAGAGATTGGCTAATTTTGAGAACTGTGGCGGAAGTCCGAAGTTTTCTTGTACTAGTCGGGTACTATAGAAGGTTTGTGGAAAACGTTTCGCGGATAGCCCTACCCCTCACCTCTCTAGCTCGTAAAGACCAGAAGTTCATTTGGACTAGAGTACAATTAGGCATTTGACACTCTAAAGGGGAGGCTAATGGCAGCTCCAATCCTAAGCCTTCCTAAAGGGACTGAAGGATTTAAGATTTTTAGTGATGCATCTGGATGCGGTTTGGGTTGCGTGTTGGTGCAACATGGCAGCATGATAGCTTTTGGGTCTAAGCAGCTAAAGCCTCACGAGAGGAATTACCCTGCCCATGATTTGTAGTTGGCGGCGATAATTTTTGTGTTGAAGTTATGGCGGTACTATGTGTATGGTGCGAGAGTGGAGATCTTCACGGATCACAAGAGCCTGAAGTATCTTTTAGATCAGAAGGAATTGAATATGCAGCAGCGTAGATGGGTCGAGTTCCTTGGAGACTATGAATTGGCGATTCAGTATACGCCAGGCAAAGCCAACGTGGTGGCAGATTGTTGGAACACCCTATTACTAATTTGGGTCAGGATCACTATGTCTCTAGGAAACCTGTTTTTGACCTCCTATATAGATCTAAAGGTCAATTAGAATTGAGTCTAAGGGTTAGAAGTATAGGTTTGGAAGCTGCCCTCAAGACCAAGGATTTTCAGTTTGAGACTAAGTCATATCGTCGAGCTCAGCACGACGATTCGTCGAACTCCAATCGACGATCGTCTAGCTCTACTTCGACAGTTCGTCGAACTCCATTCGACGATCGTTTAGCTCAACTTCAACAAATCGTCGAACTCCATTTGACGATCTGCGAGCTCAGTTCGACGATCTTGACTCAGTATTGGATCTCTATCTCTGAGCTCAGTTCGACGATCTTTGAGCTCAGATCGACGATTTCTGTTGTTGTATAAGTCCATATCGCTGAGCTCAGTTCAACGATAGCAGAGCTCAGTTCGACGTTTTCTGATGAGTTAAAGCATTTTTCAAGATTCAAATTCAGGAGTTATTCAGCAATTAATTCAGAAGATATTCTAGCCGTTTTCATTTATTCTGGACCAAGTTTCAAGGGATTATCAAGGAATGTTTTTTTGGACTTTCCTCTAGAAGACAATTGCAATTAAGGATGCAATTAATGACAGGCCAACGACTATTCTTGACAGAGGATGATTTTCTATTCAGTACCAGAGAATAAAATACAAGTTTTTGAATCTCTCCATCAATGACTCAGAACACAGACAAGAAGAACAAGAACAAAATATTCTCTGTCTCAAAGAATTCTCTCAAGAACACACATCCAAGGAGATCAAACCTTCTGAATTCTTCTGATCTCTCTTGTCTCAAGTGTTCAAGGCCAACATCTTTCAAGACTCCAGACACCTAACATTTCAGCTGTTGCTAAAATCATCATTTGCTGGAGATCAACTTCTGAAGGCCTATCACCCTACAACAAAGCTTCATTTCCTGAACATCTCAAGAACTCAGGGGGGAGCTTTGACAATATCAAATCCACATAGTCTTCTCAGCTGCTCTGAGAAAGAGAAGACTTCCATCATCTCTCATCCCCATCTCTGTAAAGGGTTTTTCAAACTCCCTTCAAAAGTTTGAGCTTGGTTTTTGAGCACCTTGTCAAAAGCTCATTGGTGGCAAGACACCTGATCAAAAAATCTGATTTGGTTTTTGAGCACCTTATCAAAAGCTCGTTAGTTCCCAAGACACCTGATCAACTCATCCTGTAGTGGATTCCTACCTAGGGTGGTAGAAGAGTGGATGTACCCAAGTTTAGGGGAACCACTATAGCTCCTTATGTATTCTGGCTTGCTTGTCTTTATCTTTTGTTTCTGGCTATGATTATTTTGTGATTAGTTTAGATCTGTGATTAATTTCTGTTGTAGGTTATTCTGTGATTAGATTTAATAGTTGCTTCCCTGTTCACTCAGAATTACAATAATAATTGTAAAACGTTTTCAAGCATCATATACTCTATTCACCCCCCCCCCCCCCCCTCTAGAGTATATCAGATCTAGCTGCACTTTCAATTGGTATCAGAGGGAGGTTGGTTAAACATACCACACCTTGGTGGTTGCACAGTCTAACACCTGAACCCAAAGATTCCTAGTTAGATCTGTTTTCTTTTGAGTTTATTATTAGATTTTGTTTTCACAAATCATGGCCCAAAACAAAGATTATGCTAGCACCAGACCTCCAGTGTGCAATCTATCCAAGTTTGCACTTTGGAAAGCAAGAATCAGATTATACATGAATTCTATTGACGAGGATATTTTTAATTCTGTTTTGATAGTTTGTCCAAGACCTCCAGATAACTCAAGTACAAATATTGTTCCACCTCCATCAGGAACAGATGCTGATATCAAGAAATGGAAGATAACTGATGTCAAGGCTATGAACATATTAGCACAGACCATGTCTGATGACATCTTTCAAAAGGTGGCTGAATGCAATTCAGCAAAGGAAATCTGGGATAAACTCTCTAAAATAGTATCAGGCTCAGCTGATGAGAGAAAGGACAGGATATCCCACCTCATATCCCAATATGAGAATTTCAAGAAGGGAGAAGCTGAGTCAATTGGAGATATGTACAATAGGCTCAGTCTAATAGTCAGTGAACTCAGGACTTTGGATAAGGAGATATCACTAACTGAACTTAATGACAAAATCCTAATGTGCTTCCCTAGCACTTGGGATTCAAGAATCTGGCCAATCAAGGATGCCAGAAGTTTGAATGAGATCACCACAGAAGCCCTTTTGGGCAAGCTCAAATCTTATGAGCTGCTCATTAAGAACAGAGAAGAAGAGCAGAAGGCTGCTTCACCAGCCACAAGAAAAGAGAAGACAATAGCCTTCAAAGCAACTGAAGATCAGCCTGAAGACAAAGTCACAGGCAATGATGAACTGCTCAGTCTGTTGGCCAAAAGATTTTACAAGATGGCCAGAAAGGACTTCAGAAGGAGATCATACAAGGAGCATGATAAGCCAAGATGTGATAAGTCAATTAATAATAAGGAAATTGTCTGCTTTGGTTGCAGGAAACTAGGGCACATCGTACCTGACTGTCCAGAAAACAAAAACAAGGACAGAAGGGATAAGAAAGAAAGAAGAAAGGAGAAAGACTCCAAGAGGAATGGCAATGGAAAGCCCTCCTCAAGCAAAAATAAACACACAAGAAAGGGATTTGTTGCTGAATCCTGGAGTGAGACTGAAGAGGAGTCAGAAGCCTCATCCAACTCCAGTGATGATGAAGATGATGCAGAAGAGAAGGAGTTCTGCATGATGACAATCAATGCCTCACAACATAAGTCAGATGAAGAAGACTCAGAGTCAGACTCAGAGACTCAACTTGAAGAGGACCAGGTAATCAGCTCTTTTGATTTCAATTCAGAGGACTTTAAATCTGAGTTTAAAGCATTATGTTTAGACCTGCTAAAATCTGAGAAAGAAATCTCTCTCAGAAATCATTTATCTGAACATAATACCTTAAATTCAGAAAACCTCAAACTCTCTCAGGAGTTGGAGTGCTGTAGGGAGCAGATAGCTTCACTGAAAGGTGAGCTATCTGAGGCCAAGAAGCTTGAAGAATCCCTCAATGGGAGAAGTATCAAGCTGATGGACATCACAAGCACAGTGAACTTAAGATTTAATAGTACACTGGGCTTGGGTGCTTCATCCAGCCAACCCATAGTTCTAACAACTCCAATCAAGTTCATTTCTGATAAAGGAAAGGGAGTTGTAGAGGTAGCTAGGAAAAATTCTGATCTGCCAAAGAAAACTAAGTTCTAGCAGAAATCATCGAACGGAGCTCGACGATCGCCGAACGCAGATCGACGATCGCAAGCACAATCGTCGAACTCAGGTCGACGATCTCAAGTTCCTGAACTCTGCCACAGTCGACCGTCGAACGGAGCTCGACGATCTTACCCAAGATCGTCGAACGCAGCTCCACGATCGTCGAACAGAGATCAGAGCTCTAGAAACTCTTTCAAGGGCAAGTCAAAATCCAATCCTAGGGGTCCTTCATCCCAAATCTTTAACCCTTATACTGAATGGATTATACCTCCAAGAAGATATCATCCTGAAGGTTATAAGAGTCAACATGGGATGTCTTTTATTTCAGAGTTTAAAGGTTATCAACCTAGGCCCAAGGTAAACTGGGTCAAAAACAAATGAATTATTTTATGTGCAGGTGAAGACCTATCCAACATCAAACCAGCAATGGTACTTGGATAGTGGGTGCTCTAAGCACATGACAGGAAACAAGGACAACCTCACATCCTTTAGAGCCAAGCGTGGACCCAAAGTTATCTTTGGTGATTCAAACTTTGGACAAACTAAAGGATATGATGCAGTCCATAGTGGATCAGTAACATTCAAGAAGGTAGCTTATGTGTAAGGACTAAAGCATAATTTGATAAGCATCAGTCAGCTATGTGATGAAGGCTACCAGGTGACCTTCAGCAAAGCTTTATGCAAGATCAAGTCAGAGGACAACACAACTGTGTTGACAGGTAAAAGGAAAGGTAATATCTATCTAGTAGATTTTCTTTCAATAGATGTAGATATTTGCCTGTTCAATTCTGTTTGTAGACCAAACATTTTATGGCATAAGAGACTAGGACACTTAAACCTTAGAACTATTGCTAGGCTATCCAAGGACAACCTTGTTAGAGGACTACCTTCTGGCCCCTACAAGAAAGAAGGACTCTGCAGGGCTTGTCAATTAGGCAAGCAAACTAAAAATAGTTTTAAGTCACTTAATGAGAGTGATTCACCTAGGATATTGTATCTGTTACACATGGATCGTTTTGGACCCATCACAGTACAAAGCCTAGGAGGGAAATCTTACACCTTAGTAGTTGTAGATGACTTCTCTAGATTCACTTGGGTGTTCTTTTTTAGGAAGAAGTCTGATAACTTTAAGTGTTTGACAGAGTTTCTCAAATGTATATAGATTGAGTTCAATACTCACATTGCCCTGATCAGAAGTGATCATGGGACAGAGTTTGATTCTCTTCTTATGCAAGAGTTCTGTCAGAGTGAAGGGATCAGACATACTTTCTCAGCTCCTAGAACTCCTCAACAAAATGGGGTAGCTGAAAAGAAAAATAGAACCCTTATTGAATCTGCCACTACATTGTTGTCAGATGCTCACCTTCCTCTATCCTTTTGGTCAGAGGCAGTGAACACCTCCAACTATGTGCTGAATAGAAGCTTGATATATAAACTAAAGGGTAAGACTCCCTATGATAACACCAGTGCTATTTCTATAGCTCAAAATCCAGTCCTCCATAGTAGGACAAAATACATAGAGATTAGGCATCACTTCTTAAGGGATAATGTTGAAAAAAATAAAATTAAACTGCAATATATCCCAACTGACTTACAAAGGGGAGATATTTTCACCAAGCCCTTAGATGAAAAGAAACACACCTTCTTCCTAAATCAGTTAGGAATGTTAGATGAAGGAAGTCTTAAATAATATCCAAGATTTTAAAAGTTTAAAAATTGACCAAGACTAGGCAAACATCTTGATTTTTCTTAGTGTCTAGATTTTTTCTGGTCTCTGAACTGCGCTCGATGATTTTCCCCCAGATCGTCGAACGGAGATCGACGATTTCCGAAATCGTCGACCTGAGTTCAGCGTTTCTCAGATAGTATGAACTATCTCTTCCGATCAACGATCGTCGAACGGCGCTCGACGATTTGGTTCTCTGAACTACCGTCGAACGGAGCTCGACGCTCTCCAATATCGTCGAACGGAGATCGACGATATTGCAGACTCTTCAGATTCCTTTAGTAGCCCCGATCGTCGAACTGAGTTCAACGATCTTTCCTTTTCTGCGTCGAACCCTAATATAAAATTCATTTTTCACCGTCGTTCTCCTTTTGCGCTTTCGATTTCTCTGCAAAAACTTTCTTTCCCTCCAAACATTTCTACACTTAGTCGTTTTGTTTGTTGATTCTTTGCAGGTAACCATGGCCGTTTCTGTTGCTGTTCTTGCCGCAATGAAATTTGATGCCGGCTTTGACATTGACATGGAATCATTCAGCACTACTGATCAAGTCTTTCAAGATATTTTGGAACTCTTCAAGGAGCAGAAACTTGCTACTATTATGACCACCAGGATCAAACTTGCTGCTGATGAGATTAAGGAATGGGTTTACACTGCCCACAACCAGGATCAAAACACCATAGTTGGATCAATTTCTGGCACCTAGGTACCCTTGACCCCAACTATTCTGACAGAAGTTTTTGAGTTAAGCTCTGGAAGGGATTCTGCTGATTTATCTGGAGAAGAATTTGCTGATTTGCTTGCAAGAATGGGTCATTCTGAGGCTAACCCTAGCAAGCTGCTGAAGAAAAACCTGTCTGTGGAATATAGATTCTTGGCTGATGTAGTTGGGAAGGTTTTGTTGGCTAAGCACTCAACACATGATACCATTTCTAGGTATCAGCTATGCTTAATGGGAGCCATAGTGGACAAGAAGAATTTGGACTGGGGAGAGGTCTTCTTTGACCTGATTAAAAAGAAAATTAATAAGAACTTTGTGAATTTTGGGAGGATTTTAGGCCTCTTTCTGCAGAACAAATGCCCTACTCTGCTTGTATCATCAGGGATACACATTAATGCATCTAAGAGATTATCCTGTGCCCTATTTGGTAAATGGGACAGGCAGATCATCAAGCCCAGCAGGCCTTCTGCAAGCACACCTTCAGGCACCAGGACTGTAATAGTCACTTCCCCCCAAGTCTTTGCCCCTGCAGATGACTTGCCTGCTGCTGCCTCTCCTCCTCCTCCTCCAATTCCATCTTCTCCAGTTCCATCCACCATTCAACCTCCATCCACTATCATCATCTCTAGCCCCTCTCCAACATCAATACCATCTCCAATTCCAACTGTCACAGAAGAACTCTTCCATCCATTATATTCCTACCCTCCACCAGATATTGAAACATCCACAATTCCATCCTTCAATCTTATTGATGATTCCTTCATGGCTGACTCACCCTCATCTCCTCCCGAGCTACCCTCCTCATCAACATCTTACCAGGAACTTCTACAAGAGATCATTGATCAACCCACCTTCACACCATCTATCTCAATCCCATTGTCTTCCATCACCACTATACCCACACCTCAACCATCACTTCCCCAATACACCAGTTCTCCACTACCATCACCAATAGCTCCACCTCCATCCTCTACCTCTGCTCCAGTCACTTCTGAGCAAGTAGATCTTCCAGCCCTAGCTGACAGGATATATGAATTGCTAGCCCCCAGGCTATCTCTTCTATTGGAGACCTCCTTGGCTCCATTACTCCAGTCAGTTGCAGCTCTTTCTGCCAGGCTCTCCTCCTTATTCCCTAAGGCAACCCCTTCATCAGTGTGCCTTGATCCAGCCTTATCTGAATCTAGGCAGGGGGAGATGCCCTATGAAGTTAGCTTGCCTGTTGTTTCTTCAGTTAGTGTTGCTGCTGCTGCTGTTCTTCCTGAAGCTGCAGTTCCCCCTCCAGTTGCAGTCTTTTCAATAGACCTTAGGTCTCTACTTTCGGCATTTGATTCAGCCTACTTCATTTGTCTTCTAGAGATAGTTGCTATCCAGTCATCAGAGGATTTGTCCAAGGCCATTGTTCCCTTCTCTAGCTGTGACATCAGCATCATTCATTCATTCATAAATACAGTGTTCACTGCTGAGCTGTCTGTTTCCACTGATGCTGTTGTCCCTCCTGCTGAAGATATTGTTGATGTATCTGTTATTAGTGCTGTCAGTGTTGTTGCTGCTGCTGTTCCAGTTTCTGATGATATACATATGATAGAGGCACATGATTTTGAGCGTTCTGTGTTTGCTGATGATATTCCTGATGTTGCTGATATTGTTGTATCTGAAACTGTTGCTGCCCCAACTGCTACTGTTATTACTGCTGCTAATATTACTGCTGCCATACCTTCTAAGAGTGCTGCTCCAGGACCTTTTGTGTTTGTTGCTACTGCTTTTGCTTCAACTTCAATTTCTATAAGTGTTGTATCTACTGCTGCTCCAACCTCTGCTGCTTCATCTGCTTCAACCCAGCTCAAGAAAGAATTGATGAAAAAGATTGATGCTCTATATGCTGAGAAAAGTTCTGAAAGTGATGAGTTTAAGACTGATTCTGATGACTCCTCTGCCACTATTACCAGGAAGAGAAAGGCAAGGAGCAAAGCCATGAAGAGAGTACCTCCAGCCAAATTCAAGGACAATAATGACATTCCATATTATATTCTTCATGATTGCCACATAACTGAGCACTGGATGCAGTATTCAAAGAATCAACTTAAAGCCATGAAGAAGAAGAGGAAGTATGAGAAAGGATCTTCCCAGTTTCATCATCCTCATCCTCCTCCACCACCTCCTCCTGATGCAGGTGTAGGTGGAAGCTCAGCTGCTCAACCCTCTGCCAAAAGCCAAACCCCCTATCAGCCTTATGCCAGATCCTATCATAGGGGAAGCCAGTCCAGGGGTTCTCAATCCAAAAGAGGAAACTATAGAGGAAATCAAAGAGAAGTCCAGGTTTATTCAAAAGGTTATTCAAGGCAACATCCTTACTCCAGGGAAGGACAAACCTCATCAGACACAATCTCAGGTCCTTTTCCCTATAAGCTAAAGGAAGTAGTTTCATCCAGGCCTCCTCAGGATAATCCATCAAATAGATATGAGCCACCAATGCCCTTTGAAGATCCTGAAAATAATCCAACTGCTTGGACTGTCAGGATGAAAGAGCTTGCTGCACTGGACTAGATTAAGAAAGCTAAAGAGCAAGGAAGAGACTCCTCCAACATCACTACATTGTCTGAACAAAGAAAGAAAGAATTGGAAAGATATGGTTCAAGCAAATTCTTTGATTCTGATAGATACATGGAGCTGCATCCTGAAGCTGTAGTTCTAAGACCCAAACAGCAAACCTCTTTAGGTGCAGCAGATGACACAAGATCAAAGAATGAAGCTCTTAACCCCAATAGAGAAATCAAACTTATAAAGAGCAAGGAGAAGAAATAACTATGTAAGGTGACAATCATTTTGACTTCTGATTTCTGTCTGGGATGATATATATCTGTGGTTCTGCAATGTTCAGCTTATTGCTTTTCTGTATTGTTGCTGTGTATGTTGTTATTTAATTTTTCCAAGTTCTGTAAATAGTAATCCTAACCCAAATAGGGGGAGATTGTTGGAACACCCTATTACTAATTTGGGCAAGGATCACTATGTCTCTAGGAAACCTGTTTTTGACCTCCTGTATAGATCTAAAGGTCAATTAGAATTGAGTCTAAGGTTTAGAAGTCTAGGTTTGGAAGCTGCCCTCAAGGCCAAGGATTTTCAGTTTGAGACTAAGTCATATCGTCGAGCTCAGCACGACGATTCGTCGAACTCCAATCGACGATCGTCTAGCTCTACTTCGACAGTTCGTCGAACTCCATTCGACGATCGCTGAGCTCAACTTCAACAAATCGTCGAACTCCATTCGACGATCTGCGAGCTCAGTTCGACGATCTTGACTCAGTATTGGATCTCTATCTCTGAGCTCAGTTCGACGATCTTTGAGCTCAGATCGACGATTTCTGTTGCTGTATAAGTCCATATCGCTGAGCTCAGTTCAACGATAGCAGAGCTCAGTTCAACGTTTTCTGATGAGTTAAAGGATTTTTCAAGATTCAAATTCAGGAGTTATTCAGCAATTAATTCAGAAGATTTTCTAGCTGTTTTCATTTATTCTGGACCAAGTTTCAAGGGATTATCAAGGAATGTTTCTTTGGACTTTCCTCCAGAAGACAATTGCAATTAAGGATGCAATTAATGACAGGCCAACGGCTATTCTTGACAGAGGATGATTTTTTATTCAGTACCAGAGAATAAAATACAAGTTTTTGAATCTCTCCATCAATGACTCAGAACACAGACAAGAAGAACAAGAACAAAATATTCTCTTTCTCAAAAAATTCTCTCAAGAACACACATCCAAGGAGATCAAACCTTTTGAAATCTTCTGATCTCTCTTGTCTCAAGTGTTCAAGGCCAACATCTTTCAAGACTCCAGACACCTAACATTTCAGCTATTGCTGAAATCATCATTTGCTGGCTCAAAATAAACTTTGATGGCTCAGTTTTGGAGAACAACGTGGCCGGCCTTGGCTGTGTCATTCGGGACAGCAATGGCGAGCTCCTTGTCGGCTTGGGCGTGACTCACCGAAGCCGATCTGTGGGCATGACAGAATTTCTAGCTGCCATGGCTGCTCTTAATCTTGCTACCCGACATATTGCGGATTACAATGGTGCCGTTCTGGAGGGAGACTCCACTGAAGCCTGCTCACGAATAAGCCGCATTCTATCAGGACAAAGCATGGGAAATTGTGAAACTTCCATGTCGCGTTTGCTAGCTACTTTCCCAAGATTGGTAATCTCTTCGGTCAACCGAAAGGCAAACTCAGCGGCGGATCACCTCGCTAAGAATGCATGTTCCAATGAATTTCAGTGGTCTAGGGGTATGCCCCTAACCACATCTTTCTCGCTTATTTTGAGGCATGACGCCAACTATGTGTAGTCCCGCTTTCTTCTTTTTGTTTTATTAATATAATAGGCTAATGCCAAATTCAAGAAATCATCATTTGCTAGAGATCAACTTCTGAAGGCCTATCACCCTACATCAAAGCTTCATTTCCTGAACATCTCAAGAACTCAGGGGGAGCTTTGACAACATCAAATCCACAGTCTTCTCAGCTGCTCTGAGAAAGAGAAGACTTCCATCATCTCTCATCCCCATCTCTGTAAAGGGTTTTTCAAACTCCCTTCAAAAGTTTGAGCTTGGTTTTTGAGCACCTTGTCAAAAGCTCATTGGTGGCAAGACACCTGATCAAAAAATCTGATTTGGTTTTTGAGCACCTTATCAAAAGCTCATTGGTGCCCAGGACACCTGATCAACTCATCCTGCAGTGGATTCCTACCTAGGGTGGTAGAAGAGTGGATGTACCCAAGTTTAGGGGAACCACTATAGCTCCTTGTGTCTTCTGGCTTGCTTGTCTTTATCTTTTATTTCTGGCTGTGATTGTTTTGTGATTAGTTTAGATCTGTGATTAATTTCTGTTGTAGGTTATTCTGTGATTAGATTTAATAGTTGCTTCCCTGTTCACTCAGAATTACAACAATTGTTTTAAAAAGTTTTCAAGCACCATATACTCTATTCACCCCCCCCCCCCTCTAGAGTATATCAGATCTAGCTGCACTTTCATTGCCTTGAGTCAGAAATATTCTGGTCAAGGGAGTTGGATCGAAACTCATGATGAACGGTTGATACGGGACTGGGAGTCCCTTGGCATGGAGTGTGTAGTAAGAGGCGAGTCTAGCATGGCTCGGTTGAACTAGATTGAGATGTAGAACGACTTGTCCGATCGTATTCGGGAAATGACCCGTTTGGATGTGGAGTTCCAGCCATACGTGGTGGAAGCTAAAAAGCGCGAGAGTAGTGCCTAGGAATTTATAGATGGGATTCTGAAGAAGGACGGAAGGATTTGTGTACTGTAGTTCGGCATGCTCCGTGAGGAGGTTATGTATGACAGTCCAGGCCCATCAACATAGGACCCAGCTAGAATCGCCGGCCTACTAAAGTCCAGACCCGGGCCCACTACTGGTGGTCAGCCTATCACATTCAAGCCTGCAGGCCATGCACCCCAACCCCTCTACAGCCTATTTATCAGCACGACGGGTTATTGCCACTAGGGATCGAACCCAGGACCTGAGCCCAATGGTCATCAAACCCATGCACCCCAACCCAGGACCCACAACAGCTCAGTTGGTGATGAGGGAGTGGCGTAAAGCTCTCTTTTCAAGGTCCTGGGTTCGATCCCCAGTGGCAACAACCCTCCGTGCTGATAAACAGGCCGGAGAGGGATTGGGGTGCATGGCCTACAGGCTTGAATGTGATAGGCTGACTACCAGCAGTGGGCCCGGGTCTGGACTCTAGTAGGCCGGCGGTTCCAGCTGGGTCCCATGTGTATGGGCCTGGACCATTACATGATGTTTGAGGCTCACTTCACAAAGTAATCCATTCACCCGGGTAGTACAAAGATGTACTTGTATATAAAGAAATCCTTTTGGTGGCCTGGTTTGAAGCGGGATATAGCATTGTATGTAAGTCAGTGCCAAACTTGTGCCTTAGTGAAGGCCGAGTGTCATTAGTCGGGCGGGTTCCTGAAGTCTCTTCCTATTCCCGAGTGGAAATTTGATGACATCTCCATGGACTTTATACATGGGTTACCTAGGCCGCAGCAGGGTAACGACGCGATTTGGGTGATCGTGGATCGCTTGACCAAAGTGGCTCACTTCATCCCAAATCGGAAAGAGGACGACGTGGAGAAGCTGGTAGAGTTGTATGTTCGCAACATTGTGCGACTACATGGAATTCCTAAGAGTATAGTTAGTGATCGCGATGGACGCTTCACGTCCAAGTACTGAAGGTTGGTTCAAAAGAGTCTGGGCACAAAGCTCAAGTTCAGTACAGCTTTCCATCCTCAAAATGACGGGCAAACCGAAAGAACGAACCATATTATGGAGGATATGCTGAGGATGTGTACTCTTGACTTCGGTAAGAAGTGGAAAGATCACCTTTTTATGGTAGAGTTCGCTTATAACAACAGTTGCCAAGCAAGTATAAAGATGGCGTCGCACGAAGCTTTGTGTGGGAGGCGGTGTCAAACACCGATATCTTGGACAGAGGCGGGAGACACCAAACTTTTGGGAAAAGAAGTGGTAGCTGATGCATGAGAGTTGGTGCGAACCATTCAAGAGCGCATGAAGGTTGCTCAAGATCGGCAAGCAAAATATTTTAATGCTCACCACAGGAAGGTGGAGTCCACGGTAGGCAACTGGGTCTATCTAAAGATCAAGCCGTTCAAAGCATTTCGCGGATTCGCCGACTAAAGAAGTCGAGTCCAAGGTTTTTGGGACCTTTCGAGGTTATAGAACGGGTAGGAGAAGCAGCATACCGGTTGACGTTGTCCTCAGAGCTGAGTGGATTACACGATGTTTTCCATGTCTCCATCTTGAGGAAAGCCTTAGTGTAGGCTAGTATGGTGATCTAATCGGCATCAGTGCCGATAGAAGAGGACTTCAGGATGCAAGTTCGTCCAGTTAGTATAGAGGATGCAGAAGTTTGACAGTTGCAGAACAAAGAAGTTAAGCTCGTGAAGGTGCGTTGGGATAACTGCGGGCGCGACGAGTTCTCTTGGGAGCGTGAGCAAGCAATGCACGAGGACTATTTGTTGGGTACATTGGAAAATGTGTATCAGATTTGAAGAAGCCTTACCCTACTCAATGATATGCAACAAGGTGTATTTGATATGTTTTGAGTTTATATGTGCAGGTTAAGTAATTGCAGGAAATGCAGAAAAAATTTCTAAGTCCATGTGTCGACACCTAGAGAGGCAGTGTCGACACTTATGAAGACTTGTGTCGACACTGGAGAAAAGCTGTGTCGACACTTGGAGTAAATTGTGTAGACACCAGGAAAGGCAGAGTCGACACCAGAAGAAATGTGTCGACACATACAGGTAGTGTCGACACACTGTGAAGAATAGTCGACATAAATCGTGTCGACACCTAGAGACAGTGTCGACACCCAGAGAAGCTTAGTCGACATCAAATGTGTCGACACCAGGAGGCTGAGTCGACATACTAAAGGCTTTGTCAACATCAAATGTGTCGACACACAGGACTTGTGTCGACACACAGCAAAGCTTCAACACAGTTAAAGTATAGAAGTACTTGTGTCGACACAAAGGAGATGTGTTGACACACAGCAAATTTTCAACAAAGTTAAAGAAAAGAAGGCTGGTGTCGACACACAGAATCAGTGTCGACACATTCTAAAAGAAGCAGTGTCGAGAAGCTGTTACAACAACAAAAGGAGTTGTGTCGACACCACCAAGGCTAGTGTCGACACTTAGTCCACTTGTGTTGACACTTAGTCTAATTGTGTCGACACATATTGAAGATTAGTCTCGACACTTTCAGACAGAGATAGTATTTTCAAGAAGTAACTGGATGACTTGACAGTTGTCATTTCTAACCGGTCAACTACTATTTTCAGAGCTGTCAAAAGATTGTTAGAAATCGGATCAGCTGGTTACCATGGAGAAAGACTATATAAAGGCTTTCTCCTTCAACAGAAAGTGATGAACAATCATTGAAGAATACAGATTCTGATCAATACAGATAGAAGTAATAATACAGTAGATTTTCGTGAGAAGATCTAAGAAGAAGTTGGAGAGAAAGAGCTCCATCTAAGAAGTGCAGTTGCTGAACCAGGCTGCCAAGAAAGATTCAGATTGAGATCTAAATCTCAAGTCAGAAGCTGATTGAAGATCAACTTCAGAGGAGATTCAACCCTAATGAGTTCAGATTCAAGAAGCTTTGAAGAAAGCTAAGAGAGGTTGATCTCTGCCATCAAGTTCTTCCAAGAACTGATCAAGAAGCCATCCATCCATTCTCTCTCTTTCAGGGTGGTGGTAATAAACTTTGTTTAATCAAATTTCTGTAAGATCTATTATAGATCTGAGTTGTAAGCCTATTTTATAAAGGCTGAGTGTAAGAGATTTAGATCTCTGAGTGTAGGTCTTGTTAAAGACTGAGGTAGGGCTTTGTGCCTGAGTTGTAGGAGACTGTGTTCTCTGAGTGTATGCCTTGTTGAAGGCCAAGGTAGGGCTGTTGCCTGAGTTGTAGGAGTGGGGACACTCTGAGTTGTATGAGCCCTATTGGGGTTCTGAGCTATTATAAGATCAGAGGATCTGAGGTTAAGAGAAGAAGTTAGGCTGAATTTAGAATACTGCTAGATAGGCGAAGGGGGAAAGTGGATGTACCCAAACCTTGGGGAACCACTATAAAAATCTGTGTGCAATCTGTGTTGTGATATTTCTGTGAATATTTCTGTGATAGCTGTAGAATTTGCAATTGCTGCTTAAATTACAGAACAGATTTTCTGCCTTAAAAGTAAAAGAAAAAGTACACCTATTCACCCCCCCTCTAGGTGGTTAGGCACTAATTCTTTCAAGTGGTATCAGAGCCAGGTTACTCAAAGAAGGACTTAACAGTCAGAGTGAGATCCTTAAGGCAGATTCAAGAATCAAGAAAATTGGTTCAGGAGAGAATCATAAGGAACTAGGTTCAATGAAACTACCCATATGTAGAAAGAAAATATTTGGCATTTGGAAAGAAAGGGTCAGGCTATTTATGGAGGCTTCTGATCCAAGGATCTATATTACAGTAAAAGAAGGTCCTTATATTCCTATGAAGATTTCAGTTATAGATGCAAACCAAAGAATTCCCAAGGATTATTCAGAGATGACCAAGGATGAGATCATCTTGGTAACTATGGATAAGATGGCCCAGAACATCATAGTAAGTGTCATAGATGATTCTACCTTTCAAAATTTGATTCACTACAAGACCTCCAAAGAAATGTGGGATACTTTAATAGTCTACATGGAGGGTTCTGAAGAAGTAAGACAAGATAGAAAATCTATGCTAAACCAGGAATATGAGAGTTTCAGACAAGGAAAGTCTGACAGTATCACTGAGTGCTATAAAAAGTTCTATAGGATAGTGAATGAGTTGATGTCCTATGGGACAATCTTCAGTACTTATTAACTGAATGATAAATTCTTAAGATCCATGACAAAGGATTGAGACACAAAGATTTGTGCCATTAGAGAAGTGGCCAAACTTGCAGATATTTCTCCTCCAACATTGTTTGGAAAGTTGCTGTCATATGAGATGCAACTTATGGATAGGAAAGAGGAAGTGAAGAGTGCAAAAGGTGAGCATAGAGAAAAGTCTGTGGCCTTTAAGGTTGAAGCCACTAAGAAAAATAGGAGGATGTCTCCATCACCTCCTAAGATTGTTGCTGAAACTGCTTCAGAAAATTCAGACAATCAGAATTCAGACAGCAGTGACTCTGATGAAGATTTTGCAGCATTTACAAGACAGTTTCAGAGATTTCTGAAGAAGAAGCAGTGGAAGTCTAAGCCTTCCACATCTAAACCTAAGGATGATTACTATCAAAAGAGGAAGTCATCCAGAAAAGACAGGAGCAAGTCTAAGCCAAACAAGTCTACAACATCAAAGATTATTTGCTACTGTTGTAATAGGCCTGGACATATAGTGGCTGAATGTCCAGATAAAAGAAAAGAGTTTGGTGATAAAAATAAGACTCAACACCATAGCAAGAAGGAGAAATCCTTTGTTGCTAAGAAGGAGAAGACATTGTTAGATCAGTCATCTTCAGAGTCAGAATCTGAAGCTAAGGCTTACATTGGTCTGTTTGCTGCAGATGAAGAAAAAGAGTTTTTACAAGTGCTGAACTCAATATATGAACAAGAAGACCATCAGTGCAAGGGACTGATTGCTGTGTCAGAAGAAGACAAGTTCCAGGATCAGCCTGGTCCTAGTAAGGTACAATGTCTTTCAGATTGCAGTACTGAGTCAGAGTCAGCAACATCTGCATCAAGTGATGTGGATGGGTCTGAGTCTGAAGGTGATATTCATCAACTGATAGATGAATATAGATATTTATTGCAGGCACTTAAGAAGAGCAAAAACCTGGCCAAATCTCAGGCTAAGGAAATTGCAGACCTTAAGATGGCTGCATTAGATTCAGAGAAGTTGCTAGATCAAAAACTGAATGAGATTGCCAGATTAAAAAACATAACTATTATTCAAATGGGCACAATCACATTCAAGAATGATCAGATTAGAAATCTGGAGGTTAGACTTTAGAAAGAGAAAGAGATTGAGGCTAGCTTTTCTAAATCTAAATCTGTTTTACCCTTGATTGATGAGTTTGTACCTCAAAAGGGTAAGGCTGGATTAGGGTTTAAGAAAACTTCCTAGACTGCTAGGTCCAAATCTAAAGGCAAAGCCCTAGCACAAAACAAGAAGCCTGCTGTAGATAATTCAGCTAGGGTTGTACCTAAACAAAGGTACATCAAGTTTGAGTGCTGGTGTTGTGGCAAGGTAGACCACATTGCCTTAGATTGTTGGCACAATTTCAGTGTCAAGGAGAGTAGCAATCTGCCTGCTAGAAGAGATACAAGTAGATTTGTTAAAGTTCAGACTAACTTGCACCAAGGACCCAAAAGTTATTTGGGTTCTAAAGTTAAGTAATCTGTGTTGCAGGTGAGTCCAAGTTGACATGCCCCAATATGGTACTTGGATAGTGGATGTTCCAGGAACATGACTGGAACAAGGGGGTTTGTTGGAACACCCTATTACTAATTTGGGTCAGGATCACTATGTCTTTAGGAAACCTATTTTTGACCTCATTGTATAGATCTAAAGGTCAATTAGAATTGAATCTAAGGGTTAGTAGTTAGGTTTGGAAGCTGCCCTCAAGACCAAGGTTTTTATGTTTGGAGACTAAGTCATTTCGTCGAGCTCAGTACGACGAATCGTCGAACTCCAATCGACGATCGTTGAGCTCACTTCGATGGATCGTCGAACTCCATTCGACAATTGCTGAGCTCAACTTCTACAAATCGTCGAACTCCATTCGACGATCTTCGATCTTAGTTCGACGATCTTGACTCCAGTTTGTGCCGCTATCTCTGAGCTCAGTTCGACGATAGTTGAGCTCAGATCGACGATCTCTGTTTCTGAATGAGTCCAAATCGCTGAGCTCAGTTCGACGATAGTAGAGCCCAGTTCAACGTTTTTCTGAAGAGTTCAACGACTTTCAAGATTCAAATTCAGAACAGTTAAGGAGTTATTCTCAGCAATTAATTCAGAAGATTTTGTAGCCGTTTTTATTTATTCTGGAGCAAGTTTCAAAGAATTATCAAGGAATGTTTCATTGGACTTTCCCCCAGAAGACAAAAGCAATTAAGGAAGTCATTTATGACAGGCCAACGGCTATCTTGACAGTGGATCGTTTCTATTCAGAGAAAAAGGAATTAAAGACTAGATTTTTTTTAATTTTACGTACAAGGAAGAAGAATAAGAGAGAGACACACATTCTGCAATATTCATTCTCTGAAAATCTTCTTCTGCAACAACTCTCACAACCACAACCAACAAGAGAAAGAAAAAGAGTTGTAGACATTCTCTGTCGAAAAGAATTCAAACAAGAACACCATCACTAAAAGAGATCAACCATCTGAAATCTTCAGATCTCTTTTGATTCAAGTGTTCAAGGCCATCATGCAAGACTCCAGACATCTCACATTTCAGCTATGCTGAAATCATCATTTGCTGGAGATCAATTTCTGAAGGCCTATCACCCTACTGCAAAGCTTCATTTCCTGAACAACTATAGATCTCAGGGGGAGCATTGACAACATCAATATCCACATAGTCTTCTCAGCTGCTTTGAGAAAGAGAAGAATTACATCACTCTCTCATCCCCTCCTCTGTAAAGGGTTTTTCAAACTCCCTTCAAAAGTTTGTGTGTGGTTTTTGAGCACCTTATCAAAAGCTCATTGGTGGCAAGACACCTGATCAAAAAATCTGGTTTGGTTTTTGAGCACCTTACCAAAAGCTCATTGGTGCCCAGGACACCTGATCAACTCATCTTGCAGTGGATTCCTACCTAGGGTGGTAGAAGAGTGGATGTACCCAGGTTGATTGGAGAACCACTATAGCTCCTTGTGTCTTCTGGTTGCTTGTCTTTATTTTTGTTTCTGGCTGTGATTGTTTTGTGACTAGGTTGCTCTGTGATTAGATAGTTTCTGTGATTAGATTTTCTACTTTCTTCCCTGTTCACATTTAGAATACAACAACTGTTGTAAAAGGTTTTTTTTGCACCATACTCTATTCACCCCCCCCCCCCTCTAGAGTATATCAGATATAACTTACACTTTCAGGGTTACTGAAGGACTACACACCTATCATGGATGGCCCTAAAGTAACCTTTGGTGGTTCTGAAAAAGGAATCATCAAAGGATTTGGTAACATTTCTAGTAATCAGATTATTATCACTCAAGTGGTCTATGTGAAGGGTTTGAAACACAACCTTATAAGCATAAGTCAGCTGAGTGACTTAGGGCATGACATTTCATTTATTAAGAATGGATGTCATATCAAAAGGTCAAGTGATCAAAAGTTCATATTGACAGGATATAGAAAGAGAAATGTTTATTGTCTTAACTTTGAGTGTGAGAATAATGTTTCTCCTATTTGACTTATAGCTGATGAGAGAGTCTCACATTGTGTTAAATGACACAAGAGGCTGGCTCATCTTAACTATAAGACTATTGGTCAACTCTTTAGCAAAGAGTTAGTGAGGAATGGTTCTCAAGTTAAGTGTATAAAGGATGGGATATGCTCAGCTTGTCAATAAAACAAGCAGACCAAATCCACCTTTCATAGCCTTGAAAACAAGGATTCAGTGAGGTGTCTATACCTCTTGCATATGGATCTATTTGGTCCTATGTCAGTTTATAGTCTAGGTAGGAAGGTCTATACTTTTGTGGTAGTAGATGACTATTCTAGATATTCCTGGGTGTTCTTTCTAAGACAAAAATCTGAAACCTCAACTGTATTATATAGTTTTGTTAAACAAATTCAGAATGAGTTAGATAGTACAGTGGTCAAAATCAGAAGTGAGCATGGAACTGAATTTCAGTCTGAAAGTATGACAAGACTATGCGAAGAATTTGGGATTTTTCAAGAATTTTCCTCACCTAGAACACCTTAGCAAAATGGTATTGCTGAAAGGAAGAATAGAACATTGATAGAGGCTGGTAGAACTCTATTGAGTGACACTTCTCTCCCAGAATATTTCTGGGCAGAGGCAGTAAACACTGCATGTCATATAATCAATAGGGCTACTATCACCAAGAGCCACAAAAAGACTCCATATGAGATTGTGAAGGGCAAAAAACCAAACTTATCCTATTTCAGGATATTTAGTTGCAAGTGCTATATACTTAACAATGGCAAGTCTTATCTAACTAAGTTTGCTGCCAAATCCCAAGAGTGGATCTTTGTTGGGTACAACAATAATAGTAAGACTTATACGGTCTACAACTTGGTTACTCAAGTTGTAAAAGAGTCTATATATGTAGTCTTTGATGAAACATGACTGATTAACTGTGAGTTGCCAAGTAGTTCTTGCAGTTCTACAGGTATAAATGAGAGCATGGACAAGCTTACCATTACAAAAGATTCAACTGCCAATCAGCAATTGGAAAATGGTGGCTGCTGTTCAGGGGAGTACAAGACTCTCTAGATGCTGAAGAAAACCAAGAGGTTCAGCTTAATGAAGAGGCTGGAGGTGTTCACCCTGAAGATAGACTACCTCCAGCTAATAGACACTTAAAGGATCATCCAGCAAATCAGATAATTGGTGATCCAAGATAAGGAGTGTAAACAAGAAGCAGAAATCTGAGCACAGTTCTTTACTCCAGTTTCCTATCACAAGTGGAACCAAAAAAATTTGAAGAAGCAGTTCTAGACCCACATTGGATTGATGTCATGCAAGAGGAGCTGAATCAGTTCAGAAGATGCAAGGTCTGGAAGCTAGTTCCTAAACCAAAAGACCACAACATCATTGGAACAAAGTGGATCTTTAGGAAAAAATTGGATGAGAATGGGATCATTGTGAAGAATAAAGCAAGACTTGTTTCAAAAGGATATAGACAGGAAGAAGGTATTGACTTTGATCAAACTTTTACCCCAGTAGCAAGACTGGAAGCAATTAGGATGTTCCTTGCTTATGCAACATATCAAGGTTTTAAGGTATTTCAAATGGATGTAAAGTCAGCTTTCCTAAATGGAAATCTAAAGGAAGAAGTCTATGTAGAGCAGCCCTCAGGTTTTGTTGATCCTCTCAAACCTGATTATGTTTATAGACTTAGGAAAGCATTGTATGGGTTGAAACAAGCTCCAAGTGCTTGGTATGAAACCCTGTCTAGTTTCCTCATTGAGAATAAATTCTCAAGGGGGAAAATAGACAAGACTCTATTCCTTAGGGAATCTAAAGGAAAGATTATCCTAGTCCAAATATATGTTGATGACATAATATTTGGGTCTACTGAAAGTAATCTTTGTAGAAATTTTGCAAAACTTATGCAAGAAAAATTTGAAATGAGCAGTATGGGGGAACTTAAGTTCTTCTTGGGTCTCCAAGTAAGACAGACTGAAGATGGCTTGTCTATATCCCAGTCTAAGTTCACCCTGGATTTAATAAAGAAGTATGGTATGGAATCATCCACTACCATAAGAACTCCTATGGGGTCAAGTGTGTCTCTAAGCAAAGATGATGCAGGGAAACCTGTAGATGAAACTTTGTATAGAGGGATAGTTGGCTCCCTTCTGTATTTGACTGCTAGTAGACCAGATATCACGTATGTTACATGTGTCTGTGCTTGGTACCAAGCATGCCCCAAAGAATCTCATTTTACTGCAGTAAAAAGGATTTTGAGATATCTAAAGGGAACACCTTATCTAGGCCTTTGGTACCCTAGGAATGGAGATTTTCTACTGACAGGCTATTCAGATGCAGATTTTGCAGGTTGCAAAGAAGATATGAAGAGTACTACAAGAACCTGTCAATTTTTAGGTGGAAGACTAGTGTCTTGGAGTAGTAAGAAGCAGACCAGTGTGGTAATCTCCACAGCTGAGTCAGAATATGTTGCTGTAGGAAGCTGCTGTGCACAACTTTTGTGGATTCAGCACCAGCTAGAAGACTATGGTATTCAAGTAAGTAGAACACCTTTGCTTTGTGATTTTACAAGTGCTATTTCTATTGCAAATAATCCTGTCTCACATAGTAGGACTAAGCATATAGAAATTAGGTACCATTTTCTTAGATAACATGTAGAGAAAGAGGACATTTCACTAGAATATTTCAAAATAAATTATCAAATTGCTGATATGTTTACTAAGCCCCTAGATGAAACTAAATTCAATAAGTTTAAAATTGAATAAGAAATGTTGAACTTAGAATAGTTTAATAAAATTGGCTAAGTAGAATAGTGTCGACACAAGGAGTTGTCTGTGTCGACACATAGAAGTTGGTGTCGACACTTCAGAGAAGTAGTGTCGACACATCCAGAGTAGGTGTCGACACATCAAGTAGTGGTGTCGACACTTAGGATTAACGCAGATTTCGTCGAGTAGAGTATCGTCTAATTGTCGAGCGCAGATGTATTTGTGTCGACACATCATAATTGGTGTCGACACATTTAAGTCAATACTGTTGTCGAGACTTAAGTAGTCTGTGTCGACACTTTTCAACAGTTTCGACACATTTAGTAATTATTGACGCGCCTTTTCACTTTCGTTTTTAGAAAGGTATAAATAGGTCTTCAACATTGTTTGTCGACATGCTCTCAATAGTTTCGAGACCAAAACTATGTGTCGACATCTCTCTCATCTAAATTCAAGGTTTCTCTAAACCCTAATGGCGTTAAAGCTCGAGGAGAATGTCAATGAAGGATATGAGCTAGTATGCAACGCATTTGACCATGCGGAACCAGAAATTAAGGAGGTAGTAACCCTAATTACTGAGAATGGGTTGGAGTATCTAGTTTCTGAGCCAACCAAGATTTGGAAGAAGGAAGTACTCGAATTCTATGGTGCAGCTATGTTGGATTCTACTGGACTCAAGATCAAGTCTGCAGTTCATGGGGTAAAAGTCAAAATGACCCAAAATAGTTTGAGCAAAGTTCTACATCTACCAAGAACTCAAGAAGAGGAAGATGTACCTGCATCTAAGAAAAAGGAAGCACTTCACTGGTGTGGACTGGATTCCACCATGAAGATTGGCTCAGTATTTAACAGAAAAGGAATGAATATACAAGTTAAGTTCTTGTCTGAAGTGGTAGGAAAGGTGATTCTGTGCAAGCCAGGTGGGCATGATAGGATATCAGCTCATATGTTCAGCTTAATGACAAGGATCATCTACAGACTAAACACTGACTGGTCAGCAGTGATTTTTGAAAAGATTAAGGAAAGTCTAAAGAAGCCCAATCTGGGTAGGATAATGAGTCTGTACTTAGCTGGAACCATTCCTGAAGTAATGGAACAAGCAGCTGGTTCTAAAATTAACCACATAAGGAAGATGGATATCAGGATTATCTCAAGGTGGGAGAGGGTGTTAACTAAGGACATGCCTACTCCAGAGAAGGAAACACCTCCACAAAAGAAGAAGAAGAAAGTCATAATGGCTCCTGAATGTTCCAGTAGTTCAGAGGAGCAAGTAGTTTTTAGTTCTGATGAGGGAGAGGCTGAAAATGCTGGACAGTCACCAACAAGAAATGAAGAAGCACAAGTGCAGGAGGAGCAACCATCTGCTAGCCCCATCCACCTAGATCCACTCCAGGGGGAGCCTCATCATGAGGAAGTGCCTACTCACTTGGACAGTGAAATGGCAACACAAACAATTCTTGAGGTAATCAGTGAAGTCAATCAATCAATTTTCAATATTAAGAATGAAATGATAACTGAATCTTTGATTGATATTGATCAGACAACTCAGTTACACAATCAACCACAAGATGTAATCTTGGAGGATACATCAGCAGTTGCTGATGCTCCAGAAATAAGAAACTCTCCTATCCCTTCTCAGCAAGAATTTACCTTAGAAGAGTTGTTTCCTGATATTGAGGGGGAGCATGCTGGTTTTGAGGGGGAGAAAACTGCTTTTGAGGGAGAGCAAGCAAACCTTGAGGGGGAGCATGTGAGATCTCATGAGGAGACTGCAAGGAATGTTGAGGAGCAAACCAGAACTGAAACTGAGGAGCAAAGGACTCAGGAGGAGCTACCTAAGACTACACAGGAATTGCCTCCTAGTCCAAAGGATAGAGTTGATATTGCTAGTACCTCATCATCTAAGGATGAAGAAGCTTCAAGAGCCAAGAAAAGGAAGCTCATGGTCTTCAAAAGAAGGAGTCAAAGCTACAAGGAGGCACTGCAAACAATTACTCCACAGCCTGCCCCAACAGCTGATTACAGCTCATTGTTGGTGGACTTGCAAGTAAAGCTAGATTAGCAAAGTATAACAATGGAGAAGTATATGGATGAGACACACAAATATCTCCAATTCTCTTTGGCCCAAGACATCAAGTCAATAAGATTTGAAGTGAATCAAAATAAGAAGGAAATGACTGACTGTTTCCACAAAGGAGGTAATGCAGTGGTTTACCTAGCTACCCAGCAAGAGAAAATCAAGACACAAGTTGATGACATAGCTCTTAAGCAAGGCTATGTCCTAGAAAATCAAATAAGGATGCATGAAAACTTAACTGAATCACATAATGTGATTGTCACTGAGATGAAAAATATTGCTACTGCACAGACTGCAGCAAGGGCTACAGCCAAAGCAGAATTTGATAAGCAATTACAAGAAGGAATATCTGCTGTAAAGACTGCTCTTGAGGATTCTCAAAAGAATATTATTGCACAGCTACAAAAACTGAAGCCTTTTTATAAAGATGGTGTTAATTATCTTAATGCCCAAATCAGATTTCAGAAAGATGATCTCAGGGATCATATTGAAAGCGAAGTCATAAAGGGAGAGAGAGTACTAGTCAAAGCTGGATATGATCATGCTAAATGGATATCCAATAGAATCAGAGCCACACTTGGATATCCACCCTTTTGTGATGATGACAATGTGGCTGAATCTGGTATAAATCCTGCTTATTTTGGAGGTAAGCAAGCTGAAGTTGCTCAGGTAATCTATCCTCCTGCAGATTTTGAGATGCTACATCATGAAGTACAATCAATGTATAGCCCTCCAGAGGGTAACAAAAATATTATCATTGAGAAAGTAGACAAGCCTGTGTCAGAGGCAGTTTTGAAAGAGCAAGAAACTCTATTGTCAAAGAAGAGATTCAGAGAACAGGCTGAGTTAAAGCCAGATTTTGAGCAGTGGAGCCCAACATCTACGAATATCATCCTGACTGCTTGGAAAGCTGCAAAGGACAATACCCTAGAGAGGGGCAAATGGTACTCTAAACAAGAGTGGAGAAAGTAAAAGAAAAAGTACACCTATTCACCCCCCCTCTAGGTGGTTAGGCACTAATTCTTTCACTATCCCGAGTTATTTGTGTAATGCTGAATTGAAACAGTATCTAGTATGTAACAACGGTGTTTTGAGACATTGTAATAATGTTTTTGGTTGTTTTCCTGATTAGAAATGGTTGTTTTATTTGCTGTAATCATTTTCTTGTTATCTTCTTATTTGAGGATTAATTTTGAGGACGAAATTCTTGTAAGGGGGGAGGAGTTGTAACACCACAGTTTTCAAGTCTGGAGTAGCTGGAATATAACGTTAGAGGAAGAGAGACCGTTGGCGGTAGGTCGATGAACTAGGCACAGGATCCAGTACGCATGACCACTGGTCGTGCGCCACTGCTCGTGGGCATTGATCCCGTTTTTCTGGAGTTCTGTCGTTGTTAAACGCACGATCATGGGATCAAGTGCGCACGACCACTGGTCGTGCACCACTGATTGTGCGGACGGGTCTGGTCTGTCATTTTCAATTCGTGACCATCTGATTTTTCCTTAAATCCGATCCAAGGGCCCAGGATCTTCCGCCAAAACAATCTTATTAGGGCTGAGAGCCCATTTCCTTCATTATTTATCACTTGGAGGGTTGACCAAGGTTTTGGTGGAGAGTGAGGAGGAGGAAGGAAAAGCTCTTCCACCGCCATTGACGAAGCTTCGAAGCTCCAATCATCATTCCGAGACGGGATCCGTGGAGATGGCGTGGAGGCGCTCATGTCAATCCGTTCAAAGCAAGGATTTCATGGCGAGGAAGAGAGGTCGTAAGGTAACAACATTTTATCCTCTCGGTTTCTAGGATGCGTGCATAACATCTTCTTTCTCTCTTGTTTTTCAAGCTTTGGGGCACCAAATATCTCAAATTAGAGATTTGCTCCATTAGTGGATTATGCATTGTGGGTGAAGCCATAGTCGCGACTGTTAGTCTGACTCGGTGTTGTTGCATAGCGAGCCTTAAGGATTTTATAGAAATCCATTGCGGCAAGATGTCGTTTGTGTTGTATGTGTTTTCCCCCTTTTTCGAGTGAGTACTCGTAGCCATAACCGGACAAGGTTAGCTCCGCATTTGCAGTAGATGGTTTCCTTGCGCGGGAACGTTGCAGTACGAATGAGAGATTAGGTTGGGAAAGGCGAGATTGTGATGTGCTAAGGTGCGGCTTTGTCTCCGTGGTCGGCTGGCTGTCCCGTGACGTGCAAGTCATGTGGGGAGAGTGTCCCGACGAGACTAGTCCCCTTCTGTGAGACTGGCGAGAATGCCACGCATAGTACAAGCTCGGGCAATGAAGCCCACGAGCGGGTGGGGTCCAGCAAGGGTTCTTAGAATCAGTCTGTGTGTGAGACGGAAACCTGACGTGAGAAGTCAGGGTTTGCAGGCAAGCCAGGGTCTAAGACCCACGAGCGGGTGGGGCCATGACAAGATTTCTGTGTGGGGCTTGTATGTCGTTAGGGGAATTGCAGCACCCTTTTATTTGCGGCTTGACATCGATGGGGAAATTGGAAGTACCCAACTGATATGTTATGATGATGTGCTAGATGTATACACGATAGGGTGCCTTGGGTGAAGCCCTGGTTTGCATACATGTTGCATAGTATGCCCCATTTAATCATATGATCAACATAGAAAACATGTTGGTTGTTTGAGACATCCAAACCTGCTTTTAAAGCTTTACCTATTTATGTATATGACATACGAAGTGCTGACTTGCGGGTGGGAGGTGTACCCCAGGGTCAGTTAGGGGCGGCCGGGAGGAGATGTGTTGGTTACACAGTAGAGGTCAGCCTTTGCTGACCCACGTTATCACAAATTTTTACAGGGAAAGGATCATGAGCGGGAGCAAGTGTGACGGCCGACATGGCCTAAGCCTCATGAAGTGTTTACCATGCTGACTAGTTGTTTTTTTCTTGACTGTGATGCTCCATGCTTTGGTATTTCCGGCTTGCATGCCGAGGTAGCCTAGGAGTGCTTTTGCACGTTGATGTATGACCTTGTGGTCATGGACTTATTTTGTGTAATGCCTTAAGGCCATTTTTGATACTCCTGTTTGGTAGTGGATAACTTCTTGTTTTGTTGGTATGTTTCTGCTGTTGCTTTATTCTGAGTTTTGAGTTGTGTAGTTAATATCATCTTTTAATGCTAAAGTTGTGGCGTCCGTATATTGTGGGGCCCCGGCCAGACCCATATTATATGGTCATTACAGGGGAGGTGTTACACATGCTATCCAAGGTACTCCTAAATGAGATTTGGTTTGTACCTCGTACAAACGGAAGAGGCATGATGTTTCCCACTATTGGGACAAGGTTAGAGTCTGCTTTCGGTGCGGACAGAAAGGTCACGTCAAATCGATGTGCCCGCAGTCTCAGCTTGCGCTGCAGCCAGTTCCGCTTTGGGCCTTGCCTCCGCCACAGCCTATAGACAAAGGGAAGAGAAAGCTGAACGTGTTGTCTCTAGAGGAGGACCAGACTTCTACCAAGTGATTTCTGGTTAGTTTCAAACCTGGTTTTGTTTCTGTTTTATCTTGTAGTTGTAGTTTCGATGTAGTTTGATTAGTTATGTAAGCGTTTTTATAGGGAAATTTAAAGTAAAGGACAGTTGGGAATGTGTTCTCTTTGATTCCGGTGCTACCCACTCGTTTATGGCTAGGGCCTTTGTTGAGCGTCATCGTTTGACTCTCGATCAAGTCGACGATGCGTTTCAAGTCAAGTTTCCTTCTGGTGATTCGGTGGTGTCGGACCAGGGTATCCAGAGTTGTCTGATTTTGTTAGGCCATTTTTTAGCAGTTGTTGATTTGAAGATAATAGACCTAGAAGATTTTGATGTGATCTTGGGCATGGATTGGTTATCCAAATATGATGCGGTTATCCAGTGCAAGGTAAAGTGCTTGGACTTCAAGAAGGACAACAATCAACCCGGGAGTGTTTATGGTTTTCCGCACCAAGTTTCTCCGATTATATCTGCGGTGCGTACTCAGAAGCTGGTAAATTTCAGGTGTTTTTCTTGTTTGGTTTCAGTTTTGGAAACTGTTGTTAGCTTGTTGCGTGTAAAGGAGATTCTGGTGGTGCGTGAGTCTCCGGATGTTTTTCCACCTAATCTTCTTGGTCTTCCGCCTGAGAGGGACGTGGAGTTTGTCATAGATCTGGAGCCGGGTACCCGTCCTATTACTAAGGCTCCGTACCAGATGGCCTGAGTGAGTTGGAGGAGTTGCGCACTCAGTTGGATAAGTTGCTCCTGAATGGTTTTATTAGGCCGAGTTCTTCGCCATGGGGTGCTCCCGTCTTATTTGTAAAGAAAAAGGATGAATCAATGAGGCTGTGTATTGACTATAGAGAGCTGAATAAAGTCACCATTAAGAATAAATATCCCCTGTCTAGGATTGATGACATGTTTGATCAGTTGCGTGGTAGCTCTATGTTTTCAAAGATCGATCTTCGTTCAGGCTACCACCAGTTGAGGATTCATGAGGCTGATATTCCACGGACTAATTTTCGTTTGCGGCGTGGGCATTTTGAGTTTTTGGTAATGTCCTTTGGTTTGACCAATGCTCCCTCTGCCATTATGGATATGATGAACCGTGTGTTCAAGGATTTTCTGAACCGTTTCGTGGTCATGTTTATAGATGACGTTTTGTTGTATTCTCGCAGTGCTGTTGAGCATGCCCAACACTTGCATTTAGTTTTGTCTACCTTGAGGGAGATTAAGTTATATGCCAAGGTAAGTAAGTGTGAGTTTTGGTTGCCTCAGGTTTCTTTCTTGGGTCATGTGGTAAATAAAGATGGAATTTCAGTTGACCTTGAGAAGGTAACTGTTGTTATGGATTGGAATAGGCCCACCACACCCAAGGAGATAAGGATCTTCCTAGGGCTGAATATTATAGAAGGTTTGTGGAGGGTTTCTCTACATTATCTGTGCCTTTGACTAAACTGATGCAGAAGAACGCAGCTTTTATTTGGAGCGATTAGTGCGAGGAAGCCTTTATGGAATTGAAGAAGAGATTGTGCACTGCTCCAGTTTTATCTATGCCTACTGAAGGGTTGGAATATGCGGTGTATGTAAACGCATTACATGTTGGTCTATGTTGTGTGCTGATGCAGGAAGGCAAGGTTGTAACAGTCCAAATTTCTGAAACTGGAAAATTTTGGGTGACACGGCCTGGGACACGGGCGTGTCCCAGGGCATGTCGAGGATTGTGTCGAAGATCGGCCTTGGTGTCGACGATTGTTTTCGCTCGACGATGTGTCGAGAGGGGGCACACGGCCCAGGACACGGGCGTGTCCAAGGCCGTGTCGTGTGCTCGACGACTTTTACTCGACGATCGTCGAGTGTCGAGACATGAGTGTCGAGACGTGGGTGTCGAGTGTCGAGAAGTTGCACACGGCCTATGACACGGGCGTGTCACAGGGCATGTCAAGTCGGGTCGACGAACTCAGCCTGACGAAGCATTTCGACAGGGCGTGTCTTTGTGCCGTGTCTGGGCACACGGCCTGGGACACGGGCGTGTCACAGGCTGTGTGAAGTCTCGGGATGTTTTGGGATTTTTTTCGCCCAGGCACACGGCCACAGACACGGGCGTGTCTGAAGGCATGTTGGTGACACGGCCCATGACACGGGCGTGTCCCATGGGCGTGTCACTGGTTTGGATAGGTCGGTTGACCACCGCTTGAGGCACACGGCCTGGGACACGGCCGTGTCACAGGCCATGTCAGGTCAAAATCAGTGTTTTTGGCAAAATCGTGGTCGTCCATTCCTTTAGCCTGGATCCAAGGGCTGAAGCTTCTTTCCTCTTTTTCCTAAAGGCCGAAACTGAGAACTTAGGCTCATTTGTTTCTTAGACTTTATCTTTCTTCAAAGGAGAGAAAGAGAGAGAGAAAGGAGGAGGAAGAAGGGGAAGGGCTGCTGTTGGTGGTGCTGCGGTTTACCGACAAGAGTTCTGAAGCCGGCGTTGCGGAGGAAACGTTCTTGCGAGCCAAAGCAAGCTAGTTTTGAGGTCATGGCACCGAAGCGGTCGTCAAGGGTAATGACTTTTCTTCCTAGCCATGTGAAGGCTTCCTTTTGGCATATCTTGTGATTTCCCCCACCAAGAGGTGGCTGATTTTGGGAATCTTTGGGTGGATGCTTGAAATCCACTTTGTTAGCATATAGATCCGGAAATGGAGTACGAAATAGGCATGCTGTGTGAAGCTCATCTGGATAGGTTGGTCTGGATTGGTGATGTTGCATACGAACCGGAGAAGACTCCGTGCTAACGTGTAGTTTAAGGAGTCTACGGGTTATGCCTGCGAAAAGGAGTAGCAGGAAGTACTGGAGTGGTAGCCCAGGAAAAATAGCCATGTGATGTTTTGGGTCCGACCTGTGAATGAGGCACATGAAGTACTGGTGTGACCAGGAAAGGCCCTTTGTGATGCTTGATGTTGTAGGGTGTCCACCTGTAAAGCGAGTAACATGAAGTACTGGCATGATAGCTAGGAAAGACCCCTGACATTTGTGCTTGTGCGGTGTCCACCTGTGGAGAGAGTCACATGAAGTACTGGGAGGCCCAGGAAAGACCCGCTGTTGTGCTAAAGAAATGGGTATAGAGAAATACCCAGGCTGTGTGCCAAGAACAGGATTGGTGAGACCGACCCGCGCCTTTGATATAGCCATGAGTACGCTGTACTCGGAGAAGGCAAGACGATTTGAGCAACGGGGGGTGGAGGATCCGACCTGCGCTATGTCCGTCCGACGTGAGACCAAAAGGTGCGGTCTGTTGGAGAGCATAGCAAGAGTCTTTGGCCTGCGTGCCATGACACAATGGGGGGCTACGAGCCATCCCGGTGTAGGAAGACTAACTCCGGTTGCACGCCATGGAGTAAATGCTCAAGAGATTTACCGTTGGGTTGTGACCCTAATACGGTGGTGGGCAAGAGCTTTGCCAGAACACCAAGAATGTGCCCTGAGTGCACGGACCGTTGGGCCGGGTGACGAACGGTTGTGATGGCTTGTTTGCGTAAAAGCACATTTTGATGCTATATTGCCATACTTGTGATATAATATGCCTGCAGGGAAGAATACCGCTGCCCCGAGAGAAGGGGTAGGGTCGTTATAATTTGGTCAGCTGAACGCTGACCGTTGCTTTTGTTTGCCACCGTTGGGTGGATTGTCCCTGTACAGGTGCTGGAGAGCCGAGTGGGACGCATAGAGGTTGATGTTCCTGTTGTTGTTGCTGCTACTGTTGTTAGCCCTCGAAGGCTATATCTTATGTTGTGTGTTTTCTTTTATTGTGGCCGGCCTGCGCGCCAATCTGTTTAGGCCACTGTTTGAAAGCCATGTAAGGCCATAAGGCCAACTCTTTGCACTTGTTGTAAGACAGTCCTATATTGTATAAAATGTGGAGTTTTATGTTTGGACATTCATGAGGAGTTCCAGTTGTAGTCTAGGCTTCCGCTAGAATGATTTGTGATAGGTGCGATGCGCTACTCTTGTATCATCATGTACCTTCACCGCCTGTTTTGTGATATATGCTGTGGGGCCCCGGCCGGACCTTCTAGAATATACCATATGAACGGATGGGGTTGTTACAAAGGTAATTGTGTATGGGTCGAGACAGCTAAAGGTACATGAAAAGAACTACCCTACGCACGATCTAGAGTTCGCATCGGTGATTTATGCCTAAAGCTGTGGAGACACTTGTTATATGGCGCAATATGCAAGATTTATACCGATCATAAAAGTTTAAAGTACGTTTTCACTCAAAGGGAGTTGAATCTGCACCAGCGAAGATGGTTAGAGTATGTTGCTGATTATGATATTGAGATAAAGTACCATCCGGGCAAAGCGAATGTGGTAGCTGACGCTCTGAGTAGGAAGACGGGGAAAGTTTTGAATCTTTCTATGGAGTCACTAGTAGAAGAATTTATCTTAATGGGTATTTCTGTTGGGAGTTGTAACTCATCTAGAAGTTTGGAGGTACCTGAGCCTTCATAGATTGCACTCACAAGATTGCATTAGATGGAAGATCTTGAGTGGTTGCACCTCTACAAGAGAACTAAGAAATGAGAGTTGCCAGAATTTTCGATCAATGATGCAGGAACCTTGAAGTACCGCGGTAGATTTTGCATCCCCAATGTAGAGGATATTTGCATTAAGTTGTACAGTGAGGCTTATGGTTCCAGTATTACCTACCACCCAGGTTCAACTAAGATGTACCAAGATTTGAAGCAGATTGCCTAGTGGTTCAGAATGAAAGGTGATATAGCGAAGTTCGTTTCAGAATGTTTTACGTGCAAGCGGTTAAAGGCCGATCATGGCAGACCTTGTGGCAAGATAACACCCTTGGAAATTCCGAGTTGGAAGTGGGGGAGTATCTCAATGGATTTCATTCCTGGATTACCAAGATGTCCCCGAGGACATGATTCAGTCCGAGTTATTGTTGATAAACTAACAAAGTGTGCTCACTTCGTGCCTTTTAAGATTGATTACCCCATGAAGAAGATAGCTGAGCTATATTTAAATGAAGTCATTAGATTACATGGAGTGTCAATTAGTATTGTATTAGATCAAGACTCCAGGTTTACATCTCGCTTTTGGAAGAGTTTACAGGAGGGTTTGAGTAGCGATCTGCGGTATTCCACAGCCTATCATCCACAGACAAACGGTCAAACGGAAAGAGTTAACCAGATCATGGAAGATATGATCAGATGTTATATTTTGGAAAATGGAGGAGCGTGGGATGAGAGACTTAGATTGATGGAGTTTGCATACAATAATAGTTATCAAGAAAGTTTGCAGATGACCCCGTTTGAGGCCTTGTAAGGGAGGCGATGCAGAACTCCTTTGTTTTGGGCCGAGGTCGGTGAGAAACCGTTGTTGGGTCCTGAAGCGTTAGAAGAAATGGATATTTCTGTGAAGATTGTTCGAGAAAATCTTCGGATAGCTCAGGAATGATATGAGAAGAACGCCAATCGGCGTAGGTCTGATTTGGATTTTGTTGTAGGGGACTTGATATTTCTCAAAGTTTCCCCAATGTCTGGAGTTAAAAGTGTGGTAAGAATCATAAGTTGGACTCGAGGTATGTGGGACCTTTTAAGGTTATTGAGCGTATTGGTGCATCAGCTTATAGGCTGGATTTGCCTGCAAATTTTCCTGGTGTACATGACGTGTTTCGTGTGAGCCAGTTGCGGAAATATGTGCTCATCGACCGGCAGATTCTTGATGTTGTGCCCTAGTTGGAGCCCAATTTTCCTATGTTGAGGTGCCTGTCTGCATTCTTTATACTCAAGAACTAGTATTGCGGAGGAAATAAATAGCAATGGTTAACGTTTTGTGGCAAAACCAGGACGTGAAAAGCACCACTTGGGAGTTGGAGTCAGCGATGAGGGAGGCTCATCCTCATCTGTTCTCCTAATTTATTATGGTATGTATTTCCCCTTCTATAATCTTTGATTATATTCTCTTGTGGAATCTTTTGGTGCGTAAAGTTTCGGGACGAAACTTCATTTTAGGGGGAGTGACTGTAACGCCCCCGATTTTTGCGATATTTGATTTAATTCGTTATCTGGCGGGTTTATGACGTCAGGGCGTTACGTTGGCGCATTTTCGGCATTTGTCATTGTTAGAGCATAGTTTTAGCTCTTAAGTTTTATGTGTGTGAGGCTGAGTTTAGCCTGTTTGCAAGATTTCCTAGCGAGTCGGGTTTGTTTTAGTGGCTCGGTGGAGCGTCTTTGGGAATGCTTATGTTCTGGCTGCAGGAGGTTGTTACCTAAGTTTGGTTAATCAAATCTTAATTTCGACTGCGCTGTTGGGTTCATAGCATCGGTATTTAACTATAGTGTGATTTCCGTTAAATTTCGAGTAAGTTTGGTTTTTGGGTCGTTTTGACGTTTTATTTAATTAATTATGATATTCTATATTAAAATAATCAAATAAAGTAGTATAAATAGAAACCAATTGCTTCAAACCCTATTCACTTCTTTCCCTCGTGAAAATCGTCGGCTTGCTGCGGAAGAACGAGAGCGGTGGACTTCCCTAAGCTTTCGGCCGCTAATTTCTGGAGTTTTGGTACTCGATTTCTTCTTTGGTGAGTTGATCCGGGTAGATCTCGCCTAGATCTACATTTCTACGGTAAGCTTTTCTAGTTTCTTAGATTTTTAGAGGACTAGGTATGCGGTTTTGACCCCCTTTTCGTCCTGAAAGGTTTTAGGAAGTGTTGCTCAGGAAGTTTCAAGAGCGTTTACGTGGCTGGATTGGCGATTTGAGGCAAGTGGTGACTTCTTCCCCTTGCCAAAGCTTGTATTTTTCCTGTATATTTTCCATACTGTTCTTTTTATATATATTCCATACTATTATTCATGTATATCATTCAATGTATTAGTTTCTTGGAGTAGTTGTCGGTTTGGAGTGGTCAGCGTTCATCAAACTGAACCAAATTCGTCGAACGGAGTAATTTCAGCGAACGGAGTTTGACGAATAGAGGAATTTCGTCGAACGGAGTTCGTCAAGCTGAGTGATCTCGTCGAACGAAATTCATCGAGCAAAGCCATTTCGTCGAACGGAGCAAGAGGTATTGAGTATAGCCCATAGGCGTTGAGTGCAGCCTTAACACTGAATCTAATTTCTATCCTAAGTCCAAAAGCGTTGAGTGCGTTGAGTGCGTTGAGTGCATTCAACGCGGCGTTGAGTGTGTTGTATACACTCAACGCCTTGTTGAGAAGTCTGTGACGCTAAGTGTAAAAGCGTTGAGTGCATTGAGTGCGCTCAACGCGGTGTTGAGTGTGTAGTATACACTCAACACCTTGCTGAGAAGTTTGTGACGCTAAGTGCAAAAGCGTTGAGTGCGTTGAGTGCACTCAACGCGGCATTGAGTGTGTTGTATACACTCAATGCCTTGCTGAGAATTCTGTGACGCTAAGTCAGAAGGCATTGAGTGTGCTACATACACTCAACGCGGCGTTGAGCGTGCTGTATACACTCAATGCCTTCAGGAATCTTGGAGTCTAAGTGTAAAAGCATTGACAGTATTGAGTGAGCTTAACTCACTCAACAGCTCACCTTTTTTCGGCAAGTTATGTCAAGGCATAGACAGCTTTGAGTGAGCTAAACTCACTCAACGTCGTCGCACGGTGTTCAAGTGTTGAGTGAGCTGAACTCACTCAATGCCATCGTCTGTTCTTGTTGTGTGTTTAAGCGTTGAGTGTGTTGTGTTATGGCGTCGAGTGCGTTGACTTCACTCGACGCTTTTGCCTTAGCTTTATGTCCTTTTACCGATTTGATATGTATCACTAAGGCTTCGTCTTGCCAAGCTAGAATCGTCGGTTTTCCTGCTAAATTTGTTGGGTTTGGGTTTGGGTTTATGGGTATTTGATTATATGAGGTTGGTTTGGTTGGCTTAGTTTCGTAAATCATTACACCCGGGCATGTTTGGGTCTCATTTTTTTTGGGTTGTTGGGATGTGTTGGACCAGATGGCCACCACCGCAGTCTCGTTTTTGAGATGTTTGGGTCTATTAGTTCAGGTTTGACCGGTTTGGTCCTGACTCAGATCCTGTTGCATTACAGTGTTAATGATTCACTTTTTTATTGAGCCTTTGCCCTGTTTTTGTTTCCTATAGATTAAACTTATGCTACTTCTGCCTTTTCTCGCAGATTATTTTCGGAGTATAACTCCGTTCGCACTTGGTGCAAATTTCTTTACCTTTTAACTTTATAAGTTAACTCTTTGTTCTAAATCTCTACATAGTTTGTTGTGTTTTCTTTTGACAGCAATTCAGGTTTGGGAATAGTAATCATGCTACTCCTTATTTTCTGACAGTTTTGTTTACCACTCGTATTTCTTGCTGAGGTGTTCTTTCTTTTAATGCCTCAGGTTCTAAGCAGTATCCGGTTGAGCGGCTAGGGATGGTGTTTGCTGGTGGACTACAGAGTTGTAGAGGTTTTCACTACCTTGAGAGGTAGTTCCTTGTTTTTTTTAGTACTGACACTCATACTGATCAGTGAGTTTGTGTCAGTTTGTTGACGCCCATTGGTGGTTTTCTTTAGAATTTGTTGAATACTCTGCTAAGCTGCTAGTTTTGCCTTTTGTGGTTGTTTTTACTTGCTATATGAGAATGTTTTATACTATGTTGCATGTTAAGTATTTTCACTTCTAAAAGCATTACTAGTACTTCTTACATCTCATATTTTTAAAATTAAAACACTATTTTCTAACTAACGTAAAGACTATTTCTAAACTTATGACAAATCTAGAGTCTTGCATGTCATGAGTTGTCCTTTGGGGATGTTTATACTCATGTATGATGTTAATCAGCATAACAAAAAGTATTTTTTCGCAGCGTATAACTATACTTTTACTCGTGGACTAGTTGATCCACTGTGCCGAGGGATACGACCATCCAATTTAAACTGGATTTTTACTTAATAACTTATGAATTTCACATAAACTATAGAGTTTGAGATCTTGCCTGAGCGCCTGCAGTTATCCCCTGCACGGTGTGGCATCATGGTACGTGTTTTCTCTTACTCTGATATAACTTAGATGTTGAGAAAATACGAGTTGTGACACCAAATATTTCAAAAAGGCACTGTGATGGTGGTCATTTATCCAACACAAACCAACAACTCAAAAAGAGAACCCACCAGATGTAATGTTTCACAAAACCGACATTGTGACTGTGGTACATTCCACTAACACCCACAGCCCAAATAGTCCATAATATTATATCATAAATATCATAAATAGAATAAATGACCAGATTAGCTGCAATGCTAATAAATGACTCGACGAATTTTCCTTGACTTCACGAGATCACTCGACGAATTACACTTAACTTCACGTGATCACTCGACGAATTACACTTAACTTCACAAGATCACTCGACGAATCCACTGTTCACTCGACGAATTACACTTAACTTCACGAGATCACTCGAGGAATCCACTGTTCACTCGACAAATTACACTTAATCTCACGAGATAACTAGACAAATCCACTGTTCACTCGACAAATTACACTTTCGAACTTATGCTCTGACAAAGATTTCACCCACTGGAGCTTCCGTAGCGGCGATCAGATGGTTCATGATGAAAAAACTCTCCGTCTCTCTCTTGACTCTTTGGTTCGATTTCTTGGAGAAGAAAGTTACTGTGAAAGGAAATATATATATTATAAATATAAAGAACTTAAAATCTCAATTGACAGTTGGTGACTAAACTACCTCATTTTTGATGAAATTCGTAGTAAAGCTAAATGTCGGTGCCACGAACTCAATAATGAAGTCAAAACCAGGATCCGACAAACCAAACTCTGGATAAAATTACCTGAAGTTACAACCATAATAATTCTTTTGAAATCCACCGAGACTCCAATTTAGCTCTGACTACAACGAAATGTCACAAGCAAGCCTAAAATTAATTATTTAAATTTTCTAAAGTCTAAAATTAAAATTCGGATGAGTCAAAATTTTTTCGACACGACCCAAGGAACGCAAACATGCAGTAACGACGGCACACCGTTAACTACACGACAACATAACGCCCTTACTTCAATATTACGTCATTAAGAAGATTACAATAATCATCGAAAATTCAGTGGTGTTACAGTCTCTGCCTCACTCGCATGCTTGGAATTCAGGATCTCCGGGTTCACTTAGATTCCTTAGTGGTGGCCCATACTGCAACGCTACTTGGTGAAGTTAATGAGCTGGTGATTGTTTTTTGCTTATTCTCCATCTAGCATATGTTAAAGGAGGAAAACTCGGTGGCGGATCGTCTAGTCAAGCATGGACCTACGATAGGAGGAGCGGAGACTAAGTTATTTTGACCATCCATTGAGGAAGGGGAACTCATGGAGATTTACCAGCAAGTGTCTTGTATGGATCCGTTCGTAGAATTCTTGAACACGGGGCGATTCCCCCCGGGGTTCAAGCCCAGAAACGATTCAGGTTACAAGTCCGCTTACGACCTACTTCACGAAGGAAGCCTCTATCGGAAGACTGTCAGGTCCCGCAGCGCGATGTGTCGCCAAGGTGGAGGTGCCCCAAGTGTTGGATGAAATCCATTCAAGGGAGTACGAAAGTCATTCTGGAGAGAGAACTTTGGAAAAAAGTGTGCCGAGATAGGGATACTTCTGGACTACCATCTAGAGGGACGCAGAGAAGTTCGCCAAACTGTGCTCGTTGTGCCAACTCCGCGTACCCCTCCAGCTACAGCCCGCATAATGGCTCAGGATAATTACAGCCCCGTGGCCCTTTACGATATGGGGAATGGATCTCTTCGGGCCATTCCCCAAACAAGTGGGCAGAGGAGGTTCGTCCTCATAATGATCGATTATTTTTCCAAGTAGTTCGAGCCGAAGGCGCTGCGAAGAGCACCTCCCAAGTTGTGAGGAACATCATATGGGGAAGATCATTTGCAGACATAGGTTGCCACTTGCAATTGTCACAGACCAATATGCTTGTCATGAAATTATAATTAAGGTTTTTAAAATGATGTGATTTTTTTAATTTAAAAGAGGGGCCGAGCGATCAAAATTGAATCCTCGCGTGTAATCAAACTTGTCGTTTGAACTTTAGGAAAATTCGTAGGGTTTTCAGAAATAAGTATTTTTAAACAAAATAATATGCTTGTTATAAAATTATAATTAAGATTTTTTAAAATGGTTTGATTTTTAAATTTAAAAGAGGGGCCAAGCGATCAAAATCGAGTCCCCACGCATAATCAAACTAGTCATTTGAACTTCACGAAAATTTGTTAATTTCGTTTGAGTAGAGCTCTCAAGTACTCATCCGGATCAAACCTTGCACGAGATTAGCACAACCACAAGCAAATCCACATTAACAACTTATGAAATAACGGAATCTAAGTTAGCGAGAACGTTCGAAGGCAAGCTCAAGATTACTTAAATTGTTGCATAAATTTAGAGCATTGTTAAGTGCACTACAGTTTTCGTTATGTGCACTTTTTTGTTAAGAGCACCGCACTACGATAGGCGCACACATAATTATTATGTGCACCACATTTTTGTTAATAGCAAACTAACAAGGAGGAGGCGGAGCTGGTGGTGTTGATGATGAAGAGGGTGGATGCTCGGCAGGTGAGCTCGACGAGGTATAGGGCATATACGAAGAATGGGGAGCGCTTGGTGGGGTGCGAGATGTCGAGGAGGAAGATGAGGGAGGGAACCTCGCGAGCCGAGTGAACGCAGACCAGGATCCGGAGTTCTGAATCAGGGTTCCACCACCGGATCGTGCGACCCTTGTAGGCGACGAATCGACGGGAAGACTTCGCTGCTATGTTTACGAGAGGGGTAACAAGCGCGGTCACCACCACTGACAACGCCACCATGATAGAGAATGATTGTTGATGCAGTATCTGTCATTGCAAAATCAAAATAAAACGGATTTTACCGGCCTGGAATATTGAATTCACAACAAGAGAAACAGAGAGAAAGAGAGAGAATTGAGTACTCCTTTGTCCCAACCGATGTTGAGCATGATGAGCTCGACAACCCCCTTAGTATTCATAAGTAGTCCCAACGAGATTCCTTCATTAAATGGCGTCTTCATGTATAACGCCGCAAGCACGGCGCCGACAGTCTTTGCGGCTGCGGCTGCGATCACCATTATTAGAAGGGCTACTGCTGCCCTCGGATTGGCACGACGAGGGTTGAAGCAGCGACAGAGGGCGGAAGAAGAGGACATCAAATTTGAAGCGACGACGTGTGCTAAGGCAGAAGCAGCGGCGGAAGCAGCGACGTTGAAGCGACGGAAGCAGCGTCGATCGTCGAAAGCGCGGCAGGAGTCGGCATTGGCGGCGAGGGTTGAAGCGGCGGAGGGCACGGCTAGGCGGAATCGTCTTCACGGGGCTAGGGTTGAGAGAAGAAATTGCGGTGCACAAATAGTGAGTTCCCTTAGTTATAAATTTACGAATGAGTTTGAGTCATGAATTAAGTGACTTTGTGGTGCACATAGCCAAAACTGCAGTGCACTTAACAATGCTCTAAATTTAGCAAGGTTTTAAAAACCGGTCCGGACATCGAACCGGTGGAGGGAAAGGTTCAAGGTTCAACCAGTTCAACCGGTTCAACCGGGGTCGAACCGTTATATATATATAATAGAGTAAAAACGATATTGTAATAGAGTAATAGAATGAAATTTTGGCATGACAACGGTTAAGACCACAGTCGAGAAAATAAAACTAGTTTTTTACTTTTGAACCTAAAAGTGTATGAAGTTTCTTACATAAAGTCGAACGTTCAAGAGCGACGGTTCATAACCATCACTTGATGACTGCCACCGCCGTGTCAAACAGAACGTAAAATTTATGGAGATGTATGCATATATTAAAAATATATATAAATTTTAATTTTTAAAAGATGTCATATGTTAATATAATAATATATCTAAAAATATGTAATTAATTTTTATATAGATATGTATATTAATTTTTATATAGATATGTATATTAATTATGTATAGATATGTATATTAATTATATATACATATGTATATTAATTATATATATATGTTAATATTTATTTGTATATAAACTATTATAGGATGAAACCATAAGATCTAAATGGCTGGGTGGTTGGTTATTCTCCTAAAGCAGTAGTGGTCAGGGTTTGAATCTCGCCATCTATAAATTTTTAGTTATTTTAATATTGGGTCTTTGGCCCGCCCGGTTGCGTAAAACCTCGCCCGGTTCCCGGCCCACCGGTCCGCCCGTCGGGTTCTCCGATTCTTGGGCGGTCCATGAATGTTGCGGTTTTTGTACCTGGACTGGACCGGATCGGCTGGGTGCCCGGTCCGCAATTCGACCGTCCGGTACAGTCCGGTTTTTAAAAGCTTGAAATTTAGATACGACAAGGGAAATGATTCTGCCAGTGCAGGCACGCAATCGTTGACTGTTGAAACTGAAGGCAGGAGGACAGCCGTGGAGAACGGGTGCTGGAATAAAACAGCCATGTCGACAGCACCCGACTGCAGATGGAGGCCATCGACAGTAAACAGGGTGTGGATTGTCGTAGACGGCGGAGGTGGTGTAGCAGGAGGAAACGACGTCGGAATCTTCCGGCGGACGGTGTTCGACCACCGCTGGCGTCGGCGCTGGACAGGTCGCGACAACAGGGTCGCGTCTCCGGCAGGCTTCAGAGGCGGGCTTGCAGCGGCGGTGTCATTCCTGGATGTTTCTTTAGGTCGAAAACCCCGGTGCAAGAACGGGGCGGGCTGGAATCAATGGGGAATCCTGCCGGCAAAACAGAGAAACGATTAGAGGCTCGTTCCCTGTTCAATTTCCGGTCCCCCTTTTCTTTAACAATGGGGCCTTTTTATTAACTGGTTAATGGCCAGATTATTATGTAATTAATTTTCTATTATCATGTTTCCAAATTAACTGATATTTTCCTTTGTTAAATATTTTTTGAATAGTTTCCTCAATCACATTATGTTCCGTAACTCACCTTGATTTTGGGAATCTTTATAAATTTTTTTCCTTAATGAAATTTATGTGAGTTTTAAATACTTTAAGCTTGTCTTTTTCTCGTCCTAACTATCCTAATTTACTGGACCATTTATTTAAAGTCTCATCGGATGGTCAAACCGACGAGCACAACAACTTCAAATATTACAGGTGTGCGGGAAAGAAATATATGACAATAACAAAACATAATAATAATAATAACCCATGACGCGTATGTATGACCCGTAATTCGTCGATATCAGAAGTACCCAAGCAGACGGCTATTTGTAGGCCATTAGGCGAGCTTGGGCGAGCAGAGACGAGCTTGGCGAGCAGATGCGAGGTTGGGCGAGCAGATGCGAGCTTGGACGAGCAGAGGCGAGTTTGAGAGAGCAGATGCGAGCTTGGGCGAGCTTGGGTGAGCAGAGGCGAGTTTGAGCGAGTATGGGTGAGTATCTCGGGAGTTTGGGCGAGTAGACCTTTTGAACTCGCTGACAGAAGCTGGATACTCGCATATACCGCACCCAAGATTTCTCTATAAATAGACCCCCAGAGATACTAGAAATGGTCTTTTAGAAGAGGTTGAGGTCCCCCCAAGTGGATACTCTCATAGTCTATGCCTGCCTAATACCTCGCCCATCCTTTTGGTTGCGGAGTGAAAGATTCTTCCAAACTTCCGGATACGTGGTGAGACCTCCCTGCTGGAGCACTTTGGGGGTGTCATTATAGATAGTTTCTTCTCTCTCGCGCTAGCCATTTGAATTGCGAAGTCGGACCGTAGAAGCAGTAACCCCGGGATGTCTTGATCCGAATTTCGGAGTAGAGATTTTCCCGGCTTCAACACATTGGTGCGGTGAGTGTGGAAGTCGGGAAAATCCGTACTCCAAAATTCGGATCAAGGCAGCCTAAGGTTACTGATTATGTGGTCTAACGTCACAATTCAAATGGCTACCGCGAGAGAGAGGAAATTACCTATAAGCACACCTAAGTGCTCCAGCATGGAGGTCCCACCACATACCCAGAAATTTGGGAGAAACTTTCCCTACACAATCAAAAAGCTGGGCGAGGTACTAGGCAAACATGGACTAGGCGAGTATCCAGTTGGGGGGGGGGACCTCAACCTCTTCTAAAAATCCATTTCTAGTATCCATGGGGGTCTATTTATAGAGAAATCCTGGTGGGGGGGGGGTATATGCGAGTATCTAACCTCTACAAGCGAGTATCTAGGGTTACTCGCCCATACTCGCAAGGTGCTCGCTCATACTCGCCCAACCTCGCATCTACTTGCCCAAGATCGCCTCTGCTCGCCCATCAATGCCTCTAGTTACTCAAGTTTGCATCTACTTGCCCAAACTCGCCTCTGGTCTACGAATAGTCGTCTGCTTGGGCACTTCTTATATCGACGAATTACGTGTTATACACAATCCCCGTTTTTTTCGAGCTCGACACGAGCTTGGAAAAATAATGTCGAAACCGTAGTTTAGAGAGATGACGCCAGACGATGCACTGCATGAGGTACTTTCTAGAAGTGGTGGTCAACTGGATGTAGAGAATATAGTCAACACCCAGCAGGAGCCGAGCTCAACTAGAGGTGGAGAGAAGGCTGACACCTCGCAGGATCCGCGCTCAACTGGAGGTGGAGAGAAGAGGTCGACACCCAACAAGTGTCGAGCTCAATTGGTGGTCGAAAAGAGGTCAACACCTCGCAGGAGCCGAGCTCAACTGGGGGTGGAAAAGACTTCGACACCTCGCATGAGCCGAGCAGAACTGGTGGTGGAAAAGAGGTCGACACATCATATAAGCCAAGCTCAACTGGAGGTGGAGAATTTAGTCGACACCCAGCAGGAGCCGAGCTCAACTGGTGGTGGATCTTCTCCACCTCGCAGGAGCCGAACTCAACTAGTGGTGGATCTTCTCCACCTCGCAGGAGCCGAACTCAACTGGAGGTGGAGAATATAGTTGACACCCAGTCGGAGCCAAACTCAACTGGTGGAGGAAAAGAGGTCGACACCTCATAGGAATCGAACTCAACTGGAGGAGGAAAATAGGTCGACACCTCGCAGGAGATGAGCTCAACCGGAGGTGGAGAGAAGAGGTCGACACCTCACCAGATAGAAGCTCAAATGGAGGTGGAGAAGATGTCGACACCTCGCAGGAGCCAAACTCAACTGGAGGTGGAGAAGATAGTCGACACCCAGTAGGAGTCGGGCTGAACTAGTGGTGAAAAAGAGGTCGACACCTCATAGGAGATGAGCTCAACTGGATGTGGAGATAAGAGGTCGACACCTCACAGGAGAGAAGCTTAACTGGAGGTGGAGAATAGGTCGACACCTCGCAGGAGTCAAGCTCAACTGAAGGTGGAGAGAAGAGGTCGTCACCTCACAGGAGAGAAGCTCAACTAGAGGTGGAGAAGTGGTCGACACCTCGCAGGATCCGAACTCAACTTGAGGTGGAGAAGATAGTCGACATCGAGCAAGAGCCAAGCTCAACTGGTGTTGGAAAAGAGGTCGACATCTTGCAGGAACTGAGCACAACTGGTGGTGAAAAAGGGGTCGACACCTCGCAGGAGCTGAGCTCAACTGGTGGTGGAAAGGAAAGGTCGACACCTCATAGGAGAAGCTTAACTTGTGGTGGAGAAGAGGTCGACACCTTACAAGAGCCGAACTAAACTGGAGGCGAAGAATATAGTCGACACCCAGCAGGAGCTGAGCTCAACTAGTGGTGGAAAAGAGTTCGACACCTCAAAGGAGCCAAGCTCAACTGGAGGTGGAGAAGATGTCGACACCTCACGGGTGCCGAACTCAACTGGAGGTGGAGAAGAGGTCGACACCTCGTAGAAGCCAAACTCAACTAGAGGTGGAGAATATAGTCGACACCCAGCAGGAGGCGAACTCAACTGGTGGTGGAAAAGAGGTCGACAGCTCGCAGGTGCTGAACTCAACTGGAGGTGGTAAGAAGGCTGACACCTTACAGTAGCCGAGCTCAACTGGAGGTGGAGAGAAGATGTCGATACCCAGTAGGAGCCGAGCTCAACTGGTGATGGAAAAGCGGTCTACACCTCATAGGAGCCGAGCTCAACTGGTGGTGGAAAAGAGGTCGACACCTCACAGGAGACGAGCTCAACTAGAGGTGGAGAGAAGACGTCAACACCTCAAAGGAGCCTAACTCAACTAGAGGTGGAGAATATGGTCGACACCCAGCAGGAGCCGAGCTCAACTAGTGGTGGAAAAGAGGTCGAGACCACACAGGAGCCGAGCTCAACTAGAGGTGGAGAAGAGGTAGACATCTCGCAGGAGCCAAACTCAACTAGAGGTGGAGAATATAGTCGACACCCAGCTGGAGCCAAACTCAACTAGTGGTGGAAAAGAGGTCGACACCTCGTAGGAGACGAGCTCAACTGGTGGTGGAAAAGAGGTCGACACCTCATAGGAGCCGAGCTGAACTGGAGGTGGAGAGAAGAGGTCGACACCTCATAGGAGCGGAACTCAACTGGAGGTGGAGAATATAGTCGATACCCTACAGGAGCCGAGCTCAACTGGTCGTGAAAAAGAGATCGACACCTCAGAGGAGCCGAGCTCAACTGGAGGTGGAGAAGAGGTTGACACATCGTAGGAGCCAAATTCAACTGGAGGTGGAGAATATAGTCGACACCCAGCAGGAGCCGAACTCAACTGGTGGTGGAAAAGAGGTCGACACCTCATGTCACGACCCGTATTTTCACCGTCAAATAAGTATATCAGAGTAAAGGAAAAAATGTGCGTCATGATGCCACATCAGTAGGGGATAACTGCAGACGCTCAGACAAAACTCCTACTTAGCCATGAAGAAAGGTTCTTTAAGTTATTTATAGTAAAAATAAATTTTAAGTATAGTAGTTAGTCGTATCCCTCAGCTTATTGGCTCATCTAGTGCACAAAGAAAGTAGTTATACGCTGCGGAAAATACTTCTTTTATGAGATTAAACATCCTACATGAGTGCAAACGTCGCACAGGGAACAACTCATGGTATGCAAGACCCTAGATTTATAATGAGTTTAACTAAAAGTCTTTACGCTAACTAGAAAGTAGGGACTTAATTTTAGAAAGATATGACATGTATGATGTACTAATAATAGGGTTTTATAAGTTAAAAATATCTAACATGCAGTACTTGCATAAAACATCCCAGAGAGTAAGTATCCTAAACACACAGAAAGAAACCTAAGCAGCTAGCAAGTATCCAAAAATAACAATACTATGGGCATCAACAAACTGACACGAACCCACAAAAGTAAAGTATTGTTGGGTACATTGGAAAATGTGTACCAGATTTGAAGAAGCCTCACCCTACTCAATGATATGCATCAAGGTGTATTTGATGTTGTTTTGAGTTTATATGTACAGGTTAAGTAAATGTAGGAATGCAGAAAAATTTCTAAGTCCATGTGTCGACACCAACAGAAGCTATGTCGACACTTATGAAGACTTGTGTCGACACTGGAGAAAAGCTGTGTCGACACTTGGAGTTAATTGTGTCGACACTTGGAAAGGCTGAGTCGACACCTGAAGAAATTGTGTCGATATACAGAGGCAGTGTCGACACACAGAGAAGCTTAGTCGACATCAACTGTGTCAACACCAAGAGACTGTGTCGACACACAAAGAAGCTTAGTCGACATCAACTGTGTCGACACCAAGAGGCAGTGTTGACACACAGGAATACTTAGTCAACATCAATTGTGTCGACACCAAGAGTCAGTGTCGACACACTGAAGACTTTGTCGACATCAACTGTGTTGACACACAGGACTTGTGTCGACACACACAACAGAGATTCAACAAAGTTAAAGAGAAGTGTTTGTGTCGACACGCAGAATCAGTGTCGACACATTCTACAGAAGGCTGTGTCGAGAAGCATTAACAACAATAAAGGAGATGTGTCGACACCACCAAGGCTTGTGTCGACACTTAGTTCACTTGTGTCGACACTTAGTCTACTTGTGTCGACACATGATGAAGTTCAGTCTCAACATTTTGCTGACAGACACAGAGTTCAAGAAGTGACTGGATGACTTAACAACTGCCATATCTAACCGGTCTACTGCAACTGTCAAAGCTGTCAGAAGTTTGTTAGAAACCGGATCAGCCGGTTACCATGGAGAAAGTCTATATAAAGGTATTCTCCTTCAACAGATGAACTACTGAAATATACAATAGTTATAATAGAAGACTGAAGAAGATTTTCATCAGAAAATCTAAGAAGACGTTGGAGAGAGAGAGAGAGAGAGAGCTCCGTCTACTCAAGTGCAGTTGCTGAACCAGGCTGCTAACAAGGATTCGGATTGAGATCTGAATTTCAATAAAGGAGCTGATTGAAGATCAACTTCATAGGAGATTCAACCCTACTAAGTTCAGATTCAAGAAGTTTTGAAGAAAGCTAAGAGTGTTTGTTCTCTGCCATCAGATTCTTCCAAGAACTGATCAAGAAACCATCCATCCCTTCTCTCTCTACCTGGGTGGTGGTAAAACACTTTGTAAAATCTATTTTTTATAGGATCTATTCAAGATCTGAGTTGTAAGCCTGTGTTTATAAAGGCTGAGTGTAGGAGAGTATTTTCTCTGAGTGTTAGGCCTTGTTGAAGGCTGAGGTAGGGCTGTGTGCCTGAGTTGTAGGAGATTGTGATCTCTGAGTTGTAGGCCTTGTTGAAGGCTGAGGTAGGGATGTATGCCTGAGCTGTAGGAGTGTGGACTCACTCTGAGTTGTAGGAACCTTGATTGGGTTCTGAGCTGTAAGATCTGCGGATCTGAGGTGAAGAGAAGAAGTTAGGCCGAATCTAGCACACTGTAAGATAGGCGAAGGGGGAAAGTGGATGTACCCAATACTTGGAGAACCACTATAAATCCTATGGACTCTGTGATTGGATAAATTTCTGTGATGTGTTTGCTGTGTTAATAGTATAATCAACAGAAAACTAGAGTTTATTATCCGCCTTAGAATAAAAAGGATTTGAACCTATTCACCCCCCCTCTAGGTGTATTAGGTTATCTTGAAACCAATTCTTTCAAGTGGTATCAGAGGGAGGTTACTCAAAGGACTTAACAGTCTGAGTTATATCCATAAGGCAGATTCAAGATCAAAAAAATGGGTTCAGGAGAAAATCATAAGGAACTAGGTTCATATGAAATTACCCATATGCAGGAAAGAGATATTTGGAATATGAAAAGAAAGGGTCAGGCTGTTTATGAAGGCTTCTGATCAAGGGATCTACATTACAGTACAGGAAGGTCCTTATATTCCAATGAAGTTGTCAGTTCTAGATGCAAACCAAAGAATTCCCAAGGATTTTTCAGAGATGACTAAGGATGAGATCATCATGGCAACTATGGATAAAAGAGCCCAAAATATCATAGTAAGTGTCATAGATGATTCAACCTTTCAAAATTTGATTCACTACAAGACCTCCAAAGAAATGTGGGATACTTTGATAGTCTACATGGAGGGTTCTGAAGAAGTCAGACAAGATAGAAAGTTTATGCTGAACCAGGAATATGAGAGTTTCAGACAAGAAAAGTCTGACAGTATAACTGAGTGTTATAAAAAGTTCTATAGAATAGTAAATGAGCTGATGTCCTATGGAAGAATCTTTAGTACATATGAACTGAATGATAAATTCCTAAGATCCTTGACAAAGGATTGGGACACTAAGATTTGTGTCATTAGGGAAGTGGCCAAACTTGCAGATATCTCTCCTCCAACTTTGTTTGGAAAATTGCTGTCATATGAGATGCAGCTGATGGCTAGGAAAGAGTAAGAGAAAAGTGCAAAAGGGGAGCATAGATAAAAGTCTGTGGCCTTCAAGGTTGAAGCCACTAGGAAGAATAGGATGATGTCTTCATCACCTTTTAAGATAGTTGCTGAAATTGCTTCAGATAATTCAGACAACCAAAGTTCAGACAGCAGTGACTCAGATAAAGACATTGCTGCCTTCACGAGGCAGTTTCAGAGATTCCTGAAGAAGAAGCAGTGGAAGTCTAAGCCCTCCACATCTCAGCCTAAGGATGACTATTATCAAAATAGGAAGTCATCCAGGAAGGACATGAGCATGTCTAAGCCAAGCAAATATACAACATCAAAGATAGTTTGCTACTGCTGTAATAGGCCTGGACATGTTGTGGCTGAGTGTCCAGACAAAAGAAAAGAGTCTGCTGATAAAAAGAAGATTCAACACCAGAGCAAGAAGGAGAAATCCTTTGTTGCTAAGAAGGAGAAGAGCTTGACAGATCAATCATCTTCAGAGTCAGAATCTGAAGCTGAGGCATACATTGGTCTATATGTAGCAGATGAAGAAGATGAGTTTCTGCAAGTGCTGAACTCTATCTATGAACAAGAAGACCATCAGTGCAAGGGGCTGATGACTGTGATAGAAGAAGACAAGTGCCAGGATCAGCCTGGTCCTAGTAAGGTACAATATTTTTCTAAAAATTCAGATTGTAGTACTGGGTCATAGTCAGCAACATCTGCATCAAGTGATGTGGATGGGTCTGAGTCTGAAGGTGATATTCATCAGCTGATAGATGAATATGAGGACTTGTTGCATGCACTAAAGAAAAGCAAAAACCTGTCTAAAACTCAGGCTAAAGAAATTGCAGATCTTTAGATGGCTGCATCTGATTTAGAGAAGATGCTGGATTAAAAGTTGAATGAGATTGCCAGATTGAAAAACATAACTGTTATTCAAATGGGAACAATCACATTCAAGAATGATCGGATTAAAAATCTGGAGAATAGACTTCAGAAAGAGAAGGAGATTGTGGCTAGTTTTTCTAAGCCAAAATCTGCATTACCCTTAATAGATGACTTTGTATCACAGAAGGGTAAGGCAGGAATAGGCTTTAAGAGAACAGCTTGGGCTGCTAAGTCCAATAAGAAAGGAAAAGCCCCAACACAGAACAAGAGACCTCCTGCAAACAGTACATCTAAAGTTGTACCTAAACAAAGGTATAATAAGTTTGAGTGCTGGTGATGTGCCAAGATAAACCACTTTGCCTTAGACTGTTAGCACAATTCCAGTGTCAAGGAGAGTAGCAATCTGCCTATTAGAAAAGCTGCAGGCAGATTTGTTAAGTTTCAGACTAACTTGCACCAAGGACCTAAAAGTTATTTGGGTTCTAAGGTTAAGTAATCTATGTTGCAGGTAAGTCCAAGTTACCATGCCCCTATATGGTACTTGGATAGTGGATGTTCCAGGCACATACCTGGAACAAGGGGATTGCTGAAGGACTACTCACCTATCATGAATGAGCCTAAAGTAACCTTTGGTGGTGCAGAAAAAGGAATTATCAAAGGTTTTGGTAACATTTCTAATAACTCAATTACAATCACTCAAGTGGCCTATATAAAGGGTTTGAAACACAACCTAATTAGCATAAGTCAGCTGAGTGATTTAGGTTATGACATTTCATTTGTCAAGAATGGTTGTCATATCAAAAGGTCAAGTGATCAAAAGGTCATATTGATAGGATATAGAAAAAGAAATGTGTACTGTCTTAACTTTGAGTGTGAGAACAATATTTCTCATATTTGTCTTGTAACTGATGAGAGAGCCTCTCATTGTGTTAAATGGCACAAGAGGCTGGCCCATCTTAACTACAAGACTATTAGCCAACTCTTTAGCAAAGAGTTAGTGAGGAATGATTCTCAAGTTAAGTGTATAAAGGATGAGATGTGCTCAACTTGTCAAAAAGGCAAGCAGACCAAATCCTCCTTTCATAGCCTTGAAAATAAGGATTCAGTGAGTTGTTTATACCTCTTGCATGTGGATCTATTTGGTCTTATGCCAGTTCATAGTATAGGTAGGAAGGTCTACACTTTTGTGGTGGTAGATGACTATTCTAGATATTCCTGGGTGTTCTTTTTGAGACAAAAATCTGAAACCCCAAGTGTTTTATATAATTTTGTCAAACAAATTCAGAATGAGCTGAACAGTACAGTGGTCAAAATCAGAAGTGACCATGGCACTGAATTTCAATCTGAGAGTATGACAAGACTTTGTAAGAATTTAGGATTTTTCTAGAATTCTCCCCACCTAGAACACCACAGCAAAATGGTATTGCTGAAAGGAAAATAGAACATTGATTGAGGCTGGTAGAACTCTATTGAGTGAGACTTCTCTCCCAGAATATTTCTGGGCTGACGCAGTAAACACTGCATGTCATGTGATCAATATGGCTTCTATCACCAAAAGCCACAAAAAGACTCCCTATGAGATTATGAAAGGCAGAAAACCAAACTTATCATATTTTAGGATCTTTGGTTGCAAGTGTTATGTCCTTAACAATGACAAGTCTTATCTAACTAAGTTTGCTACCAAATCCCAAGATGAGATATTTGTTGGGTACATCAACAATAGTAAGGCTTATAGGGTCTACAACTTGATTACTCAAGTTGTAGAAGAGTCTGTATATGTTGTCTTTGATGAAACAAGACTTATTAACAGTGAGTTGATAAGTAGTTCTTGTAGTTCTACAGATATAAATGAGAGAATAGACAAGCTTACCATTACAGAAGATTCAACTGCAAATCAGGAAGTGGAAAATGGTGGCTGCTGTCCAGGGGGAGTACAAGACTCTCCAGATGCTGATGAAAACCAAGAGGTGCAGCATAATGAAGAGACTGGAGGTGTTCAACCTAAAGATAGACTACCTCCAGCTATTAGACACTTAAAGGATCATCCAGCAAATCAAATAATTGGTGATCCAAGATAAGGAGTACAAACAAGGAGCAGGAATCTGAACACAGTTATTTGCTCTAGCTTCTTATCTCAAGTGGAACCCAAGAAATTTGAAGAAGCTATTCTAGACCCACATTGGATTGATGTCATGCAAGAGGAACTGAATCAGTTCAGAAGGTGAAAGGTCTAGAAGTTAGTTCATAAACCAAAAGACCACAACATCATTGGAACAGAGTGGATCTTTAGGAACAAATTGGATGAGAGTGAGATCATTGTGATGAACAAAGCAAGACTTGTTGCAAAAGGATACAGGCAGGAAGAGGCATATCAAGGCTTCAAGGTATTCCAAATGGATGTAAAATCAGCATTTCTAATTGGAAATCTAAAAGAAGAAGTCTATGTAGAGCAACCCTCAGGTTGCAAAGAAGATAGAAAAAGCACTGCAGGCACCTGTCAATTTCTAGGAGGAAGATTGATGTCTTGGAGCAGTAAGAAGCAGACTAGTGTGGCAATTTCCACAACTGAGTCTGAATATGTGGCAGCAGGAAGTTACTATGCACAGCTGTTGTGGATTCAGCACCAGCTAGAAGACTATGGTATTCAAGTAAGTAGAACACCTTTGTTTTGTGATTCTACAAGTGCTATTTCTATTGCTAATAATCCTGTTTCACATAGTAGGACTAAGCATATAGAAATTAGATACCATTTTCTTAGAGAACATGTAGAGAAAGAGGACATCTCACTAGAATTTGTCAAAACAGATTATCAAATTGCAGTTATGTTTACTAAGCCTCTAGATGAAACTAAATTCAATAAGTTTAAAATTGAATTAGGAATGTTGAACATAGATTAGTTTAACAAAATTGGCTGAGTAAAACTGTGTCGACATATCCAGCAAAATGGTGTCGACACAGAGAAGTGTTGTCGACACTTCATGAAAGTGGTGTCAACACATGCAGATGTCTGTGTCAACACTCAAACACTGAGTCGTCAGTTAAGGATATTTGTGTCGACACATCATAATTGGTGTCAACACATAGAAGTCAACACCGTTGTTGAGACTTAAGTAGTCTGTGTCGACACTTTTCAACAGTGTCGACACATTCTGTGATTGTTGACACGACTTTTGACCTTCATTACTTAGAAAGGTATAAATAGGTCAACACCATATTCTGTCGACACATTCTCCATAATTTCGAGACTAAAACCCTGTGTCGACAACTTCTCTCTTCTTAATCCAAGCTTTCACTCAACCCTAATGGCGTCGAAGCTAAAAGAAAATGTCAATGAAGGCTATGAGCTGGTGATGAATTGTAAATATGCGTATTTTTATGCACATTAATTTAGTCATTTTCATTTATTTTCGTCGTTTTTACTTATTTTTGTTCAATAAAATGCTCTTATTCTTGTAAATTTTCTCCTAACTTGTTTTATTTTATTTTGCAGAAAAATTCCTAAATCTGTCAAAATTGGGCAGTACACGCCCGTGACACTTTGGTCACACCTGTGACCGGGCCGTGACATTGCATTTCCCGTGAAATTACAAAATTTCTGAAGTTAAAGCTCGACACGCCCGTGTCACCCGACACGGGGCGTGACCCAAGCCCGTGTCCTCTCCTCTCGATGAATTCCGCTCAACGATCGTCGAGTGTCGACACCAACAGTCACGCCCAGTGTCACGCCCGTGACCGAGGGCGTGACCCAATTTCAGCTCAACGATTTCGACTCGACACTTTCCGCTCGACATTCGTCGAGTGTCGACCCCAACTGTCACGCCCATAGTCACGCCCGTGACATGGGGCGTGACCTTTCCAGCTGGCCCGACAAGATGCTGCCGAGGACATTTGACGCAACCCGCGCCCGGTTCTACCTCCCCGACACGCCCAGAGTCACGCCCGTGACCTGGGGCGTGACTGCTGCGAACTCAGCCCGAAGTCAACTTTGCTGTCCAATCGCCGGCCGCCTTCATGAATAGTACTGTCACGCCCCCCTACACGCCCGTGACCGAGGGCGTGTACTTAGAAATTTTTTCCTATAAATAGCCCAGTTCTGTAAGGTCCAAGGGTTCAGATTTTTGGGCCAAGTTAGTGTCTTTTTGTGGGCTTAATCCGTGGATACTAGTGCTATGTAAGGAGATTTCTCCCTTCTTATTTCATGTTTTGTTTTGCTTTATCTTTTAGCTTTGTAATAGCTTGAAAATTTTAATAAAAATGTTAGATTTTCTCTCTCTATTTAGCATGAAAAATTCATTTGGATGGCTCACCTCTTTCCCTTTTTATCCTTGGTTTCATCCTTGTTCTTCATTTAGTTCTTCATTTATGAAAGGTGTGTGTGTGTGTATGAGTGTAATGTATTTACTTTCCATGTCCTTTTTCCCTTAACTTGTCTTCATGCTTAGGATTTTGATTTCATCCTTATGATTTTATAAAAGAGATTTTAAAAAGTGAATTTGTTCTTTTTTACTTAGTTTTCTTTTAGGATTGTAAAACCTCTTTTGTTCTTTTCATCTTCTTTTTCACTTTTTTATCACTTTCATAACATCATAAGAATGAAAATGTTGGTATTTTAATTTTCCAAAAACTTTGGTTTTTAATTCGTTTTGAAAAACTTTTGTCTTCTAAAAATTGAAATTTCCTCTTTTTATTTGTTTTTGGCAAAACCTAAGCATGAAAAAGTTAAAGTTTTAATTTTTAGGTAACTTTGATTTTTCTTTGTTATTTGTGTGTGTGTGTATGAGCCTAAATTTCCTTTTATTCTTCTTAATCTTCATGAAGTGTGTGTGAGTGTAGGTGTATAACTTTTATGCTTTACTCAAATTATGAAGTGTGTGTGAGTGTAGGTGTTAAATTTTAATGCTTTCTTTTAATGCTTTGTTTAAATTATGTAGAGTGTGTGAGTGTAGGTGTTAGCTTTATTGCTTTCTTGAATTTCTTATGGAGTGTGTGTTTGTGTGCATTTATTTCCGCCTACTCGTTAAGAGTTAAATGGCACATCGTTTTCATTTTCAGTCCTACTCGTTCGAGTAGGACTTGTAATTTTTCTTTCTTTATTTTTTCCGCCTACTCACTTGAGTTAAATGGCTGGACCTTTTAGCCCTGTAATCGCATTTATTTTCTCCTACTCATTTGAGTAGGACTCGCTTTCATTTCAGTCCTACTCGTTTGAGTAGGACTTGCAATTTTCAGCCTTTATTTACCGCCCCCACTCGTTTGAGTGGGACTCGCAAATTTGAATTATGCAAACTTCTTTCATGTGTAACTTAGCTCCTTTTTAATTTATAATTTGGAGTGTGCGTGAGTTCTCGTTTTTGTTAACTTTTTAGCTTTCTAAATGTTGTTATTTTTTCTTTTGTCCCTTTCTTATAAACGTTTAGTGTTTAATTTCGAACTCGCGCCTCACTAAATTATAAGCCGTCCCCATACCGATGTGTGGCTAATCGCTATTAGCCTCGACATCGAAGAGCTTTGGGACATTTAAAATGATTTATAATAATTGAAGCTCTTTATTTTCATTTTAATTTAAGCACTTAGGGTTTACCCCGGGTTTACGACGCGTAGGACCACATAATCGATGTGTGGGCCCTATTTCCGTAGTCCATATGCTAGCTAGCCGAGAGGCCGTGCATATGGACCGATCACCCCTGGGTAAATAGAGTTGCGTGCATACCCTCGAGAGAGGACAAGCGTAATTCTACCGGATTGGGTTCCCCACCCAATAGCGGGGTTCTTAGCGTAAAGCAGGCGTTAAGAGGAATCCTTCGTCGGACTAACGTTCGGTCGAATAGTCTTAACGTTTAGGTGAGCGATATCCCTATAGCTAGGTGAGCTCACATTTGTGGAACCTCCACGGCCAAGTTGCCTTATTATTAATTTGAAAACTAAGTCTTTTTATTATTAAAAATTGTTTTAGTCTTAATCCGATTCGATGCCGAGCGTTAACCCTTCATCGAATATTGTCTAAATCGTTTTTTCGCTCCTTTGCTTTTCCGTCTTTTATTAAGTAAAAAAATCCATCTTTCTTTCAGTAAAATAATAGTCCTCCCGGAGGAGTAAGAATAGTCAACGCGACCCCGAGAACAATACGACCTCGGTATTCCCCCGAATATCGAGTACTACTTGCGATAGGTGCACTTGCCTACCCGAGCAAGCCCGCGGCGATCGACTCACCGAACCAACCACAGTAAGAGTCTGTTCGCGGGCCCATCAAGTTTTTGGCGCCGTTGCCGGGGAACTCTCTTTTCGAGTTGCTATTTCGAATTCCGGAGTCTATTAATTTTACTTATTTTCTACAAAAAAGAAAAACTAAAAACTTTATTTTAAAAACAAAAAAAAAGTTTATTTTTGTTTTATTTTTGTTTGGGTGTATGACCCGAGGACAACCCTCAGAGTCTGAAGATTTAGACTTCGACCCTGAGATCGAACGCTCTCTTGCGCGTATCCGATCTCATCGCTGAAATCCTTCTTTAGATCCCGAGGAATCTATCGGAGAACCCACTGTTGTAGTTATGGCCGCGCATAACCTTCCCCCGGCGGCCGAGCGTACTATGTCTTATTACGCCCGGCCTAACCTGGATGATTCTGGGTCGAGTATTGTTCGCCCTGCGGTGGCCAATAATAATTTTGAAATTAAGTCAAGTGTCATTCAAATGGTCCAAAACGCCGTGCAGTTCGATGGACTGCCGGATGAGGACCCGAATGTCCACTTGTCCAATTTCTTGGAGATATGCGACACCTTCAAGATCAATGGCGTCACTGATGACGCCATTCGTTTGCGCTTATTTCCTTTTTCCCTTAAGTCCAAAGCCAAGGCGTGGTTGAATGCCCTCCCGCGAGGATGTATCACCACGTGGGCTGAGTTGACGGAACGGTTCCTAACGAAGTACTTTCCGCCCGCCAAAACTGCAAAGTTGCGGGCGGACATTTCTTCGTTTGTGCAGAACGATCCTGAGTCTCTATACGAGACTTGGGAACGGTTTAAGGAATTCCTCCGCCGTTGCCCGCACCACGCGCTGCCAACGTGGTTGCAAGTTCAAATTTTTTATAATGGGCTGAATTTTCAGACGCGTCAAATGATTGACGCGGCTGCCGGGGGTACGCTTAACAACAAAACCCCCGAGGCCGCCCAGGCTTTATTCGAAGAGATGGCTATGAATGCCTATCAATGGAACGTCCCGCGGGGACGGCCAAAGCCGGCGGCTGGTCTTTTTGAAGTGGATGCCACTGCTCTCTTGACCCTTCAAGTTGAAAGGTTAACAAAGCAGGTGGCGGAGATGTCTGCTGCCTCCTCCACTCCGCCTTGTTTTATTCCCCCTAATGTCTGCGTAGCTGAAGAGTTCGTGTACTTCATGGGAAATTCGGGTCGTCCTCCCTTCAACCCCAACAACAACCCTTATAGTAATAACTATAATCCGGGTTGGAGGAATCACCCCAACTTCTCGTGGAGCAACCCGAATAATGCTCAGCGTCCCCCTATTTCTTTTGCGCCCGGATTTCTTCCTCCCCCTCCTCTTCCGAAACCCTCCCCGATGGAGGAAAATTTTTCGAAGTATATTGCGTCCAACGAGTCAAATATCCGGAACATCACCAGATCGCTAAAAACACTCGAACAACAGGTTGGACAGCTGGCGAGGATGATGTCCGAGCGCGCGCTCGGGGCACTGCCAGGAAACACGGAGCCCAATCCGCGGGAGAACGCCAACGCTATAACCCTCCGTAGCGGAAAGGAGGTGGTCGATCCAAAACGGACCGACCCTCAGGTACATATTTCACCTCCGACCCCTCTTCCCCTTTCTTCGCTTACGCCGTCTTTACCTATTATAAAAGAAAAAATTATTTTAAACAAGGCTCTTCCGTATCCGCATAAGTTAGAAAACGAGCGTCAGGACGCGCAATATGCAAAATTTATTTTATTATTAAAACAAATTCACATTAATGTTCCTTTTTGCGAGGCTATCTCGTAAATGCCCAAATATGCAAAATTTTTAAAAGAACTACTTTCTAATAAACGCAAATTAGAGGATATTTCGCATGTATCTCTCAACGCTGTCTGCTCGGCGGCCCTTACTAATAAATTACCCGCAAAACAAAACGACCCGGGACGGTTTTCCATCCCGTGCCTTTTTGGCGATATATTAGTAAAGTACGCCTTAGCTGATTTAGGGGCTAGCATTAATCTGATGCCGTTCTCGCTCTTTTCACGTTTAGGTTTGGGTACTCCTAGTCCTACGAATATGTGCATCCAATTAGCGGATCGCTCGGTTAAGTTCCCTATCGGGGTAGTGGAGGACGTCCTTGTCCGAGTCGACAAGTTTACCTTCCCGGTAGACTTCGTCATCTTAGATATCGAGGAGGACGCCGAGGTACCAATAATACTCGGTCGCCCTTTTCTCGCCACCTCCCGCGCACTAATAGATGTTAGTAATGGTAGCCTTCTCCTCCGAGTAGGCGATGACCAAGTTACTTTCTCTATTAATCCCTCGATGGACAATTTGTCATCGAGCGACGATTTCTGCTATTCTTTAGATACCTTTTTCGGAGATCGTTCTTCTCCCATTTTCGAGTCCGTATTTTTAAATGACGATATTTATGCGCTCAAAAATTTTAACTGCGATGAGGATACGTCTATAGACTTGCCTTTCGAACCAATTGGTAAGAAAGACATAGGAATTAAAACCTCCCTAGAAGAACCGCCCATCCTAGACCTCAAACCCTTACCCGCCTCGCTCAAGTACGCTTTTTTGGGAAAAGGTGATACGCTCCCCGTTATCATTTCTTCGGCCTTGAGTGATTCGGAGACTTCCGATTTATTGGAAGTTTTATTTAAACATCGCCACGCAATTGCGTGGCAAATCTCTGACCTAAAGGGGATTAGCCCCTCCTTTTGCACCCATAAGATTTTCCTTAACGATAATTGCCGCAAAACGATACAGCCGCAACGTCGTCTTAACCCAAACATGAAAGACGTCGTTAAAGCCGAAATCATTAAGTTATTAGATGCGGGGATTATCTACCCTATTTCGGACAGTGCATGGGTTAGTCCCGTGCATGTCGTGCCCAAGAAGGGCGGTCTTACCGTAGTGGCGAATGAGCATAACGAGCTTGTCCCAACTCGTACTGTTACGGGTTGGCGAGTGTGCATCGACTATAGGAAACTTAACGACGCCACCCGCAAGGACCATTTCCCTCTGCCATTTCTAGACGAGATTTTAGAGCGTTTATCCGGTCATCCGTATTATTATTTTCTTGATGGTTTATCGGGGTTTTTCCAAATCCCCATTTCCCCCGATGATCAAGAGAAAACAACTTTTACTTGCCCGTTTGGCACCTTCGCCTATCGAAGAATGCCATTTGGACTCTGCAACGCGCCAGCTACATTCCAAAGATGTATGCTAGCGATCTTTGGCGAGCTAGTAGAAGACATTATGGAAGTCTTTATGGATGACTTTTCTGTTTTCGGACGCTCTTTTCCCGATTGCCTTAACAATTTAGATCGTGTCCTTCAATGGTGCGAGGACACAAGCCTTGTTTTAAATTGGGAAAAATGCAACTTTATGGTTCGAGGAGGTTTGGTCCTCGGCCATATGATTTCGTCTAAGGGGATAGAGGTGGATAAGGCCAAGATAGAAATTATAGAAAAACTTCCGCATCCAACAAACGTAAAATCTATTAGGAGTTTCTTAGGCCATGCGGGCTTTTATCGACGCTTTATTCAAGACTTTTCAAAAATAACAAAGCCGCTAACTCACCTCTTGGAAAAGGAATCACGTTTCATCTTTAGTAGCGAATGCGAGTCCGCCTTTAATTTGATAAAACAAAAACTTATCTCTTCACCAATTTTAGTGGCCCCTAATTGGTCCCTTCCGTTCGAAATAATGTGCGACGCTAGTGATATTGCCTTAGGTGCCGTTCATGGCCAACGCGTAGAAAAACATTTTCATCCTATTTATTACGCTAGCAAGATGCTCACTTCCGCACAAATAAATTACACGACAACGGAAAAGGAACTCTTAGCCGTCGTTTTCGCTTTCGATAAGTTTCGCTCGTATATAACGCTATCTAAAGTTATCGTTTTTACCGATCACTCCGCGCTTAAGTATTTATTAGCTAAAAATGATGCGAAGCCCCGCCTTCTTCGATGGATTCTCCTTCTACAAGAGTTTGATTTGGAGATCCGAGATAAGCGGGGAGCGGAAAATCTAGCGGCGGACCACCTCTCCCGTTTAGAAAATCCGGGTGCGGAAGCGCTCGTCGAATTTGAAATAAATGACATATTCCCCGAGGAACGCCTTCTTGCCATTAATAAATCTTCGTCATCTTCGCCTTGGTTCGCAGATTTTGCAAATTTCTTAGTAGCGCGGGTCCTTCCAAAAGAGTTTTCCAGTCATCAAAAGAAGAAATTCTTTTCTGACTTGAAAAATTTCTTTTGGCAGGACCCATTTCTTTTTCGTATCTGCGCGGACCAAGCGGTTCGACGATGCGTTGCGGGTGTGGAGTGCTTACAAATTCTTAAGCACTGCCACGAGGGTCCAGCCGGTGGGCATTATCAAGCCAACCGGACCGCTCGGAAGGCGCTAGAGGCGGGCTACTTTTGGCCCACTCTCTTCAAAGACGCGCATAATTTTGTGCGCGCATGCGATAGCTGTCAGCGGTCGGGTAACATCTCTCGTCGCGACGAGATGCCCCAAAACATGTTTTTAGAGTGCGAAGTCTTCGATTTGTGGGGCATAGATTTTGTTGGCCCCCTACCTCCGTCTTTCAAAAATATGTATATTTTAGTGGCGGTCGACTACGTATCAAGGTGGGCGGAAGCGCAAGCTCTCCCCACCAACGATGCGCGAGTCGTCGTTACATTTCTTAAAAAATTATTTTCTCGCTTCGGCACGCCTCGCGCAATTGTTAGTGATAGGGGAACGCATTTCTGTAACGCTCTTATGGCTAAGACGTTAGCTAAATACGGAGTCACACACAAGCTTGCCACCCCCTACCACCCGCAAACAAGTGGCCAAGTCGAGGTAGTAAATCGAGAGATTAAGCGAATTTTAGAAAAAACCGTTTCGCTAAATAGGAAAGATTGGTCCGTTAAACTCGACGATGCGTTGTGGGCGTATCGGACGGCATATAAAACCGCTATCGGATGTACGCCGTTCCGGTTAGTCTACGGCAAAGCGTGTCATTTACCCGTAGAATTAGAACATCGCGCACTTTGGGCTTTAAAACTCTTAAACCTCGACTCCAACTTAGCCGCTCAAAATAGAAAACTGCAACTAAACGAGCTCGATGAATGGCGTGCGAACGCTTACGAGAGCAATAAATTCTATAAGGAGCGCTCTAAGTTCTATCACGATCGAAAAATCAAGTCCCAAAAATTATTTTCTCCGGGCGATCTTGTCCTTCTTTACAATTCACGTCTTAGACTTTTTCCAGGTAAATTAAAATCTAGATGGTCCGGTCCCTTCCTAGTTGAAGAAGTTTTTCCATATGGAACCGTGCTCATCTCCCACCCGGACAAAGGCTCTTTTAAAGTAAACGGTCATCGGTTAAAGTCTTACATCGCGGGCGACCCAGTGATCGGTTTTAGCGAAACCATAACTTTCCTCCACATTATAAACCCGCCAAAATAGTCAAGCTACACGACTATAAACAAAGCGCTCCTGGGAGGCACCCCTCGCTTATCTTTTTCTCCCTTTCCTCATTATCTTTGCTGCTTTTTCTAATAAACGCAGGGTTTCTGATCGGCCTCCCCCTACGCGTTTCAGGGAAGCTTCTACCCCCTTCCCTTTCTTTTCTTTGTACATATTGTCTTTCCTTTCTGTTCCGCATACTTACGATACAACATTGAGCACAATGTTGAACTTAAGTATGTGGGTATTTTCGTGCTTTACTTTCTGCACTTCAATTTTTCTGCATCTCAAAAAAGAAAAATACAAAAAAATATATATAACAACAAAACAAAAAAAAAAAATTTTTAAAAACATCTTAAAATGAAACAAAAAAAATTTTTAAATGAAAAAACAAACAAATTTTAAATGAAAAAAAAAAAAATTTTAATGAAAAAACAAAAATCCAAAATTTTTTTTTTGTTTTGTTCTCTTTCTCTTTTCCAAAAACTCAAAAAACAAAACAAAAAATTATTTTGTTTAGTTTCACTTTGTATATATTTTTTGTTTTTTCTCTCTCCCCCTTCCTCATTCTTGTACAAACCTTTTTCTTTTTCTCCCTTATTTTTGTACATATTATGAAAATTCTCTTAAAAAATACAAAAAAGGATAATAGTTCACAAAACAAAATTTTCAAAAAAATTGCGAAAAACAAAAATACAAAAAAAAAGATAATAAATGAAAAACACAAAAAAAATGATAACAAAAACTATAAAAATCAAAAAAAATGTTTTGAAATAAATAAATTAAATATTCCATACTTAACTTTTCTGCTATCCAAAAATTCTGTTCTGAGTTTATTTATATGTGAATACTATTAATTCTCTGTTTGCTACCCATTTGTTAATTATTGATTGAAACATTTAAATAGCCGGGGTTAAGTTTTAAAGAATTCTTTATGCTTTGTTAAAACTAGCGGACTCGTTTTAGGCACTACTTCTAATTTTTCATTAATAGGAGCACGTATATTATGTTAGGAAATAACGACTATAGAATTCAATTATACTTACTTTTAGCTTTCTGAAAAAATTGGAACGTACAAATTATTAAGGTTGCTCTCAAAAATTTTTTAGGATTACAATCTAGTTTTCCTTTCTCCCCTTACTTTTCATGACCTACTTGGCATGAAAAATTTTATCCTTAAAAGATCTTATGTCAATTGGAACAAGATTTCGTTCCGTAAACATAGGCACCCAATAATTTTAAAAGATTATATAGGGAGTAAGAGGATAAAATTCATTACTCCTACAAATATATATTGGGTTAATTTTTCTTATGAAGTTGAAAAACAAAAATCATATTAGGAAAATAAGATTTCGTTTTCCTAATAATCCAAAAGAAAAAAAACATGGAGGTTCGAAAAAATTACCTCACCTCAAATATCGAAACCCTCTTCATAAACCCACTACCCCCTCAGCCAATTCCACGATTCTAGAATTAATCCAAAAATCTTTTTGAGAGCATAATTAGTAAATTGTATTATTTCCGGTAGCACTCGTATAAGCTAGAGTTCTTATAATTCCAAACTATTTTCGTTAATCTAACCATTTCAAATGTTGCCTTCTATTTGATTACATCAAGAAGTCTTTTGGCCAAAACTTTTGCGCTATTTAAATCATCTACATAATTTTAGGACTTAACTCTTACACCCCGTATATTTATTTCGATCTCTCTTATAATTGATTAAGCGATAGCCAAAACTTAGAGTTTTTTTTATTCCTTATAGATTCACCTCAAACTTTTGCTCTGGAATAGCAAAAGCCTAAGTATGGGGGTATTTGATGAATTATAAATATGCGTATTTTTATGCACATTAATTTAGTCATTTTCATTTATTTTCGTCGTTTTTACTTATTTTTGTTCAATAAAATGCTCTTATTCTTGTAAATTTTCTCCTAACTTGTTTTATTTTATTTTGCAGAAAAATTCCTAAATCTGTCAAAATTGGGCAGTACACGCCCGTGACACTTTGGTCACGCCCGTGACCGGGCCGTGACATTGCATTTCCCATGAAATTACAAAATTTCTGAAGTTAAAGCTCGACACGCCCGTGTCACCCGACACGGGGCGTGACCCAAGCCCGTGTCCTCTCCTCTCGACGAATTCCGCTCAACGATCGTCGAGTGTCGACACCAACAGTCATGCCCAGTGTCACGCCCGTGACCGAGGGCGTGACCCAATTTCAGCTCAACGATTTCGACTCGACCCTTTCCGCTCGACATTCGTCGAGTGTCGACCCCAACTGTCACGCCCATAGTCACGCCCATGACATGGGGCGTGACCTTTCCAGCTGGCCCGACAAGATGCTGCCGAGGACATTTGACGCAACCCGCGCCCGGTTCTACCTCCCCGACACGCCCAGAGTCACGCCCGTGACCTGGGGCGTGACTGCTGCGAACTCAGCCCGAAGTCAACTTTGCTGTCCAATCGCCGGCCGCCTTCATGAATAGTACTGTCACGCCCCCCCTACACGCCCGTGACCGAGGGCGTGTACTTAGAAATTTTTTCCTATAAATAGCCCAGTTCTGTAAGGTCCAAGGGTTCAGATTTTTGGGCCAAGTTAGTGTCTTTTTGTGGGCTTAATCCGTGGATACTAGTGCTATGTAAGGAGATTTCTCCCTTCTTATTTCATGTTTTGTTTTGCTTTATCTTTTAGCTTTGTAATAGCTTGAAAATTTTAATAAAAATGTTAGATTTTCTCTCTCTATTTAGCATGAAAAATTCATTTGGATGGCTCACCTCTTTCCCTTTTTATCCTTGGTTTCATCCTTGTTCTTCATTTAGTTCTTCATTTATGAAAGGTGTGTGTGTGTGTATGAGTGTAATGTATTTACTTTCCATGTCCTTTTTCCCTTAACTTGTCTTCATGCTTAGGATTTTGATTTCATCCTTATGATTTTATAAAAGAGATTTTAAAAAGTGAATTTGTTCTTTTTTACTTGGTTTTCTTTTAGGATTGTAAAACCTCTTTTGTTCTTTTCATCTTCTTTTTCACCTTTTTATCACTTTCATAACATCATAAGAATGAAAATGTTGGTATTTTAATTTTCCAAAAACTTTGGTTTTTAATTCGTTTTGAAAAACTTTTGTCTTCTAAAAATTGAAATTTCCTCTTTTTATTTGTTTTTGGCAAAACCTAAGCATGAAAAAGTTAAAGTTTTAATTTTTAGGTAACTTTAATTTTTCTTTGTTATTTGTGTGTGTGAGTGTATGAGCCTAAATTTCCTTTTGTTCTTCTTAATCTTCATGAAGTGTGTGTGAGTGTAGGTGTATAACTTTTATGCTTTACTCAAATTATGAAGTGTGTGTGAGTGTAGGTGTTAAATTTTAATGCTTTCTTTTAATTGCTTTCTTTTAATGCTTTGTTTAAATTATGTAGAGTGTGTGAGTGTAGGTGTTAGCTTTATTGCTTTCTTGAATTTCTTATGGAGTGTGTGTTTGTGTGCATTTATTTCCGCCTACTCGTTAAGAGTTAAATGACGCATCGTTTTCATTTTCAGTCCTACTCGTTCGAGTAGGACTTGTAATTTTTCTTTCTTTATTTTTTCCGCCTACTCACTTGAGTTAAATGGCCGGACTTTTTAGCCCTGTAATCGCATTTATTTTCTCCTACTCATTTGAGTAGGACTTGCTTTCATTTCAGTCCTACTCGTTTGAGTAGGACTTGCAATTTTCAGCCTTTATTTACCGCCCCCACTCGTTTGAGTGAGACTCGCAAATTTGAATTATGCAAATTTCTTTCATGTGTAACTTAGTTCCTTTTTAATTTATAATTTGGAGTGTGCGTGAGTTCTCGTTTTAGTTAACTTTTTAGCTTTCTAAATGTTGTTATTTTTTCTTTTGTCCCTTTCTTATAAACGTTTAGTGTTTAATTTCGAACTCGCGCCTCACTAAATTATAAGCCGTCCCCATACCGATGTGTGGCTAATCGCTATTAGCCTCGGCATCGAAGAGCTTTGGGACATTTAAAATGATTTATAATAATTGAAGCTCTTTATTTTCATTTTAATTTAAGCACTTAGGGTTTACCCCGGGTTTACGACGCGTAGGACCACATAATCGATGTGTGGGCCCTATTTCCGTAGTCCATATGCTAGCTAGCCGAGAGGTCGTGCATATGGACCGATCACCCCTGGGTAAATAGAGTTGCGTGCATACCCTCGAGAGAGGACAAGCGTAATTCTACCGGATTGGGTTCCCCACCCAATAGCGGGGTTCTTAGCGTAAAGCGGGCGTTAAGAGGAATCCTTCGTCGGACTAACGTTCGGTCGAATAGTCTTAACGTTTAGGTGAGCGATATCCCTATAGCTAGGTGAGCTCACATTTGTGGAACCTCCACGGCCAAGTTGCCTTATTATTAATTTGAAAACGAAGTCTTTTTATTATTAAAAATTGTTTTAGTCTTAATCCGATTCGATGCCGAGCGTTAACCCTTCATCGAATATTGTCTAAATCGTTTTTTCGCTCCTTTGCTTTTCCGTCTTTTATTAAGTAAAAAAATCCATCTTTCTTTCAGTAAAATAATAGTCCTCCCGGAGGAGTAAGAATAGTCAACGCGACCCCGAGAACAATACAACCTCGGTATTCCCCCGAATATCGAGTACTACTTGCGATAGGTGCACTTGCCTACCCGAGCAAGCCCGCGGCGATCGACTCACCGAACCAACCACAGTAAGAGTCTGTTCGCGGGCCCATCAGCTGGTACGCAATGCCTTTGATCATGCAAAACCTGAAATTAAAGCCGTAGTAACCCTAATTGTTGAGAATGGGTTAGAATTTTTGGTATCTGAACCAACAAAGATTTGGAAGAAAGAAGTTCTGGATTTCTATGACGCAGCTTCTATAGACTCTACTGGACTCAAGATCAAATCAATAGTTCAGGGTGCTAAAGTTAAACTATCCTTGAAGAGCTTGTGGAAAACTCTTCAACTACCAAGAATTCAAGAAGAAATAGAAGTTACCTCATCCAAGACAAGGGAGGCACTTCAATGGTGTGGATTGCATCCCACCATGAAGATTGGAGCTGCAATGAATAGAAAAGGAATGAATCAGCAAGGCAAGTTTCTTTTAGAAATAGTTGGCAAAGTTATTCTCTGTAAGCCAGGGGGCATGATAGAATTTCTGCCTATATGTTTAGCCTAATGACCAGGATCATCTACAGACTAAACACTGATTGGTCAGCAGTAATATTTGAGAAGATTAAGGAAAGCATTAAGAAACCAAATCTGGGAAGGATTATGAGTCTCTACTTGGCTGGAATAATTCCAGAAGTAATGACACAGACTGCTGGTTCAAAGATTAATCATATGAGGAGAATGGACATAAGGATTATATCCAGATGGGATAGGGTCCTAACTAAGGATATGCCCGAGGAAGAAAGGCAAGAGATTCCTGAAAAATCTACAGCACAAGATATTCCTACACAAGATATTGCAGATAGTGCTCAGGTGCAGGGGGAGCCTCATGTTGAGGAAGAGCCAACTCACCTGGAAAGTGAAATGGCTATACAGACTATTCTTGAGGTAATTCATGAGGTTAATCAATCAATTCTTAATGATAAGGATGAAACACTAACTGAATCTTTGATTGATGTTGACCAGCCAACTCACCTAAACAGTCAAGCTCAAGATATTATCATGGAGGATACATCTGCTGCTGCTAATGCTCCAGAATATACCTCAAGTGCCTACTCAATAAGAGTTTACCTTAGAGGAGTTGTTTCTTGATTTAGTGCAAGCTAATATTGAGGGGGAGCAAGCTGGTTTTGAGGGGGAGAAAACTGATTTTGAGGGAGAGCAAGTTAACCTTGAGGGGGAGAAAGTAGGATCTCAGGGGGAGAAAGCTAGAGTTGAGGAAGAGCAAGGGACTTAGGGGGAGCTACCAAGGACTGAACATGAACTGCCTCCTAGTCCTAAGGAAAGAGTCAATATAGACAGTACCTCAGCTTCTGAAGATGAAGCAGCAATACAAGCCAAAAAGAGAAAGCTAATGGTTTTCAAAAGAAGGAGCCAAAGCTATAAGAAGGCATTACAAACTGCTCCACAACCTGCCCTAGTAACTGATAACAGTTCCTTATTAGTCTCTCTACAAGTAAAGCTGGATGAACAAAGGATTGCCATGAAGAAGTATATGGATGAGACCCACAAAGATCTACAACTCTCCTTGCCTACTGATATTAAATCTATAAGATTTGAAGTTAATCAAAATAAGAAGGAGATGACTGATTGTTTCCACAACGGAGGCAATGTTGTGGTTTTCCTAGCCACACATCAAGAGAAAATCAAGACTCAAGTTGCTGATATAGCACTTAAGCAAGGCTATGTTCTAGAGAATCAACTTAGAATAAATGATAATCTGACAGAATCACATAATGTGATTGTCACAGAGATGAAGAATATTGCTACTGCCCAGACTGAGGTAAGGACTAAAGCCAAGGCAGATTTTGACAAGCAATTACAAGAAGGCCTCACTGCTGTAAAAACTGCTATTGAGCAATCTCAAAAGACTATTACTGCACAGCTACTAAAGTTAAAGTCTTTTTATAAAGATGGTGTAAATTTTCTAGATGAACAAATCAGATTTCAAAAAGATGACATCAGGGATCATGTTGCCAAAGAAGTCATAAAGGGGGAGAGAGTGTTAATCAAAACTGACTCTGATCATGCTAAATGGATCTCTAATAGCTTCAGAGCCACACTTGGATATCCACCCCTCTGTGATGATGACAATGTGGCTGAGTCAGGTATACACCCTGCTTATTTTGGAGGTGATCAAGCTGAAGTTGCTCAAGTTATTTATCCTCCAGCTGATTTTGAAATGATTCACCAAGAAGTACAGTCTATGTACACCCCTCCAAAAGGTGCTCAAAAATATTATTCTTGGGAAAGTAGATATGTCAGTGCCAGAGGCAATTTTGAACAAAGAGCAAGAAGCTCTATTGTCTAAGAAAAGATTCAGAGAACAGGTAGAGTTGAAGCCTGATTTTGAGCAGTGGAGTCCAACATCCAGGAACATTATACTGACTGCTTGGAAAGCTGTAAACGATAAGACCCATGAAAGGGGCAAATGTTACTCTGCACAAGAATGGCAAAAGTATGAAACCAGGCAAAAAGTCATTGTTCAGTATAGAAGAAAGGCTAAAGCTGGGAAGCTACCTCCTAATTCTCAGGAGCCTAGCAAATATTTCCCAAAGCCCTTTCACTACTTTGAAAGGCAAAGAATAAGGGCAGAAGAGCAAAAGAAGAAAGATCTAAAGGGCAATAAGCGAGCTGATGATACTGATGTTTCAGTACAAGCCAAAGTCCAATCAGGCAAAGACATAGTTATCAAGGAGCCAGATCAGCTTTAGATTAGATTTACTTGAGTGTACAACTTTGTAATCTTTAGTGTTGAAATCTATGTACACTTTTGATTAAGAAACTTTTGTAAGTTTAAACAAAACTATGATGAATGCTCATTGTATTAGCATTATTATTCTGTGATGATATATTATATATGATTTGTTTAGAAATTACCCTGTCATATAATGTTGTTATACATCATAATGTGAATTTATTATGAATGGTGCATATCATTGACTAAGGGTTATGACTTCTCCAAATAGGGGGAGATTGTTGGGTACATTGGAAAATGTGTACCAGATTTGAAGAAGCCTCACCCTACTCAATGATATGCATCAAGGTGTATTTGATGTTGTTTTGAGTTTATATGTGCAGGTTAAGTAAATGCAGGAATGCAAAAAAATTTCTAAGTCCATGTGTCGACACCAGGAGAAGCTGTGTCAACACTTATGAAGGCTTGTGTCGACACTAGAGAAAAGCTGTGTCGACACTTGGAGTTAATCGTGTCGACACTTGGAAAGGCTGAGTCGACACCTGAAGAAATTGTGTCGACATACAGAGGCAGTGTCGACACACAGAGAAGCTTAGTCGACATCAACTGTGTCAACACCGAGAGGCTGTGTCGACACACAGAGAAGCTTAGTCGACATCAACTGTGTCGACACCAAGAGGCAGTGCCGACACACAAGAATACTTAGTCAACATCAATTGTGTCGACACCAAGAGGCAGTGTCGACACACTGAAGACTTTGTCTACATCAACTGTGTCGACACACAGGACTTGTGTCGACACACACAGCAGAGATTCAACAAAGTTAAAGAGAAGTGTTTGTGTCGACACATAGAATCAGTGTCGACACATTCTACAGAAGGCTGTGTTGAGAAGCATTAACAATAACAAATGAGATGTGTCGACGCCACCAAGGCTTGTGTCGACACTTAGTTAACTTGTGTCGACACTTAGTCTACTTGTGTCGACACATGATGAAGTTCAGTCTCGACATTTTGCTGACAGAGACAGAGTTCAAGAAGTGACTGGATGACTTGACAGCTTCCATTTCTAAAACTGTCAAAGCTGTCAGAAGTTTGTTAGAAACCGGATCAGCCGGTTACCATGGAGAAAGTCTATATAAAGGCATTCTTCTTCAACAGATGAACTACTGAAATATACAACAGTTACAATAGAAGACTGAAGAAGATTTTCATCAGAAAATCTAAGAAGACGTTGGAGAGAGAGAGAGAGAGCTCTGTCTACTCAAGTGCAGTTGCTGAACCAGGCTGCTAACAAGGATTCAGATTGAGATCTGAATTTCAAGAAAGGAGCTGATTGAAGATCAACTTCACAGGAGATTCAACCCTACTGAGTTCAGATTCAAGAAGCTTTGAAGAAAGCTAAGAGTGTTTATTCTCTGCCATCAGATTCTTCCAAAAACTGATCAAGAAACCATCCATCTCTTCTCTCTCCACCTGGGTGGTGGTAAAACACTTTGTAAAATCTATTTTCTGTAGGATCTATTCAAGATCTGAGTTGTAAGCCTGTGTTTATAAAGGCTGAGTGTAGGAGAGTATTTTCTCTGAGTGGTAGGCCTTGTTGAAGGCTGAGGTAGGGCTGTGTGCCTGAGTTGTAGGAGATTGTGATCTCTGAGTTGTAGGCCTTGTTGAAGGATGGGGTAGGGTTGTGTGCCTGAGCTGTAGGAGTGTGGACTCACTCTGAGTTGTAGGAACCTTGATTGGGTTCTCAGCTGTAAGATCTGCGGATCTGAGGTGAAGAGAAGAAGTTAGGCCAAATCTAGCACACTGCTAGATAGGCGAAGGGGGAAAGTGGATGTACCCAATACTTGGGGAACCACTATAAATCCTGTGCACTCTGTGATTGGATAAATTTCTGTGATGTGTTTGCTGTGTTAATAGTATAATCAACAAAAAACTAGAGTTTATTATCTGCCTTAGAATAAAAAGGATTTGAACCTATTCACCCCCCTCTAGGTGTATTAGGTTATCTTGAAACTAATTCTTTCAAGTATGACTGAACTAATGAATAAACAAAAACAACAAACTGCCTCACTACGGCAAGGCAAAGAACACAACCAACACTGCACCTCAGAAACTCCAAAAACTAGCACGGCTACCAGCTACAGCTCTGAACCTGAGGCATTCCAAAGACAGAATACCCCAGCAAGAATGTACAAGTAATGACAGAAAGTAAGTCAAAAGTAAACAAAGTCGAGGGGTATCAACCCAAGACCAAAGGAAAATACTTAATTAAAGTACAACAGAAATGTACAAAAGCCAAAAAGAAACACTTACGTGAAGCATCACGTGCCACAAAGTACCCCAAATGCACATGACTATAAGGGGGAAAAGGTCATGATTAAATCATCCGGAAAGAAACAAACCCCTATTAACTACCTGTGGTCAACTCCACTTAAAGAATCTGAAACGGGCAGGGTGGTCAACTCTGCCAGACGCAACCCCAAAGACAATTATCCCTCTAAATGCGGGGGAGACTAAACACTCCACCATTCACCGCAAATGCCCCAAACACCATGTAGAGCCTCACAAAGTACTAATAGTGACAAAAAACACCGTAACGATCAGGGTTTAGAGCTCTGAGGCCCACAGAAACATGTCTCTTTTCTCGCCCCACGGCATCGCCACGTAGAAAAACCATGATAGAAACCTCAAGACAACAATGACACATCAGATTCTACTAAACAATTCTAAAATCGAAGCGGTTGATCAACCTTTAGATGGAATTACAACCCTAAATAACCTCAAACGCATTTTACGAGAAAGTTACGGAACAGTAGTAAAAGTGATATTTAATCTCATCATCAAAACATATTGCAGTACAAAGTTAGGTAACCAAGATCAAGAACATGGAAAGTAAAATGGAAATCGACAGAGATCTCGTCAACACTTAAAAACCAGCAAGTTATTTATTAACCATGATCGCAAGAAGTTAGAAACTTCTATAAATCTGGATAAAGAAGGGAAGGGAAAGAGAAAACCATCACTTGCTTTAGTTTTACCGAAAAAATTCACCAAATCACTCCTTGACATAGATCGGGGCCAAAGATGACGAGGGAAGTCAAAATCTAACAGGAAAGGGTCAAAAAATAGGAGTTAGGGCCGAAAACCCCAGCGAGAAAATCTTAAGGAAAGGGGAAGATTTTACCGAGATGGCGTAGCTCTCGTCGAGAGCTTTCTGAATCTATATTCGGTTGAAGATTTCGAGCACCGGAGCACCGTCGGTGGCCACCGAAAGAATCACGAAAAAAAAAACTCTTTCTCACGCCGCTCTGGTTCGGAAGACGAACAAGAAATCGGTCTAAAAGTAGAAGGAGGAAGAAGAAATGGGTATTTATATTCTAAGGGTAATTAAGATAACCGCACTTAAGGGAAGAATCGGGGAGTTGAACTGGACTTCTCGAGAAGAAGTAGGGGAACATCCCGAGAACAAGCAAGAAATAATTTCTCGAGAATGGAAGCTTATCTCGAGAACCAGACTGCAATTCCTGAGAACTGGGAAGCACAACTCGAGAACAAGAACCATACCTCTCGGGAACCAGAGCAGTTCTCGAGTACCAGAAAACAATTTCTCGAGAACAGGAAGCTCATCTCGAGAATCAAGCTACAAATTCCCGAGAACTGGGAAGCACAACTCGTGAACATGAACCATACCTTTCAGGAATTAGAGCAGTTCTCGAGTACCAGAAAGGAAAGGATCTCTGGAGCAGGAAAACTACTCGAGGAGGAAGGAAATAGCCAGATAGTTGAACTTAGTTCGATTTTTGTCAAACGCAAAGGCCGTTCGACGAAATCAGTTCGAACATAGTCGAACGTAAAGGGAACAACTCCGTTCGACGAATTCAGTTCGAAATTCGTCGAACGCAAAGGGAACAACTCCGTTCGACGAATTTAGTTCGAAATTTGTCGAACGCAAAGGGGACAACTCCGTTCAACGAATTAAATTCGAAATTCGTCGAACGCAAAGGTGAAACCAGCTCGACGAAGTCATTTCGAAATTCGTCGAAGGAAATTCCCGGTCGACGAATTCCGCTCGACGCTTCGTCGAACTCAGAACAAAGGACCGCTCGACACTTCGTCGAGCTCGGCTCGACTCTTCGTCGAGCTCAAAACAGCGCACAAAAAATTCTGTTTCTCACCTCTGATTGACGACAAAAAAAAAGAAGAGAGCCCTACAGGGCTTCACAAGGATCAAGAGGAGGGCTAACCAAGAATCAGAATAATGCTTAAAGCTTGCATAACATCGATAGTAAATAATCATATTCAAGTGTTTGAACAGAGAAATGTGACTTCAAACAGAGGTCCAAACACGCGTTGAATTTAAACGAATTCAACAAGGACGGCAACCCTAGAATCCGACGTACCATTCTTGAGACACTATCATCAAAAGCTTACACAAGCAAAGAAAATCCTCACAAGGATCCAAACACGCGCCGAGACTCCAAAATACTCGGAACGCGACAGAATTGGACAAGCCCAAGGCCTCAAAACCTCATCCTTTAAATCAAGGAAGATATTCAACCCATCAGAATTCCAAAATCTGGTCAAACACGCCCAATGGACGCAAAAACGCACAAACGGTGCAGCGCCGACATCAAAACAAAAAAGGGTAACGCCCTGACGTCATAATTTTGACGTTGACAAACCAAAAAAAACATCGGAAAAATCGGGAGCGTTACAGTCACACCCCCTAAAAGAAGTTTCATCCCGAAACTTCCCACAACTTTAAGACCAATTCAACACGACAAACCCACATATTAACACAACCATGAAATCAAACCCACACCAAAACCCAATTATTATCAAAAATCTAAAGACATACCTGAATTAAGGGAAAAGATGCAGATGAGATTCTCTCATCGCCGACTCCAATTCCCACGTCGCGCTCTCGGCATCTTGATTTCGCCAGAGAACTTTAACCATGGGGATGGTCTTTCTCTGCAACACTCGATCTTGAGAATCGAAAATAGGAACATGCATCTGAACATAGGAAAGATTGAGCTCCAACTGGGGCACAACTTCAAGAATCTGTCGGTCGCTGAACATACATTTATGCAACTGGCTAACATGAAACACGTCGTGCACACCAGAAAAATTTACGGGTAAATCCAGCCTATAAGCTGATACACCAATACGCTCGACAACCTTAAACGGTCCCACATACCTCGGATTCAACTTATGACCCTTTCCAAACTTTTTAACTCCAGACATCGGGGAAACTTTGAGAAACACCATGTCCCCTACAACAAACTCTAAATCAGTCCTACGCCAATTCGCGTTCTTCTCATATCGTTCCTGCACTATCCGAAGCTTTTCCCGAATAATCTTCACCGAAACATCCATTTCTTCTAACGCTTCAGGACCCAACAATGGTTTTTCACCGACCTCGGCCCAAAATAAGGGAGTTCTGCATCGCCTCCCATACAAGGCCTCAAACAGGGCCATCTGCAAACTTTCTTAATAACTATTATCGTATGCAAACTCCATCAATCTGAGTCGCTCATCCCACGCTCCTCCGTGGTCCAAAATGTAACATCTGATCATATCCTCCACGATCTGGTTCACTCTTTCCGTTTGACCATTTGTCTGCGGATGATAGGTCGTGGAATACCCCAAATTAGTACCCAAACCTTCCTGTAAACTCTTCCAAAAGTGAGACGTAAACCTGGAGTCTTGATCAGATACAATACTAATTGGCACTCCATGTAATCTAATGACTTCGTTTAAATATAGCTCGGCTATCTTATTCATGGGGTAATCAATCTTAAAAGGCACGAAGTGAGCACACTTCGTTAGTCTATCAACAATAACCCAGACTGAATCGTGTCCTCGGAGAGATCTCGGTAACCCAGTAATGAAATCCATTGAGATACTCTCCCACTTCCAACTCAGAATTTCTAAGGGTGTTACCTTACCACCAGGTCTGTCATGGTCGGCCTTTACTCGCTTGCATGTAAAACATTCTGAAACGAACTTCGCTATATCACTATTCATTCCAAACCACTAGGCGATTTGCTTCAAATCTTGGTATATCTTGGTTAAACCTGGGTGGTAGGAAACACTGGAACCATAAGCCTCACTGCACAACTTAACGTGAATATCTTCAACATTGGGGATGCAAAATATATCGCGGTACTTCAAGGTACCCGTATCATCGATCAAAAAATCTTGCAAATCTCCATTCTCAGTTCTCATGTAAAGGTGCAACCCACGAAGGCTCAGCTACCTCCAAACTATTTGACAAATTACAACTCCCAACAGAAATATTCATCAAGAGGAATTCTTCTACCAGCGAATCCACAGAAAGATTAAAAATTTTCCCCGTATTTCTACTCAGGGTGTTGGCAACCACTTTAGCTTTGCTTGGATGGTACTAGATCTCAACATCATAATCAGCAACATACTCTAACCATCTTCGCTGGCGCAGATTCAACTCTCTTTGAGTGAAAACGTACTTTAAGATTTTACGATCGGTATAAATCTTGCATATTGCGCCATACAACAAATGCCTCCACAACTTTAGGGCATAAATCACTGCTGCGAACTATAGATCATGCGTAGGGTAGTTCTTTTCATGGACCTTTAGCTGTCTCAACCCATACGCAATTACCTTTCCTTCCTACATCAACACACAACCCAGACAAACATGCGATGCATCTACATACACCGCATATTCTAACCCTTCAGTAGGCAAAGTCAAAAATGGAGTAGTGCACAATTTCCTCTTCAATTCCAGAAATTCTTCCTCGCACTTATCGCTCCAAACGAAAGCTGCATTCCTCTGCTTCAGTTTAGTCAAAGCGCGAATAACGTAGAGAAACCCTATACAAACCTCCTATAATAGCCAGCCAACCCTAGGAAGCTCCATATCTCCTTGGGGGTGGTGGGCCTATCCCAATCCATAACAACAGTCACCTTCTCAGGGTCAACCGAAATTACATCTTTATTTACCACATGACCCAAGAAGGACACCTGAGGCAACTAGAACTTACACTTAGCTTGGCATATAGCTTATGCTCCCTCAAAGTAGACAAAACTAAATGCAAGTGCTGGCCATGCTCATCAGCACTGCAGGAATACACCAAAACATCATCTATAAACACGACCACAAAACGTACCAGAAAATCTTTGAACAAACGGTTCATCATATCCATAAAGGCAGAGGGAGCATTGGCCAAAGCAAAGGACATTACTAGAAACTCAAAATGCCCATGCCGCGAAAGGAAGGTAGTCTGTGGAATATTTGCCTCACGAATCCTCAACTGGTGGTAGCCTGAACGAAGATCGATCTTTGAAAACACAGAGGTATCACGCAACTGATCAAACAGATCATCAATCCTAGGCAGGGGATATCTATTCTTAATGGTGACTTTATTCATCTCTCTATAGTCAATACACAGCCTCATTGATCCGTCCTTTTTCTTCACAAACAAGACAAGAGCACCCCAAGGCGAAGAACTCGGCCTAATAAAACCATTCTGGAGCAACTCATCCAACTCACTACGCAAGTCCTCCAACTCACGCAGGGTCATCCGACACGGTGCCTTAACAATAGGACGGGTACCCGACTCCAGATTTATGACAAACTTCACATCCCTCTCAGGAGGGAGACCAGGAATATTAGCTGGAAAAACATCTGAAAACTCACGCACCACCGAAATCTCCTCTATACGCGGCAAGCTAACAACGGTCTCCAAAACTTAAACCAAACAAGCAAAACATCCGGAATTTACCAGCTTCTGAGTACATACCGCAGATACAATCAGAGAAACTTGGTGCAGAAAACCATAAAACTCCCGGATTGACCATTGTCCATCTTGAAATCCAAGCGCTTAACCTTGCACTAGATAACCACATCATATTTGGAAAACTAGTCTATGCCCAAGATCACATCAAAATCTTCCAAGTCTATCATCTTCAAATCAGCCACTGCTAGAAAATCACCTAACAAAATCGGACAACTCTGGATACCCTGGTCCAACACCACTGAATCACCGGAAGGAAAATTGACTTGAAACACATCGCCAACTTGATTGAGAGTCAAGTGATGACGCTCAACAAATGCCCTAGCGACAAACGAGTGGGTAGCACCGAAATCAAAGAGAACACGCGCCCAACGGTTCTTTACTTTAAATTTCCCTATAATAACGCTTACATAACTAATCGAACTACATCGAAACTACAGCTATAAGCTAGAACAGAAACAAAACCAGGTTAGAAACTAACCTGAAATCACTTGGGTAGAAGTCTGGGCCTCTTCCTGAGATAGCACGTTCAGCTTTCCCTTCCCTTTGTCTACAGGCTGCGGTGGTGACAAGGCCCAAAGCGGCACTGGCTACAGCGCAGGCTGAGACTGCGGGCACTTTGACTTGATCTGTCCTTTCTGTCTGCACTAAAGCAGACTCAAACCTTATCCCAACAGTGGGCAGCATCATGCCCCTTCCGTTTTCACAAAGTACAAACCAGATCTATCTTAGGAGCACCCTGGATTGCATGGACCTGCTCCTGCTTCTGAGCTCCTATCCTATGGAAACAGTTCTCAAACGGGTGGCCTGGCCGGCCACAGAAACTGCATATTTCTTTGCTCCTCTTCCTCGAAGCAGCACTGGATTCCCGGAAACTCTTACTCTCACCAGTCTTCCTCTTCTCCTTTCTCATTTTTTGTCCTCAGTTCTTGGCATTGTCAATTGCCTCAACCTTAAGAGCTGCTTCGATCGCTTTAGCATAACTCCCCGATTTATAAGCACTCGCCAACTGCTGGATGTCACTCTTCAGACCACCCAAAAAAATGCTTGACTCTGTTATCTTCAGAAAGTACTAAATCTAGGGCGAACTGGCTCAACTTGCTAAACTCCACCTCATACTCACTCACTGTGAGTTGCCTCTGCTTTAAGTGCAGGAAATCGTTTAACAAACGGTCTTGCTTGACCGACAGCAGAAACTTCTTCATCAAAAGCTCCTTGAAAACTTCCTAAGAACATCCATCCTTCAAGTTTTCCTTCTCCCTTAGCCACCAACTCTTTGTCAAACCCTTGAGCTGGTAAGCAACGACCATTTCTCTCCGGTCTGCTAAAACTCCGGAGTAAGAGAACATCTCCGTGATGGCTATAATCCAGTCATCCAAAGCCATAGAGTCTGCCCTACCATCATAGGTAGGTGGTCCCAATCGCTGGAAGTGCGAGATGAAGTTCATCTATGGTGGAAGCACAGCTGGGGGCACCAGAGGAGCAGGAGGAACTAGAATGTCTTGACCTATGGTCGGGTCCTGAACTCTAAGCGATTGTCTTGCAATGACAGTCAACAAGGTATGGATCTGTGACTGTATCTCCAACATTTGCCTAGACAAAGCTTCATTACTCTGTTGCAATCCTTCAATCACGGCCTTGTTCTGAGCACCAGACGACTCTCTCTCTGACAGGGGAGTCGACCTCATCGTAGGACATCTCGACATTCTAGAAAATATAATGAACGAATCGTCAAAAACAATCCCAGTCCACAACTAGGCCACACAACTATTTCAGACCATACTTAGACACTTGCTTATGCTGCATCTTGCTTTGGGATTTTATTATGATGGTATGCCCAACTAAGGATGTATCCTCTCATACTATTTACTCATGTGACTATGATATGAATGCATGAGTTCTTTATTCTCCTTTAAAATCATGTGTGTGCATGTGTCATCATGTAAACCTTAACTTAGCATGCATGCTTATGCGATGATATGTTATGTATGCAGTGCTATGCATTCTAAAAAGGCCTTAATGTATGCATGAGCAGCGTACACATGAAATGTTATGCATCCCATACTACATAACATCACATGCAACGAGAAAAGAAAACATGTTAATGTGCACCCATGTGGTGATGGTTATGCATCCCATACTACATAATCGTCACATGTTTCCTCCTATGGTGGATCCATATACAAACACATATTATGCATCCCATACTACATAATATGCCCCGTATACTTCTATTCATGCTATGAGTGAAGTGTCTATGTTTCGGTTAAGACGTACTGATGACACATCGGTGTGTGTATGCAAATGAATGAAGGGAAACAAACTAAACAAGATTGGCTAGTTCGACTGACTTGTCAAACCAACCTCCCTCTGATACTAACTGTCATGACTCGTATTTTCACCGCCAAATAAGTATATCAGAGTAAGGGAAAAAATGTGCATCATGATGCCACGTCAGCAGGGGATAACTGCGGACCCTCAAGCAAAACTCCTACTTAACCATGAAGAAAGGTTCTTTAAGTTATTTAGAGTTAAAATCAATTTAAGTATAGTAGTTATCTGTATCACTCGACTTATTGGATTCATCTAGTCCACAAAAAAGTAATTATATGCTGGGGAAAATACTTCTTTTATGAGATTAAACATCCTACATGAGTGTAAACGTCCCCCAGAGAACAACTCATGGTATGCAAGACCCTAGATTTATAATGAGTTTAGCTAAAAGTCTTTACGCTAACCAGAAAGTAGTGAATTAATTTTGGAAAAAGATGACATGTATGATGTACTAATAATAGGTTTTATAAGTTAAAAATATCTAACATGCAGTCCTAGCATAAAATATCCCAGAGAGCAAGTATCCCAAACACACATAAAGAAAGCTAAGCAGGTAGCAAGTATCCAAAAAGAACAATCTTGTGGGTGTCAACAAACTGACACGAACCATGAAAGTAAAGCATGTCTGAACTAGTGAATAAACAAAAATAACAAACTACCTCACTATGGCGAGGCAAAGAACACAGCCAACACTGCTGCTTAGAAACTCCAAAAACTAGCATAGCTACCAGCTATAGTTCTGAACCTGAGGCATTGCAAAGAGAGAACACATCAGCAAGAATGTACAAGTAATGGCGGAAAGTAAGTCAAAAGTAAACAAAGTGGAGGGGTACCGACCCAAGACCCAAGGAAAATACTTAACTAAAGTACATCATAAATATACAAAAACCAAAAAGAAACACTTACGTGAAGCGTCACGTGCCACAAAGCACCCCAAATGCACCAGACTATAAGGGGAAAAAGGTCATGATTAAATCATCCAGAAAGAAACAACCCCATATTAACTATCTGTGGTCAACTCCACCAATCAGTACAAAACGGGCAGGGTGGTCAACTCAGCCGGACACAGCCCCAAAGACAATTATCCGTCTAAATGCGGGGGAGACTAAACACTCCATCATTCACCGCAAATGCCCAAAATACCTGGTAGAGCCCCACAAAGTACTAACAGGGACAAAAAACACTGTAACGATCTGGGTTTAGAGCTCAGAGGCCCACAGAAATGTGCAGCATGTCTCTCCCCATGGCATCGCCACATAGAAAAACCATGACAGAAACCTCAAGACAACAATGACACATCAGATTCTACTAAGCAATTCTAGATTCGAAGCGGTTGATCAACCTTTAGGAGGAATTTACAACCCTAAATAACCTCCAACACATTCTACGAGAAAGTTACGGAACGGTAGTAAAAGTGATATTTAATCTCATCATCAAAACATATAGCACTACAAGGTTAGGTAACTAAGATCAAGAACATGGAAAGTAAAATGGAAATAGACAGAGATCTCGTCAACACTTAAAAACCAGCAAGTTATTTATTAACCATGATAGCAAGAAGTTAGAAACTTCTACAAATCTAGATAAAGAAGGGAAGGGAAGGAGAAAACCATTACTTACCTTAGTTTTATAGAAAAAGTTTAGCAAATCACTCCTTGATGTAGAACGGGGCCAAAGATGACAAGGGAAGTCGAAATCTAACAAGAAAGGGTCAAAAAATAGGAGTTAGGGCCGAAAACCATAGCGAGAAAATCTTAATGAAAGGGGAAGATTTTACCACGATGGCTTAGCTCTCATCGAGAGCTTTCCGAATCTATATTCGGTTGAAGATTTCGAGCACCGGAGCACCGTCGGCGGCCACCGGAAGAATCACGAAAAAAACTCTTTCTCACTCCGCTCTGGTTCGGAAGACGAACAAGAAATTAGTCTAAAAATAGGAGGAAGAAGAAATGGGTATTTATATTCTAAGGGTAATTAAGATAAGCCGCACTTAAGAGAAGAATCGGGGAGTTGAACATGACTTCTCGAGAAGAAGTAGGGGAACATCTCGAGAACAAGCAAGAAATAATTTCTCGAGAATGGAAGCTTATCTCGAGAACCAAACTGCAATTCCTGAGAACCGGGAAGCACAACTCGAGAACAAGAACCATACCTCTCGGGAACCAGAGCAGTTCTCGAGTACCAGAAAACAATTTCTCGAGAACAGGAAGCTGATGAGTCTGATTTATATATGATTTTTCGGATTCTTCTGGGCTAGTTTTCACGCGTTTGCACTTTACTTTTAGTTATATATCATTTATATTTCATCTTATCTTTATTTCCATAGGAAGTGCACACTTATGCCTGTGGTTATGTATTTTTGTACTTTTATTGTTTGTACTCCCTTTTTGTGCTCGTCTGTAATGTCTGCACATATCAGTGCTGGGTTTAGGGGTCGTGTGCGTGTTCCGGGGACGTTTAGAAGCAGGAATACTGCGCACGATCATCGGATATAGTGCGCACGACCACTAGTCGTGCGCCGATGATCGTGCGTAATGTACCTTGATTTCTAAAATCTGTCTGGGGTAATCGCACGACCACTGGACATAGTGCGCACGACCACCGGTCGTGCGCCACTGATCGTGTGCATTGATTCCTCTTTTCCTGGAGTCCTGTCTAGGGTAATCGCACGACCATTGAACTTAGTGCGCACGACTAGTGGTCTTGTGCCACTGCTCGTGCACGTTATCCCAGTTCTTCTTCCTAATCTACCATGTCAGTGCGCACGATTACTGGACATAGTGCGCATGACCACTGGTCGTGCGCCCGTGATTGTGCGCATTGTTCAATTCTGCTTTCTATAAATATCGCAGGTCTCGCCCTAATTCGGAATCTTTGGATAGCTCGACATTTCTCCGCCGTTTTCATCTCCGTTCCCCTTCATCTTCCATCATAGGGAGGTGCTCTAGGCAAGATTTCACCGCCAAATCCAAGCCGGAGCTTCCTCTCGGCCTCCTCCTTCATCTTTGAGCTTCAAGAAGAGCTTGACCTAGCTTTCTACATCAAGCTAGGAGAAGTTGTGCCATCCTCCACCAGATCGTGACACGAAGAAGACGGGCCATTGGAAGATGGTGACAGCCCTTCTCTACCCCGGACGCAGTTGAGGACCGAGCTTGGACGCGGATTGACAACCCGACGATTCCAACCGTGAACCCTCAGCAAGACTTCGAACCCGGTCGATTTCACACACTATTTTCTTGTTTGGTTGTTGAATGTGTAGTTGAACTCTTGTATATGATGAAGTATGCTTAGTTTGTAAAACGTTTTTATACAATCATGTCTATGTGATTTTGTATTTTCGTTATTTGCTTGAGGTGCGCCTTATTCCATCCACCATCCATCCGCCCTTGCCGCACTAGCAATTGCTAGTGGCGTGCGTAGCGAAGAGGTGTTCATGACCCTCATTCCGCCATTCTCATCACCTCATCCGCAAGCCTACTCGCTCATCCGCCTAGTGATTCGGTGCATAGCGGCCCGACTAGTCTTCCATCCCGCCCGGCGAAACATCACATAGCGGCGTTGCATAGGAGTAGTTGTTAGATTTTTACATTCTTTTTATCGCAATAATCAAAACCCCCATCGTTAATGCCAACCCTAAGGACTTCAATCTCAAGTCCTCCTCAAAATTAACTTCATCTTACTGTGTTCCTTGAGAGATCGATACTTGGGAAAACTCGCCCATTTTATATTACTTGTGCGACCGGTTCACTGTCGTGATATTTAACATCAAGTTTTTGGCGCCGTTGTCAGGGAACACAGTCGTGTGAGTTTATGGAGAGGAAGACGTGAGATTGCTTTCCTTTTCCTTTGTAAATCACTTTTGTTTTGTTCTATTTCGGTTTTGCCTGCCTTTTTCTTATTTGTTTAGGCAATTGTAGTAATATATTGTTGGATTTAGTAATTTGCACAATTTATTTTGAATCTACTGTTTCGACACCATGTGGGGATATTCGTATGCCCAATGTCGTTGGTGTGGAAAACCTTCCCACGCTAGTCATGAATGCCCTACAAGAGATATTGAGCATAAGCCTCGGCGCACAATACATGAGATGTTCTATTCGTAGAGCCCTTCAAACACTGTGCCCCGAGCTTATTGTCAATCGTGCTCGCCACATACGACGTTCTCTTATTCCTCTCTGGCCCCAGAGAAAGTGTTTTTATTGTCGTAGAACAGATCATGTCCTGAAAGATTGTGCCGAGTACCTTCGTGTCATAGAAGAGGATGATGAGCCGGACATCCGGATCATCCCGACTCCTACCCTTGGTGGCACACCTTCATCATCTGGTTATGTATCCCTGTCACCTTAATTTGTTGAAGGGAATGATGTGGACACAACCGCCAGATGTGTGGCTGATCTAGGCTTCGACGTGGCTGAGTCCATCTCTCCTGTGCATACATCTCCAAGCGTGGAGCCGATTCTTTGTGGGGTACCTGCACTTGACTTTTATCCAAGCAAAGTTCTTCCGCATTTTGTGCATCCTACTTCAGTTGTCTCTGACGACATTTTCTATGATGCAACACAAGTTGAGGCTTGTGATACATGGATTGTTTCCACTCCCATGGAGGTGGAACAACCTTCCTGGTGTCGAGGTTTCTCCCTCAATACCCAAGGAGGAAGTCCAAGTCTTGGTTGAGACCTCTTTGGATCCGGTCGAGCCTTGTAGCATTGTCGACATTGCTGATGATATTTTTCTACCTCAGCCTTTGGGGAGTGAAACCGGGATCACTCCCCCGATTATTTCTTCATGTTCTTCGTCTCTTTTATTTCTTGACCCCCCTTCCTTATTTGAGCCTGTGCAGGTTGAATCTCCACGGGTAAGTTGGGTTGACGTTGATCCTTGCGCTCAGGCTGTCGACGAGTGCATCCTCTTGTGTGAGGAGGTTCCTACCTCCTTCACAGTGGAAGCCCCTTCCGTCACCTTTGCCCCCAGCACACTTGTGGTAGATGATACCTTGTTGGGCAAAGATTCATTTTGTGGTGAGAAGAGTGAGGACCAGCGCTCCTTCTCTTCTTACTTCCGATTTCCTCTACCTGTGTTGGGCAGGTATTACTATTTAGGTAGAGGGATAACTGTTTTATCACTGTATTAGTACCCGTTACCGCAATGGATATTGGGACAGTTACCTGTGCATATTTCTTTTCATAGGCCCATTAACTAGAACCTTTTCGTAGCCGAATAAGTCGTGCTGGGATGACAATAACCCCAGTACTTATCTTTTCTTTTCTGCATTTTGTTTTTCATGTCTACTTAGTTTTAGTATTTCTTTGTAGTTTGTATATTTTTGTTTTGTTTTTGCGGAGCTCACCCCTGCAGGTATTCATGGCAAATCGTATTGGCGGGGTTGTGATTCTTCGTATGGCGGGCCTACTTCGATTTTTCGCGCGTCTTCTATTATGCTCACTAGCTGAGCATTGGGTAACATCTCCCCTTATTTCTATCTGATTTTAATTTCTATATCGTATACTGTATTGCTTAGTTTAAGTCTAGGGGAGAGCCATTATTTGTTACCTATTGCACTCGCACATTTCATGTGCATACCAGAAGCTTTTATAGATTTATTATGATTAGTTCATTGCCTCACACACCACTGCACCCACACGAGCGCGTGCTTAGCTTTTTGCGTGTTGCGAGTTAAACTCGTTTCTTTTGTATGATTTGGGAAAATTATGGTGCTGGCTTAGGATTGTGAGACGGGGTAAAATGTTGACCCTGCTGTGCTCCTAGTCGAGTGCTCTCGTCTCATGTAGAAATTAGAGTACATTTAATTTTTTGTATGCTTTTAGTTTTATATTTTTCTAATTGCGTAAATAATTTTTATTCTACTCAAAAATTGGTGAATCCGGTGTGAATCCGACGGTAGCTTAGGGATGTGTGTAGACGGCCGTTAGGTTCGTATTGCTCGAGTTGGGAGGATGGATAGTCTTTCTCGTTGGCTAAGAACTTGCCCCAAGCTATTCTTGAAGCATGAGTATAGGTTAGTTCACTCGCATGAGCGTGATGTAGGCCATCATTTTGGCCCGGCTGAGCTTTGTACTGTTCCTAACGTCATATCCTCGCAAGCCCCGTTGTGCCTACCCTTCTTTTGATTCAGCTCCACCTTCATTCACCAAAGCCCCATAACCTATCCTAGTCGCACACACAAGTCGAGTTTAGTGTTTTATATTTTCATGTTGGGATGTGATGTGGTGTTATTATTTGTGAAAATGTGGAAGTACTCCCAAGTTTATATCTGCTGAATTGTGAAAATAAAATGAAGAAAAAAAAAGAAAAATATTTGTAAAGAAGAAAAAGTGAAAAGAAAACGTTTAAATTGAAAATATTTTTCGAAATGTGATTATATTTGGAGTAGGCGGTGCACACACCCATTTGTTAAAAGTTAAGTCTGGAGGTGTGGTGTACCTGCATATATTGTGGTTAGCAGTTGGATTCTTTTTAGGCTAGCTCATTTGGGTTAGGTGCATAGCCTTTCTTTTTATCATTATTTACCTCACCGTAACCCAAGCCCAGTTATTATCCTAAAGTCCTACGGATTTGCGCTTGAGTCTAACTAGTGCCGTGGAGAGAGTGTGAACGAGCAAGCATATGGTCCCCGACATTGGTGGATTCCTTTGGAGATGATCCTGAGCACCAATCTTTGTCAAAGCTCACCTTAGTGGCCTGCCTACTTTCTTCCTATGCGTGACCGGTTGATTCACCGTGATTCTATTTTTGAGTAGTAATAAAATTTTGATACGCATTGTGAAAAATATAAACTATTCTGCATACTTAGAAATTTTCTTTATTGTATTTTTACGCACGCGAGCATGCGACTTCACATGGTACTTTGTTTTTCAATTTCTTTGTTAGTTAGTAATTTTCCTTATCTGCTTAGATTTTATTTGCTCGGGACGCGCAAACAGTTAAGTCTGGGGGTGTGAGGAGTCCGATTTATATATGGTTTTTCGGACTCATCTGAGCTAGTTTTCACGTGTTTGCACTTCACTTTTAGTTCTATATCATTTATATTTTATCTTATCTTTATTTCCATAGGAAGTGCACACTAAGACTCGTGGTTTTGTATTTTTGTAGTTTTTTGTTTGTACTCCTTTTTTGTGCTAGTCTGGAATGTCTGCACATATCAGTACTGGGTTTAGGGGTCGTATGCGTGTTTCGGGGACGTTTAGAAGCAGGAATACTGTGCACGATCATCGGATATAGTGCGCACGACCACTGGTCGGCGCCGATGATCGTGCGCAATGTAACCTGATTTCCAAAATCTGTCTGGGTAATCGCATGACCACTGGACATAGTGCGCACGACCACCGGTAGTGCGCCACTGATCGTGTGCATTGATTCCTCTTTTCCTGGAGTCCTGTTTGGGGTAATCGTACGACCATTGAACTTAGTGCGCACGACCAGTGGTCGTGCTCCACTGCTCATGCGCGTTATCCCAGTTCTTCTTCCTAATCTGCCATGGCAGTGCGTACGATCACTGGACATAGTGCACACGACCACTGGTTGTGTGCCCGTGATCGTGCGCATTGTTCAATTCTGCTTTCTATAAATATCGCAAGTCTCGCCCTAATTCAGAATCTTTGGATAGCTCGACATTTCTCCGCCGTTTTCGTCTTCGAGGAAGGGTTCTGACGTTCCCCTTCATCTTCCATCGTAGGGAGGTGCTCCGGGCAAGCTTTCACCGCCAAATCCAAGCCGGAGCTTCCTCTCGGCCTCCTCCTTCATCTTTGAGCTTCAAGAAGAGCTTGACCTAGCTTTCTCCATCAAGCTAGGAGAAGTTATGTCATCCTCCACCGGATCGTGACATGAAGAAGACGGGCCATTGGAAGGTGGTGACATCACTTCTCTACCACGGACGCAGTCGAGGACCGAGCTTGGACGCGGATTGATAACCCGACGATTCCAACCGTGAATCCTCAGCAAGACTTCGGATCCGGTCGATTTCGCACACTCTTTTCTTGTTTGGTTGTTGAATGTGTAGTTGAACTCTTGTATATGATGAAGTATGCTTAGTTTGTAAAACATTTTTATACAATCATGTCTATGTGATTTTGTATTTTCATTATTTGCTTGAGGTGCGCCATATTCCATCCACCATCCATCCGCCCTTGCCGCACTAGCAATTGCTAGTGGCGTGCGTAGCGAAGAGGTGCTCACGACCCTCATTCCGCCATTCTCATCACCTCATCCGCAAGCCTACTCGCCCATCCGCCTAGTGATTCGGTGCATAGCGGCCCGACTAGTCTTCCATCCCGCCTGGCGAAACACCGCATAGCGGCGTTGCATAGGAGTAGTTGTTAGATTTTTACATTCTTTTTATCGCAACAATCAAAACCCCCATCATTACCGCCGACCCTAAGGACTTCAATCTCAAGTCCTCGAAATTAACTCCATCTTACTGTGTTACTTGAGAGATCGATACTTGGGAAAACTCGCCCATTTTATATTACTTGTGCGATCGGTTCACTGCTGTGATCTTTAGCATCAGAAGCTCATCTTGAGAATCAAGCTGCAAATTCCCGAGAACTGGGAAGCACAACTCGTGAACAGGAACCATACCTCTCGGGAACTAGAGCAGTTCTCGAGTACCAAAAAGGCAAGGATCTCGGGAGCAGGAAAACTACTCAAGAAGGAGGAAGGAAATAGCCAGATTGTTGAACTTAGTTCAATTTTTGTCGAACTCAATGGTCGTTCGACGAAATCAGTTCGAACATAGTTGAACGCAAAGGGAACAACTCCTTTCGACGAATTCAGTTCGAAATTCGTCAAACGCAAAGGGAACAACTCCTGTTCGACGAAATTAGTTCGAAATTTGTCGAACACAAAGGGGACAACTCCATTCGACGAATTCAATTCGAAATTCGTCGAACACAAAGATGAAATTGCGAAATTCGTCGAACGAAATTCCCGGTCGACGAATTTCGCTCGACGCTTCGTCGAACTCAGAACAAAGGACCGCTCGACGCTTCGTCGAGCTCGGCTCTACACTTCGTCGAGCTCAAAACAGCGCACAGAAAATTATGTCTCTCGCCTCTGATTGACGACGAAAAAAAAGAAGAGAGCCCTACAGGGCTTCACAAGGATCAAGAGGAGGGCTAACCAAGAATCAGAACAATGCTTAAAGCTTGCATAACATCGACATTAAATAATCATATTCAAGTGTTTGAACAGAGAAATGTGAGTTCAAACAGTGGTCTAAACGTGTGTTGAATTTAAACGAATTCAACAACGACGACAACCCTAGAATCCGATGTACCATTCTTGAGACACTATCATCAAAAGCTTACATAAGCAAAGAAAATCCTCACAAGGATCCAAACACGCGCCGAGACTCCAAAATGCTCGGAACACAACAGAATTGGACAAGCCCAAGGCCTCAAAACCTCATCCTTTAAATCAAGGAAGATATTCAACCCATCAGAATCCCAAAATCTGGTCAAACAAGCCCAATGGATACGAAGACGCACAAACGGTGCAGCGCTGACATCAAAACAAAAAAGGGTAACGCCCTGACGTCATAATTATGATGACGACAAACCAAATAAAAACATCAGAAAAATCGGGAACGTTACACCTCGCAGGAGGCGAACTCAATTGGAGGTGGAAAATAGTTTGACACCTAGCAGGAGCTGAGCTTAACTGTAAGTGGAGAGAATAGGTCGACACATCACAAGAGAGAAGCTCAACTTGAGGTGGAGAAGAGGTTGATACCTCGCAGGAGCCGAACTCAACTGGAGGTGGTGAAGATAGTTGACACCCAACAGGAGCCGAGCTCAACTGGTGGTTGAATAGAGGTTGACACCTCGCAGGAGCCGAGATTAACTAGAGGTGGTGTAACGACTCCATTCGTTCATATAGTATATACTAGAAGGTCCGGACGGGGCCCCACAGCATATAACACAAAACAGGTGGCGAAGTCACGGAGTGATACCAGAGTTGCGCATCCTAACTCATTGCATTGTAGCAGAAGCCAAAAACACGAAACGGAACTCTAAACATGAATGTCCACCATATAAAGCTCCATATTTATATATAAACAGGAATGTTCACCAAATACAAAGTCAGTTGGCCTTATGGCCTTACAAGTCCTTTTACAACAGTGGCTCCCAAACATTGGCGCGCAGGCCGACCACATATAAACAAAACACAACATTTTAAGCTTAGCCTTCAAGGGCTAGCCGCAAGCAGCATCAGCAACAGTATGGACTTCAACATTGGTGTCCCGCTTGGTTCTCCAGCACCTGCACAGGGACAGTCCACCCAACGGTGGCAAACAAGGCAACGGTCAGCATTCAGTTGACCAATTTTATAACGACCCTACCCCTTTCACGGGGCAGTGGCATTCCTTCCCTGCAGGCATAATAATTCATGTGTATATATATATATATATATTCATCACATATTGTGCACTCACGCACAAACATTCCATCACAATCGTCAGCCACGCAGCCCGACGATCCGTGCACTCAGGGTACATTCTTGCTGTACCGGCGAACCAGGGTCCCACCACCGTATCAGGGCCGAAACCCAACGACAAAAGTTGAGCATTTACTCCATGGCGTGCAGCCGGAGATTTTAGTCTTAATGACCCGGGATTGGCCCGTAGCCCCCCATGGTGAAGTGGCGCTCAGGCCTAAGACTCTCGCTATGCGCTCCAACAGACCGCACTTTCAGGTCTCACGTCGGACGGACATAACGCAGGTTGGATCATCCACCCCCTGTTGCTCAAGTCGCCTTACCATCACCGAGTACATCGTACTCGCGGCTAAAAAAAGGTGCGAGTCAGTTTCACCTTACCTGTTTGGCATAAAGCATAGGTGTTTTCCTAGGCACACCAGTACTTGTTGTTACTACCATTCACAAACACCACCTATACAAGCATCAGAGGGTCTTTCCTGGGCTTTCATACCAGTACTTCCTGCTACTACCCTTCACAAGCACAACCCAATATCAAGGGTATTATCCTGGATCTCAAATCCAGTACTTCCTGTTACTACCCTTCATAGATACAATCCATGAACATTACACATTACAAGGGTATTTCCTGGACTTCCAATCCAGTACTTCCTGCTACTACCCTTCACAGGTACAACCCATTTAGCAGCACAATCATCACATGGGTAATTTCCTGGACTACCACTCCAATACTTCATGTTACTACCCTTCACAGGTCTAACCCATCGACTCCCAAAACTACACATTTAATCATGGAGTCTTCTCCGGTGCGTATATGCAACATCACCAATCCATACCAACCTGTCCAGATGGGCTTCCCACAACATGACTATTTCGTACTCCATTTCTGGATTTATATGCCAAATCATTGGGGATTCCATGAATCAACCCAAAGGACTCCCGTAATAAGCCACCCTCTGGTGGGGGAATCCTATACACATGCCAAAAAGGAAGCCTTCATATGGCTAGGAAGAAAGATCGTTACCCTTGAAGATTGCTTTGGAGCCATATACTTTTAGCCGACTCGAAAGAACCGTAGCGGCTTTACCTCCACAACGCTAGCCTCGGATCGCGAAACAGAACTCCGTAGCTCCACCGGTGGCTGGCTCTCCTCCTCTTCCTCCTCCTCCTTCTTCCTCTCTCTAGGTTTGAAGAAAGAAGATCACTTAGGCCAAATGAGAACCTCATCTCATTTCCCGGCCTTAAGGAACGAGGGAGAGACCCGAGCCATCAGATCCCAGCTGAGAAAATGGATGGCCACGATTTTGCCACAAAAGGCTAATATTTGCCGGACAGTGCCTGTGACACGCCCGTGTCACAGGCCGTGTACCTTAATCGGCACACAACCGACTCATCCAGACCAGTACACGGCCATGTGACACGCCCATATCATGGGCCGTGTCACATGACACGTCTTCAGACACACCCATGTCTGTGGTCGTGTACTTCAGGCTGCACAAAACCAAATCAACCTTATCGGGATACGGCCAGTGACACGCCCGTGTCACAGGCCATGTACCCCATGACACGACCGCGTCCTGCCCGTGTTTACTAGGGCTTAAATGCCCTGGGCACGTCCCGCGAAGGACACGGCCAATGACACGCCCTTGTGCCCTTAGACGGCAGCAGACATGCCTCTAGTGTAACTTCATCGAATGAAGTTCGTCGAGCAGAGGAGGACACAACCTCTAACACGCCCGTGTCAGAGGGAGTGTTCCCTCATTTTTCATAGAATAGGGGTTTTGTCGAACACTCGCCAGCTGCTCACCCGAGCAGGACACGCCCTGGGACACACTCGTATCCCAGGTCGTGTCACCCAAATTTTTCCCAATCCTGGGATTTGGGGTGTTACAACCTTACCCTCCTTACAAAAATTTCGTCCCCGAAATTTACACACAGGAAGGAAATCAAACATAAGATGTTTTATTCCATAAACGGTTCATACAACTTAACACGCACTGCAGAACAGTTACACAAAGAGCTCGGGAAATTCAGCTCGCATGGTCTGCTCTCGCTCCCATGTTCGCTCTTCACGACCGCAATTGTTCCACCAGACTTTGACCATCCCGGTTGTCTTGTTCCGCAACTATTTATCAGCACGATCCACGATCCGAATGGGTCTAACCTTCGTCGTTAGCCCATACTCCACCGGCACACGATCAGTCTCGATCACTTGAGCTGGATCTTTGACGGCTTTCCGAAGCACCGAGATGTGAAACACATCATGTAATCCACCCAAGTCTGCCGAAAGAGCTAGCCGATATGCAGCTTCCCCAATTCGTTCTACCACTTCAAACGGACCAAGATATCTCGGACTCAAATTTTTCAGTCGCTGAATCCTGGACACGCCTTTGAAGGGCTTGATCTTCAAGTATACCCAGTCGCCGACCGCGAACTCCACGTTCCGGTGCTTGGCATTGTAGTATTTTGCTTGTCGATCCTGGGCTATCAGTAGTCTCTCTCGGATAGTGGGTATCGTCGAGTTCTCTTCCTCAACTTAGTTACGCATATACACTTTGGATTCGCCTGCTTCTGCCCAAGCTAACAGCGTACGACACTTCCGACCATACAGAGCTTCAAACGGTGCCATACTGGTGCTCGCTTGGTAGTTGTTGTTGTAAGAAAACTCCACCAGATAGAGATGATCTTCCCATCTTCTACAAAAGTCCAGGGCGCACATTCAGAGCATATCTTCCATAGTTCTGTTGGTCCTCTCAGTCTGGCCATCCGTTTGGGGATGAAAGGTCGTACTGAACGTCAATTTCATGCCCAACAGCTGATGGATTAGCATCCAATCATTCGATGTAAAGTGCCCATCCCGGTCGCTCACAATGCTACGAGGAACACCATGTAGCCGTACGATCTGCTACACATAGAGCTTTGCCAAACTCTCCACTGAATCGTCCCGTTTGTTCGGAAGGAAGTGCGCCACTTTTGTCAACCGGTCTACAGTCACCTAGATTGAATCATTCTTGCGCTGAAATCTTGGCAACCCGTGCATGAAATCCATTGAAATATCATCGAACTTCCATTCCGGAATCGGCAACGACTTCAAGAAACCTCCATGCTTCTGGCATTTTGCCTTTGCCAAAGCATAAGTATGACATTTGCCTACATAATGAGAGATATCGTTCTTCAGTCCTGACCACCAGAACATCTTTTTCATGTCCCTGAACATCTTTGTGCTCCCAGGGTGAAATGAGTATTTCGTAAAGTGAGCTTCGTACATCAACTCTTCCCGCAACTTACCCAGACTCGAGACGCACAACCGCCCCTCTTTCCGCAAAATGCCATCTTCCAAGGAGAATTTTCCCTCTGGCCCATCCTTTGCATAGCGTTGGAGACTTCGTCCAGCTCTGTTGCTTGTCGAATCCTGTCTGCAAGGTCATATTGCACCTCCGTCCAGTTCAGACAAGCATCGGATGTGGAATTCTTGTCAACACAAGAAATCTCTAACGCTTCTAAGTCCTGGATTAGACGTTCATCGTGCTCTGCAACCAATTGGCCCTCGACGGAGCCCTCCAACTCAAGGCATCAGCAACCACATTTCCCTTACCGGGAGTATAATGAATTACAAAGGTGTAGTCCCCAAGGAATTCCAGCCACCTTTGTTGTCGCATATTCAGGTCTTTCTGTTCCAACAAATACTTTAGGCTCTTGTGGTCTGTATAGATATCCACTTTCACGCCATACAGATAATGCCGCCATAATTTTAGTGCAAAATCACCGCTGCCAACTCTAAGTTGTGGGCAGGATAATTTCGCTCATGCACCTTCAACTGGCGTGAGCCATAAGCAATCACTTTCACATTTTGTCGAAGAACGCAGCCTAAGCCGCTTCCTAAAGCATCACTATAAATCTCATATCCGTCGTTACCACATGGCGATGTCAACACAGGTGTCATGGTCAACCGACTCTTCAGCTCATCAAAAGCTCGCGCGCACTCTGGCGTCCAAACGAACTTCCGATCATTTCTCGTCAGTGTGGTCAGAGGCAAAGCAATCCGCGAGAAGTTTTCAAGAAACTGTTTGTAGTAGCCCGCCAGTCCAAGGAAGCTCCGGACCTCGGCCACCAAAGACAACACGGCCACTCCTGTATGGCCCTTATCTTCGACGGATCCACTACGATGCCCTCTCCACTTACCACATGGCCTAGAAAAGCCAGCGACGATAGCCAAAACTCGCACTTCGATAACTTGACATAGAGCTTATTAGTTCGCAAAGTATGCAACACCAACCGCAAGTGGTTTGCGTGATCAGCTTCAGATTTTCGAGTACATAAGGATATCGTCAATGAACACAATCACGAACAAGTCCAGGTACTCTCGGAACATTCGGTGCATTAGATCCATGAATACCGATGGCGCATTGCATAGCCCAAACGGCATTACCGTGAACTCATAATGACCGTATCGTGTTCCAAATGCGGTCTTGGGAATGTATCCTTCATGTATCCTCAACTGGTAAAAAACCAGACTTCAATCCAATTTCGAGTAGACGGTTGATCCTACCACTGATTGAATAACTCATCAATCCGTGGAATTGGATACTTGTTCTTCTCTGTCAGCTTATTCAGGTCGCAGTTGTCAATACATAACCGCAAGCCACCATCCTTCTTTTTTCACAATTGAATGGGTGCGCTCCAAGGTGACATACTTGGGCGTATATTGAAAGATATGGTACCTAAACACCTAGAGGGGGGGGGGGTGAATAGGTGACCTAAACCTTTTTAACTTTTGTTTGACAGCACAACAGTTTATCACAGATTATTACAGTTAACAGCAATTTCAGAAATCACACAGAAAAGCCACAACACAGCACAGCACAGCAGACACACTAATTTTATAGTGGTTCCCCAATCTTTGGGTACATCCACTTTCCCCCTTCGCCTATCTAGCAGTGTACTAGATTCGGCCAAACTTCTCCACTAGCTCAGAACCCAACAAGGTTCCTACCTCAGGCCCAAAGCCTTACACTCAGCCAAAAGGCCTACACTCAGCCACCCAGGCCTACACTCAGCCAATCAAAGGCCTACACTCAGAGTTCTTCAACTCCTACACTCAGGCACCAAGCCCTACCCTCAGCCTTTATAAAATAGGCTTACAATCACTCAGATCCAATGGATCTTACAAGTTATAATAGAAATTACAAATTCTAACTCTACAACTCAGAAGGAATGAGAGGAGTTGAGAGTTTCTTGGAGAGTTCTTGGAAGAACTCAGCTTGATCCAAACTGACTTAGCTTTCTTCAAAGCTTCTTGAGTAGAACTGAATTAGTCTGAATCTTCTGCAGTTGATCCTTGATCTCTGCTTCTTGAAATCCAGATGACTCTGAATTCTTCTTCTCAGCCTTAGTTCCAAAGACTGAATCCTTGGTTGGAGCTCTCTCTCTCCAACTACTTAGATCTGCAGTTGGACTGCCTGATCTTCTTGTGTTGATCTTCTGTGTATCACTTCTTGATTTAGTCTGATCAACTACTTCAATCACACCATGTAATGTTTGTGAACTTCTTAATTATTATCTCTTCTTTTCTGTAGACTGTGGGTGCCTATTTATAGGCTTCCTTCATGGTAACCGGCTGATCCGGTTTATAACAGTCTTTTGACTTTGCTGACAGTTGCTGTAGACCGGCTGGATTGGCAGCTGTCATGTCAACCAGTCACTTCTTGAAATTCTCTAACTGTCAGTTAGTGTCGAGACTTTCTGTTCTTAAGTGTCGACACTTATAGACCAAGTGTCGACACATGTTGTGTAAGTGTCGACACAAGTCTACAAGGTGTCGACACATTCCTTGTATGTCTCGACACAGTTTCTTCTGCATGTGTCGACACTGAAATTGAGTGTCGACACAAGCACTTGTACTTCATTCTTTCTGTATTCTTCTAAGTGTCGACACATCTCCTTTGTGTCGACACATCTTCATGTGTAGAAACTGTCAAGTGTCGACACTGCTTCTTGGTGTCGACACAAGTCTTCATTCTTGATTCTTCAGCTGAGTGTCGACACATCCATTAGTGTCGACACTTATACTTAGAATATTTTACAAGTTTTCTGTTCTTTGCTAAGTGTCGACACAGCTCCTTGTGTCGACACTTTCTTCAAGTGTTGAGTCTTCTGGTTATGTGTCGACACATTGTGCTGAGTGTCGACACATTCTTTAAGTGTTGACTTCTTTGAGTGTGTGTCGACACATTGTGCTGAGTGTCGACACAAACTTCAAGTGTTGACTCTTTGAGTGTGTGTCGACACATTGTGTGAGTGTCGACACATTCTTCATATGTTGACTCTGCTGAATGAGTGTCGACACATTGTGTTGAGTGTCGACACTTGTACTTAGTCTCTGCAGAATTATGCTGAGTGTCGACACAACTCCAAGTGTCGACACTGTCTGGTGTTGACTCAGCTCTTCAGGTGTCGACACTTCTGCTAAGTGTCGACACAGCTTTTCTGCATCCTTCTACACTGAGTGTCGACACAGCTCCAAGTGTCGACACTTTCTGACTGGTGTCGACTCTTCTTCCCAGGTGTCGACACAATGACTCCAAGTGTCGACACTGCTTGTCTGGGTGTCGACACAAGCTTTCTCAAGTGTCGACACTTTGCCTCTGGGTGTCGACACATGGACTTAGAAATTTTCAGCTTCAGTCCAGTGTATACCTAACCTGCACAAGTAACTCAAACAAACATCAAATACATTCTGATGTATATCATTGAGTTAGGTGAGGCTTCTTCAAATCAGGTACATTTGACCAATGTACCCAACAATCTCCCCCTATTTGGAGAAGTCATAACCCTTAGTCAATGATATACACCACTCATAATTAAAAATTACAAAATGATGTAAAACATATAAATGACAACAGGGTAAAACTTGAACATGTAATAAACACACATGTATACTTATTAAACATTGCAGAACAATTAAGAAACACACATATTTCAGAACATTCAAACTATATTTATCATATACTGTTCCAATAATGTTTCTTATACATTTTCAATGAAGTATTACAATGTTTTTCTCTTAACAGATTACAATAAGCATCAAGTTAATTCCTAATCTAGTGCTGATCAGGTTCTTTGATAACAATCCCTTTTCCAGCTTTAACTTGAGCTTTCACAGCAGCAGCAGCAGCAGCAGGCTCAGCTTCAGCAGTCTTCTTCCCTTTTAGATCTTGCTTATCTGCCTTGATCTTCTGCCTTTCAAAATAATGATAAGGCTTGGGAAAGTACTTGCTAGGCTCCACAGCTGTTGGAGGTAGCTTTCCTAACTTGGCCTTCCTTCTGTGTTGGACAATGGCTTCTTGTCTAATCTCATGCTTTCTCCATTCAGCCTCTGAGAACCACTTGTTCCTCTCATGGGCATTATCCTTGGCTGCTTTCCAGGCTGTAAGAATTATGTTTCTAGAAGTAGGGCTCCATTGTTCAAAATCTGGCTTTTGCTCAGCAATTTCCCTAAACTTCTTCTTTGACAGCCTAGTTTCTTCTTCTTTATCCAATGCCTCTTGCATAGCAGCTGTGATAGGTTGAACAACCTTTTCCAGAATAACATTTGGCTTGCCAGCAGTTGGACTATACATAGTGCTTACATCAGCATGAATCATTTCAAAGTCTGGAGGTGGATAGATTACATCAGCCACTGCTTGTTGCTCACCTCCAAGAAATGTTCCTTGAATACCAGATTCACCTACTTCATTGTCATCACACAGGGGAGGATATCCAAGTGTAGCCCTTATAGAATTTGAAATCCATTTTGCATGCTCAGAACTGGCCTTGACTAACACTCTCTCCCCCTTTATGACTTCTTGAGCCATATGATCCCTTACATCATCTTTCTGAAATCGGATTTGGCTATCCAAATATCTTATGCCCTCTTTAAAGAAAGGTCTAAGCTTTGTAAGCTGTTCTGATATGACCTTCTGGGAATCTTTTATGGCATTTTTAACAGCAGCAATCTCTGCTTGAAATATCTTATCAAAATCAGCTTTGGCAGCAGCTGAGGAAGTTGAAGGTTCATCTGACTTATTCTTGATTTCAGTGACTATTGCATTGTGAGATGCAGTCAGATTATCATTCATTCCTCAACTGATTCTCCAGCACATAGCCTTGCTTGACTGCTATATCATCCACTTTCTCTTTAATTGCTTCTTGATGTTTAGCTAGATAGACCACAGCATTAGCACCCTTGGTAAAACAATCAGTCATTGCTGTTTTATTAAGGTTCATTTCAAACCTTATAGACTTGATTTCCTGGCCTAGATCAGATTGTAGTGCTTTGTGCCCTTCATCAACATAAGTTTCTAAGGCTTTCCTTTGTTCATCCATCTTGATTTGCATTGCAAGCAGTAGAGCACTATAATCAGTGGATGGAGCTTGTTGAACTAGTGAATGCTGAGCAACTGTTTGTAGAGCCTTCTTATAGCTTTGGCTCCTCCTCTTGAATACAAAGAACTTCTTTTTCTTAGCTTGCTCAGCTTCCTCATCTTCAGAGTCAGATGTACTTGCTATATCCACCCTATCCTTAGGGCTGGATGTTCTTTCAGTATGCACATCTTGTGCCTTCTCAGAATCTAGCCTTATAGGCTCTTCTATTATATCCAAAGTCTCCCCCTCAGCAACAGCATCCTTCACTGCATCAGCAGCAGTCTTTTCCATATCAAAATCTTCTTGATCCAAGTTCAAAAACAGATCTTCCATGGTATACTCTGGTGGAGACTGTGCAGGAGATGTCCTTGGTTCTTCTACCACTGCATCAGGTATCACAACAGATGTGTCTGGATGAACAACATCTGGTTCTTGTGCTTGCTGAGTTTTGGCTGATGGTCATCAGACAAATCAGAATGTGATATAGAAAAATTCAAAATGTTAAGATCAACAAGTACCTCTTGAATGATGAGAGTAGCCTGCTCACTATCCAGTGTAGATGGATGTTCTACAGCTGGAGGCTCCCCCTGGATATCAGCTGGCTCCTGAGGAGCAGGTGACTTTGCTGCAGTCACATCTACTGGACTTTCAGGAGTGAAGACCACCTGTTCTTCACTGCCTGAGCTGCTTGAGGACTCTTGAGGCACAGCAGCTGTCTTCCTTTTCTTCCTGGGAGGAGAGTCTGTCTTAGAAGTTTGTTTCTCAGGGGTGGCCAAGTCCTTTGACACCAGCACCCTTTCCCATCTTGAGAATATTCTGGAGTCCATTCTCCTCATATGATTTATCTTTGTTCCTGCAGCAGTGCTCATTACCTCTGGAATGGATCCAGCCAGGTAGAGACTTATAATCCTGCCCAGATTGGGCTTCTTCAGGCTTTCCTTCACTTTCTCAAAAACCACCATTGACCAATCTGTCTTCAGAGTGAAGATGATTCTGGTCATTACTTCAAACATGGAGGCAGACACCCTGTCATGCCCTCCTGGTTTGCACAGAATTACCTTGCCCACTACTTCTGACAAGAACTTGCCTTGATTGTTCATCCCCTTCCTATTGAAGACTGATCCCACCTTCATCTGTGAATCCAGTCCACACCAAGTAAGAGCTTCCCTGGTCTTAGAAGCAGTTACCTCCTCTTCTTCTTGAATCTTAGGTAGCTGAAGTACCTTTCTCAAAGACTTGGGGGATAGTTTGACTTTGGTGCCATGCACCCTGGACTTGATTCTGAATCCAGAGTCGTCCACAGTTGCTTGAGTAAGAAATTCAATTGACTTCTTTCTTCCAGATTTTCGTTGGTTCTGAAACCAAGAATTCCAGTCCTGAATCGCTGACTAGGGTAATCACCGATTTGAATTCCTGATCGCTGTCGTCAAATGCGCCTCGCACGAGCTCATAGCCCTCGTTGACGTTCTCTTCCAGCTTGGGAGCCATTAGGGTTTGAAGATTTAGTCTTGAGAAGAGAGAAATGTCGACACAAGAGTTTAGGTCTCGAAACTTTGAAAGCGTGTCGACAATCAAAGACAGAACCCTATTTATACCTTTCCTGTTTGAAGACGAACAGGCGGGAGGAATTTCTAATGATGTGTCGACACTGTCAATAAGTGTCGACACTGACCTATAATGTCTCGACACTCATGTGTCGACACAAATTTAGTTAACAGATTTTATGTGTCGACACTTGGTTAAGTGTCGACACCACTATACTCGACATGTGTCGAGACTTTACTTAGAAAAATTCTGAGTAAAACTTAAGTGTCGACACCTTAGTGGATGTGTCGACACCTACTCGACATGTGTCGACACTAACATTCTGAAGTGTCGACACTAACTTCCTAGATGTGTCGACACCATTTTTCTGAAGTGTCGACACTTACTATTCTGTGTCGACATAGACTTGTCTATGTGTCGACACCTTTTTACTTAGCCAATTTTTGTTCTGTATACTTAGTCTAAGTTTATCATACCTAGTTCAATTTTGAACTTATTAAACTTAGCTTCATCTAAGGGCTTAGTGAACATATCAGCTATCTGATTATCTGTTTTAACATATTCAAGTGCAATATCATTTCTTTCTACATGCTCCCTAAGAAAGTGATATTTTATCTCAATATGTTTAGTTCTACTATGAGATACAGGATTATTAGCTATGGAAATAGCACTAGTAGAATCACAATAAAGTGGAGTTCTACTTACCTGACATCCATAGTCTTCTAGCTGATGTTGAATCCATAGAAGTTGAGCACAGCAACTTCCTGCAGCTATATACTCTGACTCAGCTGTGGAGATGGCCACACTGGTTTGCTTCTTACTACTCCAAGAAGATAAGTCTTCCACCTAGGAATTGACAGGATCCAGTTGTGCTTTTCTATCTTCCTTGCATCCTGCAAAGTCTGCATCTGAATAGCCTGTTAGATCAAAATCTCCATTCCTAGGGTACCAGAGGCCTAGATAAGGTGTGCCCTTTAGATATCTCAAGATTCTCTTGACTGCAGTCAAGTGAGACTCTTTGGGGCAGGCTTGATACCTGGCACAAACACATGTAGCATACATAATGTCAGGCCTACTTGCAGTCAAGTATAGTAAGGAGCCAACTATCCCTCTATACAAGGTTTCATCTACAGGTTTCCCTGCATCATCCTTGCTTAGAGACATACTTGACCCCATAGGAGTCTTCATGGTACTGGAGGAATCCATACCATATTTCCTTATGAGTTCTAGGGTGAACTTAGACTGACATATGGAAAGACCACTTTCAGTCTGTTTAACTTGGAGACCCAAGAAAAACTTCAGTTCTCCCATACTACTCATTTCAAATTGACTCTGCATAAGCTTTGCAAACTTTTTGCAAAGGCTACTTTCAGTAGACCCAAATATAATGTCATCTACATATATTTGGACAAGTATTACTTTGCCTCTAGATTCCCTAAGGAATAGAGTCTTATCTATTTTCCCCCTTGTGAACTTGTTCTCAATGAGGAAACTAGATAGGGTTTCATACCAAGCTCTAGGAGCTTGCTTTAACCCATACAATGCTTTCCTAAGTCTATAGACATAATGTGGAAAAGTAGGAATCAACAAAACCTGAAGGTTGCTCCACATATACTTCTTCTTTTAAATTACCATTAAGGAATGCTGACTTCACATCCATTTGGTATACTTTGAATCCTTGGTAGGTTGCATAGGCCAAGAACATCCTTATGGCTTCCAGTCTGGCTACTGGAGCAAAGGTTTGATCAAAATCAATACCTTCTTCTTGCCTATATCCTTTTGCAACCAATCTTGCCTTATTCTTAATGATGACTCCTTGTTCATCTAACTTGTTTCTGTAGATCCACTTTGTTCCTATCACATTGTGATCTTTAGGCTTAGGAACTAAGTCCCAAACCTTGCACCTCTTGAACTGGTTTAGCTCTTCCTGCATAGCTTCAGTCCACTGTGGATCTTGTATAGCTTCTTCAAATTTCTTTGGTTCTATCTGAGACAGAAAACTTGAATATATTGCAGCATTCTGATTTCTGCTCCTTGTCTGAACACCTTGTCTTGGATCTCCAATGATCAGCTCCACTGGATGATCTCTTAGATGCCTGTTGGCTGGAGGCATCCTTACTTCTGGTTGTACTTCTTCATCATCTTCATCATGCTGAGTTCCTTGAACTTCTTCAGCTCCTGGTACATGTAGTTCTCCCCCTGGACATAAGCCATCTTCTTCTACTTGCTGTCTTGCAGCAGGTACATCTTCTATGGTTAGCTTGTCCATCTTCTTAGAAAGACCTGTGGGGCTGCACACACTACTAGACAACTCATTGTTAATAAGAAGTGTCTCATCAAAAACTACATGCACAGACTCCTCTACAACTTGTGTAGTCAAGTTGTAGACTCTATAAGACTTACTATTACTGCTGTACCCAACAAACACTCCCTCTTGGGATTTGGCAGCAAACTTAGTTAAGTAAGTCTTCCCATTGTTAAGTATGAAGCATTTACAACCAAAAATCCTGAAATAGGATAGGTTTGGTTTCCTGCCTTTCACTACTTCATAGGGGGTCTTGTTTAACCTTTTAGTTATGGTAGCTCTATTTATCACATGGCATGCAGTGTTTACTGCTTCAGCCCAGAAATATTCTGGTAGTGAAGAATCACTTAATAGAGTCCTACCAGCTTCTATCAAGGTTCTATTTTTCCTTTCAGCAATGCCATTTTGCTGAGGTGTTCTTAGGTGAAGAGAATTCTTGAAATATCCCATAGTCTTCACATAGTTTTGTCATGCTTTCAGATTGAAACTCTGTACCATGGTCACTTCTAATTTTGACCACTGTACAGTTCAATTCATTCTGAATTTGCTTAACAAAACTGTGGAAGACACTAGGTGTTTCAGATTTCTGCTTTAAGAAGAACACCCAGGAAAACCTTGAGTAGTCATCAACAACTACAAAGGTGTAGACCTTCCTACCTAAGCTGTGAACTGGCATTGGACCAAATAGATCCATATGCAAGAGGATATAAACATCTCACAGCATCCTTGTTGTCAATGCTTCTAAAGGTGGATTTAGTCTGCTTGCCCTTTTGACAAGCTGAGCAAATGCCATCTTTGACACACTTAACTTGAGGACCATTCCTCACTAACTCTTTACTAAAGAGTTTGCCAATAGTCTTGTAATTAAGATGAGCAAGCCTCTTGTGCCATTTGACACATTGAGAGACTGTCTCATCAGCTACAAGACAAACTGGAGAACTATTGTTCTCAACCATAATGTCTAAACAATAGACATTTCTCTTCCTATAACCTGTCAAAATGATCTTTTGATCACTAGACCTCTTGATATGACAACCATTTTTAACAAATGAGATGTCATACCCTACATCACTTAATTGACTTATACTAATGAGGTTATGTTTCAAACCTTTAACATAAGCCACTTGAGTAATGGTAACTAAGTTAGAAGATATGTTACCAAACCCTTTGATGATTCCTTTTTCTGAACCACCAAAGGTCACCTTTGGACCATTCTTGATAGGGATGTAGTCCTTCAGTAGTCCCCTAGTTCCAGTCATGTGTCTGGAACATCCACTATCCAAGTACCATGTAGGGGTATGGCCACTTGGATTCTCCTGCAAAACAAATTAATGAACCTTAGAACCCAAAGTAAACTTGGGTCCTTGGTGATTGTTAGTTTGCAAATTGACATAGCTACCTGCTGGCTTTCCACCAGGTAACTTGTTACTACCTTTGGCACTAACATTGTGCCAACAGTCCAAAGCAAAGTGGCCAACTTTGCCACAGCACCAACATTCAAATTTGTTGTACCTTTGCTTAGGTACAGACTTGGCTGTCTTAGTGAATGTTGGGGCTTTGCCCTTGGACTTGGACTGATTCTGAACAGTCCAAACTGGGTTAACAAATCCCAGTCCAGTCTTTCCTTTATGATGAACAAAATCATCAATCAAGGGTAGCACTGATTTAGGTTTTGAAAAGCTAGCTACTAGCTCTTTCTCCTTCTGAAGATTAATCTCCAGTTTCTTAATTTGATCATTCTTAAATGTAATGGTACCCATCTGAATCACAGTAATGTGTTTCAGCCTGGCCACTTCATTTAGTTTTTGATCATAATTCTTCTCATAATCTATTGCAGCTGTCTTGAGATCAGCAATTTCCTTGGCCAAATTTTTGGCTAGGGTCTTGCTTTTCTTATAGGCTAGCAATAGTACTTGATATTCATCTAGGAGTTGATGAATATCTCCCTCAGACTCAGACATATTCTCATCACTTGATGAAGAATACTCTGACTCTGAACTTGAACTGGAATCAGAACTTTGAGTTAAGCCTTGTACCTGACTGGGTCCTGGCTGCTCCAGGTTTTTGGTACTTTCAGTCAAAGCCATCAGTCCTTGGCTTTGACAGTCTTCTTGCTCATAGATAGATTCCATGATCTGCATGAACTCTTCTTCTTCTTCAGCAAATAGCCCAATATAGGCTTCAGCATCTGTCTCTGTGTCTGAAGAAGACATATCTGAAAGAGTCTTCTCATTCTTTGCAACAAAGGACTTCTCCTTCTTTCCTTTGAAGTGTGTTTTCTTCTTGTCACTGGATTCCTTCCTTCTTTCAGGACAGTCTGCAATAACATGGCCCTGTCTATTGCAGCAGTAACAAATTATCTTGGATCCAGTTGCCTTACTTGTCTTGGTCCTTTTCTTGTCCTTCTTTGAAGGCTTCTTTTCCAGATACTGAACCTCTTTCCCTTTGGAAGATGAAGGTCTAGACCTCCACTGTTTCTTCTTAAGGAACTTCTGAAAATGTCTGGTGAATGCAGCAAAGTCTTCATCACTTTCACTGCTTGTAGATTTTGTACTTTCAGATTCTTCAGATTCTGATTCAACTACCTCAGGAGGAGGAGTTGATGACTTGGTCCTGCTCTTTCTAGGTACATCTGACTTAAAGGCAACAGTCTTTTCTCTGTATTCAGTCCTTGTTGACTTTTCTTCTTCTTTTCTTACTGACAATTGCATCTCATAGGATAACAACTTGCCAAAAAGTGTGGGAGGAGGAATTTCTCCCAACTTTGCCATTTCTCTGATGGCACAAATCTTGGTGTCCCAGTCTTTGGTTAGGGACCTTAAGAATTTGTCATTCAACTCATAGTTTGTGAACTCTCTTCCATATGACATGAGTTCATTTACAATTCTATAAAATTTCTTATAGCATTCAGTGATGCTATCTCCTCTTCCTTGCCTAAAACTCTCATATTCTTGATTAAGCAAGGACTTCCTATCTTGCCTTACTTCTTCAGAACCTTCCATGTAGACAATGAGGGTATCCCACATTTCTTTTGCAGTTTTACAGTGAATAAGGTTCTGGAAGGTGGCATCATCAATTGCACTGACTATGATGTTCTGTGCCCTTTTGTCCATAGTTGCTAGGACAATCTCATCCTTGGTCATTTCAGAGAAATCCTTTGGAGTCCTCTGATTTGCATCCAAAACTGAAATCTTCATAGGCACATATGGCCCTTCTTTGACTGTGATGTATATTCTAGGGTCAGAGGCTTCCATAAACAGCCTAACCCTCTCTTTCCAGATCCCAAAGATCTCTTTTCTGCATATAGGTAGTTTCATTGAACCCAACTCCTTATGATTCTCTGAAGAACCCATGTTCTTGATTTTCTTGAAACTGTTTCCTGTTTCCTGACTTAACTGAATCTGCCAAACTGGATCTCCTCAGACAGTTAGTCCTGATTTTGAGGAACCTGGCTCTGATACCACTTGAAAGATATGGTACCTAAACACCTAGAGGGGGGGGGGGTGAATAGGTGACCTAAACCTTTTTAACTTTTGTTTGACAGCACAACAGTTTATCACAGATTATTACAGTTAACAGCAATTTCAGAAATCACACAGAAAAGCCACAACACAGCACAGCACAGCAGACACACTAATTTTATAGTGGTTCCCCAATCTTTGGGTACATCCACTTTCCCCCTTCGCCTATCTAGCAGTGTACTAGATTCGGCCAAACTTCTCCACTAGCTCAGAACCCAACAAGGTTCCTACCTCAGGCCCAAAGCCTTACACTCAGCCAAAAGGCCTACACTCAGCCACCCAGGCCTACACTCAGCCAATCAAAGGCCTACACTCAGAGTTCTTCAACTCCTACACTCAGGCACCAAGCCCTACCCTCAGCCTTTATAAAATAGGCTTACAATCACTCAGATCCAATGGATCTTACAAGTTATAATAGAAATTACAAATTCTAACTCTACAACTCAGAAGGAATGAGAGGAGTTGAGAGTTTCTTGGAGAGTTCTTGGAAGAACTCAGCTTGATCCAAACTGACTTAGCTTTCTTCAAAGCTTCTTGAGTAGAACTGAATTAGTCTGAATCTTCTGCAGTTGATCCTTGATCTCTGCTTCTTGAAATCCAGATGACTCTGAATTCTTCTTCTCAGCCTTAGTTCCAAAGACTGAATCCTTGGTTGGAGCTCTCTCTCTCCAACTACTTAGATCTGCAGTTGGACTGCCTGATCTTCTTGTGTTGATCTTCTGTGTATCACTTCTTGATTTAGTCTGATCAACTACTTCAATCACACCATGTAATGTTTGTGAACTTCTTAATTATTATCTCTTCTTTTCTGTAGACTGTGGGTGCCTATTTATAGGCTTCCTTCATGGTAACCGGCTGATCCGGTTTATAACAGTCTTTTGACTTTGCTGACAGTTGCTGTAGACCGGCTGGATTGGCAGCTGTCATGTCAACCAGTCACTTCTTGAAATTCTCTAACTGTCAGTTAGTGTCGAGACTTTCTGTTCTTAAGTGTCGACACTTATAGACCAAGTGTCGACACATGTTGTGTAAGTGTCGACACAAGTCTACAAGGTGTCGACACATTCCTTGTATGTCTCGACACAGTTTCTTCTGCATGTGTCGACACTGAAATTGAGTGTCGACACAAGCACTTGTACTTCATTCTTTCTGTATTCTTCTAAGTGTCGACACATCTCCTTTGTGTCGACACATCTTCATGTGTAGAAACTGTCAAGTGTCGACACTGCTTCTTGGTGTCGACACAAGTCTTCATTCTTGATTCTTCAGCTGAGTGTCGACACATCCCATTAGTGTCGACACTTATACTTAGAATATTTTACAAGTTTTCTGTTCTTTGCTAAGTGTCGACACAGCTCCTTGTGTCGACACTTTCTTCAAGTGTTGAGTCTTCTGGTTATGTGTCGACACATTGTGCTGAGTGTCGACACATTCTTTAGTGTTGACTTCTTTGAGTGTGTGTCGACACATTGTGCTGAGTGTCGACACACTTCAAGTGTTGACTCTTTGAGTGTGTGTCGACACATTGTGTAGAGTGTCGACACATTCTTCATATGTTGACTCTGCTGAATGAGTGTCGACACATTGTGTTGAGTGTCGACACTTGTACTTAGTCTCTGCAGAATTTGCTGAGTGTCGACACAACTCCAAGTGTCGACACTTGTCTGGTGTTGACTCAGCTCTTCAAGGTGTCGACACTTCTGCTAAGTGTCGACACAGCTTTTCTGCATCCTTCTACACTGAGTGTCGACACAGCTCCAAGTGTCGACACTTTCTGACTGGTGTCGACACTTCTTCCCAGGTGTCGACACAATGACTCCAAGTGTCGACACTGCTTGTCTGGGTGTCGACACAAGCTTTCTCAAGTGTCGACACTTTGCCTCTGGGTGTCGACACATGGACTTAGAAATTTTCAGCTTCAGTCCAGTGTATACCTAACCTGCACAATTAACTCAAACAAACATCAAATACATTCTGATGTATATCATTGAGTTAGGTGAGGCTTCTTCAAATCAGGTACATTTGACCAATGTACCCAACATATATATCCCTGCTCCATCAACTCTTGCAATTGGATTTTCAACTCAGCCATTTCCTTTGGCGCGACGCGATATGGCGAGCGGGTCATAAGTTTCGCTCCTGACACCAACTCGATCGTGAAGTCGATCTCCCGCTGGGGTGGTAGCCCAGGAAGATCCTTAGGGAACACATCTGTAAACTCTGAAACAACCGGAACATCGCTCACATAGGCCTTGGGCTCAACAGCCTGAATCAGTGTGAAGTAGAACTTTGCGCCCTTCCGACCAGCCTTGACTACTTGGAGTGCAGACATCAACGTCCCGCGCACTCCTCGCATCCCCGCAAACTTAGTCTCCTACTCGGTATTCTGTCCCAATGTGATCTCTTTGGCATTACAATCAATCAAGGCACGCTGCTCCACGAGGTAGTACATATCACGTCGAATTTCGATATCGGCAGTACAAATGCAGTTAAACAAAACTCCTGACTTCCAATTTGAACCGCCACATCGCAAGCCCGATCCGCGAGCATCAAATAACCATTTGGTAACACCACCCTGACACTCTCTGTCTTCGCATGGCTTGGTACTCCAATTCGCGCTACGAAGTCCTTAGACAGAAATGACTGCGAAGCACCCGTATTAAACAGTGCTCGCGCCAGCATGTCCCGAATCATTACAAATCCTGTGGCAATTGTAGAACACACAAGCCACATACAAAGCATAGAATAAACAAAACATGCAATAAACAAAACAATGCAATAACTTAACTCGTACCTGTGATGACATAACTCTGCTTAATGGCCTCATGTAGGCCAAGGTTGTTGACTCGGGGCTGCGCCTGGGATGCAGAGGACTCCACCACTGCCTTTCCCTTATCAGCATAGGACGCTCCCGCCTTCTTTTCTCCTTTCGGCAGAACAACCCGACAGTCACGGGCTATATGCCCCACTCATCCACAAGTAAAGCACGTACTGGTATCTGGCCTTAACGTGGCCCCCAACGTTGCACCCGATGCAACCGTATAAGGAGCTTGTCCTTACGACTTGGACCTCTTTCCCCGTCTCTTCTTATAGTATATTTTCCTAGGTCGGGGTGCCTTGAATTCTGGCTTTGTTACAGCCAAGGTCCTCTTCCCTTGTAGCCTTTTCATGCCCTTTTCTAGCACGCACGCAGTGTCAACCAACGCCTGGAATCCTTGGTTCACTGAACTTGAAAGCAGGAATCGCAACTCGTCCTGCAAACCTTCATAGAATCGATTGGTTTTCCGCTGCTCATCGGCGAAGATCGAACCCGCATACCGTCCCAACCTCGTGAACTCATGCAGGTAAATTTCAACACTGCCTTCTCCTTGCGTTAGCCTTTGGAACTCGTTTTCCATGTCAATGCGTTGTGCTGCTGGTAGGTGCTTTGCTAGGAAGAGTCTCGAGAACTCCTCAATCGACACTTGTGTTAACGGTCTGCCAACTAAGTGGTGTAGTTCCATCTTGTCCCACCACAGACGAGCCTCTCCTTCCAATAAGAAGGTGGCTAAGGTAACCTTCTGATCTTCCTCCGTCCCGATCGCCGTCATTATCCGCTTGAGACGCGACAACCAGTCCTCTGCCTGCGTAGGGGATCCCATGCACATAAACGTAGGCGGATGGAAACTCATAAACTGCTTTAACTGTCTCTCAGCTGCTCGAGGAGCCACAACCACAAAAGGTTCTGGCCTCGTCGCAACCTATTCTGGCCTCAATGCCGGCTGCGCCTGCCCTTGCGCCTACCCAGTAGGATTTGCTTAAATCATTGCAAACAGGGCCTCAGCAACTAATCGAACAGTTTCCGTAGAAGTGGGAGGTGTAGGCACCTCAACTGGTGCCGTACTCTCATCAGAACGCTGGGGCTCCGACTGCCCAACACCACTTCGAGTCACCTATAGGTGAACAAGGCACGCACATTAGCGACCTCACATAAGAAATAACCACAAAATAGGAAACACACAGGTTCCTCAAACACATGTATTTTTCATTCCTAAGTGGACATTCAAGAGTTCATTAGTGTTAACATGGTTCGCACGTACACGTGCCCGCCACCCCACAAAAGAAATTCGACCACGAATTCGAAAGGGAAAGACCGAGACAGCTGATACCAAAAATGTAACGACTCCATCGTTCATATAGTATATGCTAGAAGGTCTGGCCGGGGCCCCACAGCATATACCATAAAACAGGCGGTGAAGTCACGGAGTGATACCAGAGTTGCGCATCCTAACTCTCGTTGCATTCTGGCGGAAGCCTATAACACGAAACGGAACTTTAAACATGAATGTCCACCATATAAAGCTCCACATTTATATATAAATAGGAATGTTCACCAAATACAAAGTCAGTTGGCCTTATGGCCTTACAATTCCTTTTACAACAGTGGCTCCCAAACATTGGCGCGCAAGCCGGCCACATATAAATAAAACACAGCATTTTAAGCTTAGTCTTCAAGGGCTAGCAGCAGCAGCAACAACAGGACTTCAACCTTTATGTGTCCCGCTAGGTTCTCCAGCACCTGCACAAGGACAGTCCACCCAACGGTGGGAAACAAGGCAAAACGGTCAGCATTCAGCTGACCAATTTTTATAACGACCCTACCACTTTCCTAGGGCAGTGGCATTCCTTCCCTGCAGGCATAGCAATTCATGTGCATATATATATTCATCACATATTGTGCACTCACGCACAAACATTCCATCACAATCGTCAGCCACGTGGCCCGACGATCTGTGCACTCCGGGCGCATTCTTGGTGTACTGGCGAACGAGGGTCCCACCACCGTATCAGGGCCGAAACCCAATGGTAAAAGTTGAGCATTTACTCCAGGGCATGCAGCCGGATATTTTAGTCTTAATGACCCGGGATTGGCCCGTAGCCCCCCATGGTGTCATGGCGCGCAGGCCTAAGACTCTCGCTATACACTCCAACAAACTGCACTTTCAGGTCTCACGTAAGACGGACATAATGCAGGCCGGATCATCCACCCCCGTTTCTCAAGTCACCTTACCATCATCGAGTACAGCGTACGCGCGGCTAAAAAAAGGCGCGGGTCGGTTTCACCTTACCTGTTTGGCATAAAACCTTGGTGTTTTCCTGGGCACACCAGTACTTGCTGTTTACTACCCTTCACAGACACCACCCATACAAGCATCAGAGGGTCTTTCCTGGACTTTCGTACCAGTACTTCCTGCTACTACCCTTCACAGGCACAACCCAGTATCAAGGGTATTTTCCTGGATCTCAAATCCAGTACTTCCTGCTACTACCCTTCACAGGTACAACCCAAGAACATTACACATTATAAGGGTATTTCCTGGACTTCCAATCAAGTACTTCCTGCTACAACCCTTCACAGGTACAACCCAATTAGCAACACAATAATCATATGGGTAATTTCCTGGACTACCACTCCAGTACTTCCTGCTACTACCATTCACAGGTCTAAACCCATCGACTCCCAAAACTACACGTTTAATCACGGAGTCTTCTCTGGTACATATATACAACATCACCAATCCAGACCAACCTATCCAGATGGGCTTCACACAGCATGCCTATTCTGTACTCCATTTCTGGATCTATATGCCAAATCATTGGGGATTCCATGAATCAACCCAAAGGACTCCCGTAACAAGCCACCCTTTGGTGGGGGAATCCTATACACATGCCAAAAAGGAAGCCTTCACATGGCTAGGAATAAAGATCGTTACCCTTGAAGATCGCTTTGGAGCCATAGACTTTTAGCCGGCTGGAAGGACCGCAGCGGCTTTGCCTCCACAACGCTAGCCTCAGATCGCGAAACAGAACTCCGCAGCTCCACCGGTGGCCGACTGTCCTCCTCCTCCTCCTTCTTCCTCTCTCTAGGTTTGTAGAAAGAAGATCACTTAGGCCAAATGAGAATCCCATCTCATTTCCTGGCCTTAAGGAAGGAGGGAGAGAGCTGAGCCATCAGATCCCAGCTGAGAAAATGGTCGGCCACGATTTTGCCACAAAAGGCTAATATTTGTCGGACACGGCCTGTGACACGCCCGTGTCACAGGCCGTGTACCTTAAGCGGAACATAAACCGACTTATCCAGACCAGTACACGGCCATGTGACACGCACATGTCACGGGCCGTATCACATGACACTTCTTCAAACACGCCCATGTCAGTGGCCATGTACTTCAGGCTGCACAAAACCAAATCAACCCGATTGGGACACGGCCAGTGACACGCCCATGTCATAGGCCGTGTACCCCAAGACACGACCGTGTCCTACCTGTGTTTACCAGGCCTCAAATACCCTGGGCACGTCCAGCGAAGGATACGGCCAGTGACACTCCCGTGTCACCAGCCGTGTGCCCTTAGATGACAGCAGACACGCCTCCAGCATAACTTCGTCGAACGAAGTTTGTCGAGCAGGGGAGGACATGGCCTCTGAAACGCCCGTGTTAGAGGGTGTATTCCCTCATTTTTCATAGAACATAGTTTTCGTCGAACACTCGCCGGCTGCTCACCCGAGCAGGACACGCCCTGGGACACGCCCGTGTCCAGGCCGTGTCACCCAACTTTTTCCCAATCCTGGGATTTGGGGTGTGTTACAGGTGGAGAGAAGAGGTCGACACCTATAATGCCCCTGAGTTTCCGATGTTTATTTTAATTCCTTTAATGTCGTATTTTTGACGTTAGAGCGTTACGTTGACGTGTAGTTGACAGGTACAGTTGCTGGAGTGAGACTTTTGCTCATTTGGTATCCGAGGTTTTGACTTAAAATATTAACATGTCTAAATTCTAGTGTTGTTTTTCAGATTTCCCTCGCGAGCCGGTTTGTTTTGGAACTCGGTGGAGCTTTTTTGGGGTATTTGGTGTTTTGACTTCGGGTGTTTTTACCCGAGTTTGGTTGTCGGATTTTAATTTCGACTTCGTTGTTGGAATCGTAGCATTAATATTTAGTTTCGGTGCAAATTTTGTGGAAATCTGAGATGATTTGAAAATTTCCGGTCGTTTGGGTGTTTAGTGTGATAATAATATATTATTTTATTTTATTTAAATATTATTATTATAAATACCCTTACGATTTAGACGGAACCCAATTCATCGTCTTCCCCAAGTCGTCAGACTATTCGCGAAAGAGGGAGAGCGGCGGACTTCGCAAGCTTTTGGCTGTCGATTATAGGAGCTCCGGTGCTCGAAATCGTCGTCAGAGGGTAGATTTGGATAGCTCTCCTCCGAGATATACGTTCGTACGTCCCGTTGTGAGTTTTCCCGTTTCTTGAATTTTTGGATGTTAGGTTATTCGATTTTGACCCTCGTTTGTCCCTGAAAAGTTTCAGAAATCATTGCCTAGGTGTTCTTGCGGCCAGATCCTTGAGGAGGAGAGCTTGCATGACCAGATTTTGGGCAGTTAGAGGCAAGTGGTTATTTCATCACCTTGCCAAGTCTTTTTCCTTGTGTGTTTACTGTATCTTTTCTTCCCTCCCTAGAATTAGGAGTAGTGTAGGGTTTCGGCCAAACTTGACCTGCAGCGTAGCGTATGATTTTCGGTTTAAGTTTTAATCCTTCGTATATAATCGTTAACCTAAGTTTTGATCCGTCGATTATATGACAGTTAGTCTAAAAACTTTTTATCATATATGACAGTCTAAGTAAAGGTAAATTCATCGTATATGCTAGTGAGTAGAATTCGTCAAATATTAGTTTTGGACAAAGGCAAATACGTCGAGTATTCTCGACGAATTCGTCGAGTAGCAGTCCTGGCGTTGAGTGAATGTGACTTGACGTCAAGAGCGTTGAGTGATCTGAGAGTCTAAGTCGGATTCGTCAAGTAATCTCGACGAATTTATCGAGTATTAGTCTCGGCATTGAGTGGTTCTGCATTAGCTGAGTTTTAGGCGTTGAGTTTGTCGAGTTATAGGCTTGGCGTTGAGTGATATGGTTTTGGCATCGATAGCATCGAGTGTCGGGGAGGCTAAGTCTAATTCTTCATGTAAACTCGACGAATTCATCGAGTATTGTCAGTTTAGCATCGAGAGCGTCAAGTGAACCAAATGGTGTTGAGTGCTTTGAGTGTTTCTGCTTTTGGCATCGAGTGCGCTGAGTGAACTCAGCTAGGCGTCGAGTGAAGGCGTCAAGTGAAGTAAATTTCGTTGTGTTAAGTCCAAGCGTCGAGTGAGACTGCTTTGTCCTTTAGAGCATTGAATGAACTTCTGATTCGTCGAGTATACTTGATGAATTTTCTATGGACTTGGGTAAATTTAGCCAATTTGTCGAGTATCAAGGTTATGTTAGCTGAATCGTCGAGTATTGTTAAGTACGTTAATTTTGATAAGTATATTCGCCGAGTGTCTACTGTATTCGTCGAGTATACTCGATGAATCAGTATGGATTTAGTATTTTCTCGCCGAATTGAGCCAATTCGGCGAGTATGGGCCTTAGGGTGGAATTTTAGGATTTTTTCTTCCTTCTTGTCTTTGGAGAAATCATGCATTTGTGTTAGGGTTTTGTCAGTGTTTATGGATGTTTCGGTGTGGCTCATGGTTGACAGTGGATAAAGGACTACCAACCTAGTACCCGGCTCGTGAATCATTACACTTGGTGGTTTTTGGTGTTTTCTCATGTACTGTTGGGTTGTGTTGGATATTGTGATCACCACCACAATGCCTTTTTGAGATATTTGGACTATTGGGTTGTGTTGGACATTGTGGCCACCACCCCAGTGCCTTCTCGAGATGTTTGGGTCTGCTAGTTCGTGTTGGACATTGTGGTCACCGACTCAGAACTGTTTTTTAACCGGTGTTAATGATTCACTGTGTTTAGAGCAATTCAATCTCTTCATTCTTATTATTTATGCATATGCCTTTATGCTTACTCTTGCAGATATTCTCGAAGCATGACTTCGTTTCGCACTTGGTGCAATTTCCTTACACTTGGACCTTATATGTTGATAATTTATTATTATTATTTATTTCTCGTCTGCCGTGGTTTGACAGCCTTTACTGTTTGGGTTGGTAACCCTTAAACTCCTTTGCTTTCATCTACTGATGATCTTTTTACCACTTATATTTTATTGCTGAGGTATTCTTTTCTTTTGAATGCCTCAAGTTTATAGCAGTTGCAGGTTGAGCGGCTAGGGTTGGTTGTGGCTTATGGACTGCAGCTATTGCTGTTGTCTTTTCCACACTGTTGTGAGGTAATTTTGTTGTTTTTTTTTCTTTTTTCTTTAGTTCAGACATATATGCTTTTAGTGGGTTCATGTCAGGTTGATGATGCCCACTGGAGATTTTGGTTGAATGTTAAGTACTTGCTAGCTGCTAAGTCAATTTTTGATTGAATTGTTGGTTTTACTTGCTCTCTAGGAAGGTTTTATGCTAGGATTGCATGTCAGTTATTTTAAAGTATAAAACTGTCATTTTAGCTATCTTATGCATAGCATTGTTTCAAAACCAAAGCAATAATATTTTAGCAAGCGTAAAAGTTATTTATATACTTATATGTAAATCTAAAGGTATGTGTAACAGCCCAATTTTTCAGCAGGCAAAATTTTTGGGTGACACGGCCTGGGACACGGGCGTGTCCCAGGCGTGTCCTGCTCGGGTGGCGGAGTCGTGCCAAGATCGACGAAAGTCCTTCGACGGAAAGTGTTTGGGTGGTCACGCCCTGGATCACGGGCGTGATAGAGGGCGTGTCCCGTTCGAGTTCGGCATCAGGTCGACGAAATGCTGTGTTCAACAAATTGAGCTCGACGATTTAGCAAAGGCTTTGTGGTCTTGCAAATCGTCGAACGCTGGGCCAATCGTCGAGCGCTGGACAATTCGACGAGCGTTGGCAAATCGTCGAACTGAATCGTCGAACGCGCTGTTTGACGATCACTGGTGAGCTCGACGATCGCTGGCGAGCTCGACGATCGCTGCCTAATCATCGAACGCAGATCGTCGAGCGCAGATCTGTGTCACGTGCGTGACTTTGGGCGTGTCCCGTGGCGGTGACCTGTTTTGGGGGATAAGGCGGGTTGAGCACCGCTTTGAGTATACGGCCTATGACACGAGCGTGTCATAGGGCGTGTCGGACTCGAAAATCGGTTTTCCCGATTTCGTAGCCGTCCATTTTTCTCAGCTGGGATCCAAGGGCTGAGCTTCATTCCTGCTTCCTTAAGGCCGAAAACAGTGAACGTATTCTCATTTTGTTATTGCCTCCATTTTTCTAAAAGTTTAGAGAGAGAAAGGGAAAGGAAGACGAAGAAGAAGAAGAGGGGTTGTTCGGTGGTGGAGCTTGTGAGTGTCAAGCGGTGATCTGAGGCCATTTTTGCGGAGGAAAAGCTCTTCCTAGCTAGCTAGGAACTTCATGGCACCAAAGCGGTTTCAAGGGTAACGAATTTTCTCCTAGCCATGTGAAGGCTTCCTTTTTGCATATGTTTGTGATTCCCCACTAAGAGGTGGCTGATTTTGGGAGTCTTTGGGTTGATTCATGAATCCCCTTTGTCGGCATATAGATCCGGAAATGGAGTACGAAATAGCCATGTTGTGTGAAGCCCATCTGGACAGGTTGGTCTGGATTGGTGATGTTGCATACGAATCGGAGAAGACTCTGTGATAAACGTGTAGTTTAAGGAGTCAACAGTTATGCCTGTGAAGGGTAATAGCTGGAAGTACTGGAGTGGTAGTCCAGGAAAATATCTGTGTTATGCTTGTGCTATTGGGTCGTACCTATGAATGAGTAACAGGAAGTACAGGTGTGACCAGGAAAGGCCCTTTGTGATGCTTGATGTCGTAGGTGGTACCTGTGAAGAGAGTAGTAGGAAGTACTGGTGTGCCTAGGAAAGACCCCTGACATTTGTGATATTGCGGTGTCGTACCTATGAATGAGGAATAGGAAGTACTGGTGTGCCCAGGAAAGACCAGCTGATGTTGTGAGATGAATGGGTATAATAGAAATACCCAGGCTTGAATGCCAAGAACAGGATTGGTGAGACCGACCCGCGCCTTTGATTAAGCCGCGAGTACGTCGTACTCGGTGAAGGCAAGGCGATTTGAGCAACGGGGGTTGGAGGATCCGACCTGCATTATGTCCGTCCGACGTGGACCAGAATGTGCGGTCTGTTGGAGCGCATAGCGAGAGTCTTAGGCTTGCATGCCATGACACAATGGGGGCTACGGGCCATACCGGTGATTTAAGACTAGAACTCCGGCTGCACGCCATGGAATAAATGTTCAAGAGAGTTGCCGTTGGGTTGTGGCCCTGATACGGTGGTGGGAAACTGGTTCGCCGGTACACCAAGAATGTGCCCTGAGTGCACGGATCGTCGGGTCGGGTGGCTGACGATTGTAATGGCATGTGTGTGCGTGAGAGCACATTTGTATGAATATATACATGCTTGTGAATACTATGCCTGCAAGGAAGAATACCGCTGCCCCGGGAAAGGGGTATGGTCATTATAATTTGGTCAGTTGAACGCTGACCGTTGCTTCTATTTGCCACCGTTGGTGGATTGTCCCTGTAAAGGTGCTGGAGACCCAAGCGAGACGCATAAAGGTTGATGTCCCTGCTGCTGCTGAGTTGCTGCTGCTGCTAGCCCTCGAAGGCTATTTGGAATGACTGTTGTGTTTTCTTTTAATGTGGCCGGCCTGTGCGCCAATGTTTAGGCACTATTTGAAAGCCATGTAAGGCCATAAGGCTAACTTTCGTGTTGTTGTAAGACATTCCTTTATATATATACAATGTGGAGTTATTTTATATGTTGGACATTCACGTGTGGAGTTCATGTGGTAGTATAGGCTTCCGCTAGACTGCAATGTGTTAGGTGCGCTGTGCTACTCTGGTATCATCTTGTACCTGCACCGCCTGTTTGTGATATATGTTGTGGGGCCCCGTCGGACCTTCTAGTATATACCATATGAACGGATGGGGTTGTTACATTTTTGGTATCAGCTGTCTCGGTCTTTTCCTCTCGAAGTAGTGGTCGACTTCTTTTGTGGGGTGGCGAGCACGTGTCTGTGCAAACCACATTTATACGTTTGAACTCCTGAATGTCCATGATGGGAATGCAAATTTATGTGTTTGCGGAACCTGCATGTTCCTATTTTGTGTTGTTTGCTTGTGTAAGGCCGCTAAAGTGTGTGTCTTGTCCACCTTTAGGTGACACAGAGTGGAGATGGGCAGTCAAAGCCCCAGCATTCTGATGAAAGTACGACACCAACCGCGGAGCCCCACCTCCACGCCTGCGGAACCAACCGACTGTGAGGCCAGAACAGGTGGCGGCAAGGCCTGAACCTATAGTGGATGTGGCTCCTCGAGCGTCTGAGAAGCAGTTTACGCAGTTTATGGTTTCCATCCGTCTATGTTTTCGGGAGCGGGAACTCCTACGCAGGCTGAGTATTGGCTATCGCGCGTCAAGCGAATCATGACAACGATTGGATCGGAGGAGCACCAGAAGGTCACCTTATCTACCTTCCTTCTTGAAGGAGAGGCTAGACTGTGGTGGGACGAGATGGAGCTACATCACTTGGTGGTCGTCCCTTAACATAAGTATCCATGGAAGAATTATCCAGACTCTTCCTAGCGAAGCACCTCCCGACGGCTCAACGGATAGCCATGGAAAATGAATTCCAAAGGCTAACGCAAGGTGATGGCAGTGTTGACGCGTACCTGCATGAGTTTACACGCTTAGGGCGGTATGCAGGTTCGATATTTACTGATGAGCAGAGGAAGACAAATAGGTTCTATGAAGACTGTGGGACGAGCTGAGGTTCCTGCTTTCTAGTTCTGTGAACCAAGGCTTCCAGGCGTTGGTCGACACTGCGAGCGCGCTGGAAAAAGATATGAAGAGGGTGCAGGGGAAGAGAGCCTTGGCTGTGACGCAACCGGAGTGGAAGGTGCCCCGACCTGGGAAACCATTTTATAAGAAGAAATGGGGGCAAGAAGTCCAATACAGGTGGACAGCTCCTTCATCAGTTGCATCGGGAGCAATGTCGGGGGCTACCTCAAGGCCAGATACTCGTACATGCTTTAATTGTGGATGGGTGGGGCATATAGCTCGAGAGTGTCGGGTGCCGCCAAAGAATGAAAACAAGGCGGGAGCATCGTATACGAAGAAGGGCAAGGCAGTAGTGGACTCCTCTACCTCGCAGGTGCAGCCCCGGGTCTACAATCTTGGCCTGCAGGAGGCCAACAAGCAGAGTGACGTCGTCACAGGTATGAGTTTAGTTTGGCATCTTATATTACTTGTATGCTTTGTTTAGTGCCTATGTGTTTGCATTTTGTGTGTGTGACATGATTGTCACAGGTTTTGTGATGATTCGGGACACGCTGGCGCGAGCACTGTTTGATACAAGTGCGTCACATTTTTTTTCTGTCTAGCGAGTTCATAGCGCGGCTGGGATACCTAGTCATGCAAAGACAGATACCGTCAGAGTGGTGTTGTTGAATGGCTGTTGGATGCTTGCGTATCAAGCTTGCGATGTGGCGGTCCAAATAGGAAGTCGGGATTTCAGGTTGACTGCATCCGTATTACCGATATCAGAATTCGACGTGATATTTGGTATGGATTAGCTTGCGGAGCAGCATGCCTTTATTGATTGCCAGTCCAAAGAGATCACGTTGGGCCAGAATACTAACAGGAGACAAAGTTCGCGACTATGCAAGGAGTAGGCGGGACGTTGATGTCTGCACTCCAAGTAGTCAAGGCTGTTCGGAAGGGTGCAGAGTGTTACTTCGTACTGATTCAGGCTGTTGAGCCTAAGGACAGTGTGTGCGAGGTTTCGATTGTGTCGGAATTTATAGATGTGTTTCCCAAGGATCTCCCAGGGCTACCACCCCAGCGGGAGATTGACTTCACGATCGAGTTGGTGTCAGGTGCGAAACCTGTGGCCCACTCGCCATATCGCGTCGCGCCGAAGGAGATGGCTGAGTTGAAGGTCCAACTACAAGAATTGCTGGAGCGAGGTTATATAATCCCAAGCATGTCACCTTGGAGCGCGCCTGTGCTTTTTGTGAAGAAGAAAGACTGTGGGTTGCGGTATGTATTGACTACCGTGAACTGAATAAGCTGACCGAGAAGAATATATCTGATACCCCGGATTGATGAGTTGTTCGATCAGCTGGTGGGCTCGACCGTCTATTCAAAATTGGACCTGAAGACTGGTTATTACCAGTTGAGAATTCGGGAAGGTCACATTCCCAAAACCATATTTGGAACGCGTTACAGGCACTATGAGTTCACAGTCATGCCATTTGGACTGTGCAATGCGCCCTCGGTGTTTATGGATTTGATGCACCGCACGTTCAGAGAGTACCTGGATCTGTTTGTGATCGTGTTCATTGATGACATCTGTTTTGATCGTGTACATTGAGGTAAAATCAGCTCTATGCTAAGTTCTCGAAGTGCGAGTTTTGGTTATCGTCAATGGATTTCTTAGGCCATGTGGTGAGTGGAGTGGGCATTGTAGTGGATCCAGCAAAGATAAGTGTTGGGTACATTGCTTTAAATGTACCTGATTTGAAGAAGCCTCACCCTACTCAATGATATACATCAAAATGTATTTGATGTGTTTTGAGTTTAGTTGTGCAGGTCAAGTATTTACAGGGAAAGCTGAAAAGATTCTAAGTCCATGTGTCGACACCTAGAAGGAAAGTGTCGACACTTAAGAAGACTTGTGTCGACACCCAGGCAAGCAGTGTCGACACTTGGAGTAATTGTGTCGACACCAGGGATGCAGAGTCGACACCAGACAGAAAGTGTCGACACATGAAGGCTGTGTCGACACTCAATGAAGAAAAGTCCATGAAGCAGTGTGTAGACACTTAGAAGCAGTGTCGACACCCAGAGGAACTATGTCTACATCAGATAGTGTCGACACTTGGAGGCTGTGTAGACACTCAGCAAAAGTCAGCAGAGTCTAAGTATAAGTGTCGACATAATAAAGAATGTGTCGACACTCAGCAGGAGACTCAACACATGAAGAAAGTGTCGACACAAGAAAGAATGTGTCGACACTCAGCAGAAGACTCAATACATGAAGAAAGTGTCGACACTGGGAGGCTGTGTCGACACTCAGCAAAGTTCAACCAAATTCTAAGTACAAGTGTCGACACAAAGGAGATGTGTCGACACTCAGCCAAAGTCTCAACAGAAGAAGAATGTGTCGACACAAGGAGCTGTGTCGACACCCAGCAAATTTATATGAAGACTAAGTACAAGTGTCGACACCAAGCAGATGTGTCGACACTCAGCAAGTATCAACACAGAAGGCATGTGTCGACACCAAGAAGATGTGTCGACACTGAACAAGTTCAACACATGAAGATGTGTCGACACAAAGGTGTGTGTCGACACTTACAAGAATTCAACTAAGTACTGAAGAACAAGGAGTTGTGTCGACACTCAATATCAGTGTCGACACATGATGAAGAAGCTGTGTCGAGAAGTGAATTCTACAACACAAGGAGTTGTGTCGACACCTTAAAGGCTAGTGTCGACACTTAGTCAACTTGTGTCGACACTTAGTCTATAAGTGTCGACACTTAAAGACAGATTGTCTCGACACTTTCAGACAGTTATAGTTATTTCAAGAACTGACTGGATGACTTGACAGCTGCCACTCCAGCCGGTCTACTGCACCTGTCAGAGTTGTCAGAAAGCTGTTAGGAACCGGATCAGCCGGTCACCATGAAGAAGGCCTATATATAGGCTTATACTGTCTACAGAAACATATGATCAAGTAATTGAAAAAGAAAAGAAGATCTAGCTATTCATTGAAGAATCAAGTGAAGATCTAAGAAGTTGGAGAGAGAGAGCTCCTTCCAAGAAGACAGCCATTGGAACCAGCTGTGAAGAAGGTTCAGACCTAGTTCTGAATCTTAAGTTGCAGTCATTGAAGATCAGCTGCAGAGAATCAATCCTATTGTGTTCTACATTCAAGAAGCTTTGAAGAAAAGCCAAGTGTGATTGTTCTCAGCAGAGTTCTACCAAGAACTCATCAAGAACCTATCAACTCATCTCTCTTTTCTCTGAGTTGTAGGTATATTCTCCATATTCTTAATTTCTTGTAGGATCCTTAGGGATCTGAGTTATAAGCCTGCAATTATAAAGGCTGAGTGGTAGGGCCTGTGTGCCTGAGTGTAGGAGATCTGTATCTCTGAGTGTAGGCCTGTTGTGGCTGAGTGTAGGCCTTGTGGCTGAGTGTAGGCTTTGTGAAGAAGCTAAGTGTAGGTCTTTCAAGAAGACTGAGTTGTAGGGCCTTGGGCCTGAGCTGTAGGAACCTGTTTTGGGGTTCTGAGTGTAAGATCTGAGGATCTGAGATAGTGGAGGAGTTTGACCGAATCTAGTACACTACTAGATAGGCGAAGGGGGAAAGTGGATGTACCCAAACCTTGGGGAACCACTATAAATTTGTGTGTCCACTGTGTGCATGTGTGATTCTGTGATTGCTGATTGATTTCTGTGTTAAAGTAATTATAACTCTGTGATCTAATTTGAATTCTGCCTAAAAAAGTGTAAAAAGATTTAGTCACCTATTCACCCCCCCCCCCCCCCTCTAGGTGATTTGGTACAATTTCTTTCAAGTGGTATCAGAGCCAGGTTACTCAAAAAGGACTTAACTGTTTGAGTAGATCCTGTTGGCAGATTCAGTCTAAGTAAATTACAGAATCAAGAAAATCAAGAACCATGGGTTCAACTGAGAATCATAAGGAACTTGGATCCATGAAGTTGCCCATTTGCAGAAAAGAAATTTTTGGCATCTGGAAAGAAAGGGTGAGACTATTTATGGAAGCCTCAGACCTAGAATTTACATCACAGTAAAAGAATGGTCATATGTGTCTATGAAGGTTTCAGTCTTGGATGTAAATCAGAGAACACCTAAGGACTTCTCTGAAATGACAAAAGATGAGATAATTCTAGCCACAATGGACAAGAGGGCTCAGAATATCATTGTGAGTGCCATAGATGATGCTACCTTTCAGAACTTGATACACTGTAAGACATCTAAGGAGATGTGGGATACTCTTATTGTGTACATGGAGGGTTCAGAAGAAGTGAGACAGAAAGAAAGTCTTTGTTAAACAGGAATATGAAAGTTTCAGGCAAGTTAGGTCTGATAGCATAACAGAATGCTATAAGAAGTTCTATAGGATTGTGAATGAGCTAATGTCCTATGGAAAAGAATTCAGTAATTATGAACTAAATGATAAGTTCTTGAGGTCTCTAACAAAGGATTGGGACACCAAGATCTGTGCCATAAGGGAAATGGCAAAGTTAGCAGATATCCCTCCTCCAACATTGTTTGGAAAACTGCTTTCCTATGAGATGCAGTTGATGGTGAGGAAAGAAGAGGAGAAATCTACCAGAATTGAGAATAAGGAAAGAACAGTGGCATTTAAGACAAAGCCACCAGAAAATACAGAAGTAAGTCACCAACTCTACTCCTAAAGTAGCTGAGAATTAGTCAGATGATTCAGAAAGAAGAAAGTCTGAAAGCAGTGAAAGTGATGAGGACTTTGCAGCATTCACAAGACACTTTCAGAAATTTCTAAAGAAGAAACAGTGGAGGTCAAAGCCATCCACTTCACAGGGCAAGATGACTATTATCAGAACAAGAAGTCATCAAACAAAGACCGAAGAAAGACCAAATCAAGCAAAGCAACTTTTTCAAAAATAGTTTGCTATTGCTGCAATAGACAAGGACATGTTATTGTTGACTGTCCTGAGAAAAGGAAAGAGTCTAATGATAAGAAAAAGACTCAATTCAAGGGCAAGAAGGAAAGGTCTTTTGTTGCCAAGAAGGACAAAGGCTTGTCAGACATGTCTTCTTCAGAAACTGAGTCAGAAGCTGAAGCTTACATAGGACTATTTGTTGAAGAAGAGGAAGAAGAGTTCATCCAGATCATGAATTCTATATATGAGCAAGAGGACATCCAGTGCAAAGGACTGATGGCCTTAACAGAAGTGACAAAATCCAGGAGCATCCTGGACCTAGTAAGGTACAAAATTATTCTTTAAGTTCAATTTCTAGTGCTAGTTCTGATTCAGTTACATCAGCATCAAATGATGCCAGTGGATCTGAATCAGAAGGGGATATTCATCAATTGATTGATGAATATAGAGTTCTGTTGCAAGCTTTTAAGAAGAGCAAGTCCCTAGCCAAGAGTCAGGCAAAGGAATTGCTAGCCTCAAAGTTGCTGCAACTGATTTTGAGAAGATGATTGATCAAAAACTAAATGAAATAGCCAGACTGAAGCACATAACTGTGATTCAGATGGAACTATAACATTTAAGAATGATCAAATCAGAAGTCTGGAGATTAGTCTTCAGAAGGAGAGAGACATTGTTGCAAGGTTTTCTAAACCTAAGTCTGTTCTACCTTGATTGATGAGTTTATACCTCGCAAGGGTAAAACTGGATTGGGGTTTACTAACCCTGCTAGGACTGTCAAGTTCAAGTCTAAGGGCAAAGCCCCAGCTCTCAACAAGCCAGCTGTAGATAAAACATCTAGGGATGTACCTAAGCAAAGGTACAATAGGTTTGAGTGCTGGTGCTGTGGCAAGGTAGGCCACTTTGCCATGGACTGTTGGCACAATTCAAGTGCCAAAGTGAGTAGCAAACTGCCTGTTGAAAAATCTGCAGGTAGCTTTATTAAGAGGCAAACTAACCAGCACCAAGGACCCAAGAATTCTTTGGGTTCTAAGGTCAAATAATCTGCTTTGCAGGTAAGTCCAAGTGGCCATGCCCCAATATGGTACTTGGACAGTGGTTGTTCCAGGCACATGACTGGAACTAGGGGATTGCTAAAGGACTACACACCTATCAAGGATGGTCCTAAAGTCACCTTTGGTGGTTCTAAAAAAGGAATTATCAAGGGTTTTGGTAACATTTCTAGCACCCATATAACTATTACTCAAGTGGCTTATGTTAAAGGTTTGAAACATAACCTTATTAGTATAAGTCAACTGAGTGATTTAGGATATGACATCTCATTTGTCAAAGATGGTTGTCATATCAGGAGATCAAATGATCAAGAGATCATTTTGACTGGTTACAGAGAAAGGAATGTCTATTGTCTAGACATTATGAGTGAGAACAATGCTTCTCCAGTGTGTCTTGTAGCTGATGAGAAAGTCTCTCATTGTGTCAAATGGCACAAGAGGCTAGCCCATCTTAACTATAAGACAATTGGTCAACTCTTTAGCAAAGAGTTAGTGAGGAATGGTCCTCAAGTTAAGTGTATTAAAGATGGAATATGCTCAGCTTGTCAAAAGGGCAAGCAGACTAGATCCACCTTTAGTAGCATTGAAAACAAAGATGCTGTGAGGTGTTTATACCTCTTGCATATGGATCTCTTTGGTCCTATGCCAGTTCACAGCCTAGGTAGGAAGGTCTATACCTTTGTGGTTGTAGATGACTACTCAAGTTTTTCCTGGGTGTTCTTCCTTAGACAGAAATCTGAAACACCTAGTATCTTCTATAGCTTTGTCAAATAATTTCAGAATGAGTTAGATAGTACAGTGGTCAAAATAAGAAGTGACCATGGTACTGAATTTCAGTCTGATAGTATGGCAAAACTATGTGAAGAATTTGGGATATTTCAGGAGTTTTCTTCACCAAGAACACCTCAGCAAAATGGCATTACTGAGAGGAAAAATAGAACCTTGATTGAGGCTGGTAGAACCCTATTAAGTGACACATCTCTACCAGAATATTTCTGGGCTGAGGCAGTTAATATTGCATGCCATGTAATTAATAGGGCTACCATTACTAAAAGCCACAATAAGACCTCCTATGAGATTGTGAAAGGCAGAAAACCAAACTTATCCTATTTCAGAATCTTTGGTTGTAAGTGCTTTATACTTAACAATGGAAAGTCTTACTTGACTAAGTTTGCTGCCAAGTCCCAAGAGGGGATCTTTGTTGGGTACAACAACAATAGTAAGGCTTATAGGGTCTACAACTTGACTACACAAGTTGTAGAGGAGTCAGTTCATATAGTATTTGATGAAACTAGACTTATTAACAATGAGTTGTCTAGTAGTATTTGCAGCTCCATAGGTGTGACTGAGAAGATGGACAAGCTCTCTATAGAAGAAGGACCTACTGCAAGACAGCAAGTAGAAGATAGTGGTTGTTGTCCAGGGGGAGTACTACATGTGCCTAATGCAGAAGAAGACCATGGAGTGCAGCAAGATGAAGAAGCAGAAGGAGTTCAACTAGAAGTCAGGATGCCTCCAGCTAATAGGCATCTAAGAGATCATCCAGTAGATCAAATCATTGGTGATCTAAGACAAGGGGTACAAACAAGGAGCAGAAATCTGAATGCAGTACTCTACTCCACTTTTCTATCCCAAGTAGAGCCAAAGAAGTTTGAAGAAGCCATCCTAGACCCTCATTGGATTGAGGCAATGCAAGAAGAGCTGAATCAGTTCAAGAGTGCAAAGTCTGGGAGCTTGTTCCTAAACCAAAAGACCACAAACATAATTGGAACCAAGTGGATCTTTAGGAATAAAATGGATGAACATGGAGTAATTGTCAAGAACAAAGCAAGATTTGTTGCAAAAGGATATAGACAGGAATAAGGTATTGACTTTGATCAAACCTTTGCTCCAGTAGCCAGACTGGAAGCTATAAGAATCAGACCCAGAGTTAGATTTTCTTGTTTCAGAGCCGACAAAGATATGGAAGAAAGAAGTAATAGAATTTCTGAATGGAGCAACCCTAGAGGAATCTGGATTCAAGATAAAGTCAAAGGTACATGGAGAAAAGGTGAAGGTCTCACCAAAGAGTTTAAGAAAGGTTCTAAACCCACCAAGGACAAAGGAAGAAGATGAAGTTACTGCTTCTAAGACCAGAGAAGCTTTAACATGGTGTGGACTGGATTCCAAGCTGAAAATTGGATCAGTATTCAATAGAAAGGGGATGAACAGCCATGCAAATTTCTCTCAGAAATTGTTGGCAAGGTGATCTTGAGTAAGCCTGGAGGGCATGACAGGGTATCAGCCCATATGTTCAGTCTCATGACAAGGATTATCTTCACATTAAAAACTAATTGGTCTGTAGTAGTATTTGAAAAGATAAAGGAGAGTCTAAAGAAACCCAATTTGGGTAGGATACTAAGTCTTTACTTAGCTGGTAGTATACCAGAAGTAATGAGTCAAGCTACTGGATCAAAGATCAACACATGAGGAAGATGTACCTGAGACTCTTTTCAAGATGGGATAGGGTCTTGTCTAAGGAGATGCCAACACCTGAGAAGGAAACACCCTTAAAGAAGAAGAAGAGACAGCCCCAGTGGCTCAAGACTCCTCTAGCAGCTCTGAGGAGCAAGTTGTCTTCACTCCTGATGAAGAAGACACTGGAATTGCTGGAAAGTCTCTAGCTCAACAAGATGATGCAGACAGGCATGGGGAGCTACCTCAAGCTAGCCCAGTATATCAGGATACTATCCAGGGGGAGCCTCTAGTAGTGGAAGAGCCAACTCCACTAGAAAGTGAGCAAGCTACAAACACCATACTTGAGGTACTCACTGAAATCAATAACTTAGTTTTCCCTATTGAGGATACTATTTTGTCTGATTCATTAAATATGTTAATCAGCAACCTCAGATTGATAGTCAACTCCCAGATGTTTTCATGGAGGACAATCTGTTGCAGCTCAAGTTGTATCTGATCAAGTTGTTGATGAGACAAGGGATTCTCCATCACAACCTCAACAAGAAGTTACAATGGAAGATCTCTTAATCTGAACCAAACAGACTTTGAAAAGGAAAGTGCTGCTGCTGAGGGGGAGAATGCTCATGTTGAGGGGGAGCAAGTAGTAATTGTTGAAGAACCTGCAAGGAAAGAGCCTGAGAAACCAAAGGAAGTGGAGGAGCTACCTAAGGACAGGGTAGAAATAGCAAGCACCTCAGCTTCTGAAGATGAGGAGGCTGCAAGAGCTAAGAAAAGGAAATTCCAAGTATTTAAGAGAAGGAGACAGAATTACAAAAAGGCCTTACAAACAATAGCACCACAGCCTATATCACAGCCCCACCATCTGTAGATTATAGTTCTCTCATTGTTGCTATGCAAATAAAGCTTGATGAGCACAGGAAAGCTATAGAAATATATATGGATGAGGGGTCATAAGTCTCTACAATTTGACCTGGCCAAGACATGAAGTCTATTAGATTTGAGATGAATCTAAATAAGAAAGAGATGACTGACTGCTTCCACAAGGGAGGGAATGCAGTAGTATATCTAGCAACACATCAGGAGAAGATAAAAGCTCAAGTGAATGAACTTGAAGTAAAGAAAGGCTATGTACTGGAGAATCAAATCAGAATGAATGATAACTTGACAGCTTCCCACAATGCAATTGTCACTGAACTTAAGAATATAGCCACTGCACAGAATGCAGCCCTGACTACTGCCAAAGAGGAATTTGATAAAGAATTGCAAGAGAGCCTCACTGCTGTAACTTCTGCCATTCAAGATTCCCAGAAGCTTCTCACTGAAATACTCCAAAGGTTAAAACCTTTCTACAAGGATGGAGTCAATTATCTAAATGCCCAAATCAGATTTCAGAAAGATGATTTAAGAGAGATCACATAGAAAGAGAAGTCATAAAGGGGGAGAGGGTGTTAGTCAAAGCAGGCTCTGATCATGCAAAATGGATTTCCAATTCCATTAGAGCCACTCTTGGTTATCCTCCTTTATGTGATGATGATAATGTTGTTGAGTCTGGATTAATCCTGCCTATCTTGGAGGTGAGCAAGCTGAAGTAGCTTAGGTGCTCTATCCTCCACCAGACTTTGATGTGGTACAAGCTGATATACAGTCAATGTATAGCCCACCTGAGGGACAGCAAAATGTCATCATAGAAAATGTGGTTCAGCCAGTATCTGAAGCTGTACAAGAAGCTATACTGAAAGAACAAGAAGCTTGATTGTCTAAGAAGAGGTTCAGAGAGCAAGACGAACAAAGGCCTGATTTTGAACAGTGGAGCCCCACTTCAAGAAATATTATTTTGACTGCTTGGAAGGTTGCCAAAGATAATATACAAGACAAAAACAAGTGGTATTCTGAACTAGAATGGAGAAAGCATGAAAACAGGCAAGAATCCATTGTGCAATACAGGAGAAAGGCTAAGATGGGAAAGCTACCTCCTACTGCCCAGGAGCCTAACAAGTACTTTCCAAGCCTTATCATTACTTTAAGAGGCAGAAGATTAAAGCTGAAGAGCTAAAGAAGAAGGATCTGAAAGGAAGAAGCCTGCTGATACTGAAGATGCTAAAGCCCCTGTGCAAACAAAGATACAGACTGGAAAGGGCATAGTGATCAAGGAGGCTGAGCAAAATAGAATAGCATTATTTTAAGTTTACTATGTAATCACTTGTATTGAAACATTCTGTAAACTTTTGTATAATGAATATGACATAGTTGTTAGAACAATGTAATGTGTTATTAATCTATTTCATAATTGTTCTGAGATGATATCTGTGTATACATGTTTTTGTTTGATACATGTTTATGTTTTCCCTGATTGCATAATCTTGTTTTACATCATACTGTAATTTTGTTATGTATGGTGTATATCATTGACTAAGGGTTATGACTTCTCCAAATAGGGGGAGATTGTTGGGTACATTTGTTTAAATGTACCAGATTTGAAGAAGCCTCACCCTACTCAATGATATACATCAAAATGTATTTGATGTGTTTTGAGTTTAGTTGTGCAGGTCAAGTATTTACAGGGAAGCTGAAAAGATTCTAAGTCCATGTGTCGACACCTAGAAGGAAAGTGTCGACACTTAAGAAGACTTGTGTCGACACCCAGGCAAGCAGTATCGACACTTGGAGTAATTGTGTCGACACATGGATGCAGAGTCGACACCAGACAGAAAGTGTCAACACATGAAGGCTGTGTCGACACTCAATGAAGAAAAGTCCAGTGAAGCAGTGTCGACACTTAGAAGCAGTGTCGACACTTAGAAGCAGTGTCGACACCCAGAGGAACTGTGTCTACATCAGATAGTGTCGACACTTGGAGGCTGTGTCGACACTCAGCAAAAGTCAGCAGAGTCTAAGTATAAGTGTCGACATAATAAAAATGTGTCGACACTCAGCAGGAGACTCAACACATGAAGAAAGTGTCGACATAAGAAGAATGTTTCGACACTCAGTAGAAGACTCAATACATGAAGAAAGTGTCGACACTGGGAGGCTGTGTCGACACTCAGCAAAGTTCAACAAAATTCTAAATACAAGTGTCGACACAAAGGAGATGTGTCGACACTCAGCCAAATCTCAACAGAAGAAGAATGTGTCGACACAAGCAGCTGTGTCGACACCCAGCAAATTTATATGAAGACTAAGTACAAGTGTCGACACCAAGCAAATATGTCGACACTCAGCAAGTATCAACACAGAAGGCATGTGTTGACACCAAGAAGATGTGTCGACACTGAACAAGTTCAACACATGAAGATGTGTCGACACAAAGGTGTTGTGTCGACACTTACAAGAATTCAACTAAGTACTGAAGAACAAGGAGTTGTGAAGATACTCAATATCAGCTGTCGACATGATGAAGAAGCTGTGTCGAGAAGTGAATTCTACAACACAAGGAGTTGTGTCGACACCTTAAAGGCTAGTGTCGACACTATAGTCAACTTGTGTCGACACTTAGATATAAGTGTCGACACTTAAAGACAGATTGTCTCGACACTTTCAGACAGTTCAGTTATTTTCAAGAACTGATGGATGACTTGACAGCTGCCACTCAAGCCGGTTCTACTGTACCTGTCAGAGTTGTCAGAAAGCTGTTAGGAACCGATCAGCCGGTCACCATGAAGAAGACCTATATATAGGCTTATACTGTCTACAGAAACAGATGATCAAGTATTGAAAAAGAAAAGAAGATCTAGCTATTCATTGAAGAATCAAGTGAAGATCTAAGAAGTGGAGAGAGAGAGCTCCTTCCAAGAAGACAGCCGTTGGACCAGGCTGTGAAGAAGGGTTCAGACCTAGTCTGAATCTAAGTTGCAGTGATTGAAGATCCAGCTGCAGAGAATCAATCCTATGGTGTTCTACATAAGAAGCTTTGAAGGAAAAGCCAAGTGTGATTGTCTCAGCAGAGTTCTACCAAGAACTCATCAAGAACCTATCAACTCATCTCTCTTTTCTCTGAGTTGTAGGTATATTCTCTATATTCTTAATTTCTTGTAGGATCCATTAGGGATCTGAGTTGTAAGCCTGCAATTATAAAGGCTGAGTGGTAGGGCCTGTGTGCCTGAGTGTAGGAGATCTGTATCTCTGAGTGTAGGCCTGTTTGTGTGCCTTGTGGAGTGTATGCCTTTGTGGCTGAGTGTTAGGCTTTGTGAGAAGCTGAGTGTAGTCTTGAAGAAGACTGAGT